>OY735258.1:9282120-10482120 GCA_963457715.1 Argyresthia albistria
GTCAACGCCACCTGTTGGGGGGAAGCGGTTTTATTAGACATCTTCTTATACCTAACCGTAATATTATATTAGTTTTGTTTGGCAGGCGATAGGTGGCGTTAGCAGGTTTTTTTGCGTATTCAAGACGTTTTCAATATTGATTCGCGCGTTTGAAAGGCGTTTCTTTAGATTGGATTTCCATGTCGGAACCAAAATACTGAGAACTGTGATCGTACAAAGCGACAGCGACGATTGAAATATTAGTTTTATCCTGTTGATTTCAGCTTGGCTCAAAGCGAATGCCCGATTTCAATAGGTAAAGGGTAAAGTGGCCGGGTTTTATACTAATAAATAACAGACCCAAAACACTTCGCTTTATAACTCAGTCAAGGTAGGTCACTTCGAGTTGTCCTCTCTCTTGTTAGAGTTTGTGTTTAATATACTTACAGAATTGTAGCATAAATTAAAAAATGTATTTGGAATAAGATATACCAAGCTAAACAGTAATATAAACATCAGTTGCTTAAAGGCGGCAACTGTTAGCGGTAAACAGGTGCTGCCATCTTGTTTTTAAAAAGTATAAAAGAGACTGTTTGGCTTAGTCTCGAGGCAGTCCAGTTACGAATTTTGGAGAATAAACAACTATTTATAAAAGTTATGCTGGTTTATTTTGAATGATACGCCCCCGGTCTTTTACTCTCCAACTCAAAGAAAGTGAGAATTCAAATCTCAATAATAATTGACATGGGTGTAAGGAAATTCTATCACCTTTGGGGCTCTCGTCATTAAACAAAATCCTTGTTTGAAATATAATAAGTTTAAAGTTACTGAACGGCGCTCCGAAGCAACCAACTCATTATACAACTTTCAAGTGAAACTTCCTTTGAATACTTGAAGATTTTAACCAGATATCCTACTGAGATTGCATCTGTTACAATTTGGTATTAGTTTAGTAGATATTATTGACCGAGCGAGCGAAGGGCTCCATTTCGACAAGATAGGAGGCCGATTTTTGCCACAAGCCTATTATATTTGCGCGCCGGATGTTACCCCCTATAAAAGTTTAGCTTTATTTGTGTTCGCGGATTTCATTTCCATGTTTCAGGGCAATGGTCCCTAACCCTTTTGCATTGAGGGACCACATGTTTAAATTTTTGTTTGCCACCCATTGTTGGCGTTGTTCAGTTTTTAACCGACTTCACAAAAGGAAGACGTTTACAATTCGACTGGTTTTTTTTAATGTATGTACACGCCTAGACGGATAGACCGATTTTAAAAATTAGTTTTTTGTTTGAAAGGGTTTACCTTCCCATTGGTCCCATTGACACCAGGTCTGATGATGGGATCCTGGAGAAATCGAGGGAACTCTTCAAATATTATAGGCAGACCTATAGTGATTTTTGTGTTTTTCATAATAACTCGAGCAAATGCACATGGTAAGCAAAATATTGTGATGCGGAACTGATGATGAAGACCACACATGGCCACCAGAACTGCTCAATACTAGGTACAAATACAATCTACTATGCGTGGCTGACGGGCAACGCATAGCCTAAACTGGTGGACATACAGCCATGAAACTTTGTACAGAGGTTCCTTAGTAGCGTAGGGTAGCACTGAGATGGGATTTAATTAAATTAATTCCCCAAGGGGGGGGGGGGAATAGGGGGTTACAGTTTGTATTAAACTCAATCTAATCAAATAGGGTTTGTGGAAGTCGGTTTTTTCTAAAGTTTACTTTTTGTTTCAATTATTATAAGTAGGTAGTTGACACCTATAATATGCAAGGGCCGCTTGATAAACAAGACTAGAGGAGGTAATAGAATAACCACGGAGGCAAGGGTTAGAGTTACATTTCAGATAAACCAATACAAGTGGGTTCCTATATCAATCATGAAACGCTACTCTCCACATTTCAGTCTCCTAGCTTTAGGCGTTCAGCCTCCGCGTTGATGACTTACCCCCGGTCTACAAAACGCTCATCAAAAGTTACGATTAACTAATCGATGTTCAAAATGACGCCGAATTTGTCAATTGTACTGTACTAATCGTAAGCTGTGATCAGCGTCTCGGAAACAGGGGGTTATTCTCAGTCAGTAAGTCAGGATTTGCTTTTAGAAAATTCATAATTTGGTTCACCTGTGGCCATGTATACTGCTGTGCTGACCCGCCCAAATTTTGACCGTAAACTTTATACATACGACAAATGGTTTATGAAAACAGTGCAGCCGAGTTGCATTTAATATTTGTTTAGAAAAACGGTTAATGACTTTCAGCCAACACTTCAAACTAACTTAAAATGCTATGAACATTTTAGAGCTCCGTAAAGTTCACCATTTGTTATTCGCCTAGTCGTCAGTGCAGTAGGTACACACTCTAAAATAATAATATAAATCTAAAACTTTCGCGGAATATTAAAACCGGCCAAGTGCGAGTCGGACTCACGCACGATGGTTTCCGTACCATTATCTATAAAAAACCGCAAAAAACACGTTAGTTTTATGGGAGCCCCCCTTAATATTATTTATTTTTTATTTTTTTTATTTGTTGTTATAGCGGCAACAGAAATACATCATCTGTGAAAATTTCAACTGTCTAGCTACCACGGTTCATGAGATACAGCCTGGTGACAGACAGACAGACAGACAGACAGACGGACAGCGAAGTCTCAGTAATAGGGTCCCGTTTGGCACCCTTCGGGTACGGATCCCTAAAAATAGGAAAATATACAGCATTTCCAAGGAAATGTGAATTCGAGCTTAAATACACTTTCGCTCGGAAAGTCCACAAATTGCATTACAGCAGTTTCTTGGAAAACCATCAATCAATGGCATTTTAAAAGCAACGCGTTTCTGAGAAAAGTGGTTTCTATTCTCAAAGCTTTGACGAGCAGTTGTATTTCGTAGAAATTACCCATCAAAAACATCCTGTAAAAAATACCAAGTCTCGCAGGTCTGTGATTCTACCGTAAAAAGTTGTGAGATCCATGTTATACCAAGTCGGTTAACTGATTTAGTCCCTACTTAAGGGGCCTTCTGTCTTAAGTTAATACGTAAGATATTTTCATATCTATATTCAAATCTTTTACTTTTTAAATAAAAATATCGACTTGGCCATCGCATGAAGGCACAATGTATCTTCGAAATCATATCTACATTATATTAGGTTGTTTAGAGTATAATTGCGTTCTACACGATTAAAACTTGGTTCCAAAACTAATATATGTATACCTTTAACAAGCGGCAACAATAGAAAATGGAAGACTAGTGCAACAAAATTACTAATGCTCTAGTTATTTTCAGTCCATTAAATTCCAGTACCTTTCACTTCTTTATGCATTCGGAAGGAATTTGATGAAAAACCAGGTTTCTGGCTCTTAGTTCTGTGTGATAGATAACGTATTTGTATATATTTATTACACGATACATGACAGGACATAAAAACAGAAATAACATGTACCAAGGTCAGCTTATCTCTAAATAGAGATTTCTTCCAGCAGACCCTGGTTGTAAAGGACTAAACAAACTAAGCATGCGATGGCCAAGTCGATATTTTTATTTAAAAAGTAAAAGATTTGAATATAGATATGAAAATATCTTACGTATTAACTTAAGACAGAAGGCCCCTTAAGTAGGGACTAAATCAGTTAACCGACTTGGTATAACATGGATCTCACAACTTTTTACGGTAGAATCACAGACCTGCGAGACTTGGTATTTTTTACAGGATGTTTTTGATGGGATCTCACTTCTTTTTGTAAAGTTCTACTTATTAAAATTTGGTACCTTTGGTACTTTTACAATAACAATAAAAAACATAGCGTTAATGTAGGGGTCTCCGTGCTGGTCACAAGTATAAACTTGGAACTCTTCCCAATGTGCTACCACATACTCGACTATAGCAAGTCTAATCTCATACGACGACTCAATATTCTCATACATAGAGAATGACAAAGAATGAAACAAACACGACCCATCGCCAGGTATCCGTACAATCCGGTGTGGGCATGGTTGGTCATTCACATACACTATTTCCGAATCCATTGCGACTACTAGTTCTGGCAAATGTGCTAGATGAACAAATCCAAATAGTTAGTAAATATAATAATTAATGCAGATACAAAAATTATCAACAACTAGTTGAAATCGCTGGCGAGCAACTCCGCTACTTAAGCTAGCGACGGTTTCAAACCATAGCGTGAGTTAAAATACAGGCAGCGCCATCTATCGAGCAATTGGATTAATCTGCTACCACTCCCGTCGCATTAGAACGCAATTTGTTCTATTGATTGAATAGTTTTATTATATTTGAAGCATTTTGTCGGGAATGTACATCATACATATATACAGGGTGTAACAAAAAGGGTTTAACTCCCGGATGTATGTGGTTTGGGACATCATTCTGAGCAACTTTTACTATGGGACCAACTTGATTAGAGCAACTTGATTTTTCACTTCCCCATACATTTCGGTCTGGGCGCTCGGCTGATTTATATGGAGAAGTGAAAAATCAAGTTGCTCTGATCAAGTTGGTCCCATAGTAACCACATACATTCGGGAGTTAAACCCTTTTTGTTACACCCTGTATATAAAATTCTCGTGTCACAGTGTTTGTCTTCGTAGTCTGAGAATCGGCTAACATCTATTTTTCATACCCCTAAGTGTTATAATTATTTATATGGCAAAACAGCGTTTGCCGGGTCAGCTAGTAATATACATAGTCGGGCCATAAGTTCTGTCACATGGGTAAAATTTCGAATTTAGAATAGAGGCCACAAAAAAAGTTATGGGAATTCGAAATTTGAATATTTCAAGAAAATAAAAATATAGGTTTTCTGGAATATTCTTCATTTTCCAATATGGAGTGGACGCGCAAAGAAGACAGAGTCGCAATAATTGCATTGCATCGTTGCGGCCACGCACCAACAGTGATTTTTAAACTGCTGAAAAATTTGAAAATTCCACTGAGATTCATTTATCGTACTATCAAACGATTCAGGGAAGATTCAAGTTTAAATGATAAACAAAGAAGCGGTCGACCTCGTACTGTTCGGACTCCAGCGGTCATCAAAGCAGTGAAGGCGCGAATCCAACGAAATCCTGTCCGCAAGCAAAAAATGTTGGCTCTGCAGATGGGACTAAGCAGAACCACTGTTAAAAGAGTATTGAATGAAGACCTAGGACTGCGTGCTTACAGAAAAAGAACAGCACATCTTCTTAACGCACGGCTGACGAAAATCAGACTCGAAAGATGCCGGGTTTTGTTAAGACGGTACGCAGGTAAAAAATACCGCGAAATACCTTTTTCGGACGAAAAAATTTTTAATGTTGAGGAGAGTTACAACAAACAAAATGATAAAGTGTATGCACAGTCTAGTGAAGAAGCGAGCAAACGTGTGCCACGTGTTCAGCGTGGCCATCACCCTTCGGCATTCATGGTTTGGCTTGGGGTCTCCTATTTTGGTCCAACAGAGGTGTTTTTTTGTGAAAAAGGAGTGAAAACCAGTGCCCTCGTATATCAAAACACAGTCCTAACAAACATTGTGGAACCTCTTTCACAAACAATGTTCAAAAATAGGCACTGGGTTTTCCAGCAGGATTCTGCACCGGCCCATAAGGCGAAAAGTACCCAAAACTGGCTCAAGACCCATGGAATCGTCTTTATCAGGCACGAGGATTGGCCCTCCTCCAGTCCAGACTTGAATCCTTTGGATTGTAAAATATGGCAGCACTTAGAGAAGAAGGTCTGCGCTAAACCCCATCGCAATTTGGAGTCACTTAAAGCATCTCTGATTAAAGCAGTCGCCGATATTGACATGAATGTCGTGCGTATTTCGATTGATGACTGGCCTAGCAGATTGAAGGCTTGTATCGAAGCCAGAGGAGGACATTTTGAATAATTTTAGTGTGGTTTAAATCTGTATTTTGTACCCTTTCATTTGATATATAAATGGTTGTAGTGCGTAACTCATTGTGTCATTTATTTAACTTTCCATATGTGACAAAACTTATGACCAGACTATGTATAATTTAAGCATAATGGTAACCAAAGGAAACGAGGGATGTATGCCTGGACCGTGGTAAGTGGTGGTCCCTGGTGGATGTACGTATCCCTCTTCTAGGAAACAGGCGTGATATTATGTATGTATTACATAATATGTTTATAGAATCTTGTTTGTAAAGGCATATTTTCCTAGGGGCATTCAATGATTCATAAACTGCAAATGTAACTTTGTAATCCTATACATTTTATATAAGATTACAAAGTTATTGATGCAGATGGGTTTTCTGGAAAACTATAACATAAGCTTGAAATGTTTAAGTTTTCCCTTGATAAGAATACTAATTACTATTTATATCCCAAATTTGAAGGTTCTATGTCTGCTAGAAGTGCCTGGGAGTTTTGATGATCGGTCAGTCAGTCAGTGACAAAATGAGGAAACTTTGACATGTTACAATTCTTAAACTACTGGTTCAAATTGAATAAAAAATTTAATATATCGTGTTGATATAAGGCCTAATTAGTAACAGAAAAATCAGGCTTCTTGTTTTATCCACAACGAAGTTTTAGGGGGGTCGAATATGGCCTGAATTGCTTCGAGAAAAGGATGGTACGGCTGTGCTTGCTCGACTTGGTGGTGCACTGCCGTGCACCCAGATAACATATCACAGTATTTTTAAACCTTGACGACGTAGGTGATATTAGTTTGAATCATGATACCAGGGGCCTAATGCTGCTCTGAGAATTACACTTATATTTCATTACTATTCCATTGCAAACACCCAAAATGGCGTCATTTGGTATTCTCCTAAATTATTATCCTCCTTGATTGGGTGTTTGCAATGGAATAGTAATGAAATATAAGTGAAATTCGCAGAGCAGCATTAGGGCCCTGGATATCTGTTTGTGTGTATGTGTCTGTGGCTCTCTAGCGCTCAAACGGGTGGACAGATATTAATACGGTTTTCTGTAAATATAACTATATCTCCCTGCGGTCGGTGGTTCCAAGCCATGATTTATTAAAATTCGTCCAATGGTTCGAAAGCTATCAGCTTAGCAAGGAATCAAATCAATTCAGTTATTCAATGACTACTGTTTACTCGACAGAAGGTGGATAATACCACAGATACTATAATATTATACTAATACAGATAGACCACCTAGAACAAAATATGACACCGGCGTTAGTATAAAAAAATAGTTTTGACATTTCTTAAGAAGTAGGTATCTATTAGTAGGTATCTTAGTAGTAGTATCTATTTTGACTACCAGTAAAATAGAGTAGAATAGCTATTTAGTTTATTTACTGCACCTTACCGAATAACAACACAGCACAACTCACATTCTCAATTAAGTGTCGACCCTTGGTTTAATTAAATACCGAGTTTACTCCCTGTTTTGTCGTTACTTGTCGCCTTATTAGTTCTGGATGCCGTATCCTATGCCCAAGGTAGATAAAGAAATGGTATGACTTTTAGAAAAAATATTTGGCGTTTCGCGAGTCCTGTTGATTTGGGCCTTGTTGGAGGGGCTCGGGGCCGCGTGTCTAAGCAGCACACACAGAGACAGACGGCGACTTGCAACAGACTTTTGCCAGCTTTCGTTGTGGTGTTTAAACTTTATGTATAGCAGCTACCAAACGACTACAGTCTATTCGTGATAAGAATGCAGTGAAATTAAAATTAAAATCTGATAACACACACTCACAGGACAGGACACAACCTTCGCGTTCGAAAGTTTGCCTTCAGCTGGTCACTGTGAACTTGGCTTGATAATTGGAAACGATTTGATTGGTTACGGGGCGTGGCTAGGCCGCCCGGACAGTGATGACTTTACTGCATTCTTATCACGAATAGACTATAGTGCAAGTTGGCTTAAAACTCTGGTGAACTGAATAAAGTATCGCGGCACCTAGGTATTGTAATCCGTCTTTCCCTGAATGATCTACCTTTTTATTTTTTACGTAGCCTGTAATGTGTCCCACTGCTGGGCAAAGGCCTCCCCATTTCGAGCCCACACATCTCTAGTCAGAGCTAGATTGACCCACTCAGGTTCGAACGTGTCCAGGTCGTCCCGCCATCTCCTTCTGGGCCTTCCTCTACGCCGGTGTCCGTCTATAGGCACCCATTCAGTAGCTATCCTCGCCCACCTGTCTGGGTGCATTCGGCACACATGGCCTGCCCAGTTCCACTTCAGTTTTGCGGTCTGCACACATGATCTACCTTACTAAAAAAATATTTGAACAAGTTGTTGCCAACAGGTTTTGCTTAAATTCTACAATCATTCATTTTGTTTCATCGATAGATTAAAAACCAATTACCCTAAGCACCCTGTAAACTACGATCGTTGGTTTGGTACTGAATGAAGGTTAGGAACGTTTCAGAAGAAATAACAATACGAAATTGAGCAGTTTTGGAGCCGGTAATGCGAAAGGTGGGTGCGATGTAATGCGCACACGCGTCACGATCCGATGGCAAGCAAGGACTGATGGTGGACCACTGCGGGTGGTGGAAAGGGGTGCGGGGAGTGCCTAGAACATTCGACACACACCTTTGGCATTTTCCCATTTATATAAATGACAAATATTTGAGCTTATACAATGCAAGTATGTACGTATTTATTATGTGTGTTGTATAATTTTATTTTATATATATTTAATAATTTATATATCTGTGTATACATTTGAGTAGGTACATAAATAGTTTTAAGCTTCTTTTTCAGGTTCTTCAGTGAGCGTGGCATGTGTCATCAACACACCCCCTAGCGTTGATGATTGATGCCCGGTTTCCTGGGCGCTGATTAAAGTTAACAGGTTGGTTAAATCAGCTTCAGCCAATCACGAACCGCTATTATTCAAAATGACGGAACTTGATTGGCCGAAACTGATTTAACCAACCTGCTAACTTTAATGAGCGCCCAGGAAACTGGGTGTAAAAGATGCAGCGAGTATGTGGCGTTTTGCAAGCTCACGCGCGATTCTTCAGACAACAAAACCTAGTGTGATTCAATCATGCGGTCAGCCTGTATCCAAGTTTGTCCTCGGAGATGTATAAGTACACACTACACAATTTCATCTTATTCGGGCAGACCTTAGCGTGTGCGGCCTCGGGGTTCAATTTTGATATGCGTGAGGGTAATTCGGTATTGCGTCGTCCTTCGAGACAAGAAGGTTAATGTTTTTGAAGGTAACAGGTACTCAGAGGAAATCTGCTCTAAAGAACTACCTAGCGTTTATTTTATTCCAGAATCCTAAGTGCAGCGATAGATTCAATCTCGATCGATTAAAACAGTGTTATATAAATATATTGCCTGTGCTGACCTTCTGTTACAACCTGCATGTTTTGAAACTATTGGCGCGGTAAGTTATTTTGTAAATAGGTTTGTATTTTGTAGGTATATATATAGCTAACTTCGGTTTCATGCGCTTCGTGATATTTATTATGCCATCCAACTTTTCCAATTTCTAAAGAAACCATTTATGGGTGTTACAAAATGTACTTACTACTACTGCTTACTAAAATGTATTTCACACATGCAATGGACACTGTAAACATTTGTTATAGGACCGAGTGGCACGCAAGAGAATTTATGCCCTACCTGAGTATCTTAATGGTTGCGATTTCTCCTGCTACATGAAAAGAGTGCGAGAACCCACTTTAATATGGGTCAGAATAAAGCAAAGATAAGCTTCATATTAATGCGACGAATTTTACGTTTTTTAGCAAACCTTGCGGTTGATTAATGAACACACCTTTGACACTACCAGCTCTATTCTTGTGACCTCTATTCTTCTCTCCTATCTGTCTCAATATCGTTGTCTCGTTCCCACCAAATAAGTTAGAGCAAGGCGGATTAAATTCCGTCTACTCGGATAGCGGCATCGAAAATCCGGAATCGCGGCCGGATTATGCGCTAATGACGCAAAAATTCACACGTTTATAAAACGCCTTCGTCATCCCGGCTCAGTTGGTTCGGTTTATTTTTAATTTCACCGACAAAGTTGGGGATTTGCCGCGGCAGTGCCTAGTATTTTCATGGCAAATTTTTGGGGTCTAGCTTTTTAGGTGAAAAAAATACCGGATGGCCGCTATTTCTATCTGGCGGTCTGATTTTTTCAGCGCTTGTTTGTTGCTTTTTTTCTGGATTACCTTAACAATGGCGTTGACATCCCCTCTCGCCAGAAGATGTGAAGACTTGCAACTTGTTTTATCGATTGCTAGGGCTTGCCAGTTTTAGACCACACAACTCTTGCTGTCTGCGAACTGTTATACCCCGTCTCAGCTACCCTTCTGGCTGACGTCACCTTAATTTCCATCGGTCATCACTTTTTATCCCACACTCTTTTATTCTTTGCCAACGGCAGTCAGTCTACGTTGGTCACTCTGAGGGTTAAGACCTTTCCCTTCTTAAAGTATTTCTAAGTATAATTGTTACGAAATTTGTGTTAAATTCACATTTTATTATTTCTAATAGAAACAAATTATCTTCAATGAACTTTTTTTTTTTAAACAACGATATGAAAGATGAGTGTCTAGCCTAGGACCTCGCGTGATATTAATGAAAAATCCGGCTAAATGCGAGTCATATATCCCGCTGATGGACAGACAGATCGACGGATGGACGGACAGACAGCGGAGACTTAGAAACGGGGCCGTTTGGCACATATCGGGTAAGGAATAATGGCAATGATTATAGAGACAACCTGGAATGTAAATTATAATTTCAAAAACAACAGGTACACTAAGTTCAACTGAAAATCCTGTTCTCAAGTGTCTCGAATTAATTAGTGCGAGTATTCCACGTATCATTAAAACATGGGACTGTAGCAAAGAGAAATTAGTTCGTCGAGGACCATCGACTCACTGGAATACTCGCAGCGAGGCTATAAATATCATTTGAGCTTCTCTCTGTTCAAACTAAGATTTACATACAATAAGTGGAGCAAGTAAGTATATTGCCTATTAATGTCCCCACCGAGCGACACAGGGCTTTACCCGGATGCGAGTAAGATTGAGCCATATTCCATCACGCTGGCTCAGTGCGGCTTAATGAAGGAGTTCTCTTTTTAGAGATAAGCTCGCCATTGTACACTTTATATTACCTACCGTGCTTTGTTAACTTTTTTTTTGTGTGCAATAAAGAAATTATGAAATTATGAGTATTAGCCAACCCGACGGTCAGAAGTTATCAAGCTGCCCCTGTTATAAATTAAAAAAAAAAAAAAAAAATGTTTATTCAATGACCAAATGATACATTCAAGTTTCGGCTGGGGCCTTCTATTAAGTAAAAATAAATGTTAGGGCCAAAGATTTGAATTTGAGTGATTAGTTTCTATTAACCTGCGTGCCAAGTGTGTTCATAGTTTGTGGATTTCTCTGTTCTAATTTAGTAATTCATTGAACAAATTTTTTGGCATTGGATTTTCCTGCTACTTCATAATCCACTTCGACAGAAACCCGCTCATTCCTGAATTTCCAATATCAAAATCGCTTTATTGGTAGCTTGTTATCTTTCAACCCAAAATTCCGGTCCGTTATCGTAAAACCGGCAGCTTTGACGTGATATCCGAAATTCTATCTCCATTCCGCCAGACCTTCAGCGAAGTTTAAAAATTTCACGTCTCAAAAACTTGCATATCAAATAGGAACGATGTCAGTGAAGTATCCAAAACTGGGACAAAGGAGGAAGGAAATGGATATTTTAAATCAGTTACGCGTTCCCTGTGCGCCGCATACGAAAAAGTTCTCATAGGAGCGCAGTGAAATTTGTAACAGAAGATGCACCTGTTTGAGAGGAATTCTCTTAATGGGAATAAAGTTTTCTGAAGGAGTTTCAATAACATATCTGTATAGTACCGAAGGTGTGGCGAAGCAATTTATATATGTTGTGAAGCAACAGCGAAAAAGAATATCTTGAAGAAGTCTACCATGTCTTGCATAGTCTGCCTTTTATGTAAGCCTAATCTTTTATGGTGTGACGACCTGGAAAGATATCTCCTAGATTGGCCAATAATTATAAACCGCTCTCAGTTCTGAAAGTAATCTGAGCTATAATGACGATTTCGTCATGTGTTATTATCACACGCTTGAGTTCCTAAGCTGGGTCTAAGCGTGGGAAGGCATTTTCCCAGCACTGGGAAAAACCACAGGATACGTATAAAACATCTCTAGTGACTCTCTGGATCACCAGGACACTTGATTCTTATTTCTAGGGCGGCGGCCATGAGCTGGTCCTTTATCACGCTAAAGTAATATTGAATTTCGAAATTCCATATATGTTTTGTATCTAAACGATAGATTCCGAAAACAGCCTTTATCTTTTGGCGTAGGTTCTGACAAAGCGAATAAAGCTCCAGTTTGTTGCGAACCAATATCGGAGTATCGCTTGTGCCTGTCTGACTTCTGATAGAATTATGAATACCTACTCTATGATCGACGGCACTGCAGACTTCACTAGTACGAAGCACGTTTTGTACGGTCGCCTGCTTCTAAAAGTATACAGGCGGGGTGCAAGCAGTGATGCCATCTAGTAACCAGCTTGTAACTACAACGTACTGGGTTATAGTTCCGTGGACGTGTTGTGGTGTGTGTGGCAATGTTGTATATGCGAGTGTGTTTGAGTAGGTGTAGAATAAGTAGTCAATTTCATACAACCGTGACATAGTGACCGTGGCGTAGTGGTTAATGGCGGCGAGACGCAGACACTACCACGAATGTTTTGGACCTACTTCGAATCCTATTATTGTCTTTTTTGTGACTTAAAAGAAAATGTTATATACAAGTTTTCTTTACTTTCTTTTTATTTTTGTATTCAATTATCAATAATTGAATACAAAAATAAAAGGGTTGATAAATAAAATAGCTAGAATTTTAATTTAAAAGTTTATTAATAAAATATCAAAACATAAAAAGTTGACGAGTAATATTAACTCATAAATATTAAATACAGTGCAGTGAAGTGAATCAACATGTTACACATTGTAACAATAACATCACTCTCACCTTCTACCTATAACTTTCCTGACCTGACACGCCAACATGGGGTAGTTAATTTATGAGCGGTAAAAAACGCTGAGGGAGTGAATATTCCTAAATAGGAATATGAAATTATCTTATTTTATCTTATCTTATCTATATTCATACAAATAAATAATACTTCACTTTATCTTAAAATGCTTAATAGCGAGTTGCTGCACCCTCGTGGTTGATGACTTCCTGCAGCCGTCTCAACATGCCTGTCACCATATTCCAGCACATATCACGGCCGCGATACGACTCCCATGTTGACGTGACTAGTTTGTCTAAGTTTATCTTATTTCTTACTTCGGACGGGTCCCAGTTAAGCACCATTTGGCCCCACAAATTTTCAATTGGATTGAGATCAGGGCTTTTAGAGGGCCAATCAATAATAGTCATATTCGATTGTGTCCTTAACCAATCACTAACAACTTGTGCACGATGAACTGCACAGTTATCATGCACGAAGTAAATATGATGTGGTTCAGGATACACATTGCGCACTGAGGGTAACATGACACCTCGTAACAATTCTAAATATCTTAGACCAGTCATACGGCCCCCTACTTCAACTAACTCGCCAGGACCCATCGAAGAAATCCAGCCCCAGTAGCCGAGAGTAATCCTGCCACTGGTTCTGCAAGGAAGCGTGTTAACTACATCGTAACGTGTTCCTGTTGTTCTCCACAAAATTTTTCTACCATCTTTGTCTGATTTAAAACATTTTTCGTCAGTGAAAATTACAATATTATCCTGCCAGTTAAAATTTAAATATTGGCGAGCGAATTCTAGTCTTGCTTGGCGATGGGCTGGTGATAACGCTATTTTCCTCGCTGGTCGATAGCAATGAATACCGCCAACATGCAGATGTCGGCGCACTAGATCCATAGATATTCCATGTTGCAGGGCCGTGGAACGAGTCGTAGCAAAGGGATCCGCTGTATGAGCTGCTATAATTTCTCGGTGGCGGGCACAAGCAGGGGTATACGTGAAAGATTTCCGTCCACGTCTCAAGTTGTTTATCTCGCCTGTGCTAGCATACCGCCTTATTCATAATTGGACGGTTTTTCTCTGCAAATAAATAAAAACATTGTAAGGCCTTTCATTATTTTCGCATGTGTGAAAAGAGGTCACACTTAGTTCAGATACAACTGCCACAAAACCTATCGTATTTGGATGACTATAATATTGGACATAGATACCTACCGTTATTTGCAATCGGCGAGCTATTTCACTAATGCTCACATTATCCTCTTGCAAAACAATGATCCTTGCCTTCATAATCGCCGTTAAATGATGCATTGCGAACCAAAACAGAATTAAAAAGCTGATAATGAAACAATCACACAATCGATAGGAGCAATAAACAACAGTAGCTGTCAGATGCAATGTAGCAGACGACTAACTAAAACTTACTTCTTTTATTTATTATTGTGGGTAGACCTAGTTAATTTATTTGATCATGATTGAACAACAAACGCTTCTTTGCGTCAGTTTTACACTGGCTCCACTCAACGATTTATAAATTACTCTGGCTACTAACTATTACTTATCGGTGCTTACTACTGATGTCAAGAAAGTTAAAAAGCAAAAACAATAAGCACTATTTATTTTTCTACATGTGGGATTTGAACCCGGGACCGCCGCCGCCGCATCAAAACATGAATGCAACGCGCATTGCCACACGGACTATCACTAACTTTGAGAGAGTGATCGAAATAATCTATCGGTTATTACAGCCGCCGCCGCCGCCGCTCCGCCCCGCTTGTAGGCATTCCGTAAGCAGTTCATTTACGTTTCATAGATGGCATTACCTGCGTGCTGCCTCCTGTATACTTTTAACGTCAACCGACCGTACAACGAGTGCCTACTTGTCTCTCTCTCCTGCTTTATATTCTATTCCATTTTGTTCCAGTGGCTTCTACTTGACAATATTTTTGCGTTGTAGATTTTCTGTAATAATCCATCTTTGTACTTATATCTTTACACAATAACTACTCTAACTACATAGTAGTTATTATGTAAAGCAGTGTAGAAAGACCAGCGAGTCTAAAGTACGAGTAAAAACAAATATGCTGTGTTTTTTTTGTAGGCGTGCAGAATAAATGATAGCCTTTATGACAACCTCTTTGCGTTTCAAACTCTGGCTCTGTCTCCCAAACGAAAGGTCCCGGTTTCGAATCCAGGATTAGGAGAAAGAAAATATAAATAACGAGGTCTTCGGTGTATGTTTTTGTACTCGCTGATTTTGGTTCCCAAGAGAGGGTATCCTAGTATTTCATTTTCAGTTTCATCTAACTCGTCTACAACCAAGACATGTGACATATGATATAGCCTCTCACCCTGACCTAGAGCACCAATTAACACTTTTGATTAACTACCCTCGCTTTCCCCGGGATTTATAAATGAGTTCGTCGCAGTAACCGGAGCGTATCATGTCGCAACGTCGGAAAGTTGTGCCAACTAGAAAAGTATGGGTTTTAACCTCCGAGGAAAATATGTATAAGAGTGTTATGAGGGAAAATAATGTTTTTCACCCGAGTCAAAAAATGGATCATTATAACTTGTAGCGTCTGCCTGTGTGTGTGTCCGTGGCACCCTAGCGGTCAAACGGGTGGACGGGTGGATGTTTTAATACCATTAGTGCACCTTACTTTACTCTCGCTCAGAGCTGAAAAAAATTGGCGCGGATTGTACCGTCTCGTCCAGACCAAACATTCGTATGGTACAAAAGTCTCATTATCTGTATATTCGTGACGTCACGTGCTGAGATAAAACGTCTGTCATGTACGTTTTGGCGTCTCGCGTTATTACAATAATGGTCGTGGTTTTTTATAACGCTAGTTTTAAGCTATTTGTCGATATAGATATTATTAGTCTTGTTCGGGCCTCCCAAACTTCTCTCCCATGCCACCGGCCAACTTTGCATCCTGTTGTAACCACGCAAAAGTCTGTGAAACTATCGGCGAACTGAACAGCCAACAGTCAAATAGGAAGTCGGGGGTCAGAGGGGTGGCGGGCGAATTATGTAACGCGTGAAACGTCGATCTGTGATTATACTGTCGTTCGGTGATGGAAAACATCGTGAGGAAACATTCATAGAGGCGATGGCCTAGCCCCCTGTCACTCTAAATGGTTGAATAACTGGCTAAACGTCGGCACAGCTGTACCTCTACCACCCCGTATGGGACAAGGCGTGATAGATAAATAAATAAATAAAAGTTGTTTTATTTCATAAAACTGATGCTATGTTAAGCTCTCGATCTGCTGTGTTTTGATTTGTCAATGAATCTTTAAATCTCAGAAACGGCCAAAAACATGTTTTTCATAGCCACGTATGAATTTCATTGATTTTATGTTAGCTACCCCTAATTAGAATCCGACCCGACCGCGAATCATTCGTTACAAAAATAGGAATGCTTTTAGTGGTGCACAAATAACCGAAATTATCCCCGATGAGTTTAATTCTCACAGCCAATTCAGACGGCAATTCCGAATCGATACGTATTAATCTAAAAGTTACAAATGCTCCGAAAAGATAATGGGTCTCGATCACAAAAGGAGGTACTCTCCGTCATTGTTTTCGGCTTCACAAACATTACTGAAAATCTAATTCAATGGGCTTCGTAATAATTGACGGTTGTTCATCTGGAAATGATAATTCGTGCGCCCTCCGTTGTTTTGACTCGCGGAAGTTTGGGCCCCTTTTGTTACCGAAACACGTTTTGTGTTATTTACTCTCCGTCAGCACGCTTTCGAATAAGTTTTGGACGGTTGAATAGTTTTGGAGTTGTCATTAAACGTTTTCTGTATTGGCTTTGTACTTGTTTTGTGTCCAAGGAGTATTAAAATGTATACTAGTTGACTACTACTACTGGTTTATAATTGACTACGATTTAAGCACAACAGCCTACTTATGATGCTTAGCTACTTGTCACTTATGGTCTCCCCTTTTACACCTCACTTCACTTCACTGAACTTAGCTGTTGATTTATTTATGTAAAGATCCCCCAATGCTGAATGATATAGAGATAGAGGCTAGTCAATCACTCACTGCATATTTTGCGTTTCCGATAATATGACATACCCATATGGGAATATAGAATTGTGAACCTCTCGTTTTGATTTGAAGTCGATTTTCAATCAACCCACACCGAGATATAGAACAAAAGATCTTTGTAGACGTTGGACGTTTCGATCACTTAAAGTACTTTAACTTTGATTTAACCCTAAAATACTGGACGATTCAATCAGCACGGAAACGTTTAGCATTTCGCACGACTACGAACCGACACATAGTGCCAGCACTGCTCTGATGACATTATGATCTTTTCAAACACTAAATTTTTAGGTAAGGGACTATTTTATAACATATATTTTTTCTGGATTCAGAAAGTGTCTCAATCTGCTGGAATAACTCAATCTGTTGGGCATTTTAGCTGGACGGGCGCCTTAAAGTATACGGACGGTCATATTAACGAGAGAACTCCGCATATACTGCTTGTATACTTTTAGGCGCAGGCGACCGTACGTACTAAATTGTAATAAAGTAGGTACCGTTGATCCGAAAGAATAAAGAAATGTATAAACTTTTTACTTTTAATATCTGATGGACAATCATCATGATCGATACAGCTGTCCAATGATCTTTTGGGGTGAGGTGACGACAGGTAGAAACTATCGCTTTTGACAGATTCATTGCATTATGTTGCGTAGAACTGGCGCCCCTCTGAAAAAGTCACACATACGCCAAAAGATCGTTGGACAGGTATAGATGTGAGCGAATGTCAAAAATTATGCATTTCCTTCCAATGACAGGTGATTCTTTTCTTTATTCATTAGACCAGGGTGTCTAATGATTAAAAGCCTTACAACATCTGTGCTACAGCTGTATTAACATAGTACTTTCATAGGATAACACGTCAGTACATAACAACGGACAGTAGACTACCAATTATGTCAAAAACGGGTCTTTAACGCCCACTACTTCGTACGCAGAATTAGACTTATCCCGAGTTAACTTTGACAACTCCACACAAACTCGGGACAATTTTGTATGGAGTTGTCAGAGTTAACTCAAGATAAGTCTAATTCTGCTTTCGAAGTAGTGGGCCTAAATGATCAATGATTCATAATGTGTTTAACTGACTTGACGCCCTGTTGTTGTTATTCTAGTCGCATACCATAATATGTTTGTATTTTACCAGCAGAGTTTAGGATATTATG
This sequence comes from Argyresthia albistria, assembly GCA_963457715.1. Lineage (NCBI taxonomy): Eukaryota > Metazoa > Arthropoda > Insecta > Lepidoptera > Argyresthiidae > Argyresthia > Argyresthia albistria. Next base: position 9,300,342 of record OY735258.1, read on the forward strand.
AAGGCAGGGCAGACAAGTAGTATAGTATAATCGAGACCCAGTCCACCAATCCCTCGTTACATTCATCCCGTACCATATTGCTAGATTAATAGCGTCCAGGGTTGCCTTTGACTAAGCTTTCCGAACAGCTCCAGTTATCCTAGAATGGCCCAGCCCATAAATCGATCGACCATTCGCCTGTCCTAGGCGAACTATTTGAAACGCTCGTTTTTAATCTCTGGCGAAAAATGAGGGATTTTAGTTTGAATTGTCCGATTTTGGCACCGTGGATGTATCGATTTTAATGAAGTGTCGATTTATCGATGAAATGATAATTATGACTAATGATGAAGGGAGTATTCATTGAAATGTCGGGTAATGTCAACAGCGAGTGGCTTTACCTTACCTCGCTGATGGTAATTTGCAAGTGTTTGTTTATGTAGTAACTAAGTACTAACTTCCTCTATAATATAATATCGTTCTTAGACTAACGAAACTCTTTGCATAATATCATTATTGCATCACTCTACCATATAGTGAGTTAGTTAAGAGAAAGTGACGTTGATCTGAGTCCGCTATCAACGCCATCTAATAAAAATTGATTTTCAACCAAATAAATTTTGAGATTTTCCTGGTTTCATCGCGTTTTAACATCAGGAAAATATTCTTTGTGCTTTAACCTACGGAGTCAGTCGGAACAGAATGGGAATCATACAATCCAGTCGGGCCATATTCGACTTTAAGCTAACGCTCAACTTCTTTAATATTTTATTGGCTGACTAAAGGCTGATTTTCATTGATCCTTTTTGGTTGGTGGCTGGATCTAGTATCACTAGATTCCGGCACTGGATTGACACTGGATCAATGTATACACTGCACTGGATTGAAACATGTTTACATTACATTGATCCAGTGACAACCCAGTGCCGGAATCCAGTGGTACTATGGATTCAGCTACTGGATCAATGAAAATCAGCCTTAACTTCCAACATTCCACCTTCGGATACACAACACATTGATCACCCATTAAACTTCGACTCAAAACAAAAGCCGATCCGATGGAACTCATAATACCGACGCCCTGCAGGCTTGTTCCTACATCTTTCTCTCATTGTGCGGTATATAACAAAACCTTCGCCCATTGTCTAGCTAGCTCATTCACTGAGAACGCCGCCGCTGTACACAGGTTGCGCTGTGCGATCCCTGATTTAAACCTACAGCTTTCCAACTATCTCATGGCACCCGGTGATAGTTGGAACTAACGCTTGAAGGCAGAGTTAGTTGAGTTAAGTTGCGTAGAACTAGTACCCCCCCTGTAAACGTCACTCAAGGCTGTAAACATCTGCCTGAAATTCTGAAGACGTCACAACTAACCAATTAATCCACCACCTTTACTATATCATCTGATACCCCGGGCCAATGGTCTGCCAGCTGCTCTTTTCCCTGTTCGCGGCCACCACTCTGTTGTTGCCTTCCATCCTCCCTTTTGACCAAATGTCCCGTCCATCGCCACTCGAGCTCCGCTATCCGCGTTCCCACGTCTGCGACTTTGGCAAGTCTACGGATTTCAACATTAGGTACGCGGTCCACGAGACTGATGCCTAGCATGGCACGCTTCGTAGCCCTTTGTGCGACTTTGATTTTCTGCATATTGGCTTCTGTGAGTGTCCATGTTTCGGCACCGTAAGTGAGGATAGACAAGACACACTGGTCAAAGACCTTCCTCTTCAGGCACTGTGGGATTCGTGATTTTAGAACGTCTTTCAGTTTACCGAAGGCAGCCCATCCTAGCTGTATCCGCCTAGTGATCTCTTTCACCTGAGCACTTTGGCCAAAGAATAGGTTACGTCCAAGATACTATTGATCCACTGCTTCTGTACAGCAGTTACTTCACCCAGGGAGTCTTAAATCAACCAAATAACGAAAATTAGCCATTAAGCGTTGGCTAAACCATTCCGTATTTTCTTTTCTTGGTGCGAATCAGTAATGATCAATGAATACGGTTGGTGCAGAACCATGGCGATTAGCGCTTTAGAGAAGAGGTATTTGCCTATAGGTACCGCCATCCACGATGACGCGTGACGTAGCTATTTGCATCTTTGTCTTTCAGCAGAGTGCCTCGATGAAAAAGAAAGATGCAAATAGCTACGTCACGCGTCGTCGTGGATGGCGTTACCTATAGCAGTGGGTTGGTGAGGACGGATGATGACGATGAATAAGTATTTCTTCGTTCATTTAATAAGGCAATTCAGCTGTCCATGGTCTTTCGCTCAAAAGTCACTCGCTCAGTTAGTTATTTATTCGCTCGTTTTATAATTAATTCCCCTTTTGTACTCTCCTATCCCAGCCAAAATATATGGGAGGGTGCTATCAGAGCTCTCGTGCGAAACAGGTAACGATCTGAAACACTGTGGTAGACAGCGGGACGCCACGATTTCTTTTAAGAAACGTACGTGCTTCCCGAATAGTGCTGCTTATTGAAAAGGTTGGGGCGATAAAGCGCTTTGCAATTCGCAAGTAAGCTAAAATCGGTGCAGCTGAAACACATTCAAACTAAATGATCATAGAAGCTGCAGGAAAGTTACCCTAAATGGTGTTCATAGAAATGAGCAGTTTACGGAGGATAAGCACTGCCGTGTTTTAAAGTAGCAGATCTTGAGAACTGTATGAGGAACATTATCAGGAACAATTAGAAGAAGTACTTTATTTTGAAATTTCTGTAAATGTAGATAAATGGCTCGCGTATCGACTGACATGTAATTTTAGAATACTCTGGTCTGTATTATCTATTGATGACCGCAAGAAATAGGTCTGTCCGACTACCTAAATATCCCGTAGTTGTTCACGAATTCATTATGTTACTGAACTGTAAACTAAATCTATGTCAGATACGGTGAGTTTATAACTGATCTTGGACTGATGGCTTGAATCACGCGTCTAAATACACCGCTAAGAACTGGAATGTATTATTTTGTAGTAAGAACTACCATTTACAAAAAATTAAACCCCAGATCAACATTTTTCAAGACAAAAATTTATGCGATTTAATGTTTCATTTGAAGTTACACTATGATTAATATTTTTTTGTAGTAACACGGTCCTAAATAATTTTGCGTCAAAAATCAGCGTAGTAAGTTGAACAATGTTTCTGATGCCCGTTGCATTCTGGTTAGAATCAATTTACCTGCCTTTTCAGCTCTGTACGGAGCACTATTATCTCTTCTGTGGCTCTGAGCTCCGGCGAGACTGACGGGCGGGAATTTTCAGTGCAACCAAAATCAAACAACGCATGCAAGTTTTCATATTCATAGACATAATACATTTAAGTGCACATTACAAAAAAAAATGTATTTAAAAAAAATTACTGAGGGTACAACATAATAGTGTTTATTACAAATCTGTCACGAGACATCTGTTCTTCTGTTGCGGTAAAACAGCAAAAATAAAGTAGTGCGTAACTTCGAGTATTTTCAAAGGGCTTATTTAACACCCATCGAATTGGTTCCTTCGAACTGCAAACGTGGACTACCTTCCGTACCGTGATCAGAATACGTAAGTAGCCAACTTCGGTTGTAACTCTACAATGAAGAACTTAGGCATATGACTGGTAGGCCTTGCCGTACATGAAACACAAAACGTACGTACATTTCAAGTACACTTTATACATGATATATATATTAAGGCGCTTCTAAACGGGCCATATTTTCTCTGCAATATGTGGCCGGCAACTATTGGTGTCTTTCTCTAACATGTGAGTAAGAGAGGGTCAATAGTTGCCGGCCACATATTGCAGCAAAACCTGGCCCGTTTAGGAGCACCATTATGGATTCGCCGCACACGGCAAGATACGGCAAACGCCGGTGGCCGCACACGCTATAAATCGTCGCAGCTTGCTTTTTGTGACTACCTCAAATCGATGATAACACCACTCGTTACTTTCTTCGCTTCAGGCAGCCTGGACGTCGACGAGTAGGACGTAGTCGACGTTACGAGCTTTATGACACTGCATGCAACGGGATCTCAGACATATGTCTGTGGACGGGATTATAAATTAGCAGCATTTTGTGGTCCGCGTCTGGTGAACCTAAGTGACGCCATTGTAACTGATGCCCACTCAGTAAAGGTTACATGGGAATCATTTAACTACTGATCAAAATAACAGAATTGGCACATTGATAACATCAAGGTGGCTTAAGGTGTAGATGATAAAGGGTGAAAGGTTGAGCGCAGAAATACCCTCTTCAGTCATCTGTTGATCCTAACATGAAGACCACAAGCACAGACATATATGTCTGTGACCAAAAGTATGAATAAAAATAACATAATACGCTGACGATTCAATCCAGGAACTTTCTGGAAAAAAGTGACGAGTTATATGACCAACTATATCTTGATTCGCACTGCGATAATTTGTTGTAGATTTACGATATCTGCCGGATTCCGCCGGACTTACTGAAATTGGTTCAGTTGTTTTTACTGAACTATGATTTAATTAACACTTCGAGGTTGTATACCGATAAATTGATTAGGTCTTCACCCATCTATGGACTCAAAAAGGCTGCGTAATAAGAAATTATGATAAATCTAGTCACCAGATGCCAGTTTGAACTGAACTGTACTGAACTGAAATTGGCTGTCATATTTCCAACTCTGAAACTAAATCCGTCCCCGCAGAAAGCAGTTTCCCGACGCAATGTCTCAGAATTAAGGCATATTCAAGCGAAATCACCTCCGCTTCACACTAACCGTGTCATCTAGTCTCAGACTCACTTCGCAGTTTGGCAAGCATTCGCTTGTTGGCCGCTGCTTGGCTAGAATCAAATCCACGCTGGCGAAATGTTTGCCAAATAAAGCCAACAGCCAGCAGCCAGCGTGTCAGGCTAAATGGGAGGCATTGTTCGTAGAACACCTACGAAACGAGGTTATCCGTCGCTATACGATCACGGAGATAGACGGGGCGGCGGCCGGCGGCGGCTTGTTTTGTACGTAGATTCGGGAGTTTGAGGTCGTACGTGTCTATGGTAATTAAATTAAATATTAAAATATCAACCTTTGTAAAACTGACGCAGTTTTGTTCAGCTCTGGGACTATAATAGGTTCTTTAGAATTTTACCGTCAGCTTACTTTTTGAGGAATTCAACTATTTTGTTCAACTTTTCTCTGGCCGCTGGGAGAATGTGATCCTGACACATGTCTATGTCCCTGTCTGTCCCGCGCTTCTTTTCACTCTATCTCACTCCCACAAAGGGGATTGCATCCCAAACTGACATGCGTCGGGATCGCATTCTCTCAGCGGCTAGACTACATTCAACTTTGTTTTGCCAATGTATAGAGGACTAATAGAGCAACAAAACAATTAATATTTTTTAGTCAGGCGAAGATTAGCAACATAAATTTATTACTATTGTCTGTTGTCGATATTTACATCTTTGCGTTTTAAAGTTTGTTGAATAGAATGTCACTCAAACTTTGTCAAACAAGCCCGTCGAGTAAAACAACAGGCCATATAGCATACCTTCTTGTATGTTCTGATCCCATGCCCGCCTCTTATAACCTGCATCTGGGAAGATATTTACATCCCCAGATGAATTCCGAGTTTATGTACATCACTGTTTAAGTTTTTGGTCTACCGCGTTCACATCTTTAAAGCATTGTTCTGTTCCCTCCACATCTGCGTGATAAATAGGACGAACGGTACTATCCGCCATTATGCTAATCTGCTCCGTAGCAGTGGTTATTGTGTCTTCGTAGAATTTTGATTGTTTTAAAAGTCGCATGGTAACATGTGGCTTACTGTATCCGAACCGAGATAGATGTAACGAGATTATTGTTGATTAACAGAACAATACGCGAACTGGGTCGGTGCGGAATTGAATTTTTTCCCGCTTACTGAACCGGGTAAGTTTCGCGTGATGATATAATGATTCGATTTCGCATTTACATATAACATAACAAAATAGTACCACGCCTTTTCCCATACGGGGTAGCAGAGGAATAAGTATGCCCACTTTTAGCCAGTGTTTCAATATTTCATTTTGCGTACATAGGGACAGGCCTCCGTCACTGAATGTACTCGCGCGCTATAATTACCTACCGCCCGCCCGAGCTCTCGGGCAGCCCGGCTATGGCCCGGCTGACCAAGTCAGTATGGTTGTCGCAAGCCAAGCGCACGCACGTTTTGAACTGTGTTCGTATCTTACGAGTATCTGCGATGCCTTCTCGAAGAGGCAGCCCTGCGATTAGTGTGAGATCGCGCGGTGCGAGGCGATCACAACTGTACGCTTGAGCATTTAGGCACATTTTAGCATGCAGCGGTTGCTGACGCGACGGAGTAGGCTATTATAGCAGTAGGTATTGGAAATTTCCTACTGAGTGAAGTATCTGTTACGTAGTAACTATTTAGAAATCTGTGATAGGGACTAGGCTATAATTGCTAGTCTGGCTAGGCAGAATTTAACATCGCAAAGCGCGGCAATTTTGTAGCCGCTATAAAAAGCACTCGTCTAAGTTAGACTAGCGACTCTAAAAGACACTTATTGCCTTTCAACATGTTATAGTTAAGTTGGGCGTTTATCGATCAAAACGCATACTCTTAATTAGAACAGCTTCCATAGGCTGGAGTGTAGTCTCGATTAAGATAGCGATCGCTGTACGACGACCGATGTTGATTAAAAAGTGATAACTTCGCAAAATAATAATAAAGAAATTTGCGACATTCTCGTAATTTTCGAATATTACGGACTGTTTTATTTTGCATAGTTATCGGTTAACAACCGACATTTAGATCACTAGGTCGAGACTGCAGTCCCTGGGTAGTGATTGAAGCATTTCACCGTAACGTTACTGTAACGTTTCAACGTAGCAAACTTTATTTGCGTATTATGTTTTATATTTTTGTCTTAAATATGTACATAATTTCAGTTACACATGATGTAACCTGAAATATTTTTCAACGTAAAATCATAAATAATAAACAATAGTAATTTGTTGCCCATTAGTGTCCCCACTGAGGGGCACGGGCCTTTACTCGGATGCAAGTAAGATCGGACGATACTCCACCACGCTGCTGGCTCAGTGCGGGATGATGGAGATGAGGGCGACTGTCAGAAGTCAGCGACTGTATCATGCTGCCCTATTATGGTCTCTGATCTGACACCACTTTACGTCTTCTATAGCTGAGTAGCTATAGTAACCTGCCACCTCGTATTAGAGAAGGCGTGACGCTTTGTTATGTTGTTTGATACTTTTTGTATCAAAATATTTATGGACCTGACTGTACTAAGAAATTTTTCGAGTCGGTGGGAATAATTTAAAAAATAATAATGTCTTAATATACCTTAGTATCTATTTATATATTATATTTTGTTTTTTGTTTTTATATGTATTTATGTATTTATTAGTAAGTAGTCTATTATTTTAATATTTATCGTTGTGCACTTATGTAGGTCTGCCTTTTATTAAATTATCCTCTCCATCCTAGGGTTGCTGGAAGAGATCTGTTATTAGAGATAAGCTCGCCTTTGTACATGTATTTGAAGTAAAACTTCTTTAAGGGCACGGGGGTAAAATTTATTTAACCTCTCAACTGTGGGTTATTCATATATTTGCTTTTCAATTGCTACTAGCCGGGTGCTATCACGAGTGGCTAAGAAATGTAACGGAAATTGGAATCGGTGACGTCAGGGTCGGCTGAAGACTTTTAAAACCGCAACTATTTTCAATACGGTTTTTAACTAATCAGATAAGATAATAATACATTCGTACAATAAAGAATGTTAATTAGTGAGAGAAAAACCTGATGAAACGTTAACAAATAAAAATTATTTTAAGCATTCTTCCACGAGTTCTTGATTTCCGGTATGGCCAAGATGGCGCCGCCGCCGCCGCCGCCGCTGGCTGGGACAAACAACAAAACCAACTAGCATGACTCAAACTACTTCGTTCAACCTCTTTGTTGGAACCGGAACTTATGTTTGACAGCTGTGCGATGCGATCCATACAGTTTGTAAGAAAAGAGTTTCATCAATGTCACACGGGTCGATATGGATTTCTAAAACAAGCAAAGCAATGCATACATTTGAGCGAGAATGGTATATAATCTGAGCGAGATGCAAATAGTAGTGACACTATTGAATGAGTTAAGTATATCACCACGAGCGCGACAAATTGTAGATAAGGAATGGTGGGAAATAAATGACATGACGTATTAAAAGTAAGTACAAGTATAAAATAATTTCAAATAATCGGACGTCTGAAACTTAAAAGTAACTTGAAGCAGAGATTGGATCTCAAAATTGGAAATTTAAATCTCTTTTAGTATAGGTAGGTATAGGTGTATAGTATAGGTACCACTTAATGATCTAGCTACAGAAGTTTTACTTCTAACACGTGTACGGTGCTACACGCGTATTTTTTTTCTAATATTAAGTGTCTGTATTATGTTTTCTGTGCAATAAAGTATAAAGTAAGTAAAGTAAGTAAGTAAGTCTCGGAGTCGGTGGGGATCAATGTATGAATGTTTTTTGCAGTCCTGAGAATACTGACGCATCTTACGATACGGCTCACGTACGTAATACCAAGACCATCCGAATGCTGGCATCGAACATGTAACATTACGACGAAAACGCTCCGGTCAGGACACTCTGTTAGGGACAAATCCTTTGATTAGACCGAATTAGATCCTAATAAGATGTCGCAGTCTTCATTTGGTTGATGAGGCGTGTGTGATGGACATCACTAGTGACAAGCAGCTTTGTATGTTAATTAAATAGATCTCCGGGTGTTAGGGTAATTTGTACACATCTCTAAACACGTTTAGCGTCAAATCAGTCAGTCAAGTGTACACATAAGTGTACCGAGGCACTGGAGTAATATTATATTATTTTGCACTGTACTGTCTTTATTCACATCTAGCTTAAATAAGGTTAGAGTCGGGAGATAAAGATACGTGCGTGACGATACGTTTTGGGAGTTGTTTTCCTCAAACACAAAATTTTTGATGAACTTGTACTGCGTTTACTCTATTGATTTTTACTAAAATACTACTCACTGAAGTTTTTTTATGTGTAAGATTGTATGTATACTGGATAGAAGTAAACAAAAATTTATATAACTTTTCCTCCGTTTGCACTTCATCTTTCCTCAAAAACACTCCATCATTCCGTACTCTTGAGGATTTCCCGGAGCTGGACCGAAATATGTTCCGTCTTGTTCTTGTGTGTGTAATGTTCTATACTCAATGTGTAGGTATTATATATGTATAAGTGTAGTACACAAAGGTTATTTAGCTGATTAGTAAATGTGTTGTCTAGATATGTGATATGAGTCAATGTTTTTAATACATTTTCCCAAAAAGAACAATGTACATCGAAGTTAACTGAAGGGTGATGTAAAAGTTTTATTTGGCAGTGAATGACGTAATACTAACCAGGAATTGTCTTTGAAAACATGTTTCTTCCAAATAACAACAAATGAAAAGAAAACAACTCACTAGCTAATGCGGTACCTGAGATAGAGCCGGTTGACGGACATACGGAAAGACGGACACTCACTCACTCAAGATAGATAATGAGATGGGAAACAGCGGAGGCTTAGTAATAGCGTCCCATTCGGCACCCATCAGGTACTTACGGTACCCTAAAAATCAAGACAGAATAGGAATTGCGAAATCTGCTTGTTCCCCAAACCGTATGGGCGTCTTATTGTCTGATGATATAATTTTCGCGAGATAACACTGCTTCCTCCAGAGGCCTATTTCGAGAAGCAAAAACGGGCATCCCGATATTGATTTCCGATTCTATGTAATACCGGCCCTACATTTTATGGCATCCTTTGCAGGCGGTGTGTTTGCCGCTGGGTAATATTAATTTGTAACCCCGGTTATGATGCGTACAAACCGCGCTGAATTTCTTTGTCTCTGAATGAATGGTGCGAATGAGATAATGATATTTTAAATAGGGTGTAGAAAAGTTAATACGAACGAGAGAACGAGAGAAGATCGCCGCTTCAAGTAAGCTGATTCAAGCACGGAGTGAATAGGCTTGTGGCCAAGGTAATCCAATAAATCTAGGAACAAGTCTTAAGTTGAAACATTATGTATAAAATGGCTTGACATTCTCAGAATTGCATATTTCCAGCCGAAATATTTTATAAAGTAAATTTTGTGCAAAAAAAGACAGAATTTGATGGCACTTTTACATGACGTCATTCTGTTGTTACATATTTCATAGAACTCAGGAACAAAAGTTCCGTTTTGACAGTTCATAAAAAGTATCTATTTTGACTTGACAGGCCACAAGCCTATTCGCCGATGAATTGGCAGTGGCACAGCGGAACCGACCGAACGTATGCGCGCACCCGTCATGCGAGGTTACAATGCAGAATTGCGGCGATTTGTGGTTGGCAGTTAGTGGCCTGTAATTTTATGTGTGTGGCTGTACTTTCCCAAAAAACGGGAATATGAAAATGAACTATTTATGTATTTTGTGCGTACATTTGCAATGAATGAAGCGTTTCATTTAGAGCCAGAGATTATTGGGGCGGTCGTTGTTTGCAGTGAATTTATTGGACGGGTTTACTGGTTTCATTGTCAATTATGTGTTTTGTTTGTCATGGAAATTTTAGGCGTTGAGGTCATAAATATTGTTCTCAGAGACTTGCGATACGTAGGTACGTTTTGTACTTTACATACGCTTCAAGGTTAAAATTAATTACTTGTATCCAGAAACTGTGTTGTAGTAGTATGTGCTGTATTAATATATGATTTATGTTTTCAGGTAAGCCTAAACGCATCGGAATGGTAAGTGGGATTGGTAAATCAAGCAGAGTTTGCTTTTACTTCCTACTATTTCGTCTTTTTAGACGCAATTACATATGGACATTTCCTATTTTGGGCGAAAATCTGGAGTATAGTATTAAGTTTAGGTTTTTCGAGTTAACTGACCGTAGCTTTATGCATACCGCAGAGGCACTTATCTGTGAAAACATTCGATTTTACCGCACAGAGGAATATAAATCCTTGGCAGCGTGGTCATAATGGTCATATTCCTTTTATGCTAATTTGTATGTTTTAATACTGCACAGGACTTTGAGTTTCATTTGCAAAATTAGATGTTTCCGAGAAGAATCTGCAATTTTGATAGTTTCATAATAGGTACCTTGTTTAATTCAGTCATAGAAGTTTACATAGGTGTATCAGACAGAGGTCAGAGGACTTTCAAAAATGACGTAGTTCCGTTCAAACAGGATTAAGAGTTAAAGCTGTTCCAAATGTCCCTTACGAAAGACTACATGAACTTATATTAAAAAAATAAGGGAGATACTAACCCATGATTTATTCGGCAAAAAATCTTGTAAAACTGGGAAGACCGAAAATTGTATTCAATCATTTGTTTCAGCAATTTCCTGATCCCTCTCCCTGTTGGAATCTACCTGCTGCACACATCCCTGCTACTTCCTGTCCCTTCCTCATTCAATCATTCATGACGTAAAACGTCCGTCTATTGTAAATGTCTCTAAAATGAATATGCTCTGAACAAATTAATTAAATAAAATGTATATCAGCAGGAACAACCCTCCTCTTTTCCTTCCCCTGTCCCAATTTTTTATGTTTAAACGATAAATGAATTATCATTTAATTTTATATAATTGTTATACCGCAAACAACGAGGTATTACACTACACTACATTCGGTACGTATAAACCGTAAATATACTCCTAGTCAGAATTTTAAATGTAAGGAGTCAGGGAAACGACGATCAAAGATATCTTACTTACCCGACTGACTAAAATTCGACATGGGTTCGTAGGGTATAGCGCAAGCTGACGGCCAAACAATACTTTGAAGATAGCGCTTGCTATCTCTATCTCCATTCCGATACCTTTGAAGGATATTGACTTACTTTAGAGCACAACTATATTGGCCCCTGGTGATGCTCTTAAACATTTTGCTGTCTTTGCTACAAAACATACCATAACACGAACCAGGTGTACTCCAAATACCTCCAAAATAACACCCAAAACGTTTGTATTTTTTATTTGATAGATAATAAAAAATGGTCATTAATATCCAGCAACGAACGTTAAAAACGATGTATTTATTTTTGTTACAGGTGATAACTATCTATATTTATTCGGCCCATTGTGTTTAATGGGAGACAGTACGGTCTAAGTTTGAAATTTCACGTAAAATTTCACTGTATCTGTAAAGAGGTTGCACTTAAAAGTAACATGGACAACCTGAAGCCGACGGCGCTCGCAATTCAGGCTGCGCAAACATGGCACGGCTTTTCATCCTTCCCTCCTTGCAGCACTAGAGAAATGTATCGATATTCCTGCCTACATTAGGATACGAAGAGTCCTCGCGAAATGAGCCCTTTGTTCCAGCTCTCATTGTTTCCCGTTTCCTTTCTTGGAATACGTGCTCTCTAGGACCCGCGACTCTATTGTAGCGTGAGATTTTAACGCACGTTACAAAGACACTTCTTTGGAATAGAAAACTCTTTTTTGGTCAACAGAATAGTTAAAAGTTTGCATAATGTGTTTTTCAATCTGTACTAAAACTACCTCGGTAAGTGTTTTTACATGGCAAGATTTTAATCGGTAGTCCTGTGCATATCTTCTCTACGCATCCCCTAATTCCCAACAGGCCTCTTCAATTCTATAGGAACACTTTAGCGCGCCGACGCGCGACGGTCCGCTGCCCTCGTTTCCAGTATGTGCACAGCCCGAAAAGTGAAAGTCACTAAACTGTATGATTGTGTACCTACCCTCTGCTGCCAGCTTCCGAAGCAACAACGGGGAAAACGGAACGTAAACTCTATGACAGCTGCTCGGAAGCAGCCGCAAGCTATAAATACGTTTATGAAAAATGATGCGGTACTTATGAGCAACTGGAGTGTTACAAAGTTGAAGTTGCGGAGCTAGCAAGGAGTCACTGCCGCTGACGTTGATATGTGGGCGTGGAAAACATAAATATTCTGTATTTCTGACGGTGTCCTCTTATCTGCAAATTACATTTCCTTATCGGAGATGTTTGGTTGGCTCCGTCCGCCTATTTCTATAATGCATTATGTAGACGTCCAAATATAGTGTCAATATACATTCTGATAAAAATGAAAACGCCTCGGGTTATCCATCCAACATATTCACTTTGCCAATCGTTCAAAAGAGAATGTTCTCTATTCTGTTCCACTGAAACAGACTGCGATTCGTTAAGGTTCCCTTTGTTGCTTACTAAAATCAAAGGGTTTGGAAGTGAAGCAAATCTTGGAAAAAATCCATAAGAAGTCGTCGGTTTCCGCAATTGTATTGCTAGCTTGCGGCGATATTTCACTCTGCGCTTTGCAATGTCCCTGAATAAAACAAGAGCACGTAGGCACAAGGATTCTGTGTTTAAACAAACAGTATTACGCAAAGAAATATTGTAGTTACGTTCCTCTGATCTACGTGGTCCGTCCGATGCAAACTTCTACTTTAGCATAGTTGAAATTAATTTTGTCTCTTGTTTTGTTCATGTCTATTTGAACAAAATAAAAGAACCAAACTAAAATACGAAATCTAACCTCAACCCAAGTAAACATAAACAACCGTGTCTGGATACTTTCTCTAACAGATTTCAGTTTATTTGTAAGACCCTGAATTTATTGCAGTTTTCACTTCTTTCTCCTTCTAAATGGGATTGGATCAAGGGTAATGCCAAAAGATTAGTGTTATTAGAGGAGCAGGAAAATAAAAGTCAGCTTCTGAAACGACCCTATAGTGACTAAGGTGTCTAAGGGGAGACCCTGAATGTGATTAAAGGGAAAGTTAACGGTTCGGTCCAATCGCGAGATAAATTGAATCGATTTGCGAGATCACCGTTAAATATTTCACTCTAATCCGACGATTTCACGCGCCTTAGATAAGGCGGCACACTTTTCTGCAAGCTTAAATGTATATTTTATGCTGCCCCACCACAGCCGCTGCAATTGCAGGCTTCTTGATAACTTTCTATGCTCATTCGGGTCATGGAAGTTTCCGTTTTGACGACTCTGTTTCTGATTCCCTTGTAGGTACCTTAATGCAGTACGTATCTACTCTACTTTCTATGTAATGTTTACGATTATGCTCATTTACTGCTCTGTTCTTCGAAGTAGTCACCTTCGTAAGTTATCTTCCCTGTTACCATTTCCTAATACCGTTTGCTTTATTTACAGCGCTGGCACAGGCCGCCGATCCTGTAATTCATCTGTTATTTTAACCTCCAATTACGCGTTCTTCCCAATTTCGTCGTTCACATACATAATTTATAAGGGATTGACCCATAAAATTAGGTCGGTTCTAAGCCGGCCGATTATTCTGGTCTGCATTGGGTGTCAATTTTTAAGTGAATCAATTTATGGGTGTCCGGAAACAACTCCCCTTTTTTCGGGTCAGATATATTCTCAGTAGATTTAATAATAATAACAAATAATTTATTTCAGACGATTATTCATAGTGTTAGTAACAATTAACTTAGTCTAGTGTTAGCAGCAAACATTAATAAAAGTATATACAAAATCAAGATTTATTTATAGATTAAAAATAATATGCGCGGAGTGGCCTTCTACATTCCGGTCAAAGACCCGATGTCTCTAAATATTGCAAACTATACTGCAGGAACAATTTCGATAGACCACAAACGTGCATTTTCGATGATTATTCAAAAACACAGTATGTTCCAAACTTAAGCAAAAATATATCAATAGTTCCTAGAAAACATTGAATATTTGCGAACGTTTCACTCTAATAAGACAAATGGGTTCGATCAGAACCAATCTCGGAAATGCTATTCTATTACGTTAAGTGATCGTTGAATATCTAGGATTAGGCCCGAGACACCTGTACTCTGAGATACTGCCAACGTTCGGCAGCAGACTTAATGCCGGGATTTGCCGTGTTATTTCTACGACTGTTCAGCTGTCTGAACATGATTGCTTGGCTGTAAAATAAATAAAAGTAGTCTTTTGTTAACACTGGACGTATGAGTACTTAATGTATCCACCGAGGGGCACGGGCCAAGTTAAGACGAGGATTGAGCCATACTCCACTGCGCCGGCTCAGTGCGGGGTGTAGGGGTGTCTGACGAGTGCCTTGTTAACCTAAAATTGGTTAATGTCTATTGCAAGGGGATGAGAACTTAATATCCCCTAATTTTAATGTATTTTTTTTCCTTTTCGGCCAGGAGAATGACAATCTCTCGACTGAAAAGGTTAAAAAGTTAGGTTTTAGAAAAAGTCATCATCAAAGACATCCAATCCTTAGATGTTCGTGTTTGTGTGTTGTAACTGTTTCTGGTTTCACGACTCTGTATCCTAGTGTTGGGCCAGAAGCAACGTATGTGCATGTATATGTATAAATGTTTATGTTTATAATAATTATTATCTTAGGTCCCAAATTATGTCGGGAAATCCCAAATTATAGGCGTATCATGTTTTGGGGAATGTTTTGAAGTACAGCCTATTTAAATTATTCTGAAAATTTAATATTCAATGTATCACTGTAATAAGCCTCGTGTACAAAATTAACTATGAGGAATATTTAACTTTAGTTCCCGACTCGTGTTGGAAATTAACTGGCTACATACTGGTACAGCTATATTTTCTAGGTAGTTCAGTTCCAGCCAAGATAAGAAAAGGTATTGGAATTGCTAAAAATCTCTCTTAGGCACCTTGATATACGATGATGGTGATGCATCCTTGATATGTGTCACTAGATTTCAAAACCAGCCACGTACGCTCTCTCATATTTGGTAATAAAGTCCAAAACCAGTGAAAATTTTGGGGGTGATTTGGCTGGTTGCGACACATTATGTCTTGTTATCATTTCTACCACTACTCAGTCAAGTACTAGTACGCCTTTTTTTACCCACCGAAAAGTATGTGTTTGGGGTTAGCAGTTGTTAGTGTGTGAAAATTACTGGAACGATTTCGATATGGTTTTTTGTATTAAATGGCTATATCAGCAGAGCAGGATCTTAGATATCTTATAGCGCTGCAACAACCAGGATGGTTAACACTTGAGGACTTCTCAGTAACTATAGCAATTTTCTAAGCGGCTTTTGCATTATACAGGGTGACCTTTAATTAGCTGACCATATTTTGGGGAATGATTGTACATTGTGTAGAAATTTCCCCAAGGAACATAGAGTCGCAAACGAAAAATAATTTTGGGTCTCCCAAAGTAACTTGAAATCAGCTGATCAGGGCAATGTACTGGGGGACAATTTTTTTTTGTAGTTTGCGACTATATGTTTCATGGGGAAAGTTGTTCATAATGATGTGTACTATCATTCCCCAAAATATGGTCAGCTAATTAAATGTCACCTGTATTTACGCCGAGACATTTACTATGGCCGATCTTGTTGTCGTGAGACGGTGACGAACGGTAGACAAACAAGCGGGCTTATCCCCTGTGTCGGCGTATTTTATATTTTAAATATAGGGTGAAGCCTGACGAGCGTAATTTTGTGAGTCGTAAGTCGCAGAATTTCTGTCGCGTAATTCAGTTTCATACTAAAATACAACTAACATTGCGACGCCCCCGTGTGAACGAAACAGGAGATTTGTAAGAAACCGAATGCAGCAGAAATTACGCGACCAAAATTCTGCGACTCACGACTCACAAAATTACGCTCGTCTGGCTTCACCCTTTTAGTATGAAACCGATTTACGCTTCGTTTGTCTTCACTCTTAAGGTATGACTATTATGAGCAGACACAACACAACACAATATTCCGGATTACCAAGACCCTATACCTATATCATCATTCACTTCCATCGAATAGTTGAACGGTGGGACGTGATAAGTTGTATAATGGGCATTGAAGGGCTGTCTTGACGGCTGCCATGCCTGACGAGGGTACGCCCTTCCTGTTGGAACTCCATAATATCACTGAGCACTTCCGATCACATCATGGATTCTACACTTTGACGTGGTTTCTCATCGGTATTCCATTTCGATGTGCGGTGACCAAAATAACTTGTACTTACTGTGCCTTCGTGTTTCAAGACACGTTGAGCAGTAGGTCCAGGCTACTGTCGCTCGGTGGTAGTAGTCGTAAAGCTGTGTCAGAGGGCCTAATAAGGCGGCTTGTGTCGGACGCCACTCCCAAATATGGCAATACTAGAAAGCCACTAGCGACACCCGTCATTTTTAATTTTATTTTATTTTACAATTTTAGGGAAGCTTACAGCTATCTTAACTATTTAATAACATCATATTGCAGACTAAAAGCTAATAACAAGCATCCACATGTAGATTGGGTACCATATAACTAGTGATAATGTATAAAATTAAGTTTATTTTGTCGCTACTCACTCATGCCATCGCCCCGTCACAATACTCCTCCTCAACAATCCCGTCCTCGGTATTAAGAAGTGCTAGAAAGTTCTTTATTATGGCTTTCCGCAATGAGAAAAAACTACTGCAGAAGATATCAACATCATTGTCGCCATCGCTGTTGGAGCTGAAAAGTCGGTTGAATATTGCGCATGCTCTGTTTATAAAGGAGTTTTGTCTGTAATTGCTGTGAGCTAAAGGAGTCTGAAGCAGTGGACGCCTACGGACACTGTGTGTTGGTACCTTAATTTTTAATTTACATAGCAGTTCAGGACAGTCAATAATACCCCTAGCCACCTTCATCAGGAATGTTAAATCTGCAATGTCCCTGCGCAGGTTCAACGGAAGTAGATGTAGTTTAGCACATTGGTTATGGTATTTGAGTTTAGGCATTTTAAACTTAAAGCCAAGATATCTGATGAACTTCCGCTGAACCCGCTCAAGTCTTCCTCTGTAAATGTCATAGCAGGGGTTCCATATTTGCGATGCATACTCGAGGTGGCTACGAACATAAGCACAGTAGAGAATTTTGACGGTTTTCATTTTCCTGAATGATTTAGACGACCTCATGACAAAACCAAGAGCCTTCGAAGCCTTACCGACAACGCTGCCTATGTGCTTCTCAAAAACTAGCCCACTGTCATGGATCACCCCAAGGTCATGTCACAGTTACGTTGGCAGGTCTGTATACAAAATGTTCGATTCAAAATGTATGAAGTTGGCTGTTATATACGAGCTTTTCCCCTTTTTCTATAAAATATCTCTTAACTTGACACTTTGGGAATAATATACAATGCCTATCCTACTGTTATGATAGGTATACTATGTGTTCTGTACCCGAAGGGTGCCAAACGGAACCCTGTAATATATTTCTGATCCTCTGATATTCGTGTGCCCGTGCATTTGGCTGTCGCCGCCGACCACCAAAAGTAAAGGGATAAAATATATATCAGTGTCCAACAGCACAGATTAATAAAGAGTTACAACAGTGAGACGCAGAATGGATGATCATGTAAAGGTTTCCATTTTTAATTTCGATAAAACGAGATATTAACTGAATGATATGACGGCTTTATGTGTTAACTTTTAAATATGCATCGGCTTGTGTTTTCCATTAAACATTACAGCGGTTTATTGTTCGGCGTCGTACAAATATCGTAAAACTCAGGAATCGATCAATGGTGCTCGCTGAAATGAGAATCGATGAAATTACTCCCCAAGTCACCTAGGGAACCCGTGTAAGTAGCAAACAACCTACCTATTATAGCTAGCTCTCCGAGCTATTCATCTTTTATTTATCAGAAAGTAATGGAGTTATATTGAAGCATGTGCTGCCACCAATATCGGAATTAAGTATTGAAGGAATCCTGAAGGTTACTCGGTGATTTATAGATGTCTGTGAAAATAAATTACTATTTTACGCTATTGGCTCTTCTTTGATTACTTCTTTGGATATTATTGATTTCCCTCAGATCTTTGACCTTCGCACGGACAAGAGGCCTTTCAATACGTCTAGATGATAAGTAAGTACGTTCTGATTTTTGGATCTTTTATCTGCGGTTAGAGGTCCTTCATGAATAATAATGACTCTAGCTAGAGTCAGTAGTGCCAAAAAATATACAAATTTTCTTCACTTTTAACAACATGAGATATAATCACGTATTTTCCCATACGAAGTGGCAAAGGTAGAGTTTTGTCCATGTTCAGTCAGACATTGAAACATCAATTTATTCTTTCGAAGATTTAATATCTCCTAATATCGATTTGAAAAAGAAATAACTTTGATTTTTTTATTCAATTTAATTATTTTTAGTAGTAAATTAAGTTAAGATTCATTCATAAACTCCCCTCCCCCTCCAAGGTGTGTCCTAAAGTACGGTATTTACAGTAGCCCAATCACGAACAAAGATTCGATAGAAAACTATCAAAAAGCCAAATTTCAGTGATTCTTATTTTTTTTAAGACAAAACATTATTTCCTGCGTTCTCGAAAACGTTTTACGATCTCGAAAACGTTCGTGATCGAGGCTCAACTTCAAATATATCATTGCGAGATCGAGCATGAAAAATGCTAATATCTAGAATACAGGTCAAAGGTCTGCCATTACCGCAACTTACCACTACTATGCTGGCCTAGTTGTACAGAACCTTGTCTGACCTAAACACGTAACTGACCACTCGATAGTAAAAAGGATAGACAAGCTAATACAAACACAGAGTGGTTCCAACATGCAGCAAATTAGAAACGTGATGTTCGCCGAACGTCTGCTGCGGCATCTTCCAGACATCAACTATGTATTGTATGAGTTTTGTATCGATCCCAGTTGACCGCAAAACTACTTTCAGATTCTCATTGCATATTCAATTTTTACGAGAGAACTAGGGCCTCCGGCTTTTATGACGTGGAGAAGTTTAAATCGTGTAAGTTGTTTGCCAGGGAAACAATGTTGGAAAGCTGTTTAGTTTATGATCGTTTTCCGATAAGTATGGTTCCTTTTTTGCAGTTAATTTTTGAATTTGTCTGTTATTTGGCTTGCCTTGTTAATCTTCATAATTGCCACAGAATCTGTGATAATTGCCAACGACAGAAGGTTGGTCCAGACGTAATGAACTACTAATTAATGCTTCGACTATGCTCGAATTACTAATTATTGGTGGTTCAAACACAATAAAATATTATAATTCATATTCATCAGACTGCATTAACATCAATCAATATGTTTTTAGACAGCTGCAAACGAGAAGCAAACAGGCTGTACGCAGCAAATCTGTGCCTAAATCTCACGAGGGAAACAAAGTGCCTGTTTGCTTAAAGCAAGCAAGGAGGATCAAATAGCAGATTATGAATTTAGATTCGACTTTATTTAAACGAAACTTTTTTGTGTGTCACGTGATATAAAGTCCCAATGAGAAACTAATGTTTGATTGTCATTGGAATGTATACCTTACTTTTATTGTACTAAAGTAAAATTGCCAATCCTAAGCATGAAAACTCGGAAATACGTGATTTTTCAGTTATGAAACCTAGTTCGATCGATTTTAGCCCCTAAAAAGCCCTAGAGTTATTGCAAATTTCATCAAAAACTACAGCGCCTTTTTCTAGAACAGAAAACATCGTTACATACATATATACAAATATTCCTCGTATTATGACATGGTAGCCTCCTCGAGCCAGTCTCGGCTGACAAGTCATTCGACTGGTCCTTCAGATCCACCAATTAGGGATATCATAGCAAAAACAGAAACATTGGCCAGTCCAAAACCTTTGACTGTGACGCTCATATTATAATTTTTATTACTGGCTAGTTTACCTTTTTGCTGCGAGATTAGTAATTTGAATAAAGTCGATGAATTAATTAATTTAAGTTAAGATTCATATACTTACCCATTCAATTCGAACCATTATATTAGAGCTACATTATACGTTTCATCCGAACAAATGAAATCAAATATATTTTATTATGAACTGGCATGTACACTTATGCTTTCGTAGCGTATTATATTATATATATTTTCTGAGCGATTTCGGCAAGAATATGCCACCGACACGTGTTGGGACCTCTTAGATCTCGAGTTTCAAGGTTGCCATAAGTGCCTGTTTCCAAGTAAGTAGGTAAGTATTTGCCGTTCACGCAATACGGCTTTTATGATTCTGTCGCTAAGTAATGTGTGTGGTGAATTTTATTATCCCTTCAAGTCATTGCAATTTTGTTCTTAATACATACAATGCGGTTATTCATACAACCCTTACCACTTGTCGCTTTGAAATCCCTTGAAAAATTAACAGTGCCTCCCGAAGGTATTCGCCACGAGGTGGAACGAATACGAACATGATACGTTCATTCATTTCATGTATCATTTGCGGTAAAAACTCCACCAGGGACCGTGGCGGCAGTTGTTTTATGAATAAATTAGATCAAGGGTTGGTTAGCGAGACAGTGGTCTCGTATGATCTATCCAAAAATTAAATTATTGCGGCACGCTTCGCTACTCTTTTGTTTTTTCCGGCGCTTTGAAGTCAAACGTATATCCACTAGGTTAAGCAGCGCTAGTCACCGGTTTCTATGGAAACGAAACGTTCTGCCCGATAATCGAATTGATTTACCGATCGAACAGAGGATTGTACGAAATTGAGAGGTCTTTCTTATGTCAGTAAAATGTCCGACGAAACTCGCCTTTTATGCTCCAGTCCTTTTTATTTCTTCGTGTAAAACAGTAAGACGGTCTTTATCATCCCTCGCTATTTGTCCCTCCACTTGCAAATCCGCCGTTTAATCCACTCCAATTCAGGTGTCCGAAAGTTCGCCAATAGAACCCCCGTAAACCAAATTCAGAGTTATGGATCGCTAATGTTTCGGTAATTCGCCGGGACAAGGTGGTCTTGCCGCATTGGGAGCCGCGTCTGGCTAGGCCTCCGGCGCGGCGCGGCGGGGCGTGCGTGTGAATGGCGGGGGCTGGCAGGCCGCGCAGCCTCCCAAGCGCCCTCCGCGCCAGTCGCCGCCGCGAAGAGCGATACTCCTCACGCTCCCACGAACCCCTTGACCGAATTGTGACACTTGTAACAACAACCACTCGTTGTAAGTAGCGGTCAGCGATCATGCCATTATTGCAAGCCATTCCGAGCAGCTGATGTTGTGAATTTTGCGGGCCTAGTTACGGGTATTGTGCGGTGTCGTTGTTTGTAGGTGGTTGACATGTCTAGAGGACGTACTTGACAGATGCTGACGGCACGGCTGAGCCTGCTAATCACGTGGTTTACTGAGACAATGAACGTTTTCAACGTGATCAGTAGAGCTGGTGCCAACAGATATGCTTTGCAGATATGCTAGATACAGTTTATTTTGAAAATAATATGTAGAGATTTCAAAAACATTTATCCACAATCATATCATCTTGTAAATATATAATAGGCTATTGATTTATTCATATATTAAAACTTCTGCCATTAAATTTACATTACAGTCAATTACATCAATCTTTTTGGACCACTAATGTGAAATTTTGTTGCTGATTTCGTACAGTTTCTGTGTCATTAAGTTGAATTTATTGTCATCTGTCGGCCAAAATTATGTTCTACTTCAGCGATAAGTTAACGAGTTGGCAAGCCCTCGGCTTTGGTGACTCATATGCTGTAACAGAGTACAGATTTGGTCAAGCATATCGAGTATGGGTTAGGAATCCCTGTTAACTGCTGTAATCGTGCTTTGGGATAGTTTGGCTTGGGCACAACGAACACCGAACTACTCGTAATTTCTCCAGAGAGCGTAATTTACTTTTGTATTTCTCTGGAGATTACGCATTGAATTACATTACTTGGCTTTGTTTCAGTGGTAGGCTACAGCCTCTACTTTGAGAATAAATAATTCAGTTTCATTCAATCACCGTGGGAAACCACCTTTCGTTTGACTTTGATAAAACCTTTCGTGTATATTTGCAAGGCAGTTAATTTGCTTGAGCCTAAAAACCTTTCTGCCTTGCAAATCTTAATGCACGTCATGAGATGGATAACCTAATAACGCTACCCTCTTCAGGTGGGCTCTGCTATGAGGAATATAATTTAATGCCAACCAGTGTCCGCGCTTCTGAATTTCAGTTGTTTGTGTGCGCAGCGGCTACTGGATTTGAGTCTCGTAAATCTTCAACTTTAGCTGATAGGATCTCTAATTTCTCCTGCGACCTTGATAACTCTTGGTGATTTGGTTAACCCCTTTAAAAGTGATTAACTGAAAGGATACACATACAATAGATCTTCGAGTTGTTTTTGTTATAACAGATTAAAAGCGTAGAAGGTAGTTTTTATCACCCTTCTCCGATATTTGCGTTCTACAATCGCATTGAATCAAAAGGTCTTAATCATATAAATTCAATAATGTCTTGCATGCATTAGAAATTCAGACACTTCTGTGGTTGAATCCCGAGCAAGCAAAGCAATTACCAGACTGAATACACCTTTGTTTGAAATCGGTTTGATGAAATCAAACACCTATTCCTAGCGATTATTCATGTCGGAGAAGGTTTCCTCTCAATGGTCTTTGTGATTCCAAACTTTCCCTTACTAAATAGTTGAAGCACATGATAGCATCCATGTTTTACCTGTTACTACACTATTCTTTTCAGATTCCACTGTTATAGGTTTAATTTTGTAACACCTATTTAAGTCTCGGCGATATTCCGTATAACTATCTTAATTTAGTGTAGTTGGGTTTATGGTTTTTAGGGTTCCGTAGAGAAACAAGGAACCCTTATAGTTTCGTCAGGTCTGTTTGTCTGTTCGTATGTCCGTCTGTCCGTTTGTTCGTCCGTCCGATTTTATACAAAAATTTAATAAAAATAAGGTGGAGCTCCCCATACATAGAACAGAAACAAAAAAATTTTTTCGTCGAACCTATTTGGTGTGGGTCGGTCAAGTGCGAGTCGGGATCGCAAAAGAAGGGTACCTTACCATCGTACAACACAACTTAAGCACTCAAAACATTAAAAAATAAAAAGTAAACAAAATAACGCCTTGTATGGGGACCCCTTTAATTTGTAATATCTCTCGTATTTCAGTATTTGTTGTTATTGCGGCAACACATATACACATTCCGTGCTCTTGGACCCGCTGACGGACAGACAGACAGACAGACGGACAGCGTGGGCTTAGTAATAATCGGGTCCCGTTTGGTACCCTTCGGGTACGGGACCCTATAAATCACGTTGAGGTAACTGAAACCATTTTTCCTCAAAGTAAATTGTCAAAGAGACAGACACTTCCAAAGTGAAAAATATTGTGTGTGTGTGTGTCCCCTCTAACTTTTAAAGTAAAAGAGTAAAAAAAAATGCTGTGTATCTCAATACACACTTTCAACGAAAGATGGTTTGAACAAAATAAAATAAGCAGTTTTTATGATATAAAACATTTCTTAAAAACCGCAAAGATAACTAATTAGTCATTCACACAAACACTATGAAAAACAAATTAATAATTTGCTGGCGAAGAATGAAAGTGATATTTTTGCTAGGTGTAGCAGGTGTATTATAATGATGCTACTACGGAACCCTTCGTGGGCGAGTCCGACTCGCACTTGGCCACTTTTTTAGTTTGTTATTTATCAATTTGAATTCGTATATCCGATGTTGGTTTTTTCCTTACTTGTATGATTAAATAGTGTCAGATACTACAATCGATTTAAAGATTCCAACACAGATCAAGGACCATCACATCTCTGTGTTGGTTTTTTAAACTTTACATTTTTATTCTAATATTGATTGGATGTCTTCTGAGTGGTTCATATATTGAAGCGTCACTAGCACTACAAATGCAATAATGCTAATGGCTAAACCTATAATACCCTTCGATCGGATGTCGAATAGGATTTCGATATAAACTACATCGTTTGTCGAATGTAATCGACCTTCTTTTATGCTGTTTCATTACATATTTTTCATTCTTCTAATATCAATGATTGATTTCGACTTTGAGATCAAGATTCGATATTCCTTGTAAATTAACCGCATTGCAGTTAAAATACTTATAACCCGTGTGTGACAATTCCTATTACTTATTTTATATTCCAATCTCGCTTCAAAGATAAGGAGGGTTTGCCTTTAAGCAGTAATTTAGGAAATTATCTGGATGGTCCTCAAACAGTCTAACAATAATTTATTTTGTGACAACCAATTTTGTTTTTGAGAACCGTGTGTTGCGTAAAAATCCTTAATCGAATTTGAAATGGCATTTTGCTGACTCGAATCCCCCATTTGAAATTGATTTAAAAGCATTACTTAACTCGAATTGGTAAAGATAATCTGATGATGCTGCGGCAGATATCGGGATTCTTTATTTATTGATTGCAATTAGTACACTGATATTTTTTTGGTATTTTATATTATATCTGATGCAACTTTGTGAATAATTGTGACACTAATCAATTCTTGTATTTTACTTTACGAAGTATAAAATATTTGTATCTCTGTTACTTCTATCCAGGTTTTGTTTTGCTACCAAAATACAATTTAATTTGTAATGATAGCTAAACTAACATGCGAATGTAACAAGATCAAATACAATTTGATAGCCAGTTATTATTTGGCCATATTTCTATTAAATGTAGGAATTTTTTGCTCTTCTACAAACGAATTCGTGTCACGTCTTCAAAACGTGCTCTCGTGTTTCTGTGAAGGCGTCGTCCGCTTTTAATCACCTTAGTTTCCACGACGACGTTGGTATGCAATTCTCGTCAAAACATTTCTCCCCGTGTAAAAGTAATAGATTGCTCACTAAAGACCTCCCGTTTACCTCGCCTGCATTTGAGCTACAAGGAAAACGTTGAAGGTCTACCTAAGACGACCCTGACCCATTTTGGTGCCGGGGTCCCAGTATTTCCTTTTAATATCGCTGAAGCACAGCTACTTTTATGCATAGCTGTTAAAGTTTTACTGACAGAGTCCCTGTAAAGGTGTTTGGCTGTTGCGTTCATGGCTCTTTAACGAGTACGTGTTATTTTCTGTTTTATTGGGAGTTAAAACATTTGCTCTCGCTTTTACTCTTTGAGTTGGAGTGATATCTTGTATCAGCTTCTTCAACTGAATGTATTTTGTTGGAAGTTTTATGGATAACAGGAGCAAATTTATACGCGGCTACGAAGTTGCGAGTCTTGTGACTGTCATACCAGCAGCTGTGTGTGCATCAACCAACTTTAGGACAGTGTCTCTCAGGTTCGAGCAATATGTTATTTCGTATTTGAATATTACATATTGCTAAGCATCTTTTATTGCTACACGGTTTCTCGTAGAACACAATGTAACAAAATGCTACACATACTCGACTCGTACTCCCAGAAACAAATAAGGGATAAACAAAAAGCTCTTACAGTGTCGCGACCCAGAAACAAGAATATCCCGCATTCCTTGCGTCGTATTGCGTTTCCATTAGGGCTTGTTGACTTAACCCTTGAGAGAAACAGCGAATGAGTGCGGTTCGCCCGACTCATTCTACGCACCAGGTTTTACGATGCAGACGCACGCAACCCTCTGTGATTTATTTTCGTTAACGCTCAGCTGTGCCGACGGCAATATCCTTCGCCACATCGGAAGGGGAGAGCGGTGTGCCTGATATTAATATTGTCATACTGCCCGGATGAAAATTCTCGAAGAAAAAAGTCACGAAAAATGTTTGAAACTTTTGAACTTTTAACTAAAATTCTTCGGTTAGGCTGGGGAAATTTGGGCCGGATCCTGATGCAAAATATCCCGCTGAGATATCTCATTGTATGACAGCACCAGTAAACTGATGACCTACTGACCCATTTCTGGACTGCAGTAGTCAGGATTTCGTTTACCTTCGCATTTGTTTTGGTTGCCAGTGATTCGTGGCCAACTGCGAGTAATTCATATTCATGCGGGCGGTTTGTACTTGCCGGGATTTGGGAGATTCCGGGCAAGTTTTTGCTCTTGTTTCTTGTTGCAGATATAAACCTAGTTTAATTACAAAAACTGTTGTTTTGGCAACTGCTTTTACTCGTAGTACTATTTTTCTTTAGTTACATATTTTTTCGGCAACATGAGATACGCCCTCGAACCGCAAATGAATGTGTGTTCTTACTGAAAGCGAAGTTTCTCACTTAGCGTTTCCAACTTCGATAATCTTGAATTAATTTCGTTGGCTTCTTGTTAAACATGTGAAGATTTTATTTCACCTACAACTTTGCTCTCGGAAAATGTCCTTAAATTACATAACTAACAAACAAGCTTACAGTGAATTTATATCCAAAGCTTTATTTACTTTTAAGTACGTTCCACAAATTCGACACTCGTGTTACAAATAAGAAGGTTATTATTATTAGACAGTGCTTGCGATTTGGGAGGCGACACGTTCTATACTAACTAAACTAATTAAAATTGTGTGTTTGAAAATTGAATCTGTCGGATTTGAAGGTTGTCAGTTTAGAGCCTTTAGTTCCTTTAGTTTAGTGGTTTTAACACCTCCCAAATAGCCCCCAGTGAGGGCTATTTGGAAGGTGTCAAACCACCAAACTAAAGGAACTAAATTGACAACCTCAAATCCGACAAATTCCATCCACTTGTGGACACAGACTCCATTTTCAATCACACCATTTTAATTAATTTAGTTCGTGTTGCCTCCCAAATCGCAGGTATTATTGTTATTTATATAGATTCGATTTTATTTCTGAAGGAATACGTGCAAAGGTTCATAGAATCTTTTGTAGATCGAATCGCTTGTAGACAATAAAAGAGCTATTCCCGTTTCTCCTTTACTCCCCGCGGTTCTCTTTATTTGTCATTCAGCAATTGGCATAAGCGAGGCAGTGAAATTTAATGACCAACTCATTCGGGTCAAGGCTTTCTGACTGAATGGTCGTAACATTTGGAGGTACGCCCTAAATTTTCACTGAATATTTTCGGGATACCACGCGTCGTCACACGTCGTTTGAAATGTCTTTATTTGATGAGTGGCAAAGTAAAGGTAGTACGCCGACTCACTTTGTTTATGTTGCAGTCATTGGACCAAGCAAATTATGGAAATGTACTTAGTGTGAGGAAAACAAAGTAGTTTTACGGTGTTGTTTTTCGGAACTCCGCATAGGTTTTATGCTCGTGACCTGAATAAGTTATACTTCATACTAATAACCGTACATAATTGTTATTCAGATGGTTGATCCTTTGAATGATTTCCATAAAATAGTAAACAGAGAAACGTCGTCGATTCGTAACGGGCGGAAGCCAATATCGATTTCATATATTTTAGCCTTTTCTGTATTGGATTGGAACTGAGATTGTGTATCTTGGAAACATCGAAACTTTACACCAAAGGCTGAGTTATTTGTGACCCCTATCGCTCAGAAAATGGTTAAAAGTTCGCCTTTCTTGTTCTCCGAAACCGAGAGGAAACAGATTCGTGTTTGAAAACTGTTTGCAGAACAATCAGTTACTCGACAAAATGAGCATTCAATTCGTTCCTAATGTGATTAAATATCCGACCGATTCCACCGAATAGATTGCTCGGCTGCGGGTTTTTATTCTGCCAATTAAAATGAACTTGTCGAGTGAATTCGCCGCGCGCTGTGAATAAATAATGAACTGATCTTAGTTTCAGGAAATAAGGCCGCACTTCGGAACCCATTGTACCTGCTTAGATGACCATGTTATACCGTCTCATTATACCACCGCCCACCGCAGATTGTGAACGGAAAATGTACCATCTAAATTTTACTTTTTATAGCTCTGTCGTATTCGTATTGTGTTGTTTGCAGTGTGATCGATAAAATATCTTACGAAATCGGTCAATTGCAAATCGGACGCGCAGACGAAGTATACTCGCAGCACAATCGCGTATCGAAGTGTCTTTCAGAACTCCATGAATCCCTGATTTACAAAAAACATACACCCAAAAAGCACCCAACTCCAAGGGGTCCGGCTGATTCTTTATTATTCCTCTGTAAGCGTCCCTACGTGAGATCAGTATTTATTAGCCCGACCAACCAAACTGATCTATTGTACTGATATTCAATTCAGCCTATTCAGTAATCTGATTGTTTAATGCTCTATCTATTCTATACATTGATTGACTTAGGAATGAATTATGTAGTAACCAGCTCTTATTTATCTCTTCACCAAAGTCAGGGCCTATTTAACACTCATGACACATTTACATTATGTACACACTTAAAACTTTTCTGGGTAAGCGAATCATCTGAAAGCCTTTTACCCAATAAGCGTTTATGAATTGTTTGTCCCGTCATAAACTCGAACGCATAACCTTCAACTTGAATAGAACGTAGCCACAAATTGGAGTCTCTATATAACAATGCTCGTGGTTCGCATAAACTAGTTCAATAGACGAAGGCAGTGGTCCGTGTCCATGTAGTATATTACAGTTTTGTCTCTCGCTAAGACCTGTCTCTTCTTCTGGGGTTATGAGTTTCCTACATCGTAACTTGATACTGGATGGCCGGTCCTTTGCCAATGAACATGTCTGTACATAACTTTGGCTCAGAGGTACTCATACGTGGCATCTCAGTTTATTTCTCGAACGTGGAACCCCGACGGTATAGCACGTAGTTGGTCCGAACCTATTTTGAGAATTTATTTGTCGAGTGTCTTTAGATTTTCTGTAGAGTCTTCATGTCCTTTTTTCTCGCGCTTGAGGCAATAAAAAGTTTGTACTTAATTTTATTTTATTGCCTTCGATGTTTACGCCTTTGCTCGAGAACATATTTAATGTCTGTTTTCTAGAAATTTAATATCCGTGCGCTCACTTTATCGAATTGAACAGTTATTCTACCTTAAAACTCATTTATATAATTTCCTCACAAGAGCTCAATAATAATTTCTCGTAGAGACTTAAACGTAGTATATTAAATTTGAACAATTTGATTCTACTCAATGAACATATTGTACAACGTACGTTCGGCATATCCCAGATTCCTGCTTGATTGTGAACTGTTCGTGTTTACATGGAACTTGTTTCAGAACTTGATCAAATATTCCGGAATCTGATTCTCGGCCGAGAGCAACTCAGAGAACTGCGGTATTCGTTCTATTTGCTTCTGAATCGCGGCAAGTCGGTTACTTGACTTACTTGGCCGTCGCGGCGGCCAACTTTACTCATTGTCCTTTACCGAGCTCTGAGATGTAGATCGTTATTACGTTTCTCTCTATAGCTCTACCTGAAGCATTCACGTACATCCATACAATCTCAACCATCTATCTGAACCTTTCGACAAGGCTTTTGACAGTAATGCAACCAAAGTGCTGGACCCTATCAATTCCGACCAGGACTTAACTCTCCCAAAAGTGTCCCAATAAAACAAACAAAAAATAAAGTGTTAAGTGGCAGAAAAAAGTGTGATTCCAAGTGCGGATGAGAGAATGCGCGGCCGGCGCTGCGCGTGGGCACGCTAGCGCGGGCTGCCCCCAGCTTGAAGGGTGTCGGGCCGCGACCGCGACGAGTGGTGCCCGCACGACCACCACCATGCAGTGACGTGCGCGCGGCGCTGCGCTTGCTGCGGCGCGGCGCGATGCCCCCCTGAGATGGAGGACGGGGGATACTGGCGGCCATCTTGCTCGTCGCTCTCGCTCTCGGAGCATCATGCGTCGTCCTCGGCGCACCTGTGCGCGCGCCACCAGCCGCGGCTGCTGCGGCATGTGCACCACGCGCACGCGCACCATTCGCACGCGCCGCCCGGCCATAGTGCGTCGTGTCCGGTGCACAGCCCGTTCAGGCAGCCCACGCCGGAGTACTGCGCGGCACATTCACAGGTAAAGCGATACATGGCGACCTCTGTGGCGCAGCGGTTGTGGCTCTGACCGTGCGAGAGGTCCCGGGTTCGATTCCCGGGTAACAAAAAAATTATATCGCCAGATCGATAAAATCATTAGGTAAGGCCATAAATTTTCGATCAGGATCTGCAACTGACTTCTATAAGTTGATACTTTAGCTGTTTAGTCGGTACTAACCATAGATTAAGATAGACGACTCAAACACGGTGAAATGTATGAGAACCAAGCGTGTCAATTTTATACTACCAAAAATGGCGTCACGAGCTCATTTTAGGAAGAAAAACAGGTGCAGTACACAAAATTCAAGACACGTGAAGTAAGTGCATTTGCTGCATGTAACTACATTGATGTCTGTGGTATACTAACAAATGATAATTCTGTTCAAAATTCCAACCACCACTACCGTTACAGCTGCCAAGTACAGCTACAGCAGCTGTTATGGGAACGCTAACAGAAAACATCCACAAATTCACCAAATATTATCCCAAGGTGTCTACCTCCAAACATTATGGAGGGCACGTGTGAGCTATTTGCCAACTCTCGTAAGTGGCGCCATCTGGCTCTGATTTATAACCTGAAAACGCTCCTCAGAGCCAGTTTTCAATGATGGAAAGCAGTACGGCTACGACTGCGACCGCATCTATTGAAGGCCGTAAAAC
This sequence comes from Argyresthia albistria, assembly GCA_963457715.1. Taxonomy (NCBI): domain Eukaryota; kingdom Metazoa; phylum Arthropoda; class Insecta; order Lepidoptera; family Argyresthiidae; genus Argyresthia; species Argyresthia albistria. The sequence goes on from OY735258.1 coordinate 9,331,618, forward strand.
TCAAAGATTTACCAGCGTTTTGTTCCCAAGTACATAAAGTTCGGAAATCTGCACCACCCAGGTCATTCCCAGTCTTTATAGAAATTCCTTCATCGGTCTTAGTTCTCACCGAAATTCTTTTTCCATTTTTCACAATGTCCATGATGAGACTGTGTCTGAGCTGAAACAAAATTTAAAATTAATTTGTCTCGTGAATAATCTCTTTTGTTATAACCTGAACAAGCTTCAAAAACTGTAACTTACGTTGACTTTCATTATACAATTTTAAGAGCTGCTTCAAATATATTTGTAAGTAATCAAAGACGAACTTTACTGCTTCATTAGGAACTTTATGTACAACATCGTAAGGCTTGCCGCATCATAACATTATGTAAATTTCCATGAGTTTGACCGTGTCTATAAAAGTATAATGGAAGAAGATAAGTTTCCATAAAATCCAATGTACTGTAAAGTTATGGTCTGTTTCTGCATCGTAACACCACCATAGTACCCAATTAAGATACACTTGAATCACTCTACTTCTTTCTATGTGATGTTAGCTTAGTCATACAGTTTGATACATTGTAAGAGTATATTTTTTGCTTCATTTTAGTTCTTACTATAATATTATTTGTGTTGGAAATGTCAAACACTCAAAGTCCACAGACGTAATAACAAGCTTTTATATCGTATAAATTGTGAAATGTAATAAAATGACGCATTTGATTGAATTGAAATTTTATTTTCTTCTTTTTAGGGCATTAAATAAAAGCTTTGTTTAAAAATGTTTTTTTACTTTTAATTTATTTTTAACTTTTTAGTCTTTATCATTACAGCACAAAACATCTAATCTAGAATTCGAGTGCTTGTCAAGACGAATCAAATGAGACCAAACACGATATAATTGCGTCGATTGGTAACAGAGTTCCCATGGCCACCTTCCGGCTCCAGCATCAGACCAGCACTATGTCATAAAAAATATTTTAGGACCAAAGTATTTGTTAAGACGAATCGAACGAGCCCAAGCATGATGGTGTTGCGATGTTTTATGACAGAGTTCCCATGGCCACCTTCCGTCTCCATCATCAGATCAGCTCCAAGTCAGAAAAATATTGCATTGTCATCCAATTTACATACGTATGCAAAATTTTAGCACAATTGGATAGCGGGAAGTGGGTCAAATTCAAGCCGACATTTTTGACGCGAACCTTGATACATAAGACATACAGAGCAAGTTAAATAAAAGCTTTTAATAAAATAAACATGCAGAATTTATTTAACCATTATCCAACTGAATTAATGACAAATGATTGAACATAACGGACACTTTCCTCAGCTAATGATCAAAATGGGTCACCAATCAAAAATAACTTTTCTGGACACTGACAAATGAGCTTCCTAAGAAGCATACCTTTCATATCCACAGCCTTCCCGGTACGAGGTACAGTGTTTCTCAATATCAAAGGCGTACGCTTCCTTTGTCTTTTCAAAGTAATATGCAAGAAGAGAGGCTGTCTTCGTGAATGATCAGCTGTTCAGTGATAATGACTTGAGCAGCTGCTCTTGATTGATGCGGATCTCTAATATCCATATAATGGATGAGACTGAGAGTATCAAGTAGCGTTGTATGTTTTTGATTGCCACAACAGAATAGAAGAAAAATAAAGTATTTGCTTTATTAGTAGATAATTGTTTGTAGGACTTGTACAAATAATATACAGTGGTGGTGAAGGTGGAATGGTGTAGGTGGTGGACTATTTTCGAATGAATATGCGGAAATCATAAAAGCATGTGATAGGAAACACGTGTGACCTTAACCGGATTTCATTGTTTTCACATTTTATCTGGTTTAATAAGAGCCTTTACTCAGATAAAATATTTAGTTCAATATTCAAGACCACTCGACTGTGCTTTTATGAGTAATGAGTTGTATATCATGAATACACTATACATCGATAAACAAGTGTAAGTACTAAAATAGGATATACGTAACGTGCACATAAAGCTTCTAACTTGACTGATTCCATCTTTTCAGTTAAAACAAAATTTCGTCGCTTATCCAATTTAACAGAATACCTTTTAAGCCTGCACCGAGCTTTTTATTCACAATAACACGTTTTTATAACCCTTGTTTGAAGTGATAAACAGTTAAATTAAATTTTTTCCAAATATATTAGTACTATTGGGGATATATCTCAGCCGGTATATACGATGGAAACACGATTTGATTAAGTTGGCTCGATAGAATTAATTCGCAAAGTTATCTCTAAAAAATAAAATAAACCCTTAGTACGGCCTGAATAATTACGGAAAGTTGTCAGTTTTGAATAATAACAAACTACTACATGTTTTCTATAACGTATACACTTTACATTTTCAAAATGTGGGTTTGTTTATCAATACGAAGGAAATACCTAAATTCATGCGCGTTCCGGCCATCCTAAACCCGACCTGCCTCTCCTCCCCCATATCCGCTTTAGTAGTGCTTCAGCTGTCGGACGGGGAGCTTGTGTCGCTTCCACTGAGACGCCCGGATTTGAAAACGTACGAAGAGTTTTGTCAAAAATCACTTCATTCGAGATGGGGAACAAAGTAAATAAATCAAAGGAAAGAAGGGGTTGGCGAAAAAAGAACGCTAAACGCTTGCATGAGGAAATGAAGTAAGTGTAACACGTATACCTACCTACCTACTTGCATATATATAAATAATTTGGACAAGTGCGAGTCGCACTCGTACTCGCTCAGAGGGTTCCGTACCACCACACAATACGGGTACGGAATCCTAAAAATATTGTGGTAAATAACACTGTAAATTATCTGTTTTCAATAAAGAAATTCATATGAAACAAGGCTTAGTTATAGGGTCCCGTTTGGCACCCTTCGGCACGGAACCCTAAACGACAATTTAATTTATCCTTCTAGAGCACGACGCTTACAGCTTACAGGCCGAGAATTTTGAAGACAAACAGAATGTACCTGTTGCTTCGTAAGTATACTCAATACCTACCTACCTACTTGTAGTTTGTGGTTTGTTTGACTAAATTAATTCCACTAATATTTTTCACATTTTTTCTCACATTCCATTCTCTGTCATTCTTTTTCTTTTATAGGGTAAATGTACCAGTTGTTGACATTTCACTGCAAAATAATTATGAACCATCTGCTGACGGGATGAGAGAAAGACAACTAATACAGAACTTTGAAGACAAAGAGAATACTGTTGCTTCGTAAGTATAATCCTCCTACCTTCCGATTATACCTACTTATTAAAAGTGGTTTGCACTTACCTATCTACCTACTTACGATATTTGAACAAATATTTATATTGGAAAATTATTTATCTTTTTCTATTTTTAGGGTAAATGTACCAGCTGTTGGCACTTCACTACAAAACAAAGAGTCATCGGATAAACTGTAAGCGTAGAAATAGTAGGGTGTATAGGAAAACATTATAATAAATTAAGTATGAATGACCACTATATCTATTTTTCGATTTACAGGGTAAATTCCTTGGATGACACCGATTCTAAAATTTATCACACTCTGGAATCGTAAGTTCAAAAAATAATTATTTTTATGAAATAAGTCTTACAAATTTCATCCGAACACCAATTTTGTCGATAAATAAAGTAATTACAATTAAATAAAATATTCTGTTTTATTACAGGGTACCAATTACGTGGAAACAAAATTCTTGTCTTCCAGTGGATGGAGAAATAGACAATGAAATTACTTACTTACTACTTAAAGTAACAGGTAAAAATATCCAGATGATGAACAGATAATGAGGTACATCTGATGAGGCTGCAGTTGTCAGAGGTAAAACAGGCGTTGAATCGACTGAAGCCCAAACGATCGGCGGGGCCCGATGGTATTCCGACATACGTGTATAGGGACTGTCGTAATGTACTGGCGGGACCGCTTCTTCACATATTTAACCTTAGCTTAAAGACAGCAATATTTCCCAAACAATGGAAAACTACACGCGTGGTTCCGATACCGAAAGGCGGGAAGGGATCAGCGGTGGAAGGATATAGACCAGTAGCGGTACTATCAACACCAGCAAAAGTATTTGAGTCCGCGATCCAGAAAAGCGTTCTGTCGCAGGTTAATTCACAACTCGCAAATGAGCAGCATGGTTTCAGGCCTCAGCGCAGCACCACCAGCAACTTGCTCAACTTGATGTGTAAGGTGGTACCGGCAGTGGATGCAGGAAAACAGGTCGATGCCGCCTATTTTGACTTCAAAAAAGCGTTCGATTTAGTGGATAATGACATTTTGCTCAGAAAGTTGGCATCTATGGGATGTACACCACATTTATTAGATTTCTTTGCTAGCTACATGACGGACAGAGAACAATTTGTGGAGTATAACGGTCATAGATCAGCACCCTACAACACAAGATCAGGCGTAAGTCAGGGGAGTAATCTTGGTCCTCTTGAGTTCCTCATTATGATCAATGATTTACCAAGAGTGGTTAGGGATGCCAATTGTCTGCTTTTTGCGGATGATTTGAAGCTCTTCCTGCCCATAAACGGCCCATCTGACTGCCAGAAGTTACAGCATGATATTGACAGGGTGGTAGCATGGAGCCAAGAGAACAGGCTACAATTTAACACATCAAAATGTGTAGCGATAACGTTCTCCCGGGCGCAAGCTCCCCTTCAATACGGTTACCAAGTGGAAGAGGCCTCACTAGAAAGAGTGACGGAGGTGCGGGATCTTGGGGTGCAAATTAATTCTAACCTCAACTTCAGCGGTCATATCACTAAGGTCTGCAAAAAAGCTTTTAGGAATCTTGGGTTTGTTCTGCGTAGGGCCCATGAATTTACGAACACCAGAGCGATCATGACATTGTATAATGCGCTGGTTAGGAGTCAGTTAGAATGTAATGCTGTAATCTGGGCTCCACAGGAGACCAAATACAGACTCATGCTGGAGCGTATTCAAAATAAATTTACAAGGTTTCTGTATCTCAGGCAATTTGGAGTATATCCTCTCTACCCCTCGATGTATCCCACCCTATTTGTTTTAGGGATGGTGGGGTACAACGAGCTAAGCGTTAGAAGGGACCTCACAATGGTATTATACATCTATAAGATACTTAACGGAAAAACTCATAATCCAGATATATTATCTTGCTTGAGCTTGTGTGTGAGGGACGAGCACATGCACCGCAGACGGCAGCCGCGGCTGCTGGCCGTGCCGAGCGCGCGCACCAACCTGCTGCAGCACGCACCGCTCACGCGCGCGCTACACACGCTCAACCGCATTCATGAAAAGGTGGATCTATTCTCTTGTACACTGAGTGAATTCATACGAACTGCAGTAGACACTATTTGCTATGATAATAATTAAGTAATTATAATAAGTACGGGCTCTTCTTTTTTTAATAGAAAAGTACGGATATGTTCATCTATCGCATTAGGTAAATCCTGTAAAGTTAGATGTAAAGTGGAGAAATAAATAAATAAATAAATAAATAAATAAATGAAAAATTAAACGCTAAAAATTTAGACACGGTCGCGCTGTAGGCTTTAAAGTCAAAACATGTTTTGTGTGGTAATTTTTCGTGTGTTCCTTGCCATAAGACCAAATTACCTGTGCCTGTAGACAAGTGACATCGCTAAGGATAGCGAGTCGGAACGATAACTTTTTATATGTATGCGATTTGATATTTGGAATCGCTAAGGTGACGTCACCTAGCGATGTCACTTGTCTAGGCCCCCTGATCATGCAACTTCACTCAGTCTTGATTGTCATTCAGAATTTATTTTGAAGAATAAATCATTTGAATTTTAAATTAAAGGGTCGATAACTGGGACTCTCACCTTATTTAGCCGTTATGTTATTTTACGTTATTAAGTTCACTTTATGAGTTTCTATTGCACTACTTACTGTTACTTAGAATATTATCATAAAAGGTAATAAGGTATTATTCAATTTATAATTATCAGGGATCGGATCGAAGGTGTAAATTTACCTAAAGTTTGTAGTCGGACATGACAAGGAGCTGTTACAACCACTTGAGTTGAGTTGAAAAAATGACTGCACCTTTCAATTACAATCTGTATGAATGTTTTATTTACCTCGCTTGAATGATGTAAAGTACATTACTCAGTAAATTTTACGAAAAATTTAAAAATAAAAAAGTTATATTTTTTTGGGAATCAGCAGTTTGAAAATGTTTATAGTTCGGTGTTTCAAATGTAAGGAACATGTAAAACTAATAAAAACAAAAATTAACTGGTTAGACAAAAACCCGAAATTTAACAGGTTAAATTCAAACCGGTTCAACTCAAGTGGTTGTAACTGCTCCTTGTTATGTCCGACTACAAACTTTAGGTAAATTCACACCTTCGTTCGTTCCGATCCCTGATAATTATGGTCTACCTCCACCAAGCGGACGGCACGGCATATCGGACTAAATCGGATTTTACAATCTTGAAACGAAAATAAATCTTGCATGCAGTGTTTAGATAGTTTAGAGCCCTCGCCCACGACGACATTTTGCAGCGCTGCAGACGCGCGGCTGTCGCGCGTTCGCATCGATACAGTCGCGAAGCGGTCGCTAGCTGTGTACCCTCGCCCACGTAACCAAAAATCAGTCGCGATGCTAACGCGCGTTAGTAGCGATGCTGTCGCGCGTTTGCATCGCTACAGTCGCGATGCTGCCGCGCGTTAGCATCGCTTCTGAAGCGCGTAGCAAATGCGACTAACGCGCGTAAGTAGCGATGCTGCCGCGCGTTTACGAAACGCGCGTCTGCAGCGCTGCAAAAAGTCGTCGTGGGCGAGGGCTCTTAGAGTCTATATTGCCAAATCAATAACAGCCGCCGCCGCCGCACGCGCCCGCCGATATGCTGCTGTTATTGATTTGGATGCAGTGTTTAGAGTCTATAATAGACTGTAAACACTGCATGCAAGATTTATTTTCGTTTCAAAATTGTAAAATCCGATTCCGTCCGATGCCGTGCCGTCCGCTTGGTGGAGATAGACCATTACACCTCAATATTTTTTATAGAAAAAATATCATGTTCCTATATTCCATAATAAATAAAATTGTGTAAAATCTGGAAAAAGGTTTCTAACCGTAAATATTTGTAATAAAACTATTTGAAAACGATTTTTTGTTTTATTTTGTAAATAGGTATTGGTAATAGATAGGTATAGTAGAACCCACGAGTCCTGTAGTTTGATCATGATCATAGAGTGGGCTTTTTAGATAGCAACAAAGTCGAAGTTGTCAAAACTGTCAAAATCCAATAAAGGTGAACTCAGACCCATCGGTGCCGAGCGATTAGTGTAAGATGTGATAGTCAAGTGTGCGTTCTCCTTAATTCAGGTCGTAAACATACAGTTGCCATGACGAGACGAGACTTTTTTTGAATTTGCCGGCTTTTCAAACGACGACGCTACTCGTGGGTTCTACTATACCAACCAACCAACTCGCGAGTGACGACACGGGGTGGCGGCGCAGGGCTCGTCACGCGCGGCGGCGGCGGCGCAGGGCTCTTGCTAGCCTTTCGCATGCTTTCGCTCTTGCCGCCGCCGCCGCCGGTTTGCCTCACGCACACATACACGAAGCGCAAGAATACCCAAAATCGATTAGCGCTAGAAGCTCGGTGCACTCTTAAGACAGGAGACAACCACTATCTAATGATAATTTGACTGTTAGTCAACAGTCTTAAAAATTACACGGCCAAATTCGAGAGTATGGAAGTCGGCGCATATATAATCCACCAAGTTAAAAACTCAAAAACCGACTTCATGATCTTAGTCCTGTCCACGTGGAATGCGAATGACGTACAAGAATTCACAAAATTACACAAAATAAACGAATATCGGTCCTTTCAGCCAGAGTTCATCTACACCACATAGTCACAGAAAGGCAAAAATATGTCATTTTGGATACCTGGATGACAGTATTTTCTATGTAGAAACCTAAGAACTGAACCGATTCCTGATTTTCGAAAAATGGAGCCAACCTGAAGGTTCACGTTCTTTCATATAAAAAGATAATTTTTGAAATCAGTTCACAAATAATACCAATTTCGAGGTAACACACATAACAATATATATATATAACACAACCGAATTGATAACCCCTATTTTTTTGAAGTCGGTTAGAAAGAGTCCCATTTACCTCCCCAAATTACTCAGTCTTCCCCTTGCTTGCGTGCGGTGCGACAACGCCAATCGGCGGCGAAGGAAATTGCTTTTCCCTAAACCACCAAAAAGTTTTGCATAGAAGAAATTAAGCTATAGGCTTTGAAGGTAGAAATTGATTCAGAGTTTTGTATTTTTACTGCCTATTGCATATATAGTACATCGGGAGGATTGTATGATCATAATTTTAAAGCAATTTAATGAAAGAGAATGATTAAGAAAGTATGTCATACATTGTATCGGTTCGCTCGCGTTAGACATACGCGGGCCAAAATAAAACAATAATATGTTATAGATTTTATTTTTGTTTTATTTATTTATATAACGACTAATAAAAACTTAACTACTACAGAGAGTGCCAAAAAACCATTTACGGTTTGTCTAGGCACTGGAGGTTCTATTGACACAGTTTGGATTACCAAACTATGTGTGTAACATACATACATGAGTACAAATTATTTATCAATACATAGCAGTCTCCTAACCTAAAGACTTCACAAAATAAAAGGCCCGTTTTGACAGTTCACGCCCATGAAGTTTTAACCCCTAACGCGTAGGTAATAGAAGCGGTTTTCCTAGGTGCAACTTGTTCGCTTTGCTTGTACGCAACAGTTGGGTTTTATTACCTACGCATTAGGAGTAAAAACTTCATGGGCGTGAACTGTCAAAACGGGCCTTTTATTTAGTGAAGACTTTAATGTGAGAGCGAGTGGGTTAACTAATAGAAAACTGCCGAAAGGAGACTAATAGAAGAAACTTTTAAAGTGCTAGTCGAGACACACGATGGTTTCCACATCATAGTACTACATACTACTAATACATATTTAAAGGGCGCTCCCATACAACAGACATGATTTTTCAACCGACTTCAAAAAAGGAGGAGGTTCTCAATTCGACCCGTATGTTTTTTTTTTCTATGTTTGTTACGCGATTACTCCGCCAATTATGAACCGATTTGAACAAATCTTTTTTCGGCGTATAGGTAATACCTCAAGGGTGGTCCCATTGACACCAGGTCAGGATCTGATGATGGAATCCTGGAGAAATTGAGGGAACTCTTCAAATATTATAGGCAGACCTATAGTGATTTTTGTGTTTTTCATAATAACTCGTGCAAATGCACATGGTAAGCATAATATTGTGATGCGGAACTGCTGATGAAGACCACATATGGCCACCAGATCTGCTCAATACTAGGTACAAATACAATGCGTGGCTGACGGGCAGGCAACGCATAGCCTAAACCGGTGGACCTAGAGCCATGAAACTTTGTACAGAGGTTCCTTAGTAGCGTGGGGTAGCACTGAGATGGGATTTGACAAAATTAATTCCCCAAGGGTGGGGGGATAAGGGATTACAGTTTGTATTAAACTCAATCTAATCAAATAGGGTTTGTGGAAGTCGGTTTTTTCTAAAGTTTACTTTTTGTTTCATTATTTACCGATTTTATAGATAGTGGTTACCAGTATTTAATAAAGTAGGTTATTCAACACCCACCCATATTATGATTCCCACGCACGATGTTTAGGTTCCGACAGAATCAGCGTTGCAGGACTTGCTGCAAGTCCTGTAGCACATGCTGAGTCGGAACCCATTCGCTGTTACGGTACACACCACATGGGGAATTTGGTCATATTCGTCTATTTAAAAAAAAACGTGTACAACCATGATTTGTTAATTTAGTAATTTATTTCCTCTGTGTACCTCTTTACCTATATGGCCATGGGCTTGTGTTTTGTATAATAACAGTAAATAAATGGATATTCTGTTCTATTCTATTCAGGCTGTATCTCATGAACCGTGATAGCTAGACAGTTGAAATTTTTACAGATGATGTATTTCTGTTGCCACTATAACAACAAATACTAAAACACAGATTATGGTACGGAACCCTTTTGGTCGGTTATTAAGATTGTGTGTGGTTCATAATTTTTTGCTACTGCGGCAACGGCAACAGACGTAAACTATTCAAACTACATCTATGACGGTTCATGCCATTATGGCCCGCTGACTGAGACAGAGGGACATAATGTGAGACCACTGCTACTTTGTGGTTAGTTGATCGAAATTATGGTTATCGTTCCCAAGTATTTACTTATTCAATACCAATAGTGGCGAATACTGAATCCATGAATCGGATGGCATAGCAATAGCCTGTGGCGTGTTCGCCAGTTGGATGTCAGGTGGCTCTCTCTAGGGAAATCAGGTACATTTGCCCGAGGAACCAACGTGGAATTTCGCTTATTTAATATCACTAACGAGTTTTGTTATTGCTTCTCGAGTCCTCACATCAGCTTGATTTTGGCCTCTGTTGATTATCATTTTGTAGTTTTTTTTTATTATACTTTATTGCACAAAATAACACATTTTACAATTGAAAGTGGACAACACATGACAAAAGCGAGCTTATCTCTATTAAGAGATTTCTTCCAGCAAACCTAGGATGGACAGGAAATCATTTAACAACAGGTAGACAACATTAAATAAGTTAAAACAATAAACTACTTAACAATACGTACACAAATACCACACAAGTACGTACACAAATACCATAAATACCAATATTTCATCACTTTTAACGGAGCCCCAGTGAAGAGGACTGCCTTTGCGTGTATATCTTTTTCATGTCAGTTCCCATTTACTCTATAAAAACTCCCAAGCGTCTTTTTCCAAGGGGGTGGCAGAGACAGCTGTGGCCATGTCTAGCCAGGTATTCAATAACCTTTGCGTGTATATCTTTTTCATGTCAGTTCCCATTTACTCTATAAAAACTCCCAAGCGTCTTTTTCCAAGGGGGTGGCAGAGACATAGCTCTGGCCATGTCTAGCCAGGTATTCAATAACCACAACATTTCGTGTAACATACGCTAATTATTCGAAATATTTCTATATTCTTTGTCGATATGCAGATGTTGTATATAAAAGTCCCTACTTAATTGAAATATTTGTAGCAGATCCCAATTACTTTGAATTCTTCCACAGCGATGACTTCTTGATCCCAAAGTTAATTAGAACTCTGCCCTTCTGCCGGAAAACCAAAACTAAATTAAAGTAAGATTATAAAGTTGCTCGATTCTGTAAAAAAACGTTGACGAAGACTATCGTAGCGAGAGGTGTAAACTTTTTAATCCTGAAAGCCGTTGAGGACAATGATAATTTATTTAGGTGCTCTAAATAATGCAATATGTGCGAACCTCGAGGCGTAAAAAGAATTTAAATTCCGGGTAGGTGGAATTTGTAATTTGTCTGTGAAATGTCGGAATTCAGAACTACGACCGCCATCTTTGAAAGATAGATAGATAGATAGATGAATCATTTATTCAAAGGACATGGTACACACACATAAATTAATAACAAAAAAATCAATTTAAATAGACGAAACATAATAGCACGCACTATGCAATTAACAGTAGGTACCTACAGCTGTGTGGTTATGTGACTGTACCACGGCAGTGAAATGGCCCTGACTCAGCAATGTCACAGACGAATCTGTGACGCTGGTATTCTGCCAGGGCCAAAGCGGACGCACAACAGTGGCTCAAGTACTTACACAATTTAAGTTTAATAAATGAAACGCCACTCTGTGCGCGGGGCGCGGACGCAAAAATGGCAAAGGGGCTCAATAGGGCTCTATAGCCATCAACGCCGATGTGGGATCCGACTAACCCACTAGCGCTGCGACAATCATATACTCAAGATGCTGTGGCCAATAATATGGGCAATGGTAACAAAAAAGAAAAAAAATAGGACACTTTTTTCTCATATTAGGGGAAAAGAGCTCGTGATTTTGAGTGGAAATTATTTAAAATTATCAGAAAATAAGACATAATAAATGGCAAAAAAAAGAAACACTCATTAGCGACAACATAAAATAAAATGTGTACCTAGGCCTCCACGACACAGGTTTCATAATGTATCTGTTATTTTGGAAATAAACTTTATTTGATTATTTGATTTGATTCGACACCCAGTCGTCAATTCACAGGTGTGTACAAAATAAAACGAAAAAGAAATCAACAAGAAAAATTTAATGAACCTGTTATGTCAAATACTTCAGTAAATTCTATAAAAACACGCATAGCCGTCTTTAATTAAAATTGAAAATTCTACATTATTTTTGTAGAATGTTGCTGAAGGTCAATATTTGAATCCACCACTGGGATTCAATTAAGAATTTGTCCGCAACAAAAGTCAACTGACCGCTGAAGGGAAGTACTTTGCCCTAGTACATGCAAAATGCTCGTGCTTTTGTTACCTGACCCAGATGCAACTACTATCCTACTGACTTTTGATCTCTTGGCAGTCGCATCCCTGTAATCTGTACTATTTTCTAAAACCTCCCTTGAATTGAGGACCTCTCTGGCTCGGTGGCTGAAGTTCTGCGGTTTTGCCTTACGAAGTTGAGGTTCCGCGTTCAAATGCCGGCTGGGGAGTCTTGTATATGTGTTGTTGTGACATCGCGGTTTATGTGTTCCACAAAAAAGTGTATTCTAGTGTGGTTGCCAGAAGTAATGTAGGCATATGCTTGTACCTATTGAGATGTTTGTTTGATTTTTTCGAAAAAAAGATATCATTCACGTGACAGTTGTTGTGACTTATTATCAGTTAGTGCACTTTGCATTATCCGAAAATCTATACGATTCTTTTTTGGCACATTGCTATCTGCTTTCAAGTTCAAAAAGAGGACCAAAAAGGGGAGTTACACAAATATACAAGATAATGTTATGGAAACTAGCCAAGACTTCACTTAAACTAAATTTTGATCATTATTGTTATGGCTTTGTAAATCATAACGCAGAATAGGTCGCAGCCATAAATGTCTGCATTTTTTAAATTTATTATGAAACAAAATGTCTAGAATAAAACAAAGTCAATTACTACGAGATATGCCCTCGAGTAGGCTAAAATAACATAAACATAACATAAACATAAACATTTACATACAGGCACATACATTGCTTCTGGCCCCACACTAGGACACCTTGTGTCGTGAGAACCAGAAACAGCGACATCGCAAACATGTAGGTAAGCATCCAAGACCTGGGGTTTTTTTTGTCCCCAGCCGGGATTCGAACCCGGGACCCATCGCATGGTAGGCAGACGTGCAACCGCTGCGCCACAGAGGCCGCCAATAAGCCTTACACAGGGCTTTTGACAAACCTTAACATTTGCTTGATGACTTTGTCGCTGTAACTAATTACTTAGTCCCCTTCAGTCAAGAGATTGTCATTCTCCTGGCCGAAAAGGAAAAAAAATGACATTAAAATTAGAGGAAATCAAGTTCCCAGCCCGGGGAGGCAGTCGCTCACGTCCGAAGGAATTACTTGGAACCCACAGCCCTTCACGTCCTCCCTGGGTAGTGCTAAAGAGCGACAAATCATCATCATCATCATCAAATCATCTCAAGACATTATAATTTCCAGGTTCTCAAATGAGAACCTACGTAGTAAGTTTATTACTCTTTGGAGAACCTGACCACTTGACACTGGCAAAATTAACCTCAAAAGAGGTTAGGACGCCATCAATAAAAAGAAGAAGAAGAAGTTCTCAACCCCTTGCAATAGACATTTATTGACGTCTTGGTACCCACTGTCAAAGTCAAAGCACTCTTCTGTCCTCAAGCGAATGGGTGTGATCTATCTATAAAGTCTAGCGTGTCATAGGTTGGTAATTTGAACTCAACTACATCACTACTTACCTTTTAAATGCAGAGATTGTTCCTCTCCTGGCCGAAAAGGAAAAATATTTGACATTAAAATTATAGGAAATTAAGTTTTCATCCCCTTGCAATAGACATAAATTGACGACTTAGTACCAACTGTCAAAGTCATGGACTTTTTTCTCCAGAAGCCACTAGGCCGGTTCAACTTATACAACATAGAAGGAGACTAGTGTTTTTAGGGTTCCGTACCCGAAGGGTGCCAAACGGGACCCTATTACTGAGACCTCGCTGTCCGTCCGTCCGTCCATCCGTCCGTCCGTCCGTCCGTCCGTCCGTCCGTCCGTCCGTCTGTCTGTCTGGCTGTATCTCATGAACCGTGGTAGCTAGATAGTTGAAATTTTCACAGATGATGTATTTCTGTTGCCGCTATAACAACAAATACTAAAAATCAAAAGAAATTTAATATTAAGGGGGGCTCCCATACAACAAACGTGATTTTTTTGCTCATTTTTGCTCGATATTGATAATTATTAGGTAGACGCTTAAAATGTTGACAATATATTGAGTATATTATTTACTTAAAAAATAAATAATTAAATTAAAATTAAATTAATATTCAGGGGGGCTCCCATACAATTTTTCTTTTTTTGCGGTTTTTTATAGATAATGGTATTCGTATTGTGTATTCGTTTAATTCCACTTATGATCCACAGAAGTCCCGGTCTCTGGGAAACCTGAATACCCGTTCGGATATCTGAAGTCAAGATTATCTATCGAATTATCGAGTGTTAATGTGGCATACAATAATTGCCAGCAGCGTCAAAACGGCTCCGATCAACACTTGAATAAAACCGAAACGCTTTTAAGTTATTTGAGTTTAATTTCTGAAGACTGGTTTAGGTGCAATCAATATCACAGAATCACGAAACATTTTGCATTATCGAATTACAGCAGTCGCTCCGTGTTAATTTTCCTAATTGGTAGCGTAATAAAAACCTGGACCTCGATTCTGTATGCGAATCGCATGGCAATAGCTATAACGAGGGTGAAAAAATAGCGTGCATGGTAGTATGTAGTAGTCGTAAAACCACCAACCCGCACTGAGCCAGCGTTTTATAAAATTAATTGTAATAAAATAATAATTTAAATTTACAGTTTTTTTACAAAAATGTATTTAAAATATTTCTTGAGGCGAATGTCACCCCCATCTAATCTTCTAACTAAATTACTTCCTTTGTCAAACTGCTTTTAACCTCTTCGGGGATATTGTTTAATCATCTCCCGTTATAGGGTTGGTTAACCCGTCGCGTGTCGATAGAACAATGGCAGCGTACGCGTTATACCCCGTAAACACATGGACAAACATCTTCACACGTCAAAAGTTACTCGTAGTATTTAAGCCATCTAAATTCTTTTTCACTTCTCATGCTCGTAAAGTTCGTCTTTATGTCGGGTATAGCCAGCATAAAATCAAATTTTATGTTCTAGAGCATAAAGTAAAATCTTCGTCTAAATCTCAGACTCTGACAAAGGTCGTCAGGTAAACAGCCACATACACCTATGCTAAGTGCCACTGCCGGCGGCCAGAGCCGGCTGCGGAGGCACGTCCAAAAAAAAAAGTTTAATGGTGGGATGTCCTTCTTTTTTCTCGGTAATTTCAATTTGCAATTATTTCATAATATTTACTTTTTTTGCAATATTTCAGTTTAATTTCCTCACAATCGAAGTGAAAAGCAGAGTGTATAACTCGTACATAAAACCCATTTTACCCTCGACATGACTATCCACCCTCGCCTGCGGCTCGGGTGGATATATACGTCTCGGGTAAAATGGTGCGTTTTATGCCCTTGTTGTATAATCTACTATATATTTTTTGACATGTATGTGGGACAAGGGGGTTTATGAGTTGTAGGTTTTTTACCGTAAAAGAAAAAGGATCCACGGATCCGAGGGATTATGGGATCACTTCGTTTCCGTCTGTCCTTCTAACTGACAAGACCCCTTTCCTCAGGAACGCATGAAGGTATCAAGTTGAAATTAATATCAAATACTCAAGTCTCTTGGAATTGTAATAAATTTAAAATTATTGGTCAAAGCAATAAAATAATGCCGCCGTGAATGTCACAATTTTGCTGGGAATTTCCCATTGACCTATTAGCTAGAATGACGCATGAAACAATGTATATTATATAATATACTTCATATTTATTTATATAAGTATGCACTAGTTTATGTAGTCTATTGATTTGTAAGTAATAATTATATGTATTGTACACATGGGTCTACTCCTGCTCAGCAATCCACCTGTCTCATCCCTATTTGGTTTGCTGGAAGAGATCTCTTAATAGAGATAAGCTCGCCTTTGTACACGTTTTCTATGTTTTTTACTGTCCTATGTAACTGTTTGTGTGCAATAAAGAAATTATGAAATTATGAAACAAGGTTTTAAAGCTTAACCCTGAGTTTCACAAAACTATTTTGAAATTTTAATCGCGAGAATCTCATAGGATAGCCATTTGTTTCGGTTGCTAACTAAGCATTTGCAAATTAAAAATCAGTTTCGTGAAATTTAGGTTGTTTAGTAAATAATAAAAAAAAAATACTACATATCCTATGAGATTCTCGCAATTAAATTAGTTAAGTTAGTAAAATATACCGAAAATTGGAACTACTAGCCAACTTGCTCTTGGCAGGTTTTTTTTGTCAAAACAAACATCCAATTTATGAACGTCTTTTGTTCTCTGCGGATTCGGCGGTTGTTATAGCAACTGCGTAGGATGATCTTCCTTGTCTTATTGATTAATGTGCCACAACTTGTCCTTGATAAATGGCGTTAGTTCGTTATATTACTTATCTGCCAGGCTTCAACTTTTTGTTTGTCATATTTCCCGATTTTTCTTTACTTCTTTCTACGATAGGTATCAATCAAATATTCCTAGAACTCTCTAGAGAATAAACTATTAACTCCTTGGTTTTTATTAGGATTCCGTACCCGGAGGGTGCCAAACGGGACCCTATTACTGAGACTTCGCTGTCCGTCTGTCTGTCTGTCTGTATCTCATAAACCGTGGTAGCTAGACAGTTGAAATTTTCATAGTTCACAGATGATGAATTTCTGTTGCCACTATAACAACAAATAGTAAAAAAACAAAAAAATAATAAGGGGGGCTCCCATACAACAAACGTGATTTTTTTGCTCATTTTTGCTCGATATTGATAATGGTAGCAGGTAGACGCTTAAAATGTTCACAATATATTGAGTATATTATTTACTTAAAAAATAATAATTAAATTAAAATTAAATTAATATTTAGGGGGGCTCCATTTTTAAGAAACGATAAAGTGTCGGCAGGCACTACCACCTGGAGATATCTGATAAATAAACACTGACGAAATTAAACAGTACCAAGAGCCAACACACTGAAATTCATAACTAAACTAAACTTTAAGTCACGTCGAAGCAAGATGCACAGTTATCTAAAAAATCCATGACCATTGCACGAATGGGCTATAAAACAGAATTGGAAATTATTGCGCTTGGCTATTTCTGATTGCTATACTTGATTGGAAGAGCGTTACGGCTGCGATGCGGTTAACGAAATAGGCATTCCAACATTACTTTTAACTCTACTTATTATGGTTACATTGTGTTTTCAGTAAATAAATAATTATTAGATATGCGTACTCTTTCTTCAATATTGAAGGTGCTCATCACCTTATCAATTTTGTTTTTGGGGGTTGAATCTGCCATTCTCATGGGACACGATTATGTCAAAGATGGCCGTAAGTTTTTCTGTCTTGTTTTTTTAGTAAAAAATAACAACATCGACCGAAATTATGTAAAAAAACTGTTTTCTTGTACAATTAGTATAGACTTGTAGATTTCGTGACATGTCGTATTCTGAAACAACTTTCAAAATACTAATCTGAATGCTGCAAGTTTCAATAAGCAATCACATCAAAGCATGTCAACTTCAGAAACAAAATCAAGAAGAATAGTTTAAAAATGTTATACAGCCTCCTTAAAGCTACTACGCGTGAAAAAATGTTTTTTTTTATTATTAGGGTTCCGTACCCGAAGGGTGCCAAACGGGACCCTATTACTGAGACTTCGCTGTCTGTCTGTCTGTCTGTCTGTCTGTCTGTCTGTCTGTCTGTCTGTCTGTCTGTCTGTCTGTCTGTCTGTCTGTCTGTCTGTCTGTCTGTCTGTCTGTCTGTCTGTCTGTCTGTCTGTCTGTCTGTCTGTCTGTCTGTCTGTCTGTCTGTCTGTCTGTCTGTCTGTCTGTCTGTCTGTCTGTCTGTCTGTCTGTCTGTCTGTCTGTCTGTCTGTCTGTCTGTCTGTCTGTCTGTCTGTCTGTCTGTCTGTCTGTCTGTCGGTCTGTCTGTCTGTCTGTCCGTTCAAAGTTCAAAGTTCTTTATTACTATAGATATTAAAAATATACTTAGTACACGTCATTAACACGTCTGTCGGTTAGTACACGTCTGTCTGTCTGTAGATTTAGAACGTACTCATCCTTTCGGCTATTCCAGGCTCAGTCGACGGCCCGTTCCCTTCAAACCTCGGCAGAATGCCTTATTACTGCTACCAGGCGCCCTCGAAAGGGCCTTGCGACCACATGTTCGAGGTCTGGTTCTATGACGTAGTCAGGAGGAGGTGCATGCAGATGTACTACTCTGGGTGCGGTGGCAACGAAAACCGATTCGACACGAAGGGCGAGTGCCTGAATAACTGTGACATTAAAAGGAAAGTTTGATTTTGCCATTAAAGAGTACGGATTTGATCGACTATGTTACTATTATCCTAAGCGTCTCTCAGGAGGAGTTCTAAAAAATAAATAGTTGATGGTACGGTAAATTCCACAATACCCAGTCAAGTAACTCCTTCAAAAGTAATATTTGCAAGATTAATAAGGAAGAATAGAGTAAAATTAAGCGTTTCTTATGTAAATTTTGGTAAGCGACCTAATTTGCCAATGTACAAAGTAATTTGCATCTTTTAATGAAACTAACAAAACGAGATAAAATTTCGGTGGGAATGTTTGTGTACAAGAATTTGAATAAACGGAAATTTAAAAACAAAATTCGTGACGACCGCAGAGCAACGTTTCATGTCGCAGCAGGTTTACCAAAATTTAGCTAAATAAAAAAAAGGAAAACTTATAAGGCCGTCCGCTGCGTTAAGCGGGCGTCAGTCGCGGGGACCCGCGCCGTGCTCCGTCGCGGACAAATTTATCCGTCGCGGACGCCCGCGACGGACTCCCGCCTCTCGCAGCGCCCAGTACAGTTTCGATCGCGCGGATGTACAGTCGATATCATGGATTATTTGTTAATATACTACCTTGCCAAAAGACGGCGTAGACAAGAGCGACGGCAAACAGCGAAAGCCAGCGACACCCGTCGGACCCGCTGCACGCAGCGGTGATCTATGAGATTAAAAGAAACAGCATACCGCGCGGGCGCCCGTTCCGTGCCCCGCAGCGGACGGCCTAAATCATGAAACTTCAGTGGCGCGTTACCTACAATAGTGTGCGCTTCTACTATCGGCAATCGGTCTATCTACCTTTTTATTCATGTCCAATTAAAGTTAGTATAATTCGGTGGCTCATTTATTAGGTCACATACCTTTCGGTTAATAAAACTGTATGTATGCAATTTGGGTGTTGTATGATTTGCCACCTTAGGGGAGCAATGCTACACATACACAAGTTGTAAATGATCGGATCTCTGATCTCTGATCAAATAGGTTTTATAATGCATCAGAGTAACTTTATTTTTCACTTCCCAGTACATTTTAGCCTGAGCGGGTCAGCTGATTTGTATGGAGAAGTGAAAAATAAAGTTGTTCTGATCAAATCGGTTTTGTAATGAAAGTCGCTCAGAATAATGTCCCTAACAAAGTAGTTTCTCATTTTGCGTTAATAGATAGATAGATAGATAAATTCATTTATTCACTGAAAAGGTACACACACAGACACATAATAAAAAGAAATACAAAATATAATAAAACCTGGAATAACGGAAGGAAAACACAAAACAATTTACAAATAAATAATCATTTTCACTATGTGGTATTGTGAATGTACCGTGACAATGAAATGGCCCTGACTCAGCAATGTCACAGACGAATCTGTGACGCTGGTATTCTGCCAGGGCCAATTATTTCATTTACACCTTGTATAGTGCCGACTTTTAGGCTGTATCCCATATACCGTGATAGGTATTGAGTTGTTTTTTTTACAGAATGTGTATATCTATAGCTGCTACAGCAACAAATATGAACTACACATTCGCTTAAATTATGACGTAAAGCAAAGTTTGGATTTTTGTAAGGAGACGAGAGTGAACCGCTTCATCTGTAACCGACAACATTTGGGTTTTTTAAAAGCGGACATTTAGGTATGCCCATAACCAGAGAGGAAATAAACACTATGGTATGCAAGGTACTTCGATGACTGGTTAAACGATTAAACTGGTACTGTGCCACCCCGCCCGAAAAAAGGCCTTGACGTTTTGTGTCACGCCTGTGGTCACGCCTTTATAAAACTTTGATGCATTTTTTTTGCCAATTTTGTGGCTATGAACGGCCAATTTTAAATCTGGATCTACATTCGAATGAAATTCGGGATCCTCGATGAACATAAAAAGATATATTTTTCGCTCCACGATAAAAAATACCGTTTAAAGCCGTTGATCCGTATTTCTGTCGTAAAAAAATACTCTAATAAATAACGTAACAGGTTAATTTTGAAAATTTCTATGAATAGAATACGCTTGGTGTTGTATTATAATTATTACTGTGGCCCAAAATCATAAATCAAGTGACGAAAATGAGGAAGGAGCAAGGGTGTCGTAAATTGTGATTTTGTACGGGGTCGAAATGCGCTCCCAGAAACCATCAAGTGATATATAGACCCTTTACTGTGTCTGTGTCCCTAACGTTGTGGTCAGGTCCCTTAGCGTCAAATGTTCCATTGTTTTAAGCCTAAATCCGAGGTTTTAACTTGTGATTTTAAGCCACGCGTGTTAAAATAATGCTGAATTCAGACCCTTATTCTATTTTCACGTCGTCGTTCGCGTGTATTTTAGGTAAAGAGTGGATCGTATGCAAACAGTCTTCAGTCAGACCTATGAAAGGGCCGGCCAGGGGTTGTAAATCCTTTATGTTTGGCATATAGTTACTATTATAGTTCGCAAGTTCTGTATAAACAGGCCGGGATTTCTGGATTTGCTGAGAGACCCTTTCGGATCGGTGTACGCAGTATGTTAATACAAATCTTTATAGTTAATTTCAGTGAAAGACTAGACATGTTGTAGGCTCGAACTTTTTATATTGTATTTTTCTGTTACTATAGCTAGCCCCTGAACACGAACGCAACTGTGGCACTACCACCACGTATAGGAAAAAGCGTGGCGCTTTAAGGTACTTGTTGTATATAAGATAGCGAATAAGTAACAAAGGTATATGTTATTACGTTAGGAGTTTACCACTATAACTAAGCGCCCTTCTGGTAGCGGCTGGACAGCGGCGTAAACTATACAAAGTGATGCCGGCTGTCGTCAACAAGTGTTGCTTTTGTAGGTGAGGCGAGGGTGGAACAGAAAGATCATTGAGACTTCCATTTCATACATATTTATTACACTTGAAAATGAAAACCACCATCAAATAGAAAAACCATTTACAAGGGCATGCATATCTCTAAGACATTTCTTCCACCAATAGCAGTTCGTAGACCGTATGATATGGGCAGAAAGGCAATTAAATACATAGTCATCATGAGTACACCACCGCGTTTTCTAAATCCTGTGTAATTTGTAATTTCTTTATTGTACTCCACAAAACAGATATACAGAAAATACATGAAGGAATAACAATGTGCAAAGGCGAGCTTATCTCTAACAAGAGATTTCTTCCAGCAAACCCTAATGAGAGAAAAGGTACGTGTGTGTGTACAGCTCGAGCAAAAATTTAAGCAAAATCCTGCTATATCTGACTCGCGGCACCTCACATCGCTCATCCAACGCGATATCAGTGTCAGCCAGTCAAACTGTTCTGTTCAATTCGACTGCTTCCATGCCGACTTTATAGTGACGGGATTTACTTTTCAATGGAAACCCCCAGTATTTCTGGGACTGTCGGTAGGTAATTTAAATGTATCTCAATCAACGTCAAATGCACCAAATTTCGAGCCTGAACACATTAATTCGTGAAGCTCTTTATAAACAACATGTTTCGTACGCACCTGCTATCTACTGAAGCAAGCACCTTTGCTCGGGCTTAATATACTGCAATCAATTTCCCAAATAAAGGCTTTTCGTCTTAATTTGGTACTTGGAGGCTGGGGCCACTAATCACTTCGTGGCTCGTTGGATCACACCGAATTGTACCGACAAAATTGTGTTGTTTGTAATTCTTATATTTTAGAAATGTCGTCGTTTTTATGAGTATCTATTTATATTTAGGGTATTAAAAAAAGGTTTAACCTGTACTATTATTACGTACGATACTCCGTGTTTCAGTTTAAGATTACATTAAACCATAAATGTTTCGTAAATACTGCACTTTAGTTGATCTAATTTCCTGTAATGACATCGAAAATTTAATATCGGATGTAATTTGTTAGTCAGGTCTAGTAGCGGGGCGGCTCCAAAACTCCGATATTGTTGCGAATTTCGAAATTGCTATGAGGCAGCTGCCCGAATTTCATCAAAAACCTTCCTCAATAAAACTAAAGACTCACGGCAGCATTAAGTTTTGTACATCTCGTCGAATTTCTCGCCGGGACGAGGCCGGGCCAAATAATTAGTAGGTTTAATAAAGGAGATCGTTAACATTTAGAGTTGAAGGTGCTACGGGCTGCGGATTATGAGACTTTAGCTGTCGTAAATTGAGGCGTGTGCTCGAACAACGCTGTACGTTACAAATTGGTGAAATCTAAATAATATTTAAAATGTTTTTTAAAATTATTAATCTGAGTACCCCCTCCTTTTTTGAAGTCGGATAAAAATCACTTGGCAAGAGGTAAGAACCAAGCAGAGCATATAAACTCCAATAGAGAGGTAACTGGCCGAGATCACGACACATTCATTTTTAATCTGCGTAAATTAATTCAACGGACGAGAGTCAGCACTAGTTTCTGAACGTCAATGGAAATCTCGGAGGAGTCAGTGATGTTATTGGAAAACTTCTTCGGCAAGACCGTTCCATTCCAATACCTCGGAGTAAAGTTAAGTCTCAGTGGCGATTTTAATGAAGTTTTTCTTGGAGCTGAATATATTCAGGTACTTACTTATAGCGTAGGAAACTAGGAACTCACAGAATTTTAGTCATCACGGAAATTGATACGTTTTCTCACCAGAACATCATAACATAGTGTCACGCTATTTACCATACGGAGATAAATAACACACATAAACTACTATGGTTCTAGAACTGCTTGCAGGGTGCTGCCTAAGATACTAAATAATATGCCAGATAAGTTCAATACAGATGCAATGCCCAAGAGAAAGTTTAATTGTATGTTTAAACAATATTATATTAAAAATCTTTAAATATCCTTAAAAATTGAACGGGGGATGGTTTTCCTATTTAAAAAAAAGTACTGTTATAGTTAAGAGCCAAATCAACCTGCCGACAAACTGCCTAGCAGTTTGGCAGACTTAAATTATATAGTTAAGTGCTTTTTTCATAAATAAACGTTATAAAAAAGAAACTGTGGATGTTGTAGGTTTTCCGACGATGTTTACAAAAAATATGTTAATAGTTATAGGTCATCTAAATAAAAACAAAATATAAATCCCAAAGTCCTTTTCAGCATGGTGTAAACCATGATACGCAAATAATGTTTCTTATTTCTAGCTTCAAACAACAAACAGAATCCGGTCCTCCATCTTGACTTTCATCCCACCTTTAATATTCCTTCGCAAATATTAGTCAAAGTTTCTTTTTGCATCCCCGTTCCGATTCTACAGAGAAATAAAATAATAATAATAAAATCATTTATTTTCAGAAGACACAGTTCCATAGAATTGTTAGTAAAAGAAAGAGATAAAGATAATTTCCTAGCCTATGTTAGTGACACCTTAGAAAATAAGATAAAAATAAATAACTAATTATTCTAGCTAGGTACCGGTCACCACCTTTACCCAGTGTTTCAAAATAGGTCCATCGACCCTGTCTGCTATAACAGTCAGGATGCCGTTGGTGCTGCCGCGCACTCTGTGCATTAGCGAGGCCACCCGTTTTCTTATTATTGCATGAAACCCGTCCGTGCGGGCTACTGCAAACATGCCTGACAATCGCGGCAACCCCAACAGCATCCTAAATCCGTTATTGTACTGGACTCGAAGGGCGTTTAAGGACTTTTGAGTATAGCTGACCCACAGGCTGCAAGAGTTTGCTATGCCCTTTGGCTTATCGGCAGTTTGTTCATCCTCCCTGTTTCGTCTTTCGAATAACACATGCCAGATATTGACTGGATCAATTATTCTAATGGGAACAATATCTTCTTTTATGATAATAAATAAATAACATAGCGTCACGCCTTTTCCCATACGGGGTGGCAGAGGCACAACTGTGCCCACTTTCAGCCAGTGATGCAATACTTCGTTTTGCGTGACAGGGGGCTAGCCCATCGCCGCAGCTATGGAGTAATGAAGGTTTCCTCGCGATGTTTTCGGTCACCCGTAAGAAAGTCCGTATAACGTACTTAAAATAAATGACTTATCTCATTGGTACATGGTCAGCACCGGGATTCAAGCCTGCATCTCCTACGTGAGAGGCAAGCATGAAACCCACTAGACCACGGAGCTATCTTCTATCTGATAAATAGACAGTTGGTTAGAGATATAATTATTATTGTATTAACTTTTACCCGTCTAATGTTTGATGGAGATTGGTTATGGATCTGGGATTATTGCACTGGCCTAAATAAATATAAACATTAATATAAACATTTATATAACACGCGTCTAAATTAATTGTCTTGTATGTGCCCGTTTATAAATCTTTTTATTTGATTCATTTATTTATTATCAAAAAGTATATGTGCCATTGCAGCTAACCAGAACGACACAAACATTATAACTATTTAATTACATATTACAATAATTAATAATAATAAATAATTCAAATAATACAATTCTATTTATGTCCAAGCAATTACTGGGCACATCATGATGTGGCGGGTTTTAACGAAAACATGTCGTTTTAAAACATTTTTAAAAGCATTTTTATTCAGCACTACGTGATGTCTTTTGTGGTATACATGTCAAACGAAAACGAAGACTATTCGTCTTTAGTATTCACCTAAGCTACCGCAGTGTTTGCCTTAACTGACTTCACAAAAGGAGGTTTACAATTCGTCGAGATATTTTTGTTGTATCGTTTCTAGTCGGGATTCGAACCCGGAACCCCTCGTTTAAAAGGCAGAGCCTCACCTGTATGGCCACAGAGATCACCATTGAAATAAATATTAGTCTTCGTTGTACCGTACGTTGTAGATACCTGTGATGTAAGTAGGTGATAGACGGCCTCTGTGGCGCAGCGGTTGCGCATCTGCCTATCATGCGAGAGTTCCCGGGTTCGAATCCCGGCTGAGGACAAAAAAAAACATCCCCAGGTCTTGGAGTTTACATGTTTGTGATGTCGCTGTTTCTGGTTCCCACGACACAGGGTATCCTATTGTGGGGCCAGAAGCAATGTACGTGCGTGTATGTATAAAAATTAGATTATTTTGTATCCATTTGGTCTAATTAGGTCCATGCATTATTTTGTTTTCCAATAAATAATCTTAAATTTCCACTTAATTTTGGAATCTGAACTTACAACCTACTTATTGAAAGATCAAAATCGTAAGCTCACTTAAGCCGTACAACCACCGCTTACTAAACATATAATCCATCATGGCGCGTACGCGTCGTTTAATCGCGGAGTCATCTAGAAATGGACCCGTTCAGCGCGAGTGCTGACGAAATTCCTCGACAATTCCTCGTCGTAATGAGCGCCCCTCGTTGGCTGGTGGCTGGAGATTATGTAAGTCGGGGAGTTAGAGACTTATCAGAATCGCACACCGATGTTGAAATTTCAGTTTTTAACCGACTTCACAGAAGGAGTCGGGATAATTTTTTTTATATGTATGTGCCTCGATTGCGCCTAGACGGATGGGCCGATTTGAAGAAATATTTTTTTGTTTGAAAGGGTTAGCATTGTCAGAATTTATTTTCATGAAGCTTTCACATGTGAGGGTGATAGCTCAACAGACATCCTGGATCGCGGATGCCAAGATGGATCGCCTGGTGGGGAAGCAGCTATTGAGTTTTCGTTGCTGGGAAATTCTGTATCGTTGGGAAAAACAAGACACATTGACGTAATAATAATTAAAAGCTTTAGAAGTTTCAATCACATACTCTGATAGCGTTGATTATACCCGTTCATAAAGCCCCGGTGAACGGTGATTCCCGTTTTTTTCTCCTTCTTCTTATCGTGTGGAAGCTTTAAATCGTAATCCCCACTTGCACCAAAAACAAAAACGCATTAATCACAATTAAGTGTGACATATTTCATACATTTTGACTGCTGCTAAATAGAATAAGGACGCTAATCGTAATTAAGTTTTTGGTGCAAATGGCCCTAAGAGTCGTAAATAAAATTATATTTTTCCAAAACCACCGCTATGGCGTTTGCCGAAGCTTGCATGAGATCCTCCTCCCGTTTACTATCATAATGTTATTCAATCGTCCAATTACTAAGATTCGCTATTTCGAAGTTCGTACCAACTTTTTCATTCCCCAAACTAAGCCATGCATCTACAACCGACCGTCACGAACACAAGTTACACAAAGACCATCAATCGCCAGAATCGTGACGACGTCACAGTCACAGGACGTCTTCAAACAGTTTTCTGCGCCATCGTGGAATATTTGTTCCCCACCCGCTCCGGTGTGGGTCTGACCCAGGGATCACTTATCCTTTGGAGAGCGCATAGATACATTTTCCTTTGAAACAACTCACCAGTTTACGGGCGGCGGGGGACGAGGTAAGAGAGCTGTGATTGGCCAGCCGCTGCGAAACTGTCTGGCGGCCCGTCTTCGCGTTGAATACAACATACGTTTGGCGAGCCGCATTCCCCCGCAGGCGCAGTCAATTGGATATATAGTCTCTGGTCTGACCCATTTCGTGCTCATTACCGCTGCGCGTGGCCTGTACTGTAAAGCATGACTGAAAAATATAGGATGCTTTATTTGAATTGAGCTTAGGGTTGGAAACTAACCACCTAGTTTTCTATATTATTAGCTGGTTAGGACTTTCTGAAAACTGTTTGTTGTAAAACTGTTGTCATTAAGTTTTACCACAGGGTACTCATCCCATACAAATTAAAATTAGTAACCCTTCGTAAAAAAGAGATGGCGTGAGGAGTAAGATTTTTACTTTAAACGCCATGGTTTCAGTCAACATACTTCAAGGTGGCGCTAATCTTAGAATAAATCATATATATCTTAGCGCCATCTTGTGGTATTTGCAATTTTTCGATGGTGCTGCACCAAGCGATGGCTCGAATGGCCTCGAACTAAAGAAGCTTCCGTAGCATCTCAGTTTACGCCGGTGTCATATTTTGTTCTAGGTGATCTATTTGTATTAGTATAATATTATGGTATCTGTGGTTTTACATAATATAGCTTGATTTGACTAATTTCGTCATATTTAAAGCAGTTATTGTCAGAGACAGTAGCAGACTGATTTGTATGTAGAAGTGCAATATCAAATCAACTTATTTTATTCCAGAAAACAAGACCCATACATAAACAGGTACTTTAAAACTAAAAAATACTTATAAATTAAACATAACAACATCAAATTATCACATAGCTTTGATAGAGGAAATCTTTGTATTGTAGCATGCTTACCTTTTTGCGGACAAGCGTACCTCTCTTCTCAAACCTTGCAACCTACCACAATGCGGCGACTTATTCAACAAAGAAGCAAAACAAGTAGATAGTTTGTTTCAGACGTATTTTTCGGACATTGTAGCCGTTGTTTTACAATCGTGTATTGTATAAACAAAATGTTTAAATTGCTTTACAACTATGTGTCTGTCTTGCTAATACGTATACCCATTTCAACGTAAATGTGTTTATTGTGGTGTTGTTTACTCTTTCTCGTCAAAACGACTGAACCTATTGGACTGAAAATTCGATTAAAGTATCCAGAGCGTACGTATATAGGCTACGTATATAGCAGCGTGGCGCCTTGGGTTAAGATTAAAGTACTGTAAGGGCCTCAGGATCGTACACATTAGCAAAGTCTACAATCATCTTATACCGCCCTATAGGTACTCATTTCCTGGCGCAGGGTCTTGTTTACGACCAGTGGCCAATTTCATATAGCAACAAGTTACAATTTCACAAGTCAACTATTGTTAATTTTCAGCGAGCGCCGTAGGCACCACCGCCTGTCTCGCTCACTCACTAAGTTACTCATGTCGGTGACACATCGGTTGTCGTCTGTAGTTGCGGTCGGCTATCTTGAACTCTAATTCTTTCTTATTAATAAACACAAACATTTATGTAAAGGTTCTGCGTACCCTGTGTCGTGGTAATCAGAAACGTTCACATCACAAAAAATCCAAGTCCCCGGTTCTTAGGGTACCGTACCCGAAGGGTGCCAAACGGGACTCTATTACTAAGCCTACGCTGTCCGTCTGTCTGTCCGTCAGTGGGTCCTAGAGCATGAACCGTAATTGCTAGAAAGTTGAAGTTTTCACACAATGTGTATATCTGTTGCCGCAACAACAACAAATACTGAAATACGAGAGATATTACAAAACGGGGTCCCCATGCAAGAGACGTGTTTTGATACACCCACGAATTTCAATACCCACTTCGTTGTGGGTCGTGAGTCCAAATCCCCGTGAAAATATATATTTTTATTTTATTTATTTTTTGTTTTATTGTTTCGAGTGCTTAAGTTTTATTGTACGATGGTACGGTACCCTTCGTGTGCGATTCCGACCCGCACTTAATCGATTTTTATCTAATTACTTTTCCTTCCCGGTCCGGGTCTGGCTCGGTCATAAGGCGGAGGCCCGACAGCTACCACAAAAGTCGTCTACGTTGCAAATAAAATTGTTACTAATTGCTGTATGAAATGGACCACAGCTTGTAACAACTAGCAGACCGAGCAATTATCAGCCCAATCAATCTTGCTGTTAGATGGGATACTACTGTTGCAATATTAGCACTCTACTAACGTACACAGCCATATTCGTAGGTATATGTGGTATATTGTATTATTAACCCGCTTATACACATCATATTCTTCTTTTTAGGGTTCCGTAGAGAAACTTATAGTTTTGTCAAGTCTGTCTGTCCGTCCGTCCGTCCGTCCGTCCGTATGTCACAGCAACTTCATTCCAAAACTATTAGGACTACACAGTTGAAACTTGGAACGTAGATGTAGATGTATTCTATGAACCGCTTTACGATTTTTATACAAAAACTGAAAAAAAATAATACATGAAACTGAAACCAAAAATATTTTTTTTCATCAAACCTACATATGTGGGGTGTCTATAGATAGGTCTTCAAAATGAAGTGGAGGTTCCTAAAACCATTTTTCCTCAAAGTCAATCTTTATTCAATTCAATTAAATTCAAAATTTTTTATTGACCATAAAATCATACATATTACGTCAACGTCAATATAATATTAATATTTTTGTATACTACCGCCCGTTCGGAAGTTGTGGGCTTAGGGATGGAGCAAAGAAGGGCAAGAAACCTCCCCCGTACCTCTTTTAAAAATATCAGGGCCTTAAAAATACAATGTTATGTATTTCTACTTAAGTCTAAGGAAATACACCGAGGAGAGACGTACTGACTCAGTCCATCGCCCCTCTTTGGATTTCTGTGCGCTGAGATGGTAAAGACCATGCAGTTTTGTCATCTAAATATTCTTTTACACTGTAATAAGACTTCTTCAATAGGCCGTTTTTGACATAGTTTTTGAACCTCCTTTCTGGTAGGTCCGTTGCTTCATTAGGTATTTTATTATAAAAACTAACACATACTCCCATAAAAGAGTGAGCAACCTTACTGAGTCTGAACGCGGGCAAAGCAATCTTATTTCTATTTCTAGTGCTAATACTATGATTATGACCTAAAGTCTTAAATAAACCTATGTTTTTTCTGGTATACATGATATTTTCATAAATGTATTGACAGGTAACAGTAAGTATATTGATATTTTTGAATTTGTCCCTTAGTGATTGCCTAGCATCTAGTTGATAGATAGCCCGAATGGCCCTTTTTTGTAAGACAAATATTGTGTTTATATCTGCCGCTCTCCCCCAAAGCAGTATTCCGTAAGACATAATACTATGGAAATAACTAAAGTAAACCAATCTGGCAGTTCCTACATCTGTGATGTGTCTGATTTGCCTGACCGCATAAGCAGCTGAGCTAAGTCTTCGTGAGAGATTAGTTACATGAGGACCCCATTGAAGTTTCGAGTCTATAGTGATTCCAAGGAAAATTGTTTCTTCAACGAGGTCTAGTCTTTCCGTTCCTATGCTTACACTCGTGTCCACCTGCCGCACATTCGGTAAACAGAATTTGATACATTTTGTCTTCTTCGAGTTTAATAAAAGGTTGTTTACATTAAACCAACTTAACACATGAGAGAGCGTACTATTTGCATCGTCTAGAATTTCTTGTTGTCTTTTCACCTTAAAGATAATGGATGTGTCATCAGCAAATAGTACAATCCGAGTCATTTTCTCCACCATATACGGCAGGTCATTCACGTAAACTAAGAAAAGGAACGGACCCAGAATAGAGCCTTGGGGGACACCAATATTCATATGCGTTCCGGTAGACTTATTTCTATTTATATCTACTTTTAGTACTCTATCTCCAAGATATGATTCCATTAATTTTAAAGCATTGTCTTTAATACCATAGTGTTGCAGTTTGAGCAGAAGGGTTTGATGATCCACACAGTCAAAGGCCTTGGAAAGATCACAGAATACACCAACAGCATCCTGTGATCCCTCCCACGCACTATAGATGTGTTGTACTAGTGCTACTCCGGCGTCAGTTGTTGATCTGCCTTTAGTGAAACCAAATTGTTTTTTGTGGAGTAGCCCTGATGCGTTAAAGTGAGATTGTAGTTGAATCAGTATCACCTTTTCAAACACTTTGCTCAACACTGGCAAAACAGATACAGGTCTGAAGTTCGCAGGGTCTTCCTTGCTACCGGATTTGAAAAGTGGTATTAATCTGCTCATTTTCATGAGGTCAGGAAAAACACCTTCTGCTATACAACTATTGAACATGATTGCCATGTACGGAGCAATCACATCAATTACCGATTTAACTACTTTAACCGACATGCCCCATAGATCTTCAGTCTTTTTAACGTTTAGAAGTTTGAATGTTTTAAATATAGTTAGAGAGTCTATTGGTTTGAAGTTGAAGCCACTCTTGTGTTGGGGAACATTTTCAACCAAGTAATCTAGAGACTTTTCAGAAGAGGATGGTAGTGCTTCTGTTGTTATTATGGGTATAGTACTGAAGAACTTTTCAAATGCGTTAGCAACGTCCAACGTTAGATGAGAGTAATTTACCATTAACTTTTAAATTAAAACTAGATTCACTACACCTGACCTTGCCTGTCTCTTTTTTAATAATGTTCCATATAGTTTTAATTTTGTCACCCGAAACTGTAATTTGATTGTTTAAATATAAGCATTTGGCTTTATGACATTCTTTCCTAAAATTATTAGAACAATTTTTGACAAGGGTGACAAATTCCGGACTGTGGTCATAAGATTTTTGTTCATACAATTCATATAGTTTGGACCTACTCTGTCTTAATTCCTGTGAAGCCCATTCAGAGAATTTTATTTTATTATTATTTCTCACTTCGGTCAGATTAAACACATTTTCGAATTCCGTAGATATAACTTGGAAGAAGTTAGAATATAGTGTGTTCGGATTTTCACAGTAAGGTGTTGAAGGCAGACTTGACACAAGTCTATTTCGAAATTTTTCCATCTTCTTCAAAGTCACTGGTCTACATAAAATTTTAACGGGTTTTTCCGCATTAATTTCCTCAAAAACTACCATCTGACCCGTGTGGTCTGAACTTAATGCGTTAACTATTTGTTTATCGTAGATACTACATTCACAGAAGACGTTATCTATACAGGTAGCGGAGGTAGCCGATATTCGTGTAGGCTCCAGAAAGACATTGCACATATTGAAAGACTTAAATACTGCTAAGGTCCTAGTGCGTATAGAGCGGTTTGCTTGGTCTAATAGATCTACGTTAAAGTCGCCACAAACTATGATGCGTTTGGACTTGTTTCTTGATGCCAGTTGAAGTACTTGTTCCATGACTGTCTCAAAGATTTCAAACTCTCCTTCGCCCCGCCTATACACACTAACAATTATATATTTTTCCATCTCAACACACGAGACTTCAGCATTCATCTCACTAGAGAGACTAACAACATCCTTTCGTTCTTTACACTTAAAACCATCTTTTACTAGTATTAAGGAACCACCTCGAGTTCTAGTCTGTCTATTGAAACAGCTGATTATTTTATAATTTGGTATACTGAACTGCATAGCACACTCTTGCAGCCAGTGTTCTGTCATACATAGTACGTCTATATTACTCTGTTCTAGAAACATTTCTAGTTCTAATTGTTTGCCAGAAAAGCCTTGCATATTTTGGTGCATCAATTTTAAGCCGTGCTTTCCTGTTGTCGGTTGCGGCAGTTTAAATTTGATACAAAAGTATCGTGTGTACATAGTGCCTTGTCAGTGGTGTCATGCATTGTATTAGTACGAGTACTAATCGTTACGGTGTCAACATTACATATTCTTACTTCTGTTATATTGCTTATAACAGATTCTAATATAAAAGAAGCTAATGATTTAGCAATTTCATAAATCATGTCAACATTAGAGTCATAAATGTCAAAGGTGTTATATACATTCGTGTCAAAGTAGCGTATTTTCGTACTTCGTAATGTCATGTTGTACATGTACATATTTAATTTATAGGTGGCTCTTTTTTGCCCTCTATTCATTGTATTCTTATATGGGAATGCACACAGTACCACCTTTGTCACTTCCAAAGAAGAAAGGGCGTCGATGAGATTTATCAATGTCTGTTTGCCTGTTTGCCTTTAAAGAGACAGACCATCCAAAGTGGAAAAAATTGTGTGCCCCCCCCTCTAACTTTTAAAGTAAGAGAGTGATAAATCTATAAAAAATATATGCTGTGTATCTCAATATAAACTTTCGATGAAAATTGGTCTGAACAAAATATAAAAAACAGTTTGTAAGAAAAAATATATATATTAAAAACCGCAAAGATAACTTTGTCATTCATACAAACACTATGAAAAACACAAACATCCATTCTTATAATTACTGGCTACTACGGAACCCTTCATGGGCAAGTCCGACTCGCACTTGGCCACTTTTATTTCTCTTAGTGCCTCTCCATTGCGGGAGGTAGGCAGCTCAGTCTTTCGCCAGGCGGAAAATATACACATTTCATATTATTACTGAAGTGTGATTTTCGACCTTAATGCTTTGTGAATGTCTAGTCTAAAGACACTTCAGCGAAATGGGTCGGGAATCAATTTGTTTTAAAATATGACAAGATAAATTACCATTATAAAATTATTTCTATTCCAATACGTAAAAATATTCGTGTTCACTGCTCTACTTCTTCTATGCCGCGAGCAAAAGCGGCACACTGGAAAAATGCTGATGTCTGATGCCTACACAGCTGTGACCTTTATTATACAGCATTTACGGTGCACACAAGCCGATATTGAAAGCGTCATATTTCCATATGATTTCCGTTTCCGTTACCATATAGGCAGGTAGGAACATTTGCAGCGGACGAAATATGGACATAAATGTATTATGGATAATGGACATAAGTATTCAGTATTCGAGTATTCAGTATTTAAGTAAGTATTCATTGTTCAGTATTTTAGTATTCAGTACCTATTCAAGTATACAGTACACATTACAATTGGACGTTTATATTATGATTTGTTGTACTTGCCATTGTTCACCTTTTTGCTGTAATTTTAGTAATTCGAGTTTACAAATCCTGAGGCCCATACCAATTAATGCTCTGAGAGCTATCCCAAACGAGACATTGTGACGTAGCTGAGAGCGCTCAAAGCCTAAGATCCCCACTCGGTAATAGAAGGTTTCAGTGACAATATATAAATTAGCATAGCTTTCATTATTGAAAATGTAAACCGCAGATGTTAAATGCGTGAAATTATTTTTCACCACTCCCGCACGAAAGAAGTGTCTTTCCTCTACGAAAACAGTGAGGAAAGTTAGTTTTTCCTCACTGTTTGAACAGTGAGGAAAGTAATGATCCCGTTCAGAAACTAACCTTGCCTGATTTTTATGTTAAGTTTTAAAGATATTTTAAAAAATAAATAATTTTATACTTAGAATAGAAATACTTATAAGTTAAGATTAATAGTAAAGATAAGGCTGTAAAAGTGGTTATTACAGGCCTTGTTCTTTCTTTCTTCTTGTAATTGTTAACCAGATAATTTCAGAAACTTACCAATAAAACAAAATCATAAAATAAACATACCAATAAAATCCAGCATATAAGAAATTGAATTAAATTACTGTAGGTCATTCATGATCACTGATTATTTATTTTATTATTTTATTTTATAATAAAGAATTATTTTGATTTGCTTTGTGACTATTTAATTCATTTACCTATGGTGACTGAATACTTTCTTGCTGGGAGTGGTGAAAAGTTTTTTATGCAACATGTGAGCAAGTTCATTTGCTATTCGTTTTGTTGAGTCTTTCGCTTACTCAGGATTGAATTTTATAATCACTCGCTGCGCTCGTGATTCTATTTTTCAATCCTTCGTTCGCTCAAGACTCAAAATCAAAACTCATAGGAAAAACGAACTTTCCTCACTTGTTGGATAAATAACTATTACGCGACTATAGCCCGAGGCCGTTTCATCAAGTGAAATCTTATTTTTTTACAAGTCTGTAGAGGAATAAAACTGGTCAGGAAACTGTGTCTGAAGAGAAATTACGAGTTTTCCATTGTAAAGTGTTTTGATTTTTTGTGCAATAAAGTATATTGGTGTTGGTACAACTAAAAGCAATTTATTGTCAATCCAATTTACAATATGCACTGATGTACTAGAGCGTACTCGTAGGAAAGACGAAATCCAACTGCGTTGAGTTATTTTCTGTCGCTTAGCAGATACCTGTATTTGGTATTTTCACGAAGACCTAGAAACATAGGTAATAAAGGTTACCCGTGTTGCTAGTTTAGTGAAAGACATGTTTAATTGTAACTTGTAGGTGTGAGAATACCGCTCCGCTGTTGCTCCAAAATAAGCCTATTTCTCACAGGAATTATCATAAATTTAATCTTCCAATACCTACGCATTCGCAGAAAATTACGCGAATGACTTGAGAATTGTATCTTGTTCGAAATGGTACAGTTTTGAAATACGTGATTGAACTTTACCGATTCGTCCAGTTCAACTCTGGTCTTCCTTGAATTGAATTTAATTTAATTCCTGTAGTGTAGAAGACTTTTGTTACAAATTTTAACGAACGAACTAATAAGTGTTTCTTTGTTTCAGGTACCAATTTAACTGTGAAGATAAAAATTAGGAACGTGATGTTGGTTGCGCGAGTACTTTACAGGTGAATATTGTGACGACCATTAGGCGTATACACTTAAAGACAGATTGTATTTAATGTCAACCGAATCGGTTTCGACGTCATCAGAGTTTCGTTGACATTTTATAATACATATTTTTGTAAAATTACGTCTTCCTTCACCTTCTGGAAAATGGCTACACACGTTGGTCACAATCTGTAGAGATGTCTAGACACACCCAATAACCATTTCGGTAGCTTGAGCAGACGTTAGATCGAAGGGCCACTCTTTGTATGTTCAACATCAAAAACACCTTTATGATTAGACGGGGACGGATCGTATTCCTATTATATTGATGTTGAATACATTACCCCGTAAAGGGAGTATAGTATAGAGATGGCACATCGTCAGAAAAAAAAAGAGATGACATAATACGAATCATTTTTAACCGACTTCCCAAAGGAGGAGGTTTACAATTCGTCCGGATGTTTTTTGAAGTAAAACTTCTTGGGGCACGGGGGTAAAATTTATTTAACCTCTCAACTGTGGGTTATTCATATATTTGCTTTTCAACTGCTACTAGCCGGGTGCTATCACGAGTGGCTAAGAAATGTAACGGAAATTGGAATCGGTGACGTCAGGGTCGGCTGAAGACTTTTAAAACCGCAACTATTTTCAATACGGTTTTTAACTAATCAGATAAGATAATAATACATTCGTACAATAAAGAATGTTAATTAGTGAGAGAAAAACCTGATGAAACGTTAACAAATAAAAATTATTTTAAGCATTCTTCCACGAGTTCTTGATTTCCGGTATGGCCAAAACCAGTGATGTGACCAAAAACTACTTCGTTCAACCTCTTTGTTGGAACCGGAACTTATGTTTGACAGTTGTGCGATGCGATCCATACAGTTTGTAAGAAAAGAGTTTCATCAATGTCACACGGGTCGATATGGATTTCTAAAATGATGAACGAATCGTTTTGTGGCCGGTAACTATGGAATAGGTACCTAAAACGCGCTGCGTAGTCGCGCAACGGGCAGCTAGTAATCGCATAAAGTCACTTAGAATCATCCAAATGTGATATTTAGTTTTCAAGCAAATTCCGATGTGATGGATGGCTGCATTAAGACTTCTTGAAAACAATAAGTAGGTACCTAGAACTGTTCTAAAGCCACTTTTTATTATATAGTGCAGTTCAAGTCACAAATTAGCAGTTAAGCTACTAAGTACGTGTTATACCTACCTATTTAATGTTTATCTGTAGTAAACGGCCAAAGCGAGGTCTACAGCTTACAGAGCCATAAGTTTAATGGCTTATTGTTTCGCTTATTTGTTTGTATGTAATTTTTGTAATACATATTTTAAAGTTGAATTGTTGTTATAACTGTTGAAATTATACGATTTTGATTTTAATAAGCTTTTGTAATATTAAAGTTAATGCTTCATGCCAGTCAATAATGTTGAAGTAAAATATCAAAATCGAGGTATGTCGTATGGCGGACTAAGGAAATGTCAAGAATAAAATTAAATAAGAGTTACGTCATCGCTTCGCGATGAAGTAACCCTAAAATATCCTAGCAAAGTAGGTATGTATAGGTTAGCGGGGGTAGCATAAGGCACGCCAGTCACCCCAGCCACGCATTTTGTCACAATTTAATGTCATATCATAATGAATGCGCGCTATTTTATGGAGAAACATCATTGAGACGCGAAAGGAGTTGGCAATTTGGCAAAATGACTGCCCCAGACATGTACAAAGACTTCTCAACAGCCAATTAATAGCATTTAAATATTCTCTCATAAATTACTGCGTCTTTAGTTAGTTTGTAGAACTTGAAGGAAATGATTAAATAATTAAGAGTTGTCACTTCATACTCTATGATTCCGCCATTGATTAGTGACTTTTGCCATCGTTAAAAATAACGTGCAACATAATTGCCAATTGCCAACTAGCAAAACTGTTGAAAACAGGAGGTTTCCAGAGGAGTGGCTAGATGGCGTTATGTTGCATGTTATTGCAAAATGGTGCTTATTTCTAGCGACGGCAAAGGTCACGGAATCATATTGGAATCACGGAGTATTGAGTAACAACTCTTATTTACCTATATTTAATTATTTTTTTCTTCAAATTCTACAAACTAAATTAAATTTATGAATGAATATTTAAATGCTATTGGCTGTTGAGAAGTCTCTTTGTACATGTCTGGGGCAGTCGTCCATATATTGATTTAGCCATCTTCTTTGTCATTTATCTGCGCGACTGAGGTGAGTGGCAAGCCTTATGGTAGCCCCGCAGGTACACATTAACTTGGAATAGTTGAAAATACGTACTCGATCAATTAAATAAAGGGACTGGGCACAGAGACAAGCAAAGCAATGCATACATTTGAGCGAGACGGCTTAAAGACGTGACGTCAGATGGTATATAATCTGAGCGAGATGCAAATAGTAGTGACACTATTGAATGAGTTAAGTATATCACCACGAGCGCGACAAATTGTATATAAGGAATGGTGGGAAATAAATGACATGACGTATTAAAAGTAAGTACAAGTATAAAATAATTTCGAATAATCGGACGTCTGAAACTTAAAAGTAACTTGAAGCAGAGATTGGATCTCAAAATTGGAAATTTAAATCTCTTTTAGTATAGGTAGGTATCGGTGTATAGTATAGGTACCACTTAATGATCTAGCTACAGAAGTTTTACTTCTAACACGTGTACGGTGCTACACGCGTATTTTTTTTTTTATGTATGTGCCTCGATAGCGCCTAAACGGATGGACCGATTTGGAAAATTATTTTTTTGTTTGGAAGGGTTTACCTTCCCATTGGTCCCATTGACACCAGGTCAGGATCTGATGATGGGATCCTGGAGAAATCGAGGAAA
This sequence comes from Argyresthia albistria, assembly GCA_963457715.1. Taxonomy (NCBI): domain Eukaryota; kingdom Metazoa; phylum Arthropoda; class Insecta; order Lepidoptera; family Argyresthiidae; genus Argyresthia; species Argyresthia albistria. The sequence goes on from OY735258.1 coordinate 9,370,013, forward strand.
CTCTTCAAATATTATAGGCAGACCCATAGTGATTTTTGTGTTTTTCATAATAACTCGTGCAAATGCACATGGTAAGCATAATATTGTGATCCGGAACTGCTGATGAAGACCACATATGGCCACCAGATCTGCTCCATACTAGGTACAAATACAATGCGTGGCTGACGGGCAGGCAACGCATAGCCTAAACCGGTGGACCTAGAGCCATAAAACTTTGTTCAGGGGTTCCTTAGTAGCGTGGGGTAGCACTGATGTGGGATTTGACAAAATTAATTCCCCAAGGGGGGGGGATAAGGGGTTACAGTTTGTATTAAACTCAGTCTAATCAAATAGGGTTTGTGGAAGTCGGTTTTTTCTAAAGTTTACTTTTTGTTTCAATTATAATTATGTTCTTTACCTTTCGGGCATACGCTGTATATATAAACATTTACTTTGAAGTAAACGACACAAACACCGATGACGTCACTTTTTAGGATATTTGTTCCTGTATTCCAAATCCCATTAGTTATGAGATATTGGTGGCATCCAGGTTCAGGAGTTGACGTTTCATTTAAGCAAGTGCTGTTAGCATAAGAACCCCGCTGAAAATTGTGGAATGTTGACAGTTTTCCCACAGAAAACAAACTTACATTTTAAAGTAACTGCGTCGTTTTTGTTAATGATTTAAGTTCTTTGTGGTGGAAGGCCCTTTACAAAGCGGCACCATAAAGGCACCAGCTGTTTATTGCAACAACAGCTTATACCTTCATTCATGGACATTTATTAAAGCAGGCTATCTCGTAAACCGTGTGTTACGACGTTTAATATGAAAATGCCACGCGTTTCGTGGATGCTCGTAAAGCCATGTTTCTACGGAGTGTAACTTTTACTATAAGCCTACATTGATCTTGGCCCCATACAAGAACACCCTGTGTCGTGAAAACCAGATTAAGCCAAGGTCAGGTATAATCCTTCGCAAAAATGCAATTTTTTTGGAACCCAAAGTGCGCAAAACCGACTCTCACTTGGCCGAATTTTGTTAAATAAATTAATCATGTTTAGCTCTATGAATACTCTCTTAGCAGCTTTTTTGGGTTTCGTATCTCAAAATGAGAAATAGGAACACTCGTGCGTCTGTCCGTCCGTCCGTCACAGGCAATTTACTCAGAAAATATTGAACCGATGAAGTTGAAAATTGGTACACATATCAATATTTTTGACCCAAAGACAGAGGTGCAATGTTAATATATGCATACATATGGAATGTAAGGGCCACTTTTGGGAGGCGAAATGATAAAAAAAAAGAAAAAAAAAGAAATATGCCGTATGACATATCAAATGAAAGCGCATGGTGTGAGGATGTATTTTTAACACTTATTTTGAATAAGTTGTGCTCAATAATATGACCGATTCGCATGTCATCAAATCCTTTAGGGTACTTCCCGAAGTCCAAAAAACCTGAAATTTGGTATGCAAGCATATGTTTGCACCCATATCCCATAAAAACTCCGAAATCTACAACTTTGACCCTCTAACCCATTAAACCTGGGGTGCAAAGTTTGTATGAAAAACTGAATTTTAGGGTATTTTGTTGGTGTTAGTCCTATTATTGTTGTACGAAACCCTCTCAACGCGACTCCAACTCGCACTTGGCAGCTTATTTACATCTCGGAGTACGTTAGTGTTGTTCAGTGAATCTTTTATTTCGTCAGGCAGTTTACTAATTGGGGTTCATTATAGACATAGGTTGGTCTGACTTACACCCGGTTTCCTGAAAGAAAATTAGCTGTGACAACTTGTTATACTTTTGTTAAATTTGAATGATTTGACAAGTGTCTCGGAAACCGTACGTTAGTTAGCATATGATTATTTTTAGTGGGAGAAGACATCTTCTGTTCATTTAGGCATTGAGTCCATTAGTCCAATACGTATGTGTTCTGCGCAGAGAAATGGTTTTACGTCAAACAAAGTAGAGAGAAACGTCGTCCATTTGGCAAAGGCTACTGCAGTGCCATTTCGCAATACAAAGACAAATATGCAGTGCCCCCTTAACCCACTAGATCTTGCAAAGGTCGGTCTCCGGTTTGCATTTCCACAATTTGTCTTGACACTTAGAAACGAACGGGTTAAATTGTGTCGCCCGATGTAGTGTGCAATCCGTCAATAATGACCAGAGACTTGGCTGAATGCCTAAACCTCTGCTCAAATAAGGTGTCGCGTAAATTTTATTTTGACCTTTCCCGAGCAAAAAAATCAAAATATGTTTATTTCAAAACAAAAAACATGGTATACAACGTGGAATCTCCTTTTAAGTTATGTAACACCTGTATCAGGAGATACCTACCTTCCACAATGACATTTAGGAAATACACAAACTTATTTGTTTACAAAATTTAGTTTGGTCACACCTCGGACACTTAGAACGCTCGTAAAATAATCACCTATTACTACTACATAGCCTAATGACATTTGTACACGTGCAAAAGTGTGCGTAAACTCGTTCGTTTGTGAATGTGTGCGTTCAGCGCCTAAACAAAGTGTCTCCCGAAGAGGCTCCCCGACTCCGGACTCCGGGGTGAGGTGCGGTATCTGTATCCGCGCGGGGAAGGGAGTGGCCATTCTGTACGTAGTACTATTATCTCTTCTTCTTCTGTGGTTTGGTGTCACTTGCATCGAAAACACCAATGCGATTTGTGATTAGTGCGCTAAACGCTTTTAAGTTCGACATATTTCATAATTTTGACAGGTGCTAAATAGAGTTGCTAATTTATTATTTTAGATTAGGATGCTAATAACAATTAGTGTTTTAGGTGCAAGGGCAGGGCATTGAGATTCTACCCTACCCCTCTACCTATTCCAATGATTCCTCCGACTATGCCAATGGCTATTAGATAAGAAATAGCAAATAGAATTTACTTTAGTTGTCGATTTACTCCCAGAAAATACACGAATAAAATTATGATTTGAAATTAGAACTCATGATAAACCTGACAAGTGCTGTAGGATTTCCAGCTGTCAGTTCAATAGTTGGTTTGGAGTGGTTTTGATGCATTTAGAATTCCAGGCACTTGTGCTAAAATACAATTTAACTGTTTTCGTTTAGCTACTATTGCTTTTAGCAAGCACTGACTTGTAAGCACCAACTCTGGTTAATGAGATTCTTGAGCTTGAAAAACTATTTATCTTGCTTAGACTTGAATAGTTGTAAGGAACGTGTAGCTATTGCCTTTCAAATGCCAATACTGTTTCAGTCATTTATTAAAGGTTCTGTACAGAAGTTACAAAAGCGAACTGGAGGATTTCTCACAGCTTCTCAAGTTCCACTGTTAGTGATCGGAAAACAGAGACCAATCTACAATGTAGAATTGAGAAACAACATAAAAACACCTTTTTACGCTTTCATCTGCGAAGCGTAATAAAATAACTAAAGTATCACCCTTTTGCATATCCTGCTGTTTTGTTTTTTCCAGAATCATTTTAAAAAAATTGACTCAGACTACCTATTCTCAAATTGTACTTGTATTATTATTTAAAATAATAATAATAATAAATCTTTATTTCAGACACAAGTCAAAGTCCAAATCTAAATCGGGTTTATAATTTGGTTGTATTGTAGCGATAGACAACCAAATTATAAAACTGTTTTAGTATACCAGACACAAGAATGCAGTCCATGTCACTGCAGCAGCTAATAAGTTGATATAACGTCCGGGGGCGGGCAGGCTGCATTCATTAATAATTCGGTGCTGAGCCCCTCTCTCGTTGGTGCAGGACCTAAATTTTCGTCCCAGATTCTGCACCCGATTTCCGTGGAGAGCTACTTCATTGTGTACTTTCTCTGCAGTCTGTTTATTACTTTGGTTTTTGGCCCGCGATTTCGATAAGTAGACATTTTTTAAGGATTCGTCCCCGAAGGGTGCCAAACGAACCCTATTAATATTAAGTCTCCGCTGTCTGTCTGTCTGTCCGTCAGCGGGCTCCATCGCACGAACCATTATAGCTAGAAAGCTGAAATTTTCATAGAATGTGTATTACTGTTGCCGCTAAAGCAAAAATGATCTACCCGAAATAATAAAAAAGGGGGTAAAAAAGAAACGTGTTTTTTTGGTACTTTTTCTTGTACGATGGTTCGGAACCCTTCGTGTGTGAGCCCGACTCGCACTTGATCAATTATTATCCCATAATGCTATTATCCCAGCAGTGGGACACCGTATAGGTTAATATTATTTTTGTGAAGTTTATACGAATTTGAGATTTCAGAAATGAGTTCATGATATCGATAGAACTTTCACATATATCAATACAATTAAATATGTCTAGGCTTGTGCCTCTCGGTGAGGGGTATTATTGGGTTACTTTAATGATGATCTAAAATACAATGTTTTCCTCTAATAGTGTCAGCTCTATCTTCTATCTCTCTGTGCTCGTGAAAGAACAACACAAGAACTGTCTTTTGTACTCCCGAAACTTTACCATGAAAGCTACTTATACAGTCTCAACCAAAACTTCTTTATTACGATGACACGGCGGAATAATTAACTTCGTTTGTTAAGTACGTGTGCTAATTAATGCGCTATTATGAAAGTCTAGCATCTCACCAAAAGACTAACTGTGTGGTCGACTCATGTCGCTGTTTCATCCTCTGTTTGGGTTTGTTTTAACCGTTTGTTGTAAAATATATTTATAAGACTTGGAACATAAGAGGTTGTTTATTTGTTTAATAGTCATCAATAAAATACAAGCAACTTAATACTAAAGTCCCACAAAATTGTCTATGCACAGTTTGTCTGTGGGATCTGAGTCTCGGTTAGTACAGTAGGTATTATAATAATCATATGCTAAATTTATATAAACTTAAGGGTAGAGGTGGCAGGTAAACAATGGACGCATGTTGCACAGGACCGAGTTGAATGGCGTTTAGAAGAGTTGGGCTATTACTCAACAGTGTGTTCCCTTACAGGCTGATTTTAATGATGGACTGATAGAAATATCGAGGGTCTGAGCCACTGCTAATCTGTTCGAGAAAAGACGTGACTAAATGTTTTAAGTAAGTTCAAAGCATTTTTATGTTTACTATAATACGTTAATACATCTCAGATCCCGAACAAACATTTCTTGGCGAGAACATACCAACAGTTTTATTTTTCTCCTCTTTAGCACCACGGACTTTTAGATGCAATTTTGTTGCAAGTTTATCTCGAAAGAAATCCATGGCATCTATTCTGTACAGAAGATCGGTCCTTCGAATAAAGTGTCTCTTTGATGTTGAGACAAAGTCTTCTTAAGTCCTTTCATCTGGGGATGATTTATATTTTCAATGGGACACCAGCAAAGTTGCGTGAAATACTAAAATCGGTTAAGACGCCCTTCAAACCAATTCGCATCTGCCAGGAGAGACACCATTCTGTTTTCTCCATCCTTTTATTTTATCAAGCGGTATTTTAAAGACTTTATATAGCTGTAATGAAATGAAAAGCCACAGTATTGCAAAACCGGTTTTATGGAATGGCTCGTATTTAAACGAGCAAACAAAAAAGTCCAACCTTACCTAATTGAAATAGTAAATACTAAGTACTTGAGCGATTTTACGGAAAGTCAGCATTTTAGTCGTAGGTTTAGTTTCTTCTTCGGAATCAATATTATTTCCCTTATAGAACTAGCAGAATCCTGCTCCCAGCACAAAGAAAATGTTTTAACACTACAAATAGATTCTGCGGGACACGAGTCGAGATTGGCACGAGTAGCTTCTAGAAAATTCTTTCTGGAAATTGAAAATCACGACAAGACAATCTGGTTTCATTTATCGACGCGGTTACCAGAGTTTCCAATTAGTTCTCTGCCAGAGACGAGAATTCCAATTTGGAGTGAATGTATTATAATTTTGACTGTGTCGACATATAACAAAATCAGTTTTCTAAAATGGGTTTAAGTTAATTGTGTTGTAATAAATATTTCAACTGATTCCATAACAATTACTTACTATTACTACCCCATTTGTTCCGCTAATCAAAAGTTACCCAACCAACTTCTTAGAATCAAAAGCAACGCAAATGCTCTTTATACCGAAATGAAAACATTAAAGATTTCTCCTTTTTCCTGCAACATATGGCCTGCCCTGCCCATTGAATTCAAAGACTTTCTAGAACACATGCGCTTACACAGCTCGAATTGAACTGGGTCCGCCGGCTGTTGTATGAGAAACTAATAAAAATATCGCCATATGAGGGCTGGATAAAAATATCGCTATATGAGGGCTGGATTCTTTTCATATGTTCGTTGCCTGATTATGAAACTCGGTTGATGTCGAGACAACTTAATCACCGCGTATCGAATGAAACCCTATTTTTTGGTGAAAATGTCGCAGGCTTGTCGCACATATTCAAACAGTTTTATGTATTTTCGCCTCAGTATGACTTATTGAGTCACGGCTCTTAAAGTCATTCCTTGTAGGGCTTAGCTGTACAGGGGCCCAATTTTTAATGGAAAAATGAATCATGATTCAGGGCGCAAAATGCTGTATTTAGCAGTCGGCCGCCAAACAAAATAGGCGCAGCCGATAAGCCCTATACAGTTTTTTGCGCCCTGACGTGTTTTCGCTTACGCTTTTAAAATTTGCAAGCATTACTGTTACCTATCTTTGTCTGTTATCATTTTTGGCCCTTTAAATTGATACTTGAATAAAATAATTTAAACAAAATGCCACTTCAAAAATTACCTTTTGTAGTTTTTGTCCTAAGTTATACAAAACACCAATTAGCACTCACAAATAAACCTTGTATGTCCAAAAAATATATATTCCATTACTCTCATTTCATTGTTGTTAGCTTTTGTCTGTGCCAATTTCGTTAATTATTACTGACGGTAACTCAGAAATGTAGTCTTTGTAATTGATATTTAATTGACCGAGCGAGCGAAGCGAGCGAAGCGTCTCCGTTTCAGGTTTGGGCAAAAATGCTTTTGTATGTCCGGTTGTTCTCCTCTACAGGTCGCATTTATGAACCGATTCTCGTGAAATTTTGTGAGCAGGTTGAAAAAATAAATAGAATTTTTTACTTGAGCCAGTTTTTTGATTTTTTTCAAAATGGCGGAGATATGGGGTTTTAAAATGTAAAAAAATCGCTACAACCCAAACGGCTCGATGGATATTAACAAATGAGGTGTCGTTGGATTTGTAAAGACTATGAGAGTGAAACAGATTATATAATTTTAGTAAAAAGTCAATAGGTTGTATAAAAGATCGCGAAATGTAGTTTACAAAGTTATTGGTGCGGCTACTTTCATACTGCATGTACGTAACCAGGTACATTCATAAGTTTGTATGTGTTATTGAAAGAAAATTATTTGGTTTATTTTTTTATGTGTGTTAGTAGTTCAGCTTTCCCACCGACATACTCGCGAGGTCTACAGCTCACAGAGCCACTAGTTTAGATGAGTAGAGAAAAAATTGCACAGATCAATGAAGTAAAGTGCGACCTAACCATTTGGCAACCTTTTCTATTAAAACCAATGTCTTAAAATGTGATATATATATTTATGCATATCGTAATTCCATTAATCTTACTCATGCTTCGGCAGTTGTTTCCGATTATTCAGTTGCTCAAACTCGGAATACATTTAGCTCGCGCTTCGGCTGCCACAGATAACATTTGGTAATTTATGGTTCAGCTACAGATTATTATTAATCTGTGATCTTTGCTGCATAAGTGGCGATACGACGAAAATTTATTATCGGTACCTAATAGGTATTCTACTTAAACATATTTTTAAACTATTTTTTAATAATAATCGTGCATGCTTATTTTTCTTTTATTGACCGAGCGAGCGAAGCGAGCGAAGCGTCTCTGTTTCAGGTTTGGGCAAAAATGCTTTCGTATGTCCGGTTGTTCTCCTCTACAGGTCGCATTTATGAACCGATTCTCGTGAAATTTTGTGAGCAGGTTGGAAAAAAAAATATAAGTTTTTACTCAAGCCAGTTTTTTGATTTTTTTCAAAATGGCGGAGATATGGGGTTTTAAAATGTAAAAAAATCGCTACAACCCAAACGGCTCGATGGATATTAACAAATGAGGTGTCGTTGGATTCGTAAAGACCATGAGAGTGAAACAGACTATATAATTTTAGTAAAAAGTCAATAGGTTGTATTAAAGATCGCGAAATGTAGTTTACAAAGTTATTGGTGCGGCTACTTTCATACTGCATGTACGTAACCAGGTACATTCATAAGTTTGTATGTGTTATTGAAAGAAAATTATTTGGGTTATTTTTTTTATGTGTGTTAGCAGTTCAGCTTTCCCACCGACATACTCGCGAGGTCTACAGCTCACAGAGCCACTAGTGTAAATTGGTCGGTAACTGTCTAAAATAACAGCGCTCATATTGGTCAAACGGCAATTTAAAGTAGCAAAAATTCTTCAAAACATTACACATCCTCATCACCATGTCTTTATGTCGTAACTGGTTCGTCGACAAATCTTATATAACAATAGTTCGCCATTGTTCAGTCGTTCGAGCGGTGTGCTTCTAAGAGTGAAGGTGTTAAAACGATGTAAACAATACTATAGAAATATCTAGATTTCCGAAAATACTGTTAAATAATGTCTAATCGAGAATTTAAAACGTTCTAGTAAAGATTTCCCATTTATTATTTACTATATTAATTTTATCGAGACGTAACACAGCGAACACGTCAGTCAAGTAGCGGATGTCAGTGATGGTTCAGTTTTAATGCTTGCTTGGACCAATAAATAAACTTTTCACTTCTCATGCTCGTAAAGTTCGTCTTTATGTCGGGTATAGCCAGCATAAAATCAAATTTTATGTTCTAGAGCATAAAGTAAAATCTTCGTCTAAATCTCAAACTCTGACAAAGGTCGTCAGGTAAACAGCCACATACACCTATGCTAAGTGCCACTGCCGGCGGCCAGAGCTGGCTGCGGAGGCACGTCCAGAAACAAAAGTTTAATGGCGGGAAGTCCTTATTTTTTCTCGGTAATTTCAATTTGCAATTATTTCATAATATTTACTTTTTTTGCAATATTTCTGTTTAATTTCCTCACAATCGAAGTGAAAAGCAGAGTGTATAACTCGTACATAAAACCCATTTTACCCTCGACATGACTATCCACCCGAGCCGCATCAGGTAAAATGGTGCGTTTTATGCCCTTGTTGTACAATCTACTATCTTGGCAAATTTCCTGGCTTCGAAATTGCAACACCACATAGATAGGGATGACCTGCTTTTATCTCCACGTCGTCGTTTGTTTTGTTCCACTCAATAACTGCGACAGATTAACTCCAACTGAATTTCGTATATTTATTAACTGGAACAATTTCAGGCACACGATAAGATAATTTAACTGTTTGTGCTCACCTTTTATGGTATTGTATTTGTTAGCGTGGGATGAAAACAAAAAATATGGAGAGATTTTTTGTTTGGCATTCAATATTTATGGTTGCTACAGCCAACAGAAATATTTTTGTGCTGTGCTCCTGTTTCTTTGATAATGGTGTAAATGAATTAACGCAAATTGAGAAACTACTTTGTTACGGACATCATTCTGAGCAACTATCATTATGAAACTGATTTGATCAGAGCAACTTTGTTTTTTACTTCCCATTACATTTGGCCTGAGTGGGTCAGTTGTATGGAGAAGTGAAAAATAAAGATGCTCTGATCAAAATAGGTTTCCTGATTAAAGTTGCTCAGAATGATGTCCCTAACAAAGTAGTTCCTCATTTTGCGTTAATTCATTTACACCTTATATGATCATCGTACACGTCATTAAACTTATACGAGTACCTAAGAGTGTTACTTGTGCTGACGCGAGTGTTAATTTTACCAAAATAATAATGGTATTAAGATAAGTATCGCTATATGTGAATCAACTTGTACAGTCATCTCGTTTTCATGCTAAGTGCTTAAATCAAATTAAACTTTTGCAATCAGCTGGTTCCACCGGAGTAAATGAGCTTCTGCATTTTCAACCAACCCACATACAAATCTTTAATTCATTTCGGCATCCTATTACTTCGGTACCTAATTTCCATTTTAAACATTATTGTTACAATTGCAATACTCACCGCAATTCACCGTACCAGGCAGTATATTCTAGTAATCCGGATGGATAAATTCAAGTATTTTAGAGCTAATACTTGAAACCTAGCGAAGCAATCCGACTCTAATAGGTGGTTCTTAAATCTAGATTTAGCCTTTATACTGCACATGGTGCACCCTAGTTTGCAAACTCAACTAAACATACGAGAAGTTAATTGCTGCACGCGCAAGTTGCAGACTCGTCAAGTTTTAATCGTTATAGTTGAAACTTAGCATAACGCCTAAATTATGAACGATAAAAAGACCAAAACTTTTTTTACTCTTGTACATTATGTAACTTGACGGCTTGACGGCCGTGGTCAAGTATTTACTTGCTTGCCTGCCATACAGGTGTGGGTTCGATCCTCAGTACTCACCAAATACCAAAGTGAAAAGATTTTTTAAGGTTATTTCTAAAATACAGCGTAAAAATACTGTTCTTTCTCAACAAGATCGTTTTATTAAACATTCATAATAGTTATGTTTCCGATCACGAAATGATGTGTCGATACATCGGTATTCTATATCGTAACACACTCAGTATTCTCTTCGAGTCAGTCCTTGAATTGAAATGAACCCAGAATTGAAAGCTGAGCAAATCGCAGGTTAATAGAAAGCACTTCTAACTACGCTTTTCAATTGGATCAGCTTTTTTCTTTAGCCCGCCCGCTGCACTTTTTTTCTAGAGGAGTCAATTATTGGGTATTTTCTGGCTAAGCAATACGCTGCTGCAACTACATTATATAAAACGGTGATTGTGATTTGGTTGACGACGGTGACAAAACTGACTGACTGACTGACAAATAATTTACAGCCTAAACCACAAGGACTTCTTGCTATTAGATAAAGAGAGAGATTGTAGAGTTGACATCAGGCATAGGATTGGCAAAGAAAAGACATGTAAATTTTACAATCCTTAAAACTCGCACATCTTTTAATGTTTCACGTCACGATCCTCTTTGTTCTATGTATTACACGTTTCTACAGTTCCACAAACTTAATTGACCCCGTGACTGTTTCAATGAGACGACATTTCATATTGAAGACGTTCTCGTTTAATAGCCACCGGTCAATTTGGTGGCTCTGTAACAAGTAAATTCGTTACAGTAAAAACTCGTTGTCTTAACCGTTCTGACAAGGTGAATGACGCTAAGCACCGTTGTTGGAACTAGTTTATACATATGCGCACAGAAATCCAAAGAGGGGCGATGGACTGAGTCAGTACGTCTCTCTTCGGTGTATTTCCTTAGACTTAAGTAGAAATACATAAAATTGTATTTTTTAAGGCCCTCACATATTTTAAAAGAGGTACGGGGGAGTTTCTTGTTCTTCTTTGCTCCATCCCTAAGCCCACAACTTCCGAACGGGCGGTAGTATACAAAAATATTAATATTATATTGACGTTGACTAAGTAATCTGTATGATTTTGTGGTCAATAAAAATAATGACTTTAACTTTGACATTTTAAGTTGACCCACCAAAGACGATTTGGTACAAAGGGGTTTTCACTAGTCGGAACGCGTTCCGAATGAAAACTTGTTTTTACTCTCACAGTTCTAATGAGATTTCGGTAAACTACACCCCGCGGGACAGTGCAGTGCCACCATTTTGGATTTTGCATTTAGATCTACCACTCAGGTCAGACTAGAAAGTGCTTTTATTATTAACTGGTCCTGGACTGTTTGTGTCCATTGGTTGGGAACCGTTGATTTCTTGTTGTCAATTCTACTGGGGCCCTATGCTGCACTGGGAAACGCATTGCAATTGGATCTCGACCGCTTCTTAAACGGCGTCATTTGGTATTCCGATAACACATCGCAATTGGATTGCCAGTATTCGCAAGGCGTTTTCGAGGCATTCTCTCGGCGTTGCACATTGCTAATGGAACGATTATTTTCAGTAGCATTACCTCCCTGTTCCTTTTATCTTGTGTGTTTGAAAACTGCTACTAAAACTAGGCACTCAGTAGGGGCTCAAGTTTTACTTGCAGATCAAATGTTGACGATTTGTTCAGTTGTTGGGTGACTGAAACGATTAAGTCAATAATAACATTTCAAAGTCCAAAGAAGAGAAGTAAAGAACAACTGCAATCTCAATCAATAAATCAAATTAATCAATCTGTCTCCCCAGCCTTTTGGATTGATTGCTTTCAACGTAGACTGAGAGTTTTATGGGAGTTGGAGCGAGTTTTGCATCAAATACTGACAATTGATAGCGATTTAGAAATATATTTACACTTTGACTGTACGCACACACACACAGCAATACCTGATAAATAGATGATACACGATTTTTATACAAGCACATTGGATAATCTTATTTTTTTCTAGGATTTCGTGCCAACCTGTAAGAGCTAACTTAGTGAATTTCTCTATTCAGAAACCGGCCCTAAGTTTTATACCGTGGCCACTGAGAGAATGCGATCCTGACACATGTATAAGTCCCTGTCTGTCCCGCGCTACTTTTCACTCTATCTCACTTGTAGGAGTCACTTGTGGGAGTGAGATAGTGAGTGAGTGAGTGAAAAGTAATGCGTGATAGAGAGTAACATATACATGTGTCAGGATCGCATTCTCTCAGCGGCCACGGTATAGGTGGTCTCTCAAACAGCAACATTGAGAGTCCGTCAAACTTGGCGTTGGCCTTGCATCCGGACCCTAATGGCTCGTATTGGTCGGTCAATCTCCAACCATTTTCCAGGCCGTGTTTCATAAATTTGCCCCAACGTCCCATTTCCTCTGTGCGATTGGCATTCGACAGTCGACAGTCCCATTAGGCGGGACCGTTCCACTGCCTGGATGTTCCCATCATGTTTAATTTAGGTAAACATTTATATACAGGCACATACATTGCTACTGACCCTACACTCGCATTACATTTCTACTGATACCTTTGGATGAAATGATCACAATAGAGGACCAATCATTAGCACTAGAGTAGGCGCGCCCTAATTGACTCCTGTACATTGTAGCCCATTTTAAATGCCAATATTTTAACTAATCTGAAGATAGAATGAAAAGGCTTTTTATTTTATGAAGAACCTTCTTCAGTTATATCGTTTAAGAACGAAAAATTTACAATTCTTAGATTTTTATTACTTTTTAACGTAATAATAAAAACCTTAGCAAAAACATGATTTTTTAGATGTCTTGAGATCAATCAGTCGTAATTAATTTTTTTACACGTGATAACCAAAATATTTTTATTCTATAATAATCTACTAATATCTAAGGACTTATGAAAATGTAGAACATTGTATCAGTGTCCCGTGTTTCATTCGGGGCACAATAGCACCTTACGATCAGCAAAAATTGGCTTCATAAAATTGCTAACAGACGGAGGTAATTAATCTTCTTCTGGAGCTTCAGCTTTTTGCTCACTATCTTTTTCGTGAGCAGAATTGTTTGCTGGATTCATCCTGTTCCGTACAATCCATTTTCTTCTGCGCTTTCAGTCAAATTATCACTAATTTTTATCATCTTTTCCAGCCATCATTCAATTTGATTGTTAGACGCAGACGCCGCTATGATTTATTAAAAAGATACTATTAGTGCATGTATTTGTTACGATGATATGAGTAAAATGTATAAAACTACACTGAAATGAAGTGCCTTTAAATAATAGTACAATATTTGGATAAATAATAGGGATTTATAACATTTTAACACCTGCTAAAAACATATCGAGGACGGTCGGGCGGGCTACATACGCAGCCCAGCCACATTATAGTCGCTGTCCTGAGGGAGGTGACTCGTTACGGAGCGACACAAGGGTTCATAGTAGAGGAATACACGGGAAAAGAGCGCGGTAGAGTGACGAGTTTTTAAAAAATACACCAATAATGTACCCTGGTCTACACATGTGTAGCTCACGCGCCCACTCTAGTGTTAGTCTGTGTTCAGCGGGCGTCACACATCATCATCTTTAATCTTTATCAAGATACCTTGTGTTGTAGGAACCAGAATTAGCGACGTCAAAAAGTATTTATATCCAAGATTCAAGGGAATCATTTGAAACGTTGTTTGTATCCAATGCTATGAACTTCAACAATTTGCGGTGAATTTGAGATCTCCTATCTTCTGATTTTGATAATCCCATTATAATTGTAGTAGGTATAATATATTATTTTGAGCTAAAAGCATTAAGAATTAACCATCGATATATACAAAGGATAGGCCCTCCCGTACTAAATTTCTTACCGTTTTGAGGCCAGACAGAATAGCGCCTCTGTTGGAATTTATCGGTACTATGTCGGTCGTCAGTCGAATGTTTGATTTATCCTATTTTTACTTTGAGGAATTTTTCGAGAACAATATTTTATGAATAATCAATTTACTACCAATAGTAATTGTAAATTATATAACTTACTTGTGATACGATACTCCTTGTTTATGTGTATTGCGATTTCGGTATGATTTACAAGTTTTTACCTCGCAGGACACCATTTTTGTTGTGCTGCCGATACGTCACGCGGCTAGCACCGTCTAAGCACGACTGATTGAAATCGGTTCACTTTTCCCGTTTTGACACCGTTTTGGTAGCGACACTTTCAAGCGCCCCGTGCCTTGTCCCCTACTATTGAAGTCTGTGGAATTAACAGTAACATTTCCAGTGTATCCCATTAATATAACTTAGACAGCAAAACTAACTCGTAAGACTCAAAGTCTATCTTCTACTCTAATAGAGTTTCAAATCTGCGCAGTCATTGTCTTATCTAATTTGTTGTGACAATGCTTAGTCTTATCCAACTTCAAACTCAATTTGCTTCTATTCCAACGTGTTAGGTGAGCTTGTGGTCTCGAACTACGAGAATATTTACGGATTAACCATGCCAACTTCTACTTTTTTTTACGTATATCCTGTAATGTGTCCCACTGCTGGGCAAAAGCCTCCCCATTTCGAGTCCACCCCACTTTATTAATTAATTAACTTATATTCTTGTCGAGTATATTTGCTGTGGAAAGAAAAATTGCTGTGATCAAAAATATTTGCTTGGAATGATGTCCTAACAACCTCTTATATTCGATGAAAAAATTTACTCTATATTTTAATCTACGCTTATCCTCAGAATAATTCCTTGGACTACAAAGATAAGACGTTTCAATAACTCTACAAAACTAGCACCGAGCTTTGGCAATAGAATTTCTTAATGCTTGCTTTTTCTATTTGTCTCACACGAGCTTTTATTGGAAGACGAAGCTGTTAAACTCAGTGGGGGGTGGGGGGAAAGGATGCTGGATTTGGCGAGAGCTTTGTTTCGTCTACAGAAATTCTAAAAAAAACTCTAGTTTGCTTTTAAAACTCACATAAGTAGCACTGCTATAAATATTTTAAATGTAGAAATCCGGCCAACAATGACAGTATCGTGTGTTCAATAATAGAGTGGGGTTTGCATATCGTAATAAAAATACCTACCTATACCTTGTTTGGCCTCAAAACAATGTTTGACACATACTATGGGCCTGTTTCCGAATAAAGAAATTCACTAAGTTAATATTACGTATCGTGATGTCTCGTTCTTTTTTGTGACATCTCTAGAGACAGAACCAACTTAAGTATTTGATAAGTGGAATTCGCAGTTCAGAAATCGGAGGTATATCACCATGTTAACAATTCTTATGTTTGTTCTGCATCATCGTCTCTCACCGCGACTGATTAGCGATTACAACTTCTTCTGAACTTCGTAATCCCTCTGGCAAGCATCACGTGGAGTTGAAAGCCGATTACCCCCCTGCGGTTTGCAACTGCCAATCCGATTCCCAAGATCGCTGAAGGCGAAGAATACACCCAGAGTCGCTCCCGAAAGCATACCTCTTCGTAATTTCTTTATCGTACACAAACTCACCTACAAGGGACAAAAAAATACATTGGAAAAAGGATGAGACAGGTGATGGAATGCTGAGTGGGAGCAGACCTTTTCATCGAGGAAAGCGAAAGGTTGCGTTTCCCAAGATCGCTGAATGCTACCTACACTCCGAGTTTCTCCCAAAAGCCGGCCTCTTCATCGAGGAAAGCAAGTGAAAGGGCGCGTGTTTGTAGTAACGGCCCTGGCTGTGGTTGATACGCTGTTTAACAGTATCTTGGAAGTCTTCGGCGGATGAAGTTTAAGTGTCTTGTAATGCAAATTCGTGGAACGATTTTGTGGATATGAGAGATTCTTGTTTTACACTGTTGAATTGTGTGGATGTGGCTTTGGCTTTTACGCTCTGAGATATACATGTCGGCGGCCGATCGTATATCATGAAACGATAGAATCTCTTAAGGCAAACACTGCGGCAGCTTAGGTGAAGACTAAAGGGGTCTAGTTTTCGTGTTCGGTTGACATGTATAACACAAAAAAAACACGTAGTGCTGAATAAAAATGCTTTTAAAAAGACGTGTTTTTGTTAAAACCCGCCACATCATGATGGGCATATCATGATGTGCCCGATTCTACGATCGGCCGCCGCCATACATACGAAGACGGACGGACAGCGGAGACCTAGTAATAGGGTCCCGTTAATGGGGCTATAATTTACAATAATATCCGTCGTCGCTTAAGTAAAGACTCAAAGGCAACAAAAAAGCTAAATACCCGCATCCGGTGCGGCGCTGTAGGCAACAAAATTCGAGGTTTTGAAATATCCCGTAAAATTCTGTAAAAAAATATGTTTTACTAGACTATTCCACGAGTCACCTTCCGGCATTCCAAACTACTTGTATGTTAGTGTGTGTTAGGGTGAATTCGCATGTGTGTATAAGTGTGAGTACGTGTGTAGGTGAGCGGTTCGAGAATGCAATATGTAAATTCATACCCCACCGCGGCTGTCGGACCGTGAGGTATGAAGGCCTCATACGGCAAATGTTTGTACAATTGTATGTATGATTCGTGGTAGTTGTAATTTTTGACAAAAATATGTTAAACTAATGTTCAATTGCTCAAACTGCAGTGTTACAGCCATGTTGCGTCAACGTCAGGCGCTGCAGCAGAACAGCGAAAATTGGTATTTTTATTATGTTAAACTCTATGTTTTAGGATATTATGCAAAGAGTTTTCTTTTCTTGTAGATCCAAAAAAATACCAAGTACTGGCGTAACCTGCGGGTCGATTCTCGTGCCTTCGATATATGGATATCGTGACCAAAATTGACAGATTCCCATACGAAATCACTCGATATAGGTGTAGATATCATATATCGAATGCGCGAGAATCATGCTCCTGGTCACTTTTTTGCTTTGAAAAGGCATATGTCTACGCACGACAGCACGACGGATGCTACTTGTCTAAAGACACCACTGCTGGCGCCATCTATGTGCAGTTTGTCACTACATAGGTATCACTAGCGCCATCGATACACACTGAATTGTAACAGATCGATAGGTCTCATTAGTTCACGGATGTCGCCACTACCTTCCTGTATAAATTTCTACTATAGCAACACTGTTATGTCATCCTGGCTCTTACAATGTTAGCTTCAATAAAACGACACGCACCAATTCACGGATCGAAGCTTTTTATTTCGTTTTCCTGCTGAAAAACCTGGAATGAGGCAGAAAACTTAACACTACTATTTGTGTACATATTCTCGTATTCGTAGTTATTCCTATCACTTATACATAACATTACTCTTAAAGTATATATATTACTAAACGTGTACAAATATTGAAGAGCAAACACATAGCCAATCAAGAAATTACAGATGGAGTATTAATAATTGTACAGGATCACTGCTGTTATTAGTTTCGAACTGTTTCCATCAATTTAGTTGGTAAGTAAAGATCAAAAGCAGCAACTTTCTTCTCACGTTTCGAGGAGAAACAGAAAACAAAACAAAAAGATTGCTTCACAAAACACAATTTACTGCAATATTTTATTGTAACTTTTCCTCAGTTTGTTTATTATGTACGATGAAGTACGACAGTAAAGAAGCACGCTTTTATAGAAAGCAAACGACTACTTCGAAAAGCTCATCATTTTTCTGAAACGCCGACAGATTTTGTATCTTTCCATTCCAGTAGGGTTTACTCTTGGTACGCAATGCAATGGCTCAAACTTGCCTTACCGTCATTTGCACAGAGCACAGTTACAGTGCCACCACGTTGGCTATAGAATTAGCGATGGCGCCACCATCTACTTCAAGTCTCTAATTGAACAGCATACACCATGCAAACAAACTGACAGCGAAGTGATGTTTTCATAGTGAGTAGTTCCGCCTTGGCCGTTCTCTAGATAACGTGGTGGATCTGTACCTACTCTGACGAGAATAATGACAACTTCATACAAAAAACTATTCGGGATTCGGGCGGGGAGGCAAGCTTGAGCCATTGCATACCAAGAGTAGCCCATGTCGCAGTTCGTAGCACGTATTGCATCCGAAGACAGCGAGTGCTACGAGTGCTACGCCGCAGACGCCCCGCTACGACAAGGATTTGCATGCTCGTAGCAATGCAAAGGGGATATGATAAATTGCGACGAGACTTTTGGGCGGATTTGAAGTTACAGGCAATTTTATAAACACGGATTTACCATTTGAAAACGTTATATGGGTTTCTAGTATTAAAGTACCTAATTAAACTAATTGATGCGTGCTGTGTGTGTATGAAACGGGTCAACGGATTCGAATGGAGTCTTTCGTAAATGTAAGTAGAGCTTGATAAGAAAAGGTTTAAGTTTTTTTTTGTATTTTGACACTTTTCCCACTTTTGCCTCAACAGAGTAAGTACGGATAAATTAGAAGCGCAGTCGACTAAAGCCAAACAACCTACTTTTTGAGACTTGAGATAGCTTTACAGTTAAACTTTCCACCTAAGAAGATTATAACGTAAAGTTTGTTCAGAGCTTTGAAGCTAACAAATTGTGTTTTTTAGCTTTCTTAGTACAATGATCGATGCTGTACATGCCAAGCTTATAAAGTTGCTAAGTTTTTCACTCTATATCCATCTAAACTTAAAGTGGATTAAATACTTTAAAAAATGGAATAACCATAAATTCTGAGAGACTCAATTTATAAAGGGTAACTTAATTCATAAAAGCTGAATAAATATTGGTGAATGATAGTGCAAACTTGACACTGGCAAAATTAACCTCAATAGAACGACATTATTAAAAACAAGAAGAAGATAGTACAAAGATTATGAACAATCTATCGAAATATATGGTTGCAGATGAAAATTAAAAGCGGCTATCAGCGAATCGGTCTCGCGCACCCATGGTTCCGCACAAACAAATTGATTTTTACTAAGGGTAGACCGACAGACAGACGGATGTTTATGTCATGAATTTGCCCCATGCGTGCCCCATCAACTGACAACAGGTTACTGTGAATGACCCAGAAATTATCTGTTTTTTGAGGAAAGTTGTTACTTGTTGAAGGTCTACGGGACCTAAATAGGCTAAACATTTACTAGTTTCCGAAAGGAAAATTAGTTAAGACTACTTGTTAAACTCTTGTCAAACTCATTTCAGCCAATCACGTGCCGCGATTTTGCTTCGATTAATCGCTTATCACATTTGAGTGCTCTATCAAAAACTGGGGTTAAGTATATTATAAACTTAACTGTTTATCTTATTTTAGTCAGCTGTTCCTTTTTTTCCCAACGGTGGTGGAGGTCCATTTGTGCGGTGTGGTGTGGTTGTGCGGTTATATCCTAACTCCCAGGTATTTACCACGGCATAGATTCCCGGAATAGTTGGAATAGCGCAGATGTATTGCCCGGGCCAGGGACATTCCCAGGGCAATTCCAGGCCCAGCTCATATATTGTTCGAAAATATTCCCATTTCGACCCACCGTATGAACTTTTGTAATCCGATGGTGTCAATATTCCCATTTCGACCCACCGTATGAACTTTTGTAATCCGATGGTGTCAATATTCCCATTTCGACCCACCGTATGAACTTTTGTAATCCGATGGTGTCAATATTCCCATTTCGACCCACCGTATGAACTTTTGTAATCCGATGGTGTCAATATTCCCATTTCGACCCACCGTATGAACTTTTGTAATCCGATGGTGTCAATTTGTATCTGTTAGGTTTGTATAATTAAGGCAGAATTATCATTTATTTAGTTGCTCGATTGACATAAACCGAAACGGAACGTCGGACGAACGTACGTCAAACGGACGTGTAGTTCGGTTTATTCAAAACGAGCGGCAACGAAGACTATAAAAGGGTGAGCGAACTGACGGACGGGCCTATTTTGTCGGAGCACGCACTGAGCACGGACGTCTGGTAGTCGGAATAAATATTTGCTGAACCACGTGCTGAGTTTCTATTGGCTTTTCGAAAGCTGATCCCTGGTATAGTTTACACTTCAGAAGTGGTAAGTACACACGTAATTTTAAAAAATAAGTACCTACTGTTTTCCTTGCTATTCTAACGATTACATATTTCTAAAGTTTAGTCGCCATTTTGACTGGTCCTTGTGAAATCTTTATCCAGAATATGTACCTCAAAGCCGGAAGGCTCATCCATAAAGGCTGCTATTTGCCTGACCGATAATTAAAACCGGTGACAAATATGCGCCACGTGTCAATCAATGCAATGGCATGAGTTTGTGTTATGATTATGATGATAAAAACCCATGGATAGCGGTAAAATTGAAGTTAGAAGGTTTCAGAATTAACTAATGAAATCTGACTTTGTCCCTATTGATATGGGTTCCTACCCAAGCGTACATATTTTATTTTTGTTGAGCTACTTTTAATATTTTTTTTATTTTTTTCGTGATACCCACTTTGTTTTATATTTAAAAAAAAAACAATGTGAATGATCCAGAGGATAGTCCTCCTTGCCTAAGGGATTTCCTAAAGGGGGTCAAAATTTGGTTATTTTTGAGCTACGGAGCCCCGTTTTCGAGATATCTTGATTTTTATTAATTTAAAAACAAATTCTTTAATATTTCGATTCTAATACTGCTTTGTTTTGTTTTCGAGTTGGAAAACATGCCACGGGAGGACGAAGAGACGGGAAGGCGTTTAACAACGCCCGATAGAAGAGACCCTGGATCGAGCCGGGAGTTTCCCAGGCGCAGTCGCAGTCGCACTCGCCGTGAGAGTCGCGACTACCGCAGTCGCAGCCGGATGCGTACTCCTGAGCTGAGGCGAGTGCAGGAGGTGGAGTTGCAGCGTGAGCGGTTGCGCGCGCTTGAGGATGCGCTGGTCAGGGAGCGCAGCCAACCGCGACGCAGCGTGGCGGAACGGGACTCTCGCAGCCGTCACCGGAGGAGTGAAAGACACACTCGTGAGCGTGAGGCGGCTGACGTCGGCGCAGGACGCGAGAGGAGCGACCTTCGGAAGCGTGTGCCAGTCGACGAGTCATCTCGACGTGTCAAGGAACGCGCTTCGGGATTTCGAGGTCATGACAGATCAGGTAGTCCAATTTTTACGTCACATGATCTCGTGAGTCTCATCAACTCATTAAAGCCTCAAACTCAGACGTCGGCAGTGGCCACTCCATTACACTCAAATCATCATAATATGAATCATAAAAACATCCTTCCTGATTTTGATCCTTCATCAAAAAGTCAGAGGATTGATATCTGGATCAAAAAGGTAAATGAGTGTGCCACTGTGTACGGTTGGGATGAGAAAACGACAATACATTTCTCTATGCAAAAACTCCAGGGTCTGGCTAAAGTGTGGTACGAAAGTCTCAATTCAATACTCTTTAGCTGGGCTGAATGGCAACAAAAGTTGTTAAATGCTTTTCCTTTTGAGCAAAACTATGGCCAGACCTTGGAGGACATGCTCAAGAGAAAAAGTAAATTCAGCGAGCCTCTTGAGGTCTATTACTATGAAAAATTAGCGTTGTTGAATCGGTGTGACATAGACGGTAAACACGCCGTAGAATGTATAATTCATGGGTTGAGCGACAGGACTATGAGATCTAGCGCTAACGCTTTGCGGTGTACAGACCCTGACCAACTCCTTCAGTTCTTAATGAGTAATAAGGACACACCTCAACCGATAGACCGATACATTCCTAGGATCAAAACTGACGCGTCAACTGGTAACAACACGAATCAAAGACCTCTCAGATCAGGGATAAACTCAAATTACGAACTGTATTGTTTTAATTGTAAAGAAAAGGGGCACCCATACCTTAAGTGTCCCAAGCCGTTGGTCGTATGTACAAAGTGCCGCAAAGTTGGCCATAAAACAGAAAATTGCAATTCTAAGCTAGACACCGACACAAGAAACAACGTACCAAAAACAATGCGTATACTGACTACTCAAACCAACTCAAAATATATTAGAGAAGGATTAATCAACAATGTTCCTACTAAAGCATTCGTAGATTTCGGTAGCGAAGTTTCCCTCATCCAAGAGTCTTTAGCAAAATCAATGGAGCTTGTATGTCATGAATCGCCAACACCATTGAAAGGATTCGGCAATAGTGTTATACATTCTTTTGGAGGGGCAAAAGTTACTGTAACTGTGGATGGCGTTGGTGCGGATGTCGTATGTCATATTGTGGAAGATAAATTCCTTGACTCTCCTTTGTTAATCGGACAAACATTCACAGAACAACCCCACATAATGGTAATAAAGAATGCTGATGAGTTGAGATTTTACTGCATTAAAGATGAGCTACCGTTTCCACGATGTGATGAACCCGATGATACCAATGTCATCTTGCATAATATAACCAATACTAAATTGTATGGGCCAGCCATGGTTAAGACACGCACTAACACTATTTTCAATGGGAGCGTACTATTGAGTGGTAAAGTCATGGGTAAACCAAACCATGAGTTTGCTGTTACTGGTGGTCTATATGAGACTAAGGATAGTCACATCTACGTTCAAGTTACGCCACTATCAGGGTCTTGTTATATTGATGAGGGATGCGTGTTGAGTCGGGGGGCTAAAGTCAGGGTCGTCAAGCGAATATATTCACAACCAGAAAGTCTCGCAAAATCTGTACCTTCTGGTATAGATCTTCGCAATGCTAACATAGGCCAGGCGGTCGATGAAAGTCAGAAAAATCGGCTCTTAGAAGTGTTAGCGTGGTACAAGCATTGCTTTGCAGGATCTTTGAAGGAACTAGGGTGCACGAATATGACTGAAATGAGCATAGAGCTAAATAGCAAACGTCCAGTTGTCTATCGTCCTTATAGGTTGTCGCATAGGGAGCGAGAACAAGTGAGAGAGATGGTAAGTGAAATGATGGATGCTGGCATTGTGCGAGAATCCGTCTCTGAATACGCGAGTCCGATAATTTTGGTACGCAAAAAGGATGGTAAACAACGACTATGCATAGACTACAGGCTTTTGAACTCTGTGACTATTAAAGAACGATACCCGATGCCAGTGATTGAAGACGAGATTGCTCGACTTTCGGGACAAGCATATTTCATCACGCTAGACCTGGCATCGGGATACTATCAAGTACCTATCAAAGAAGATTCCAAGCCGCTTACGTCTTTTGTCACTCCGGACGGTCAGTACGAATTTAACCGTATGCCGTTCGGGTTGGCAAATGCGCCGGCGGTTTTCCAACGCCTGATGAATAGAGTACTAGGTTCTTCTAGATTCACGGAAGCAACTGCATATATAGACGATGTACTTATATACGGGAAGACCGTGGATGAGTGCTTGGAGAGATTGGAGAAGGTCTTACAACTTATTGAGCAAGCCAACTTGACTCTAAACCTCTCCAAGTGCGATTTCCTCCAGAGCCAAATAAATTATTTAGGGTATGAGATCAGCGCTAAAGGCGTACGCCCCGGAGACAAAAAGATTCAATCTGTTGCGAATTTTCCACGTCCAACTAATCTACATACTGTCCGACAATTCTTGGGTTTAGTCGGATATTTTAGAAAATTCATACGAAACTTTGCAGCGTTATCACACCCCCTAAATAAGCTGTTGAAAAAGGATGTGGATTGGTTGTGGACAGAGGATCAAGAAACAGCTTTCGAGGTTTTGAGGAACCAGCTAGTAGACCGGCCAATTTTAGCAATCTTCGACCCAGAGGCTGAAACTGAGTTGCACACTGACGCCAGTAAGGTTGGCGTCGGCGGTATTTTATTGCAACGAAGACAAAACAGCGATTCACTTAGGCCTGTTGCATACTATAGTCGCCAGACCTCACCAGAGGAGAAACATTTTCATGCATATGAGTTGGAAACTCTTGCCGTGGTGTGTTCTTTGAAGAAATTCCGAGTATATCTCCTCGGGAAGAGTTTCAAAATTGTCACGGACTGTAGTGCGTTGCGTTCGATATTTTCGAAACGCGATCTTATACCTCGAATCGCACGATGGTGGCTACTTTTACAGGAGTATCAGTGCTCAATAGAATATCGTGCGGGGTCGAAAATGTCGCACGTTGATGCTCTGTCGCGAAATCCTGTAGATTCTTGTGAACAGACTGATGATGTTAGTGAGGCATACCCTAGCGTGATGAACATCAGCGAGGATGATTGGCTGCATACGTTGCAGATGGGAGATTCTGAGCTATGTCGCAAATGCGACATCATAAAACATGATTTAGATGCGGACGGGTTAAAATATATAAAAGATAACTATGTTATTAAAGACGGCAAATTATACAGATGTATAGACGGTGATAAGGCTAATTTACGGTGGGTTGTTCCAAAGGGGGCAAGGTGGCAGATCTGGCAGACCAAATTCGTGTTTATCAAACCGGTCCGCAACACTAAAACTCAGACGACCATTAAAGTACTAGACGAGATCTTCTATACCTTTCGGAATCCTGATCGTATAATCAGTGATCGTGGGACCAGTTTTACGTCATACGCTTTTAAACACTATTGTTCTGAAAAGGGAATTCGACATATTTTAAATGCGGTCGCCTGCCCAAGGGCTAACGGGCAGGTAGAGAGATACAATCGTACGATTCTTGGATCTCTGACGGCACAAAATCTGAATTTTGACGAGAAAGACTGGGATGATAAGGTAGGTAGAGTTCAGTGGGGCATTAACAACACTTATCACAAAACGACTGGTAGGAGGCCGGCTGAAGTTATGTTTGGAACTAAGATGAATGCAGAAATTAACCCAATGCTTAATGAAATTGTACGGGATACCCAAGACGATGTAGACTTAATTACTATTAGAGAATGTGTAAAGGATAAAATTGATGATGAGCAGCAAAAATTAAAGCATAGGTACGATAAAAACCGGCGTCCTGCCCGTGTTTATAGCGAAGGTGAATTAGTAAAAATTACGAGGGTTTCATTCAATAACGATGGAAAGAGCAAAAAGCTTATTTCATCATTTATAGGACCTTATCGGGTAGTTGAGGTCTTAGGAAACGACCGTTACAGGGTCTCTGCTATACCCGGGATTAGCAGCGCCAAAAATAAGCGCAAAACTACCGTGGCATCTGACCGCATGAGGCCCTGGGTACATTTAGCGGCTCTAGATATTCATGAAGAAGGTGAAGAAAGTGATAAGGAAGAATGTAGTGATAGTGATGGCGATAAGAATAATAATGATAGATAATAGTATACATATTAAAGTAAATAGATACCTAATGGAAAAATTAGACATGTATTAATTGAATAGATGATCCAAATATTAATCTATTGTAATGAGATGATGAGACGTGATAATTAAGTGTCTTTTATGTACATAATGATTGTTTAGGAAGCATGTGAGAAGGATGGTTCACTGCTATCCCATGAATAATTGATTGAATGTAGGCGTGCTTGTGAGAAGGAGGGTTCGCATGATACGCTTACTGGTTAGCTAAACACTTGTGAGAAGGAGGGTTCACAAGACTGTTGTTGCCTGTGAGAAGGAAGGTTCACAGGTGACGATAGAAAATAGTAATGAGATTAGAATCTTGTGAGAAGGAGGGTTCACAGGATTATCATTGTAAGCAACTTGTGTGAAGGAAGTATCACAAGTTGCCTCTAAGTATCTTTAGAATCTTGTGAGAAGGAAGTATCACGAGATTACCATTGTTAGCAACTTGTGAGAAGGAAGTATCATAAGTTGCCTTTATTAGTTAGAATCTTGTGAGAAGGAAGTATCACGAGATTACCATTGTTAGCAACTTGTGAGAAGGAGGGTTCACAAGTTGCCTTCGACTCTTTGTGTAAAATTATTGATTGTTAAATATGTTATTAACAGAATGAAAAACTTCGATTTTGTGAATAACTGAATAACTGG
The DNA here is from genome assembly GCA_963457715.1 of Argyresthia albistria. Lineage (NCBI taxonomy): Eukaryota > Metazoa > Arthropoda > Insecta > Lepidoptera > Argyresthiidae > Argyresthia > Argyresthia albistria. The sequence continues at coordinate 9,396,209 of OY735258.1, forward strand.
AATAATTATTTCTGATTATTTGTCTATGTATAAAGCAAAAAGTTTCTTGTTCAATGTATCAATTTATGGTTGTATTTAATTTTCTATTTTATCCTTAGTGCGTGCTCGCTGAATATGCCTGGCCGAATGTTAGGTTAGGCTTGCCGCCTGCATGCTTAGGGACAAGCATGTTGTCAGGATGGTCGAATGTTAGGTTTGTATAATTAAGGCAGAATTATCATTTATTTAGTTGCTCGATTGACATAAACCGAAACGGAACGTCGGACGAACGTACGTCAAACGGACGTGTAGTTCGGTTTATTCAAAACGAGCGGCAACGAAGACCCTGCAAAAGGGTGAGCGAACTGACGGACGGGCCTATTTTGTCGGAGCACGCACTGAGCACGGACGTCTGGTAGTCGGAATAAATATTTGCTGAACCACGTGCTGAGTTTCTATTGGCTTTTCGAAAGCTGATCCCTGGTATAGTTTACATATCACACTTGTGATTGCACCCTGAGGGACCACATTTAAAAAGACACGTAGATATCATATCTTTTTCATTCAGTGCCGCCATTAATGGAAGTTGGCAGTCAGCTCTGAATACCTGTGTCTTTAGCCACTATGTCTTCCGACGTTTAGTTTCCCTTCAACCTTATCATATAATACATAAATAAAAATAAATAAAAGCCTTTACCCGGGCTCAAGTATGATTGATCTATATTCCACCACGCTAGCTCAGTGCCTCAGTATTAGTACAATCAATAATAACCTTTAAACCGATTTGGTAAACGGGCTAAGTTAGGAAAAACCTCTCCGCAGTATGTCGCGTCGCGTCGACACCGCGTGACTACTAATGAGGTCGCGCTGGTTCTCTCTCGCGGTTACTCCTCAGGCGCGCTGACAACGGTACTGCACTAATCTTTTTAACAGGTTCGTTGCATTAGGTGGCGTAGAAGTGGCGCCCCCCTGTAAACGTCACTCATGCGCCAAAAAATCGCTGACAGCGTGGTGCCTGCGGGTAATCAGTAACTTTTATTATTCCCGGTGGGGTTGGCAGACCTACAGTAAAACGAAATGCAAAAACACCGTTTTCGGCAAAAAATTAAAAAATAATAAGGTTTTTGGCGATATCGGCAAAGTAATGATATCGATATTTCAGTGACCTCATTTGTAAATGAGGTCACTGAAAAAAATATTCAATTTCAAAAGGCATAAATTTTAATCCTGCCTAAAATATTTTTACAGCCCTATTATAAATTAATCCCTCTCTATACTGAGGTGCCCAAAGTAATGTACCTATCGTAAGTAACTGACGTTTCAAAATGCAAACGTTTTAATTTAAAGCTAGATGTATAAACCTGATATTTAAGTAAGCTTGGTTCAATCACTTTATTCGCTTGTTGTTCAAATAAATCCGAGTATTTTTCTACGTTATTCTGTACCCAGCTGTGCGCTAAACCTTGGACTAGCGTTGCATTCGCAAAAATCCCTGCAAAAGTTATATCACGCTTGCCAGGCCCCAAATTCTCGCGCCATTCACATCATCTCCATAGTCGAGATATAAACATAAACATTTACATACAGGCACATACATTACATTTGCCCCCACACTATGATACCCTGTGTCTTGGGAATCAGAAATAGCGATATCACAAACATGGAAACATCCAAGACCTGTTTTTTTGTTTTCTGTATCCCCGGCCGGGAATCAAACCCGGGACCTCCCGCATGGCAGGCAGAGCCACAACCGCTGCGCCACATAGGTCGTCAAAATGAAACTTTTTGTCCCTGAGCTCAAGAGCAGATGCTCACAGTACAAAGAGCACTTTAATCTAAAAAGTAAACCTAATCAGTAAACTGAGTGAAATTTAAATAAATTGCCCCATTTTTAAACAATCTCCTGCATCTCTCAAAGTTTGTCTAGTAAAGTTGCCTGAAGTTCCCAGAGATATTCTCCAGCTTGATGACACGATAATGCATAAATGTTGCGATTCCTAAAGTAAACACTCCTGTATGCCATCTAGTGAAAACACTGTATCTCAGTTGTCAAATGGTTGTTGTTTTGCGTGTTATAAATATCTCTGTTTGTCAAGGCCTAATCTTATCTTGCAGCCCTTCACATCCTCCCTGGCTAGCGCTAACGACCAACAAAACATTCAAAGTATGTTAATTTTCAGATTCTTGGTAGAGAAATTAATCAAAATGTGATTTTTTGTTACTGGCAAAATTTACCTCGAAAAGGATTAGCACGCCAATAAAGATAATACTTATAGACGAAGACTGTCCACCTGTTAGCCTAAATGGCACTCATCTCCCACACCGTAACACTGTTAAGTACCTGGGAATGCACCTAGACCGCAGACTTACCTGGAGGCAACATGTTCAAGCAAAGAGAGATGAAATTAATTTAAAATATAGAGGCCTACATTAGCTGCTTGGAAGAAACTCAAAACTAGCGATCGACAACAAGCTTCTCATCTACCAGGTCATACTGAAACCAATCTGGACATATGGCATAGAACTATGGGGTTCTGCTAGTGATTCCAACATAATGATAATACAAAGAGCTCAAAACTATATTTTAAAACAAATAACTAAGGCACCTTGGTTTATCAGAACAGCGGAGATCCATGATGGTACCAATATGCTTATGGTCAAACAGGAAATGAAGATGCGTTGTGGCAAGTACAAACAACGCCTTCTAAGGCACCCAAACCAACTTGCAGGCCAGCTTACAATACCAGAAACCATACGCAGATTAAAAAAGCGGCGTGATATATTTGACCAGGATAGTCAGCAAATAAACTGACTCCACATAAGAAAGGCAGACTCCACTGGGAGTAGCGCCTTACCCGATATAAACTACATCGCATCTGTTTATAGTGGAAAGACTGATTGCAAGATACAAATACGTAAAAAAAAAACTTGTAGACGTATATTTCTCTGTACAATGTTGTACAAATTTGTTGTTTCCCATTATGACTAGTCAGACATATAATAAGAAGCCGCAACTCAAGCAAGCTAAGCAAGCCTAACTTCGAATAAATCTCAAAATAAATGAGTGGCATTTACATGTAAATAAAATAATGCCATTATTATAATGTATTAACTTTGCTAAACCTGAATTATATGGATGTCTCTCAGGTTTGAGCTCCCTTAAGCGGAATAAAATATTGCATTCAGCAGTATTTTTAATTTAACTGTGTCACGGAGTTGCCAGCAAAACGAGGGCGGTTGTTGCTAACCCGATTTTCCCAAATTTCGCTTGCCATGTATATCTTTAATTTGCCTTTTGCGCGTCGTTCCTTCAAAGAATGTGTGCCGAATTCCGAATTCCTATTCTTTTATTTTGGATTTGCTCAAACCACAAGTGGCTGCTTAAATTCCAAGCCAAGCTTTTTATTCATTTTGGGGGAGTTTTCAGGAGAGTTTAAGAACCTTTTTGCCACAAAAGCCTGCAGTTTTGCTGATCGGATATTTATTATTCCTCGTTCTTTTGTGGTATTTATTTTTAATTCCTTTTTTCAGGCACGGGTATGCTTATTTTGAGTGTAACCAGAAACAATACTTCTTTTCTCTCTCAACAATAAATCGTTGTCAACAATTAATGCCGACTCCATTACCTATGCCTAAAATACTATATGTATAAATATTCCTGATATGGGTCGTATGTCTGCTACGGAAAGGTTTAACCTACCCGTTATAATTCTGCTGCTGGGAATAAGAGAAAAATGCATTAATTTCATGCTCGAGCGACCAATTTGCTAACCCTTAATGGCATGGAGTCTCACTCCCTGCGTGTAGCTATGGATTTGTCGCTATGCTGGAATATCCAATTGATTCTAATTTACGAGACTGTTTCTTTGATTTGCAGTTATTGCAAAAACATGTTAAAATAATGTTTGGAAAGAGGCTAAGAAAAGGACATCGGCAACTCTCCACACTAACGAATATCTCGAGTGAATTTGTGACGTCTATTTACAAGAATATTCATATTTGATAGATTTATTCACAATAATAGCCATTTTATAAAGATATCGGGAAATATTGCCAAAGAAAAAATGTGCAGGCAAAGAAAAACTCAAACCAAACAACCAAAGATAATATAAATACTACTCTTTGACATTAACCTTTGCTTTTTTACTCGGAACCTCAGATCAATGAAACTCTTTGTTTAACTTCCTTCCTTTAAGCTGGGAACAATACCGATGAAAGTCATTTCAATTTCCGACTAATACGTCGGTCGGTCTTTATGACATAAAACTGTAATGTCTTCCATAATACTATGAAAAATCGTCCTGCAATAAGTGATTTTCAACCGACTTCAAAAAAGGAGGAGGTTCTCAATTCGACCCGTATGTTTTTTTTTTTTTTTCTATGTTTGTTACGCGATTTCTCCGCCAATTATGAACCGATTTGAACAAATCTTTTTTCAGCGTATAGGTAATACCTCAAGGGTGGTCCCATTGACACCAGGTCAGGATCTGATGATGGGATCCTGGAGAAATTGAGGGAACTCTTCAAATATTATAGGCAGACCTATAGTGATTTTTGTGTTTTTCATAATAACTCGTGCAAATGCACATGGTAAGCATAATATTGTGATGCGGAACTGCTGATGAAGACCACATATGGCCACCAGATCTGCTCAATACTAGGTACAAATACAATGCGTGGCTGACGGGCAGACAACGTATAGCCTAAACCGGTGGACCTAGAGCCATGAAACTTTGTACAGAGGTTCCTTAGTAGCGTGGGGTAGCACTGAGATGGGATTTGACAAAATTAATTCCCCAAGGGTGGGGGGATAAGGGGTTACAGTTTGTATTAAACTCAATCTAATCAAATAGGATTTGTGGAAGTCGGTTTTTTCTAAAGTTTACTTTTTGTTTCAATTATCTTTGGTATAGGTGTATATCATGGACGCATTAGTAAGATAAGATATTATTTTGCTGATGTACTTTCCGCTACTATTTACCAGCGTGTTGGAAGAGGTCTTCAAGACACTAGAGCCAGATTGGGAGAACAGGGGTATAGACGTCGGCGGGGCGAAGCTTACAAACCTTCGTTTCGCCGATGATATAGTCCTGTTTTCTCATTCGCCTTCTGAGTTACAGACTATGCTACAACAACTCAGCCATGCAAGCCTCGAGGTTGGACTTAGCATGAACATGTCAAAGACCAAGGTCATGTCTAACAGCAAGGAGCATACGGTGGACGTGGATGGGGTTAGAATTGCATATGTCCAAGAATACATCTATCTAGGCCAAATAGTCTCTTTCCAAGCACGACAAGACAAGGAAGTCGATAGACGCGTCGAAAACGCCTGGAAGAGCTTTTGGTCTATGAAGGAGCTCATGAAGGGACAACTTCCGTTGTCCCTGAAACGAAAGCTCATGGACATGTGCATTCTCCCCATCCTTACCTACGGAGCCCAGACTTGGTCTTTGACTGACGCGCAAAGGTTCAGACTCGGGGTTTGTCAGAGAAACATGGAGCGCAGCATTCTCGGTTTTCGGCTTTTTGACCGGATCCGGAATTCCGAGCTGCGCTCCCGGACAAAGATTATAGATGTAGCTCAGAAGGCTGCCCAATTAAAGTGGGACTGGGCCGGTCACGTTGCTCGAATGCTGCCAAATCGTTGGGCTAAGAGAACCACAGACTGGCTCCCAGTAAATGCAAAGAGAAAGCGTGGCCGACCCAGGAAGAGATGGAGTGATGAGTTGGCTCTATGGGATAAAGAGTGGAAGGAGACCGCTCAGGATCGAATGGAGTGGAAGAGGGGGAGAGAGGCCTTTGCCCAGCAGTGGGATATTACAGGCTCATAAAAAAAAAAAAACTATCCGCGTGTCACTATTCTCGCCATAAAAACATGTTATCACCAGTAGGTAGAAACTGTTAACTATTTTCATTTATTAGTTTATTCTAGACAGAAAATCTATAAAAAATAAATTGGTATCACAACGACAAAACAGTACAAAGAGATAAAGCAGCAGCACAAAATGAAACTACCGTAAGTTCCTCATGATCATAAATGGAATAAGTACGCACATTTGTACCGCGCGCACTATGCAGCACATTTGTACGTAATGTTTGTCCTACCATTTGACAGGTCGACCTTACCGTACATCATTCCACCTGTACGGAAATTAAACCATGTCCTGTTGTGGCATGATCTCTGTTGTGATATGGTGTGTGGAACTTTCATACATATACGTCAAGCCATACGTACATATATGTATGGAAGGTTTGTCGGGTTCGGTCCGTTCGGTCGACGCCCTTGGGAGCATTCTTACATGGATGGTAGGTACGTTGTATTTTCGGTGGAATTCTATTACTAAGCACATTTTCTTTTAGTCATAATAAGGAAGCTTTTAGTAACAGGAAGTTTGTGATGTGTGATATTGAAGAAAAAATTAACAAAGGCAAAAATTTTGACATAAATTGTTTGTTTTATTAGATAAATAGCGGCTACGGCTACCGAAACCTTTCGAGACATAAAACCATGTATATGCGAAACGCCAACCCGACTTTTTTTGGTGTTTCGCGGATTTATGAAAATGATTACTGTTTTGGTTGAAACATTGTTATTTTTGCTACCTTTCAGTAAAGCTGTCTTTTAACACAGGTATAATAATTAAAATTCTTGGCTTATATCCTAATAATTCATTTTCCAATAATCACACCTGGTGTTAAATTATTTGTTATCGGAAAATCAAACCATATCATATCAATAAATAGTTTTTACCAAGAAACTATCATATTTAACTTGTCTATACAATTACGCTAAATACACATTCACCGAAAATGTCACCTCTGCCGTTGACGACGGACGGACAGACGGACATCGGAGCCTCAGTAATAGGGTCCCGTTGTACCCCCTTCGGATACGGAACGCAGAAAAGGGCACACCCTACTTAGTCATAGATCGTATGTAAATGTACCGCCATCTTTACATATCTACTGAATGTAAATTGCATAGGGTTCAATCAAGATACCAAAATTACCTCAAGAAATCGCGCTATTTCGTAAGATGTTCGCAATGATGATGCTATCTCATGACGACGCTGTCGGTCTAAAGGTAAACGAGTGGGATAGCAAAATGACCAGGTCTTGGTTGTTTATATGTGTGACGTCGTAGCTCAAGATTAACATATACTCTTTAGGGATAAGGTTGCCTATGCGTAGAAAATCTTGTAACTTAATATATTTTCTGGGCAATAGATTATGAATATATCACCTTCTTCCTAGCTTCATTATGCTTCTGTGGCGGTTGGGTTTCGCATTCAACAATTGGCTTCCCCAAAGTGAGCGGAAGCTTTTAGGGAACAATCGTACAAGGTTAGCCTTTCTGCTTTTCGCTCGAGTATGCTAATGGCAGTCTATGTTTATATTATGGTTTGTGGAAACTGGGCAGCGTCAGCGCAAGTCTTTCGGGGAGGATAGGTTGTGCAATACCATGCTTGTTGCTTTTTTATTAATAGTATGTAAAGCCCATTAATGTCCCTACCGAGGGCGACAAGCTGAACCAAAGATTGAGCCACTTCTAATTAATAGTATGAGTCAACATACTGAATTTGTGCCCTTTTATAATTTGCAACGCCTTAGCGTGAAAGCCATAACCTGTTAAAGCGGATTCAGTCATCATTCTTACGCGGGGTCGGTTAGGTTGAGTTGCATCATTGATGATGACAGATTGTAGTGCATAAGTTGCTTATAATATGATCGTTCCCAGAGGTAAACCAGCCAGAAGTTACACTACTTTAACTAAAACTAAGCATCCATTTATTAATGAAATAACGCAATATCACAGAAGAGATAATAGTACTCCGTACAGAACGGCCACTCCCTTCCCCGCGCTGATTTAGATACCGCACCCCACCCCTGGCGTCAAAAGATTGGTTAAAGGATCAAAAGACAGGGCTGAACGCCCGACGAGTGACGACGCGTATACTTAATATCGCTGCATTTGCCGCGCCACCAGCCCTAGCAAAGTTTACGCACACATTTGCACGTATACAAACATTATTTGGTTATGTATGTAGTAGCAATAGGTGATTATTTTACGAGCGTTCTATGGAGTGTCCGAGGTGTGGCAATATCACAGTTATTCAGTAGCCATATGGACGAGATTACCCATAACTAAAGTTTCATCATAATTATCTGTCGTAATTTGAGTCGGAATATTTCGCCACCGTCCATGATCCTACTAATTGGTCACCAGTGTCCGTTGGACCATCGTCGTCCATTTTCCTTGACGGTCGCAACACTGAAAGTATTTTCATGCGCTAAACACTGAATTGGTCCCTGGCGGTAGATGGCGTTTTGTACAGTAATTGGCCAGTTCATTGTTTGAATTTATAATGAAAAACCTGCTATCGTGAATGAGGTGGGTTTTTGAGTATTTTGAGTGGCGGTGTGTGTAAGAAAGCTTTACAGCTTTACATAATTATTGTAATGGTTCAAGTAAAATTATTTTAATCACATACCCATCTCTAGATAGTTCACGTATTCATAGACAAAGACAACATGGCGCTTTGTTTACATAGTCCACAATTTCTATTGACGGCGACTTTAGGTATAGTATATATGCTATTAGGAAGCTTGAAGCCATGCTACTCGCATACAGAATCGAGGCCCAGGCCCTGGAGTCGCTTACGGAATACGCTCGCTATAGACACTGTCAAGCCATACCCGTACGCGACTCGCCACCCAGATAGACAACATATAAACCTTATCGGAGTATTGCTAAAATCTGTACTATAGCGTTGCGGTATACTGCTATAAAGGCGTTATAAAAGCTTTTTGTAATTCAATTGTCCAACTGTTATACACTGCAAAGACTTTTAGCTACGTAGATATTTTGGGTGAACTTTTGTTTAGTTAGGGTTATGTGTATGTTTAGTATTACTTGCATTACATGGGGGGTTTGATAAGTAATAAGTGTATGTTTTGTTAGGATTAGGTCTCCAAAAAACTATTCATTCAATAATATTGAAAAAGAGTAACAACTCCGGTCTCAATCACTGCCAGAAGCCAGCAGTTACTTCATTGTCCGGCCGTTTCTCGATACTGCAGTGTTATCGGTGTCAATATCGGACAGAGGTCTATCAATACCGAAACGAAATCACAGATCATTAATCTTCACCCTTCATTCCTTTTCTATCCCCCTGCATAAACTGGGAAGAAGCAGTAATTCAGAAATGGACTACGCCCATTGTAGGATGAGAGACGAGATTGAATGTGTGCGTTAATTAGGAGCAGTAGCTACTCTAAACGAAAGTCTGACATTAAACACATTTAGGTTCTGTCTCAAGCTGTGATTGTTTAGTGACAGATTCATGATTTATGATTTATCTGTTCAATATTGGGCTCATCGAGGCTGTTTGAGACTGTTCAATATTGGGCTCATCGAGGCTGTTTGAGACAGACCTTTATTGTTGCGGCAAACCTCCTGTATTTTTTCCTGGGTGCAATATTTTTTGCATGTCCATAAACCAGACTATAGATAAACATTTGTAATACCGGACATTCACAATAACGATTTCCTAACTTAGATAGAAATAAAAGATAAGAATTATGACGTAGGATATGAAATATGTTTACAGTGTCTACAAAAACTATTGAGAAATAATATTGAATCGGAAAAATCACAATAATATTGATTCCGAAAAACAAACTAAATCTCTGAATAAAATACTGACTTTCCAAAAAGTCGCTCAAGAGGTTTTCGGTGAGCAGTTTAGTATATTTTTCGAATTTTTACTCACTTAGCTTTGGTTCGATTTTGGTTGTATTTTGTCGCTCGTTTGAATACTACTCAAAACTATTTAGTTGTATACAGTAGCAATCGATCGCATTGAATGGGGTCTCACTCTTATACTAGCATCTCCTGCCCAAGACACAGCCCCGGGCTTTAATCGTGTAGGCGTATTTGTTTTCCTCTCCATTTGAGCAGTTCCATAATTACGTCTTATTTATTTATTTTTTCTCAATGCATCTTCCCCTTCAGATTTCTCCTCAGATTACAGGCACTAGAGAAAATATTTAAGCGACTCTTAAATTGCCCTTGGTTACCATTTTTTTTCTCAGAATGGCTGTAGGTACTTACATAATTGTATTTACATAGCTGGCTAGTATGTTATGGCTATATTGGGTTTCATTGTTTTGTTTCGTCGGTAACTTAAGGGCGGGCCCTAGGCAATCAGAACTTAGAATTTCATCCCTAACTTATTTTTAGAGGAAATTAAATAAAAAAATGTTAAAGCCATGCTAAGCAAGTCTAACTGAGGAACATACTGTGCCATTTTTATAATGATTAGATAAATATCAAGAACACAAATCCAGATGCGGTGCGAAATTTTAAAATAAAACATTATGACATACAGATTTTCTGGCAACTTCAGGCGACTTTTCTATCGAGCAAAATTCATAAAATTTTGTTTTTGAAAAAGCGAAGTCACGGTGACACTCGTGATAAACAAGCTAGTGAAAAAACATACAGCAATAATAGTCATCATTTCGAGCGATTTGTGTTTTGCTTAAGGCTGTTTTTGCCTAGGGCGCCGTCTTAATGGTAGGTCAGATGAGGTATGAAGAAATAATCCATCTCGAATACCACGACGTCCACGATACGAAAGATTTAATACGTTACTGATGAGTGCGCTATGTAATTTTATATCCTTTGTAAGTACCCTGAAGTTCTGTCATTTTGGTCGTATGAGTGATATGATAATGATATTATGTGCTCTAGGGCTAAGCGTTTATCCTAATCGGATGTAAAGAACAATACCAGTTTTTTTTATGGAAAGTGGTTAATTTTTAGAGTTCCGTACTTCGAAAAACGAAAAAATCCCTTTTGTCCCTTCGATCTGTGAAACACTTCAAGGTAAAGTCTTATAGCAAAATCAAGGGAAAGGACAGGGAAAGAGACAAATCCTAAATACGTAAAGTATTAATTTTAGATAAAAATACGATTTCTGTGGAACCCTCGGTGCGTGAGTTCGACTCGCACTTGGCTGCTTTTTTCTAGCGAAAAAGTTTTTTATTTGTGTATGCACGAAAAGCGATTCATAACAATGGAATGCAGAGCCCCCCACTACCTGCCCAACGATAATTTCTATTTTACTCGGAAATTTCCTGCGGATTCAGTTGCATAAGAGCAGATTTGGAAACACTTTTTGAAAAAGTTTCGTTTCACTTTGTTTTAATACCCCTGCTAGGATTATGGAAACCATTTTAACACAGTAAAAAATTAGGCCGTCTTGCAGCAGACTAGAAACAGCCTCTAAATGGAGTTGGAACACAATTTAAATACAACACGGCTATGTTAAGTTGGAACCTGGCTGCCATGAAATAATCATGCCGTGCGTGCTTGACTGTGTAAAATGGCCGTGTTGTACTTAAATTGCGTTCAAACTCCTTTTAGCGGCTGTCAAATAAAGCGATTGTGATTTGTGCAACATCTACGATATAACCATTTTGTCCCAAAGTTACAAGTTAGATCAATCGAAAACTCATGGTACTCGTAATTAAATAAAATTCAGAATTAATTTCATTCAATGCTATCAGATCTCGGGAGTTCATTCGCTTAATCCGTTCACTTCAGTTTGTTATTAGACAAATTAAGAATGAACGCAGCATATGTTCAAGGGATCGGAATAGGTCAAGATAATCGAGCTACAGGCATGAAACGTTTGATTTGCTGTCGACTGTCCCACCTAGTGGTCAGCCTGAGGTAACTTAAGTTCCGCAGCGAACGGAAAACTTTAAGCTTCTGATTACTTTTGATACAGTTTATTATTCCGTTTCTGACTGCTGAAGACTATTCAACATTTTAATGAACCCTCACCAATAACTTTCAGAGACATTTGAAACGAAACTTTCTCCAAGTTACCTTTTTATTTGTTTATTATGTTGTATTTTACTGATGTCTTTAATTTGAAATTTAGAATTTCTACATTCTATAAAATGTTATGAAAATACTTTGATAGACATGACTGATCGTTTTCTGGGATTACCAGCTCTACTTTGCCGTGTCCACTAACCGCCGCGTCATTCACAAAGACAAAGTTTTGCTCTAGCGACGTGCAACTCTTACAAATCGAGTCTTTCACTCTACTGTTCACTTTACCTCTCTCATCACATTCCCCAAAACCTAATTTGGTAACCGCAAACTTTGAATGAGTTTCTTTCTCTCTGCAAATCGAATTAAGAACCCGGTCTTTGGGGCCTCTTACTCTTATAATCGCGTTACCCCGGAAATATAAAACCCCAAGTCGATCGACTGACATGGCTAGAATCTGTAGACTTATGTTACCGCCACATCTTTCCCAAATAATTTTAAATTTACGTTTTGATTAATATTCGCCAACTTCAGAGCACAAGACCTATATTAGATACAATAAAATTGCAGGCACAATCACGACAACGTTTCAACTGATCGGGATAAATATTATGCGCTACACCCGTCAAAGTTCCCTGTAAGACCTATGGGAGTCAGCGGTCGGTTAAATGAATGGTACAGATTTCTTATTTATACTATAGTACAGATACAATCTGGAGTAGACGAGCCAACCTGCCGGACTGTCGCGTGTTCGCGATGCGAGAAAATGGTAGCCATAAAAATGTACAATAAGCTTCCTGACGAAATGAAATCACTTTCCTAGTCTTATTAATAAACTCAGAGAGGTTCTTATTAAAGTTTGTTCCTACGACGACGACCTAAATGAATTCTTTAAATGTAAATAATAATATTATTTATCTATATTGTTATAAATTGTGATTCAACTGATGTATTATTACTACCTTATTGGACTTCTGCTATTTTAATCCTCTCTATTGTTAATTTATGGACACTTGTATCAATGACATTGAGTAAAACTAACCTATTTCGATGATATTGATCTACCCATGTAAATATATCATAATATATTGCTACGCCCTAAGGGTAAAATTACATTGAAACTAAACTGTACTTATTTAAGACCTTATATGTAAAATATTGTTTATTGCAATAAATAAATTGAATTGAATTGGGCAGAATAAAAAAGAAAGGTTTCACCTGGCTTTGGAAGTAAATGCATCATTCTTGTCGTTCGCTGATATCAATAAAGATAATTGTCCTCCATATATTTAGAAGTAAAGATTAAACCTTCTTTCATCCTGTTTCCCACAAAATCGAGGTCCTCATTTTTGCGCTGACACATTTGCCAATCCATTAGTGGTTTTATGGGCCCGCAATGCCCCATAAACAGATATTAAGACCCCGACTCGCGATACATTATATCATTTACCACCCACAGAGCAAATACATTTCTCTACTTCGCAATGTGCTTTCATTTCTTGGGTGCACTCTCTGTATGTTTGTCAAAATGTCGGGTTCGAATTTGCAATTTAATTGAATGTTAATGAGTTAGAAAATTGCAAGCAGAATTGGGGTCGATTTTAAATTCAAAATTGTCGCCTATTAAATTTTAAATGTGGTGATTCCGAAGAATTGCGATATAGGTAGGCCCAAATAATGGAATTTCTGCCCGATCCATTTCCCTAGATAGAGAAGGTGACTTGGATCGGTGCCACTTCCGTCAGTTTTGGCTCTCACCCCGCCTTTGGAAGTTAAATGGGACAAAAAGTATCTCTCCACCAGAGATATATGGCATCGTGACTTGGACTAAACGTCCGGACCTCGCTGACCTGCCAAGTGTCGGGTGACCTTAAAATTGGCTCAAGGCTGATGTTACTGCGACGGGACTATGCTGAAGCAGCAAGAAGGACAATTAACGTAATGGCTCGAATAATAAACGGTGGTGGTTAATGAAGACAAATAGGATTTGGCTTGCACTTCTGTGTGGCAAATAAAACTTTTAAATAAATATGGTCAACATTTGTCTTAAAACTGTAATGCGTCTTGCAATACAAATACAAAATATTTAATATTTCTGGCGATCCTGTTATGCGACATTGACTGATGCCTTGCCGCGTCCGACATTTGTGCTAAATTGGAAATATGCCACTGAGACAAATCGTCGCTTATTTTTGTCTTTATTTACTTTGTATCCAACATTATTCGCATCTTGTAGCAAATTCGCTTATTCTGTTCATTTTAGTACTTGTCTTCCCTTTGGTGAAATGGCCCTTAATGAATGATATCAATCATTACTCCCTGTGAAGGAATGCGAGAAATCTGATCTTTATTATGTTTTACTTATTTTATATTTCACTGGCGACTGTGTGTGTATCTGTTGGAATTGTCAACGTTAAACAGCTTAATAAACATTTCTGTAATGCATTTAGCTTCATCATTTAACCACTCTTCTTCTAATGTAGTGTCTGTTTGTTTTGAGTTTTTGCGAACGTTGATACTTTTATTTTAATAAATTTTAAGTTTAAGAGTTTTGTTAGGTTCATATTAGCGATTTTAAACTACTTAATTTAGTATATTTATTTCATAACTTTGCTTACTTTTTAGGTTTCCGTACCTGAAGGGTCCTATTATTAAGCCGTCGGTCGTTCGTCTGTCTATCTATCTATTCATGGCGATGTATCTCATGAATCGGAACAGGTAGAGGTTTTATTGTATTCTCAAAATTTGTATTTTCTGCTACAACAGATAAAATAAAAATAAAAGTAAGGTGGTCTACATAGAATATAAGTGTTTTTTTTTCTTGTACGATGTTACGGAACCCTTCGTGTGCGATCCCGATTCCTATTCCATTACACCGCATTCCACCAACATATCTCCATTTTCATATGACCAAATATTTCGCTTTGAGTATTTACTGTTATTTAGATATTGAAACTCTAACCTCTCTAAATTCTGGCTTTCAGCGTATTCCCCAAACTGAATAGAATACGGTGTATCGATATGTTAGCTATGCACCATTTCACATGCTGCGATCCGCGAAGCCAATAGATGGTTGAATCCTATTTGCGTTATTTTGACACAGTATCTATATAGAACCTTTTACCATAATACATACAGTAAACATGCCAGCAACGTTCCAGAATTTGCTATTAATTACAGTTGTAATAGCCCGATGTTGGTCTAGCCCCGTCATGAAAAATGGTTAAACTATTAACTGGCTAAAGGAGGGCATATTGTACCTCTGCCACCTCGCATGAGAATAGGTGTGACGCTATGTTATGTTACAGTTGTATTACCAAAAATCCAGTAAAAATATTTTTCATTGACCGAGCAGCCAACCATCTAGTATGTTGAAGTGTAAATTGTAAATCCATTCAGATTCAGATTCTGTATAATGCTAATAGAGTCTGGTGCAATGCAGATGCTGCTGTTTGGTCGGTCTGGAGGGTGTCAAGGCTTTGACACAATTTGCTATTGTGCCAACAAAAAACCCATCGACTGCGAAACTTTATAAACTAGAAATGAACGGAACTAACCGATTTTGGGAAGTCCATTTATGACACAGATGATATAAAAAAAAGATACGCGTGTAGCACCGTACACGTGTTAGAAGTAAAACTTCTGTAGCTAGATCATTAAGTGGTACCTATACTATACACCTATACCTACCTATACTAACAGAGATTTAAATTTCCAATTTTGAGATCCAAACTCTGCTTCAAGTTACTTTTAAGTTTCAGACGTCCGATTATTTGAAATTATTTAAACTTGTACTTACTTTTAATACGTCATGTCATTTATTTCCCACCATTCCTTATCTACAATTTGTCGCGCTCGTGGTGATATACTTAACTCATTCAATAGTGTCACTACTATTGTTCTGAGGTCACTACTATTTGCATCTCGCTCAGATTATATACCATCTGACGTCACGTCTTTTAGCCGTCTCGCTCAAATGTATGCATTGCTTTGCTTGTTTTAGAAATCCATATCGACCCGTGTGACATTGATGAAACTCTTTTCTTACAAACTGTATGGATCGCATCGCACAGCTGTTAAACATAAGTTCCGGTTCCAACAAAGAGGTTGAACGAAGTAGTTTTTGGTCACGTCACTGGTTTTGTTTATCCCAGCCAGCGGCGGCGGCGGCGGCGGCGCCATCTTGGCCATACCGGAAATCAAGAACTCGTGGAAGAATGCTTAAAATAATTTTTATTTCTTAACGTTTCATCAGGTTTTTCTCTCACTAATTAACATTCTTTATTGTACGAATGTATTATTATCTTATCTGATTAGTTAAAAACCGTATTGAAAATAGTTGCGGTTTTAAAAGTCTTCAGCCGACCCTGACGTCACCGATTCCAATTTCCGTTACATTTCTTAGCCACTCGTGATAGCACCCGGCTAGCAGCAATTGAAAAGCAAATATATGAATAACCCACAGTTGAGAGGTTAAATAAATTTCACCCCCGTGCCCCAAGAAGTTTTACTTCAAAAAGTTTGGATAAGTTGAGAAATAATAGGATCTTTGAAAACTGATACCCAATAACGTCCTGTTTAGCGAAAAAATCTTTAACCAACCTTCTCCGTACGATTTCTAATTTAGAATTCTTTACCGGGTGTGCCTTGAAATCGGAAGATATAATAAATCAGTTATACTTCTGTCTATCTGTGCAGCCTTTACGCACCCTCTGTTAAGTTAATTTATTCTTATGGCCACTGTACACGTTTGCTACTACCAATATCAGATACCGCAATGTCTGAAAATAATGATGATGAATATTATAAACGATCAATCCCTGAAGTGATCTTTGTTGATTGAACGAAAAATATATCACCCTTGGGTCATATTGAGCGAGGGTGTAGACAGGACAGTACAATATTAAAAAATAACTGCTCCAAAAATCACGGTTGTCTCAAAGCTCTCTGCTCTTAAAACTGAATATTCCAATATCGCGTCATTATTCTCAAGAATTCGAGTCAAAGAGAACTGTCAGGATTTCACGCCCCATTTTTCTTTTCTGCTTTTCTGCTAGCTTAGTATTCGAGCCCTGCCGACCTCGCGCCCGCAGCGCATAAGGTGTTGACGGGACAAATAGAAAATGTCGCACAATGTTGGAACACCGTGCACCGTGATATCTAGCTCCCACAAAGGGACTAAAATATTCCGCATTGTGCTTGCATTTCACTTTGAGTATTCACTCTTTCAAGCTTTAAAAACTCCCCGTTTGCGTTCAACCGTGTAATTTTCAAAAGAAGATTCCTTTTGGTATTGTGTAGGTAAATCGGGCGGGGTCAGATCATTTCATACGAACAAACGATGCCGTCGACGGCATTTTTATGTCTCGAAAGCGGGCAGGAACCATTTAAAAGAGTTCGATTTCAATCTTTATTGGGTATAAAATGGCGACGGATCGAGATTGCAGCCTGGGGCACTCTTTATTAGGCCGGAACGATTTGCTCGTATTTACTCTGCTCCACAAATAGATTTGTCGTACAGACTAAACGCATTGTATAGGAAGTCTGCTCCTTCGTTTTCCCATATTACTTCCTGTACTTTGGTAGACATCTTCCCTGCCTTCCTGTTTTGACTTGTGGCATGGATGGTATAATTCCTATGCATGTTTCACTGTCTATATTTACCTTGAACGAAATTACCCCATAGGCATAGAATAGATAACTTTATCAAACTTTAAAGAAAACTATTCAACTTCCGCGTCCGGATCTCGAAATTCCGCTAACTTGGATGTGAACATTACAATTGCATCTAACCTACAACATGAATGGAGCTGACAGTTGTCAGAACTTATTCGAGCATACCGAAGACGCTCGAGCAACTATTGCGACAGGCCCATTTGGGTAATTTGAAGACACAGGGAGGGATTTGTGAGTTGTTATGCAAAGTTTTGAGATGCAGGATCTTGCTTGAAGATTATTTGTTTCAACAGATTACGTTGAGTCACTGGTAAGTCGTTATTCTTCTTCTTTCAGTGCCTTTCAACTACTGGAGGATGACAATGAAGACAGTTATCGTTTCTTGTCTTTAAAAACTATGTTAATCAGAGTCTCATTCAGTGTTACACATAAAATTTTAGTTTAAATCTTAAAGGCTTACCCTAGGACGGAGACTAGCGTCCTCACTTTAGAACCAGATGGGTCTGGCTTGTGTTGTGGTTGAACGGTTGGCGGCTCGATGGTCTGGGGTTTGATCCCGGGAGCTCCGGACTACAATTATCCGAACTACACAGATGACTTTTACTAGGATCTTGTGATTAATGGCCTGTCTGAAATTGAGATCCGAGGTTAGGAAAACTCCATATCAAATGGAGTATGTCAGTTTGGACATGAAGTCAAGGTTTAAAATGATGATAAGACATTAAATATGAGTTTAGTCTGTAGATGCTTATAGTATGTTTTCATAGTGATATCTCTTAGATTTTGCTCCTTGCCCTTGCTGCCTGAGCACACATATTAAAATTCCGGGCGTCAAGCTAAGATTCCGTTAGCGAATAACTTTTGACAAGGTGTTGACATAGGCCGTGTATCCGGAGGTACGTGTTGCGGAAAACTTGTATTATTAAAAAGATCGGTCAAGTGCGAGTCAGACTTTGGCATGTAGTTCAGTAGATACTATTCACAGCGTACCTACTCTATATAATGTTCCTAATAATTTAGCCCTTCTACATTTTTTTTTGCAACTTTTCAGTTTATCATCGGTATCTACAACAAGCGTTATTCAATTATTTTGTTAATTTTATTCAGTGTTATTAACCATTTGATTTATTTACCCAAGGAGCAACAAAAGACGTTCAGGCCCTACAAGAAACAGTTTTCAGTGTAAGATCATTGATGATTCTACATTTGAGTGTAGAATTAAATGGTGAAAGGCGAAGATCTCTCTCCTTTTGTTTATTTTCCAAACTCTTGTTAATGACACTCGCGTCACTAATTACCATTTAACATCGTCGTTCAAACTTTGTAGCTTTAATTTATTCCATCACTGGAACTTTCTGTGGACCTGCTACAAGACTGTCAGACAGTCCTGCACTTTTATGGTCTGTCGTCCCGAATTTGTCCCGACAATGTAGAAAGTTATCCTTCCTTAAAATAATTAATGGCCCTGATTTCCTCTTTGGCAAAAAGTAAAACTGGTATAATTTGCAGCGTTGTTTGTGTATTTTCTTGTGAGTTGAAAATTTCGGATTGTACTTGCGTTTCTGCTATTTTTAGTAAAGTGTACTTTTTGTTTGTTTCAGGTAAAGCAGTCAGTTTTTCACAAAGTTTAAAGGCAGCGCTGTGACACATCTTGTGTTAAAAATGTAAGTTACAACGTTAAAGCAAGTTATGCGATTAGTAAAGACTTCTCGACCTTAACTATCCCAAAATCATCAAAATGTATGGGACTGTATGACTAGGTTTGCCTCTGATTTTATTTTTACTACGTAAATCCATCAATTTCAGTACTGGACAAACACACAAGATTTGATCACTTACTCTCCAGTCATACATATTATATCCTCAGTCAGGGTACAGCCTAAAGACCTATGTGAAGAACAAAACACGATCCGTAGTGGAAAGCATAGAGACAGCAAAAAACCCTACACCCTCTTGGCATTACAAGGCGTATTCGTGCGAATAATGTCCCTCGAATAAATGTTAGCAATACCAAACTCAAAGTTTTGTATGAGTCGAGACAAAAAGGGTATTAACAATGATAAATCGTATGGCACGGGTCATAAATCGATCCCTACACCATTCGAGACCAGTTCTACCGCCAATTTGTCATATGTTTGTTTACGAATGTTTTCAAAGATTTACCGGGATTTGCGTCGGAGCTAAATTAATTATCACTTGTTTTATGTCTTTATTTATGATTTTCGGATACTATCCTAATTATAAGTATATTATTTTGTAATAGATACTTTACAACTTACAAAGAATGCCAAAACCATTGACTGTTAACCGGGCACTGGAGGTATTGTTAATATATTTTGGTAAACATGATAAAATTTTCATTGGAATTCGTCAGCATTCGCGTTCATAGATTATTTTCTTTATGATATCTTGTTAGCTATCATGAATATATGTATAGTTATGGTTACCCTTCACAATAGAGGCATTGTTTGGGACAACCAGGGTATAGGAATCCTATAATCCAAACATTACGTCACAGCTTTATTCAAAGCCTCAATCACGAACGTTTTCGCTAGGTATGCTGGTAGAAATCTCTCTTAAGAGATAAGCTCGCCTTTGCGCACTATTATGTTATTTAAGTTTTATTATTAAGTTACTGTGCAGTAAAGAATATGAATATGAATAAGCAACATGGAATAGCTCATTATAGGAATGCCTCGCAACTGTCGCGGAAAAGTTTGATATGCGAGTTTTCTAGCGAAAAGTTATAACTATTATTGTTTCGCTAACTTTTTCTTATTGTTTGTTTACGACTACATCGGCCTCTTTAAATAAGTAACTAACTAAAGGTGGAACTGTGGAACTAAAGTTTATACGAATATTGTTCGTATAATGACATCCATAAGGGTTCGACTTTTTGCTACAGCCAACAATGTGTGTGCCTGTATGTAAATGTTTATGTTTATGTTTAACCCTTAAAAAAATAAGTGTTTGATGGTTTGACTTACGTTGACCGTGTGGAGTTCATTATGCTCCTGAATGTGAAACCCCAGAGTAAAGGGATAAAGCATATACTTGTAATTAGTCAAATCTCGATAACTGGCTTTTAGTAAACTTACGCAAACGTATTGAATAACTTAAGTTAAGTCGCATGGGCGAAACTGTGTCTCTACCACCCCATGTTGTTTCTTAATAGTTGTTAAAAATTGATGCACAAAGAAGCTTTTCTCTTATTTCCTGAGAGCTCTCGTGTTTCTGTCGCTTCTTCGAGACTCGTACGACGATTGTTGAAAACTAGGTATGCTTGTGAATAAAGAGAGGAAATATTAAGTTGCTTTTGGGTTTAATACTTTGTCTTAGTTCTTTTACTTTCAGTAAACCAGCAATGTTTCTGTGTTTGACTGCATAATCGTCTGGCAATATTGTTTCTGTTACTTGAATCATACATCAAATAACGATCAACTAACTAACGTCACTCAACGAATGTTCATGTTTTTATTGTATTTTTCCATCAAACAAAGTAGTTTTCTATAAAAAGCCAGGCTCGTACACCTTGGCAAGAAATGCTCCAAAAATAATAATTGAACAACATATTAAACCACCACTGCGTGTTTTGATTGACAAACAAAATATGTCATTAAATAAAACACGCAGTAGTCTGCAAATGTTGCCATCATTTAATGTCTAGCATTCTTCTGAAAGTATACAATCCTTATGAGAACTTTACATTCGAAAGCGTCTTTTCATTGAAACTCCATATTTTATGCAACCATGTCTGTGACACGACAATTTTTCGAGCTTTCGAGGCTCGACCCGCGAGTAAAGGACTGTACGTTCTCTTCATTGTTGAACTGTGGTGTGGGGGAGCTTTCAAAACTTTTTGAGGTTCGAAAGGGTTTTGAGTTGAGCTTGTTTTTGTAAGTTTCTCGTGCTTACATAATCATGGATGCTAATGTATTCATTTTCTATCTATGCCTAATGTGTTAATCAAGCTAGGGAATATTTAATTATTTTCTAATGTGCTAGATCCCTTTGGTCATACCAGTCGGAGTACTCATATAACCTTTGCCACACTATATGGCGAAAGTGTTGGCATCATGTTAGATAGCCGATGTATTGTAATTGTAACCGATGTTTCCTGCAAAACGTTTATAATTATGTACACCTAAAGTAGCCTAATTTCCTTAAGAAAATCCTATTAGCATTTACCTCCAGTCTTCCGAGGCAGCATAAATTAAGGCGTTGCTTTTCCCGCCTATGTTCGCAATGGCAGCGATTCTTTAGGTGACAATACTAACTAACGAACTAAACTGACAACTTGTAATCCTAAAATCGATTACTTGCGTTGCAAATCTACTCCAGTATTTTTGAGCCCTTGACGAACGGTTTATACGTTTCGGACATGCATGGCCCTTTAAATAGGAAGTATGAATTACAACGTATCGTAAATATATGCTGGTCCGTAAGATATAAACATAACATAACATAGCTTCACTTTTTTTCCCATACGGGGTGGCATTAGCACAATGTGAGATATAAACCGTTTGTCATTATTGATATTAAGGGTCGATAAGCCCTATTCAAAAGATAAATGACACGCAGCTTTTAGAGCTTAAAACCGATCCATACTCTGATAAATTGTGGTTTGACTTTTTTTTCGGTAGCCATAAAATTAATTTTCAATCGACTTAATTAGTTTTCTTGCCTGTAGAATCACTGCCACTGCCAAGTAGAGTCACAACGGGTGATTCCCCTTAATATTTCTCATTTCCTCATGTCACTGTCGTGTCAAGATTAGGTCTAAGCGGGGGTTTTTAGTGGTTGCAATTACTTGGTCATTTGCCGAAAATCGCCACTCGGACTTGGGTCTGTCGAACAAATTAGTTGGAATTAGGGCCCGAGGACTAATGTAAAAGTCTTTCCTGTTTGTATATTCAGGCGGTGAGTTGAAACCAGGGAAGCAATAGGATGGAGAGTTGGAGACGCCTTACGTGTGCTTAGTTCTCTTCCAAATTGCAATGCCGTTTCAATTTTAATTATTTTGCTACAACAACATCATTCACTTATTTTGTTGTGCGTAAAAAAGTACTATTTTGTCGCGGAGTCTTGCCACGAGAGTACGTGAGCATCGGTTATCCTGTGCCACATTACCTCGCCGCCAAACAACAGATGACAAACTTTCCGTATAAGATTTCCTCCGTTTTCGATCCTTGTTATTCTGACGCCGCGCCCCGTAGTCTGTATTAAACAGGCTTAGTTTACGACCTTCAGTATCTATATATTTCGGAATTTACGACCGGAGTGTGATGTTGTGATATTTAACTCAAGTGCCTGCTTCGGTAGCGGTTGTATTGTTTAAGATCTTTGCCTTTGTCTTTTGTTTTTGTTTCAGCATTTTCAGCTCGTTATAGAGTTGCCAGTATACGATGATTCGCTTATCTGGAATAGAATTCCGTGTTGGAATTAGTCATCTACGCGTTTTTATTATGCGGTCACTGCAAAATTTTATAAGGTGACCAAAAAAAAACAATAAACCTATTCTGTATCGTAAATTCAATCCCCTACAATTTGATGTTGCGAAAACTGTGCGACTCTGTAGTTTTTGTTAGAATATCATACATACATACATATTATGCCCACGCCTTTTTCCCGGAACAGGGGTAGACAGAGAATATACAGGCTGTCTCATTTAAATGGGTCAGTATGGGAAAGTCTGAAACAATAAGACATACGAAGATCTGTTCTTAGGAACCATGTCATCGATTTTAATAAGAAGAAAAACTGCATTCTAACATTTAAAAAAAAACCTGTACTCAGCTCGGGAATCGGACCCGGTTGTTTTGAAAAAAATAAAATTACATTATTTCTATTTTGATATCGATTGTGTAGGTCTTAAGCAGTAAATGGTTCTGTGAAACATGATGTCTCAAATGAATAAAATGCATTGTTTTCACATACTTTAATTCATTTATTAGGTGTTTAAAGTGACATTTCCATACTGACCGATTTAAATGAGATACCCTGTATACTCCCAGTTGCTACGATTCTAGAATAAATCTCTCTCTTCCTCAACATTCATGAGTCTCTTCATACGTTAAGTTGAATCTTTTTGTTTCATTTTCCAAGCTCACCCATTGTGTCGGCCACGCCTTGACCCTTCATCCTGTCCTTTATTACGCGGGTCTGGCCACGGATGGTGTTAAAACTTTATACCTTGACCCTTTTTAGGGTCTGATTATTGTAATGTGCAGGTCCTAACGCTTTGTAATCCCCTCGCTGCCAACTTAATGGTTTTACATACATTTTTGACGTATAATACAGATTTTTACGGGATGGATTGGGTTGTGATTGCAAAGTGGGGCTGTAACTTTGGGATGAGGTTCGGAATTGTACGTTTATAGTTATTTGACTGGCTTAAGAAGTTGGATGGAATAACTTTCGCTTCCATTTAGTTTATTACATACGACCGATACGACGATGTTTATGTACTCACGAAAGGGTGAGTGTACTTTTGATAAATGTATTGTATATTATGCTTATGTTTAATTTGCAAATAAGCTTACGTTGCCGCATGTGGTGCGTTCGCAAAATACACAATATCGATAAGGTTCATTTCATTTCATTTTATTTATACTTTATTGCGCAAAAACATAAAAAAAAACACGTAATATTTACAGAAAGATATGTACAAAGGCATAAATATTTTGAAAATGTTTCTAAGTACCTACCTATGTACTGTGTATATTTGTTACTATCGCGATAGCCAAAACAATTTGTAAACTTGCGACTAAGTGGCATTTGTACAAGTATCCAGTAACACACCCTATCACTATTAGACGGCGTATTTTTTCGCCCCAGTAAGTTTTTCGCCAGGGAAGTTATTCGATCTCCTGCTATTGACAGTTTGTAGATGTTTCTTCAACCTAGCGTAAATTGAAAGTGGAGAATAAATAACTCTTTACCCTTTACTTCTACGCAGTAGGGCCTTGGTCCCGTTATTAATGTTTAGTCGTAAAGCCATTGCGATGTTTACGTTTCTTTGGAAAACTTTATCTTTTGTTAGTATTGTTTGTAAACAGCAGTTTATTTGATGGGTCTTTTAAAGTTAAATGGAATATTTGATACATTCAATATCCTGGTAAATTTATACCTCAGTGGCAGAATTTTCTTCAGGTAAAACCTACTGTTTCATTTATCTGTTTATATTACATGACTTCTATAAATATGAGGTACAGAAGGGGCCTTAGCTTTGACCTCATAAAAGCTGCAAATGTCACTGCCACAGTCTCATCGATTGATGCAGGATTCCTTTTTTAGCCCCCATTGGTTATTAATACTGAGTTTGACACAAAAAAATGTGTTAATTCAAGGGATTTCAAGATTCCATGTTTATATCTCTATCGAGGACACTGATTCCCAGATGTTCCAGACCATGTCAAACATGACATATAGAGTCACGACTTTTCCCTCACGGGGTGGCACAGGCACAATCGTGCCCACTTCTAGTCAGTTATTCAATATGTTATCCAATTCATTGTTTAGTTTCGAATACTATTCTTAGACTGGATTTTCCAACGAAAGAGTAACTTTACTCGAGAATCTTCTACTTTTTCATAGACAACAGTGACAACTAGATCCAGATCACCTTATTTTGAACTGTCATTTGTCGTACAAGTTATCCCCAGGATAGTTACTCTCGTATAACTTTATTATGTTGGTAAAATCCAGCCTTAGAAAATAATCTGTCAGTGATTTCCTTCCAACCAAGCTCCCAACCATTTCTTGCTTGCGAAGTGATAGAAATCGCGAAGAAATTCAGGAACCACCTGTCAAACGCTGCTCGAACATGTTATTTGGCGACCGTTCAATATCCAGACTTGAAAGGGGCACGTTTTACAGCGACTTGCAATATTGCGCAGTCAACAAACATAGGTGTGCTTCAAAAGAGAGATCTAAAAATCGAACTGTGGTAGTTTCTTTGCCCTTCTTCTCTTACAGTGTTCCAACTTAGAGAAGAGGCAATAACATGCCTATTTGCAAATAAATATCTACAACAATAAATAATTATTTGTTTGTTTTTGGTTTCCGAACTACGAACATACGAATTTAACAGGTAAACGGTTTGTTTACTCGCATACTTTTTCTTGGCTCACGTATGTTCCATTGAGGGCGGAGCTACTAACAACACGTTTGCTAGTTATTCAATATTCTTGTGTGTGGCACATTAGCCTTAAAGGTACTATTATCTCTTCTGTGCTTAAAGTGCACGATCGTAGCCGACCGCTTCTGCAGACGACTTGTCGCCAGCAGCAAGCGTCTTGCAACGTAAAATTACATAACATAACGTCATGCCTTATCCCATACGGGGTGTCAGAGGTAAAATGGGCCCCACTTGTAGCCTTCGTCATTCAATACTCCATGATGCCTGACAAGGGGCTGGCCCATCGCCGCAGCTATGGAGAGGTGAAGGTTTCCTCGTGATGTTTTCCATCACCGTTAGAGTAGTAAATTAATTATCTCATTGGTACATGTTAGCATCGGGATTCGAACCTGCATCCATAACCACCACGGAGTAAAATTACTTACGACTAATAAGAGCGAATTTTACCAACGAAGAGTAACTTTTAATTCGAAAGTATCTTCTACTTTTTCATAGAATGACCGATTTTGAACTGTCTTTGTCATAAAATTATCCCCGGGACAGTTATTTTCGCATAACTTTTTGTTGGTAAAATCCAGCCTAAGGGTGGATTTGACCAACCAAAAAGCTATGCGAGAATATCTATGCCGGGGATAATTTATATAACAAAGACAGTTTAAAATGAGGAGTAAAAAGTTACTCTTCGTAGGTCAAACTCGCCCTTAAAAGTAGTTGCAAATGAGGTTCTTGCTGCACGTAGACAGAGAAAGGAATAGACGGAGTGCATGCGTACACCTTTGAGATGGAGATAGAGTTGGTTCTCACGGTTCTCAATAAGCATAAGGTTCAAAATCAGAGATTTTCTGCCACTCATCTGTCAAAACAAGAGCAAACAAGCATTTGACAATTCTGTGGCCAACATGGAAGTACTAAGTCCATGGTGGCCAACAACAAAAACGCATACGCGGGTAAGGGACAGGTGATCGTTATTGTTTCTCGCTTACACAAAAATGATTGGTATTATGTCATCTCTTTCTTTTCTTTTTGAAGTAAAACTTCTTGGGGCACGGGGGTAAAATTTATTTAACCTCTCAACTGTGGGTTATTCATATATTTGCTTTTCCATTGCTACTAGTCGGGTGCTATCACGAGTGGCTAAGAAATGTAACGGAAATTGGAATCGGTGACGTCAGGGTCGGCTGAAGACTTTTAAAACCGCAACTATTTTCAATACGGTTTTTAACTAATCAGATAAGATAATAATACATTCGTACAATAAAGAATGTTAATTAGTGAGAGAAAAACCTGATGAAACGTTAACAAATAAAAATTATTTTAAGCATTCTTCCACGAGTTCTTGATTTCCGGTATGGCCAAGATGGCGCCGCCGCCGCCGCCGCCGCTGGCTGGGATAAACAAAACCAGTGACGTGACCAAAAACTACTTCGTTCAACCTCTTTGTTGGAACCGGAACTTATGTTTGACAGCTGTGCGATGCGATCCATACAGTTTGTAAGAAAAGAGTTTCATCAATGTCACACGGGTCGATATGGATTTCTAAAACAAGCAAAGCAATGCATACATTGAGGCATACATAATGAGACGGCTTAAAGACGTGACGTCAGATGGTATATAATCTGAGCGAGATGCAAATAGTACACTATTGAATGAGTTAAGTATATCACCACGAGCGCGACAAATTGTAGATAAGGAATGGTGGGAAATAAATGACATGACGTATTAAAAGTAAGTACAAGTATAAAATAATTTCAAATAATCGGACGTCTGAAACTTAAAAGTAACTTGAAGCAGAGATTGGATCTCAAAATTGGAAATTTAAATCTCTTTTAGTATAGGTAGGTATAGGTGTATAGTATAGGTACCACTTAATGATCTAGCTACAGAAGTTTTACTTCTAACACGTGTACGGTGCTACACGCGTATCTTTTTTTTTCTGACGATGTGCCATCTCTATACTATACTCCCTTTACGTTGCTGCACTAGTTTTTGGTTATATGAAAAACATACATTGTTATTTCATTTATCTCTCTCTCCAAACAAAGAAACACGACAAAGAAGTCTTATTACACTTCTTCCTAAGTTTCAACCTGTAGCTTTTCCCCAGACCGGAGAAATCAGTCTTCATGCCATATTCTAAGAGTTACTTTACGTCACTTTGACTTTGTTTTCTTTTCTTGCGCTCTCGGTGAATTCAGTTACCTACAGCTACCCAAATACAGCACTATAATCTTGAACTGCAGTATAAAGGCGAGGTATGAATAATTACAAGCCAGGATTGATTGCGGAAGTGAGAAGCTAATATAACTCGGGAATAGAAACAAGTGGGATAGCAATTGTGCGCTCGCGCCTAATCTGAATCATTGTAAGCGCCAAAACGGAAAAAAAAAACCATAAAAAATAAGCTGTTTCAGGGAATTACATTTCAATCTTCAAATTAATAGTAACAACAATTCCCCACATTACAATTAATAGAAAGATCATATTTATTACTATTGCGGTATAAATAGGAAAAAAAATTGTTGACTTTGGATTTATCTATCGAGAAAATTTTATCCAAACACGTTTTCCTTCATGGAAACTCTAGATTATATAGTCAAATTACCCGAAATTGATTACGATTTGCTGAGTATTTCCTGTAATACATATAAAAAAGCACCCCTAATTTATTCATGAGGCGCCTATGTACCGTCACTGCTTTTTAGGGTTCCGATCCTTAAAAGGAAAAAAAGGAACCCTTATAGGATCACTTTGTTGTCCGTCTCTCCGTCTGTCACGACCCTTTTTCTCAGGAACGCGTGGAGGTATCATGTTGAAATTAATATCGATTACTTAGGTTTATGGTCCCTTGGAGCTGTGAAAAAATTAAATTAAGTGTATGGGTGGGTGTTAATAAAACTACATACTATAAATAACTCAAAAGGAAATGAGTTTAAACTATTCAATAAAAATATTAATATAGTACCTACAATACGAAGATAAATTGATATAATATGTAAAAGTTTAATATAAAAGATAAACTACAAATAAAAATTACGATTATCGTAAGACTTAGCCGATTTACGACAATATTCAATTTGGTTTACATGGATGACATCACACTTCAGTTTTTTATGTGGAAACCTAATTACACGTGTTACGCTCTCCAAGTGTGATCGGAACCCTTGGTGCGCGAGTCCTACTCGAACTTGGCTGGTTATTCTACAGGGTACGGCAGATGCACAGCTGTGCCCATTTCGGGCAGATATGCTGCAGCTGCCAGAAAATCTGTCACAAATGTTTTATTTTACAATTTCGCACCGCATCTGAACTTGTGTTCTTGTTATTTATCTAATCATTATAAAAATGACACAGCATGTTCCTCAGTTAGACTTGCTTAGCCTGGCTTTAACCTTTTTAGGGTTCCGTACCCGAAGGGTGCCAAACGGGACCCTATTACTGAGACTTCGCTGTCCGTCTGTCTGTCTGTCTGTCTGTCTGTCTGACTGTCTGCCTGTCTGTCTATCTGTCTAAAAATAAATAATTAAATACAAATTAAATTAATATTTAGGGGGGGCTCCCATACAATTTTTTTTTTTGCGGTTTTTTATAGATAATGGTACGGAACCCTTCGTGCGCGAGTCCGACTCGCACTTGGCCGGTTATTTATTTAATTTCCTCTAAAAATATGTT
Organism: Argyresthia albistria; assembly: GCA_963457715.1. Lineage (NCBI taxonomy): Eukaryota > Metazoa > Arthropoda > Insecta > Lepidoptera > Argyresthiidae > Argyresthia > Argyresthia albistria. The sequence goes on from OY735258.1 coordinate 9,425,521, forward strand.
AAGGATGCAATTCTAAGTGCTGATTGGCTAGGGCCCGCCCTTAAGATAACAATCTTACAAGGAATATACGTCCATCGTCATTCTAGCCTAGTGTCCTCAAAATTATCTAACTTCCTTTTACGACGCCTCACGTTTTCCCGTTTACCGAACCATAATAGATTTTCTGCCACCCCCTATTTCCGCCTGTAGGACATTTTACAGATTGCCAAAGTCGTACAGGACTGTGTATTGTAGAACATCTGCTATTGTTACCGGTGATCCGTCAATCAAAGACGTGATAAAGGGAATGTTTTTTATTCACGTAGGATGATATACAAACACTGGTTTAATGTTTTTCATTCGTACAAATCAAGTGTCTGTCAGTATGTGTGTGTGTTCTGTCCGTGGGCCCTAGCTGTCAAAGAGGCTAGTATTAAAAAAAATGGTGTATCTGGTTCGCTCTCATAAGCACACTGGTCGAACAATTTTAGTATGAAGCGTCGACGAAAGGGTTTTAATGTTTTGAAAGTTATTGACTATCAAGGAAACAATCAGCCAAATTGTAGATTTTAATGTTCCGTCATCCGTGGTTAGTGGTTCTCGAGTCACAGGAAATTTCTCGCTAGCTTCTTTTTTAACCGACTTCAAAAAAGGAAGGGGGTTCTCAATTCTGTTGTATGTTTTTTTATCATTGTTATGTTTAATGTATGTTACATCAAAACTGGTACTATTTATGAACCGATTTCAAAAATTCTTTTTTATTTGAAAGGGTTACCTACTCATAAGCTTGGTCCCATTTTTTAAAAATAAGGATTCAATCCAGTAGTTTGGTTACAACATGAAAATATCTGAAAATTATAATGTCAACGTATAGACGGTAAACTAAATAACGTATTGTTTCCTTTCTGTAACTAATGGCATAGAATAGAATAAGGGATCAATATTCGTCCATATTGTGTGTTTTAGGCTCATTTACGTGTTTTAGACGACATTCGCAACGCGAGCAGAGAGGGTTGCGTCTTGAAATCCGTTTTTTTTTTAAGTTTTTAACTTTGTGAATTATCTCTTGACGTATCCCAAAATCTTCTAAATTGATATTTCTTTATTAAAATCTTCTTAATTAATGTTTCAAAGAAAATATACCAGGTTAGAGCCACAGTACTGACATCTATATCCCGATCCAAGCTTCTATTCCGTTACCAAACTGGCGAATCGATGCCCTGATTTTGACTGTACAAGAGGAGCGCGCGTAAATCATTCTGTGACGATTCGAAATGCCGATATATTTCATGTCAACATCGCTGTGACATCTTTGCTCTATTGTTCGGCGTTGTATGATGTCTATTGAGAGGATTGGCTGATTTGGGTGCCCATTGTATGATTAGCTGATTGTCAATGCTGACACATTCTCTAGGCGTAGAGCAACATGATTAAATCAAATTAACATTGATATTTATGCGGTCGCTCACGTCTCAGAAAATACTTTTGTTGAACACCTTCCAAACATAACACAGAGTCTCGCCTTTTCTTAATAATTACTAGATTTTTCGTAAAATGGGGCTAGCCCATCGCCGCAGATATGTCATTGAAGGAATTCCAAATTGTGTGATAAAAATGTGTCCTGTTGTTAGTATAGCATGTTGTTGTTTATAATGTTTAAAATATCTGAATAACCTACTATCCGTTATACTTATCAACTTGTGAAGGAACCACTGCTGACAAAAGCCCTCCACTTTTCATTTTAATATAATTTTCGCTCGCCTAAACTAATATATCTGAGACTATGACAATCAAGACAGTAATTAAAAATATTCTAAGAAGGTTTATTCATCTCATCACCGACCGCACTAAACAAACTTCATTTACTGGTCCACCAGTCGCTGTGTACTTGCTTGATAGAAGTTGCGCCTAAAACAAATTTCTGGAACATTAAAAAAACTTAATTAAAATGCTCAAGGTCTCATCTACCCTTCGGTCGCTGTCCGCAGTTGCTTGAAGAAAATGTACGTAATTTTCAGTCCTTGTTTTAGGGCGGGCCCTAGGCAATCAGAACTTAGAATTTCATCCTTAAATTATTTTTAGAGGAAATTAAATATAAAATAAAAAAGGTTGAAGCCAAGCTAAGCAAGTCTAACTGAGGAACATACTGTGCCATTTTTATAATGATTAGATAAATAACAAGAATACAAAATCAGATGCGGTGCGACATTGTAAAATAAAACATTGTGACAGACTGATTTTCTGGCAACTTCAGGAGACTTTTCTGTCGAGCAAAATTAATAAAATTACGTTTATAGGAAAGCGAAGTCACGCTGACACTCGTGATAAACAAGCTAGTGAAAAAAGGTACAGCAATTACACTCATCATTCCGAGCGATTTGTGTTTTGATAAAGTCTGCTTTTGCCTAGGGTGCCGTCTTAACTAGAAAAGTGTATTTACAGGTTGCAACAGAAATGAATTTGTCTTACTTATCTGAGGGGCTTGCTAGGTTGAAACAACTTTTACTATGAAACAGATCGCGATAAAATCGTCAGAGCAACTTTATTATTGATACCTCCATATTATTTGGGCTGGTTAGCCGAATTGTATGAAGACAGAAAAAAAAGATCAGAGCAATTTTATATTGGTTTTATGGTAAATTTTATCTAAAATTATGTCCGCACTTGCTAATAATACCAGCAGCCCTGTAAAATATGTCTATACTTTTCCGTTACGTCTGTATATCCGAATTGTAAAATATTTATTAATTTCGTGATTTATAAAACTATTCGTCTTCGTCTAGTTCCTATAGAGCCGTGTTTATTGATAAAATGTAGAAATTAAAAATGGTAGCCATTCTTTAAAAATTCCAATCCTATCGAATCAGAACAACCGAAATACTGCATTGATAGACTAGTAAATACGGCTTAGAAAACGTATGTAATCATCACAAGTGTTTTTATAAACAAGATACGCGTATTCATTTACGTACGGTATTTAAAATTTAAACCAAGAAACTTTTCAAGACACAAACATTTTCAGCTTTGATAAATCCAGCACGAGTTACCGAACTAGAGACTTAAAAATTCTTCCGCCTTCTTCGCCTTTTTTATGGCGTCAAATGAATTTTAATACGGCCATTTATTTAATCGCTGATTCTTCGCGGCTATCAATTATTTTGTCCTCCCGTTCCGTGCAAAATGTAAATGATGCCTCTTCTGAGACTTTCGAGAAATTCTCGTTTCTCGTCTTGACAACATCGGGTAACATCAAAATATGACGTGACTAATAGCTCAAAGTAGTAGATTTATTGCTCGAAATGTCTCGTTTCGAGAGACGCCGGGATAGTTGGCTTTTGTGCCAAACTTTGCTATCGGGTCAGGCATATTGACTTCACTTTGTGAAGTAAAGTGCTTTGTTTCTGTTTCGCTGTCCAAAAACTTGTATTTGTAATATTAAAACTTGTATTTTACATTTATTAAGAAAGACAACGGAATGCGTTTCTGATTCAGGTTGTGGAATGTTAATCATATAGTTTACTAGATGATCCCCGAAGGTTTACCCTTAGCGCGTTTGCTATAGACATGCCCCATTTCCTTGGATTATCAAATTGGTTAAATCGGCTTCAGCCAATGACGAAACGCTTTTATTCAAAATCGCGGCACGTGATTGGCCGAAAATGATTTATTCAACCTGTTTACTTAATCAGCGCCCAGGAAACCTAGATCTAGATAGATAATCTGGTATTATTTGGATCAGATATCTCAATACCCTGATCAGTAGGTTTTAGCGTCTATCTACCTATGCTAACAAACCGCGTTGCATAAAGGTAGAAAGTTGGTGTATCAAAATAGTACATCTTTCACTCTGGCACTACGGCATCTATATCATTAACTGCCCATAGAAGACATATTGTGGGCAAGTATAATCGGTATTTTCCTCAATTCCAGTATTAGTTCGCGTATGGAACAAACTATACGGATATTTATTACATCGACCCACACTTCTTTGTTCTTATAACACATTGAGAACTTGATCTCCACGTTACCAAGCGATGAGTAACTGCCGATAAGGTTCGTGTCCGCCATAGCCCATAATATCGCCGCTTTTATTGTGTTTCGTTTATTGGGGTAAAATGACTTTAAAACAGTTAAAAACATTTGAAAGTGTTACGTTGTTGTCCAATTTTGTAAAGTTACAAACCAAACAACTGACATTTCTAGTGAAGGAAATCAGTAAATCAACTGCTGAGATATAATAGAATTTAATATTGAATGAAGGAAATTATTTCAGGATTTTATGTAATTATTATGAATGAGGTTTCGGTTGATTTAACTTGTAACTTTTGGACAAGATAAAATTGATAGACCATGTAGTGCTAACTCGCATTCTATCTGTCAGGTCTAATGTAGCCCGTGAAACAAAGAATAACGAATTACGACGAACACTACCTATTCGGTTCATGTTGAAGAAAATTAAGTAAAGTATATGTAGCCCATTAATGTCACCACCGAGGGGCTCAGGCCTTCACCCGGATACGAGTAAGATTGAGCCATACTCCACCACTCTGGCTCAGTCCGGGTTGGTAGAGAGGTGTCGGGCTAGTGGCCAATCCGACTGTCAGAAGTTATCAACCTGCCCTATTAAGGCCTCTGACACAGCTTTAGCTTTACGACTACTACCACTGACTTCAACAAGTGAATAGCAAAAAAAACGTAAACAATAATTGTGGAGTAATGCCCTATTTCACCAACGGTTAGGGGACTCTTAGCTCTTTTTCTTAGCTGTCTAGCGAATGTTTCGGAGGCCGACCTCTTAAAGCCCTCTTTAGGGGGTCCCCTAGTAGCCTAGATGACCCTTAAACTTATGTCAAAGCCAAAAAACCGGTAGGTGGCCCCTGAAAGAAAATAAAGTGTCCCCTAAAGATAGGGATTGTTGGTGGAATCGGGCATAAGCGTGAACTCCAACCGACTTTTAATTTTTACAATCGCGGATAATGTTTTATTGTTTCTTTTCGTTTTCATTTATTTTCTTCCTTTCCACATCTAATTCCGTGTAACGCAAATCATGTAAATCTTTCAATTAAATCGTTAATAATGCGCTGCATTATTATCGCCTGCCCGCAGCTATTTTTCCGTCCCGAACTAAGTTCCGCATCAAAAATAAACACCTGCCTATACACAAAGACATGAATGAACTCATCCATCATGGTGTCAGCGATGGCTTTGTCGCCGCTCGGGGTGAGCATGGAACCTTGTGCTACGGTGTATTTGGTTAAACATATTTTTGTGTTTCTGTACCGAATTCATTTATTTAATCGTATGGCTCGAATGAATAAACTACAGGGGAATATTTAATTAACTAAGCCAGTTGGCTGCAATACACAACTCTTATACCATGGCCAGGGACATGTACATACATGTGTCAGGATCGCATTCTCTCAGTGGCCAGAATATAACTCAAATTATTATCAAATCAAGAAACATGTATGGGATCATCATCATCACCAGCCTGTCAGAAAAGTCATTGCGCCTTAAAGGGTCGTATTATATTTGACAACACTGTATCTATCCGAGAATAGTGCTAACTCGCATCCTTTCTGTCAGGCCCATGAAATAAAGAATAACGAATTACGACGGACACTACCTATTTAGTTGGCTATCGGTCCCAAATTATGTGGAAAAGATACAATTGAAAATTATCAAACATAATTTTATTAAGGCCCATCCCCGCACTGATATTTATATTAACCGAGTCAGAATAGGTCTTCTTCGCCGAATGCACTCCATTTCCTAACGTTAGAGAGTTATTTGTGGTTTGCCACTGAATGCAAATTCGCAACCGTGTATGCAAAACTACCGTAGCTTTATTGTAAATTCCACTATGATTGTGCTGGATACGCACCTCGTCCTCCGTTTACCGCGAAGAGTTATATTTTTCGTCAATTCCCTCAAAAATGACAACTACACTCTGTTCACAGTTATTCTACCTCCAGAGTATTTATTTGCCTCTTTCTAGCTGTACAGAATTCTTACAGCTAGAAAGAGAGGCAAAGAGGTTTCTGGAGGTAAAATAAACGTGAACGGTCTGTAGGTACTTTGTACATTTATTTCGTGTCACAATTTTTTGACTTCTTATATTAAGTTGCGCGTACTGACGTATCAGTGGGCACCGTGGTTGTTCCTTTGTTTGTGATGATGGCATTATAGTGTGTTCGATTTGTTAAATCAGAGCAACATTATTTTTCACTTCCTAGTACACTTTGGTCTGAGTGGGTCTCCGTTTATGGGTAGCAAGCAATACATACAAAACTTCATCAAAGTTTTTGCACACCCTGTATTTATTGTGATTGTGGGGTCCCATTTTGTTTCGTTTAGAATAAAGCTTTCGAAATCCAAAGATCATCCTAAGAACACTCATCAATCATTCCTTATAAAATGGCCGTGCTTTGCATAGAATTCCCAGAAAGGTCTTATTAAGCAATCTGTCTAGGAGGGTACCGATTCGAATTTTTATTTTGCCCCGAGATAAAATGGTAATTTGTCTCTTTCCCATAGCATAGCTGAGGTGGCGATATGATTTTTGTGAAATATTGCCGAGGGTGAATGGGCAGATTTTATGTTTACGGGGTCGCCGGTCGTTTTAAATATTCAAATTTCGCATCGCTCGCATAACTTTTAAATCGCTATATAAACTGAAATTATAAAGAAAACAAACTCTATTTCCTTCTTTTTAATGTGATCGTCCTCTGACAGTATGTAGTTCTACTCTACTACCCTCTGCCAGCCACTCCAAGGGTGGAAATAACAATTTCTTTCATATAAATTTCAGGCGTTGCACTTTTGATAATTATATCAATTACCAAAATAAATAAACACTAGCTTTTACCCGCGACTTCGTCCGCATTGACTAATACTTTTTTTCAAGATGTGAATTCTTGTAAAAATATACAGTAGCAGTATCATAATGTAAAGAGGAAACATTGCTGTAAACTATTTCGAAGCTGAAATAATAGAGCTTCAATGTAACACTTTTTGTACTGAAAAACTTAAAATGAGATCTCAGCCCCTAAATGATTTAGCTATATAGTAAGATAAGCTTATTTTTAATTGCTCTTTCATAATTTATAACTTTCATGAGTGGCCGCCAATACTCAAAATTGACCAAACTCTATGGAAACGTCAAAACGACGCCAACATTACCCAATGCCATTTTATTCATATAGCCCGTATAGTTTCTGAGAATAATGCTTGTGACCGACGACGGCCAGACAGAAGCAAAATTGAAACCCTCTTTTCAATCCCTTTTAATGGTTGAAATAACTATGGTATTTCACGTTCACGAGACGTTGGATTAAAATCGTTGTTGTTTTTGTAATCGGCGACCGGATAAACCATCCAAACGGTACACATGTTGATTTTCAGACTTATTCAGCCTGGGTTACATTTTGAAAAATAAAAATTCCAAAAATCCCTCCTTATTGGATGCCTACACTATGCAAAGTATCTATGTGCAAAATTTCAAGTCTCTAGCTTCAGCGGTTTGGGCCCTGCGTTGATTGTAGTCAGTCAGTTTACGATTTTATATATACAGATTCTTATCTGGAATGAATGACTGACGCCAATGTTCAGGGTTCAGGAGCGCTATTTTTGAGACCTTCGAAAACCAATTCGCATTCGAAAGCGCAACTTTCGTGCACGAATTGATAAAAACGTCATTTTTGAAAATCCATTTCCGTGATTTCAACGAGTGGTCCTACCCACTCGTTTCTTGATTTCTACTAGTAGAAAATGACCATTCGCGGTTTCGCCACACCTTGACACAATGACATTATAACTTTTTAATTAACGTTCCGTTCCCCCTAATCAATTACCGGTTTTTAAATCAATGCGTTATTTCTCACCGGTTTCTTTTTTTCGTGAAACGAAATTTCTTAAAGGTTTTGAATAATAATACTAACACTGCTTTCGAATGATTCAAAAATTCATAGAAAGAGGACCAGTAGAAAATAAATTCGCATACGTTTTACTTTCGAGCGCGAATTCAAGAATCACTTTCACTTTTTAAAAAATACAGCTCCAGATCGGATTTGAGTTTGGGATAAAAGACAAAGTTGACACCTGTTGTATAAAGGAAATGCTTATTAATTTTGAAGTTGGCTCATATCAATATGATCATGTTCCTCAAAATATTAAAAGCTTTTCTTTATGCATTCAGCCCTTCTTAAAAGCTCTTGATTGATAGCTGGCAAGTTGATCCATTGGACTTATTTTAAGTATCAAAAGTCTGAAGGCCATTACCACGGTCTAATTGATTTATGATATTCACCTACCTCAGTCCCAAAGGTTTCCAGTAACATGCATTTCTAGATATATGTAGATTAAAACCTCTGGAACGCAGAACCATTGTTGTAAATACCGCTACAGCTAACACATTGTGCACTCTTAGCATATTAATTCTCTCATTTTCAATCGAAAATAAACCGTACAACGTTTGCGTAGGATCGACATTGTCAGAAAGCATTATATACAAGGCTTTGTAGGCAGTTACTGCTTAGAGCAATCTGTGATAGTAATGCTCTGAAAAATGCCTGAATATGGAATATGCTTCTACGGCCAATGACCTATTTCATAAACGAACAAGTCATAATTATACATCGTAAAGAAATCCTAGGTTTGCTGGAAGAAATCTCTTAATTGAGATAAGCTCGCCTTTGTCATGTGTTGTCCACTTTCAATCGTAAAATGTGTTATTTTGTGCAATAAAGTATAAAGAAGAAGAAGAAGAAATCTTCAATTTCCATAACTACGGCGATTGGCTAGCCTCATGTCACGCAAAATGGAGTATTGACTATCTGGATTAACGTTGGCACAATTGCCTCTGCCACTCCGTACGGGAAAAGGCGTGACGCTATGGTGTATTTATCCTTACCTGAGCTTACCTGTCCAACTTTTTACTTGGGTACTATTTTTTGGATTAGGTTTTACGGCCCTGGAATCAAGTCCTTTTAGGCCTCTAGAGTGAAGGAAATTATGTGAATGAACTGCCAAGATCTCATAGAATTGAATGTTGAATGATTGATATTAATTCCGAAATTTATATAATTAATCATGAATGAGATTTCGATTGTTTTAACTTGTAACTTTTGGACAAGTAAGGATAAATAGACCATGTGTTATTTAACAGCAATTTGACAAGTTCAAACTGGCAATACTAGGGCTTGCAATGCAAAACATATGATTGTAGGTAATTGTATTGGCTCTAAATTTGACAGTGACAGATTGTTAATTAACACAATTGTGCGTACCACATCATCTCTTTGCTAAAATACTGTGCATAAATAGAATTCTTGCAATGACTACATATTTGTAATGATTTTGATTCGTCTTTGTTTGTGCCCCTTTTACAAGTTTTGTGCTATAAGTTGGTAAAATTGTTGCTAGTTTTGTAAAATTGTAACTGCTTGCTTCAGGATATTGGCTACGATACGTGAGTGGAAAAATGTATGTAGTGAGATTTTCCTTTGATAAGTTAGAGAGTATGTAGATTGGATGCAAGTTGCAATACCGATGTATTCCCTGTGCATTTGTGAAAGAGCGTTTTACTTATAGAAGAATTTTTTCTGTATCATAATCGAATTTCTTTATTTCTATAGACATTATTTATCAAATATTTAAAGAACAGACTAGTTCTATGTACTCGTATATTTGATAAACAATGTGGGCTGATATGATGATGATAATGATCTACTTTGGACTCACTGTGTGAGATCAGATATCCAATAACTTCCAAAGCTATCGGATTTATTATCTCAAGTATTTTCTGAGGAATAATGTAGGATTACGTAATTTCTTTACTGTACTACACAAGACAGACATACGAAAAACTTATAATAGATAGACAATACAAGAATACAAAAGCGAGGTCATATATGTATCTAATAAGATATTTTTTCCAGCAACCCGTATGGAAAGAGAAAGGTAGTGGATCGGGGGGAGAACTGCGCGTACAGTACTCTGACTGTTGATAGATAGATAGATAGATTTTGTTCACTGTTTTAATACACACAAATACAAACAACCTGTTGTACAATACTTCACGAAATGTCCACGTGTACCCACGTATATTTAACCTGTTCGTATGAATAGCAGCATTACGCACAAACCTCCGTGGTTTATGTGATGTAAATGTACTTTATTAAGACGGTTACCTCCATTTGTTAAATAAATAAATAAACTTTATTCACGATGACTTTTATCGGTGATGATCAGTCAGGTACCAATTGTTCTACGTCAGTAACTGATGGCGATCACGTTGAAGTCGTAATGTTTCAAATATATTTCGTGCAACTCGGGTATGAATCATCAAAAAATTGAGACTATACTAACGTGTGTATAACGATACGGTGTCCCTGGAATATCAGCCTCGTATATTTATTATGTACAAGCAGATAAATTAACACAATGCCACGAAGGCTGCTGGGGGATAATTAATTAAACGTCGTCGCTACCTTTCGTTAAGGGTTATCGTGGAATCGGATCGCCCCTTAGGGCTGTTAGGTAACATGTGCGCGGTACTAAGGCCGACTGCACCACACTTTTAATAGCCGTTAAATACAGTTCAAAAACTAATTTATTAGAACACGTTCGTGCTCAGTTAAAACTGGCTAACCGGTAATTTCCTTGCCGTGCTTGACTACATATTTTGACCGTGTTGTCTAATATACTTCAATATTTTTTATTGCACACAAAACAATGTTATACAATGGAAAATGTTAAATACAAAGACAATCTAGAGATAGAGAGAGTTGTTCTTAAGTTATTGTACGCTCCGGGTGAGGCAGCAGTAGGCAGCTTACCTGAAGGTTAAAACTTCATGTAGCGGCTGGTGCAAGTCGGCCTAAAGGCGACATAAACAAACATGAAACATATGTTCGCCAAACGCAATTACCCGCATTCCGAGACCCGCAAACGAAGTCTCACGAAGTTCGGTGATTATTCCCTGAAATATACGAGTTCTCGAGCAAAACAACAAACATATTGGTCTTCAAGTCTTAGCCATATCGTCGAATTGGTCATATCATGAATTGGCTGGTTTTAATGTAAACATTTTTTTAACTATTTTATTCAGCACTACATGATATTTTTGTGTTATACATGACACGACGACTACACCCTTCTGTCTTCATCTAAGCTACCGTAGCTTTTGCCCTAAAATATTTAATCGTTTCATGATATTTCACGGTTGGACATTTCATGATATGGCCAATTCTTCGATATGGTTACGGCATTTATAAGCACTCATGATAATAATGTTGTTTTCACAACCGCTACGCGTAGCTACGGCGTAACGGGTGCTACGGCTCGTAACGTCTGCTACGCGATTGATACATGCGGTATTGCTTGTGCGGTTCGTAAAGAGATCTCTAAGCAGGGAGGAAACTAGTGTTTTTTAGGTTACTAATATTATCTAAGTAAATATTTTTTTTTGCCCTTTAGGGCTGATGGTTTGATTGGTTTTAAAGGTCATGATCATGAGTTAATTAATGACCAGACGTTGTGTACCCTAACTTTTTTTTTACTTTTGCCATTACAATCCTATATGTATTTCTCAGTTTTAATTTAACAAATTAAATAAGAGGGAGGGCCAATATACTATCTATGTATGCCTGTACAAATTAAGACGTATGAAATACGATACCCATAAACTGAACTATATCCTTCGACTGTATTACAAATAATCTTATCAACGGAATATCGCTTCTACGCTTCTACTTGTAAGGTGTGTTTTGTATTACAATAAAGTCCATTTTTGTTTGCAGGTAATATTCTGGTCGTGTCGTTTAGCACCTCGTCGTTAAGCGTAAGTTCACTAATTGAATCAAGAATGAGTTTTTGCCGACACAAAGAGTACCCTGAAAAAGGTGCCATTTCTGTTGGTTTCTCTTCAGATTTTTATTACTCTTGATCTTGACTCCCGTCTTATTAATTAAAACACTCGACTTAACGACTCCCGCCCGCATGGCCCGATTTGACGCAGAACTGCAAAAACCAGGATTGCGCATGCATGAGCAATTTGACGCACGGCGAGTTCGAGTTTCTATTTCGATCATCATGTGAAATTTGTAGTGGCTATGGTCGTAATTTTTTTTATGAACGCAGCCGATGAGTGAATGAACTGAATAAACTCGTGCTAAGAAACCTTTACACACACTCACAGAGCCAGAAAAAAAAAGGAAAACACTCATGACTGCTCTTTTTTTTCGACCGTACAAATGTACGTTTTCGAGTTGTCTTTGAAATTAAACTTTGTTCAACCGAATTTACCCGATTTGCAAATTGATCAGTAATATGTATACCTTATTACTCTGAGACTAGTTACTCTCTTTACTCTGAGAGTAGAGTCAGTTATGTGCTACTCATTCCTTATACCACGTTTATTAATATTGAATTTAGTTAAAACTGGCTTAATGCTAGTTACTACTGGTTTAGTCTGTCACATTATTAAGACGGTAAATGAGAATGTGTCGATAAGCTCATTGAACATATAAATCACTATTTTTGTACCTTTAAGTAAAATTATAGAAAAATCTGTCACATAAACATTATTCTTTAACCTATTTGAGATTGAAGATGCAAATTGCTAGTTACCGTGATGTGAAACCGCGTGTAAACACGCGAGTTTTCACTGATCTCATCTCGCCACCGAAGAAGTTATAAACTAATTGAATATTATGAAACGCAAGATAAGCCGCAGCATTTTGGGATTCCTGGGACAAAATTAAATTAAGGCGGCCGGCACGCCCAAGGCCCGGAATTTCACCCATTTAAATATACAATCTTTTTGGGTTGCTTTTGTTAGCAAATAATTATAAATATTTTGTATTTCATATATCTGACTGACAGATTTATCATTTTGACTAACCCGACAATATCGTTCTGTCAAAACGCCTACTTCTTTCAACGCCATCTATGGACAGAAGCATGAACTGAAAACATTTAAGGCTTGTCTTGTCTTCTTTTTTTCTCGCCTTAAGAATCTTTTTGAGCTTTCAGTCGAGAGATTGTCATTCTCCTGGCCGAAAAGGAAAAAATAATAAATTAAAATTAGGGGAAATTAAGTTCTCATCCCCCTGCAATAGACATTAATTGACGTCTTGGTAGTCACTGTCAAAGTCAAACACTATTTTGTGCTTCTGCGAGCAGTAGAGTGAAACAAATACGTAGGTGGTTCAAAAAAGAATATCTAAATTAGTTCAGCCGTTAGAAGTACTCAAAATAATTTAAACGAAGTTGAATGTAATTTAACTATCCCTAGACAAAAAACGAAATTAAAACACTGTATAAATAAACTATGCTTACTTTTGACGCCTTGGCAATTTTATCAAACTGTCATATCATACATTTGTTTACTTATATTCTTTTAAAGACTATTAGTAGGGATACTTTTAAAGTTTGTCTTATTTTCCTACTCACATCTATTTTATTTTTCACCTCCTCTGGTAAATTTTTCTTGCAGCGCCATCTATGAAGCGATGCTGTGACTTTCAGTCTCTATTTCACACATTTCGCGTTGCTATACAAATTGCAATACCTTAGCGCCATCTATTGGGTTTGTCTGCTATCGAGTTCTGCTTGTCAAGTTGGTGCGCCATACAGGATCCGGCTTTAGGTTTCCCTTGCGCGAGTCATTTTAGTTTATCCTACCCTCCACAAGAGAGCGTTGGTTGTTCCATCAAAACAAATATCAAAGAACATTGTTACTTTTCCATACTAACCAATAACGAATACTCGACGAATTTGTAACGTCTATTCACAAGAAAAATCATATATGATAGATTTTTTATTCATAAGGTCAATACTTACTGTAAAAAAATAATTTAATAACAGTTTTAGAGACATCGGAAATTTTTCCAAAGAAAAATCGTGTAGGCAAAGAAAAACTCAAACGAAACAACCAAAGATTATATAAATACTGGCTGGAAAAAACCTCCATCTGATGATGTCAAATAAAAAAAGTGGACTCTGTGACAATAGCCTTGCATTTTACTCGGAATAATACCAAAGAAAGTCATTTGAAAGGTTCAATAAAGGGCACAATAAAGGGTATTTTATGTGGTGTTTTATGCCTTCCATAATAGTATGAAAAATTGTACTGAAATTAATAGTTTTCTTTGGTGTAGGTGGTTTTCATAGATGCGTTAGCAAGATGAGATATGATCCTGCCCTTGTCCTTTACCGAATTAAACTAAACAAATGACTACAACACAAACTCTAGCAACAGTTGACCTATATTATAACTTGTTACTGTGTGTGTGTATTCATCACGTTCAAGCTGTTGATCATCTGTTTGCCCTAAGGGACATTCCTACCTAAGGAATTGGGTTGCTGAAATACGCTGCTGAAATTTCTGCACCTGTATACATGGTGTTGATTTGTAAAGTTACGCCGAGCTCAGAGGTTGTTATTTACATGATACTGAAGCTAAAAAAATATAAAAAAAAAAATATTTTTTGTTCAATATTTTTTCTTTAAATTAATTATTTATTTAAAAAATAAAAATAAACATGTAAATGTGGTCTGAAAAGAGTCGCACGGGATGGGGTGGGGCTCAGGGCACGAGGGAGAGTCTGTTAGCACTTGTGCGCGGTGGCTGGCGGGGGTATCCACACTTTTAGGTAATTTCAGGAAAATTTTCAGATGGTAATTTATGAATGAAAATTATGCGAGGGAAAATTCAAACTTTTATTTTGTCATCAGCGATACGTAAAATATCAACCCTGAGTCGGGCGTAACTTTACAAATCAACACCCTGTATATTTGTACATCAGAGGGTTCTCGAACACTTGGGAGAGTTATGTTTATAAAAATAAGGTAAGTATCATTCCTCTCCCCCTGAAAAATCGGATGAAACTGGTATTTAATTAACGGCCCAGGATCTTAGTTAAGACCCAGATTGAACGACACGGCTGCGACATTGACATTTCAAAATATTTATCTGGGATTTTCAACCCTATTACATCGTGAGTATCTAAAGACATTCCGCGATATGGGTCGGAAAATAATTTCCTTGACTGTACCAAAGAACACTTCAAGGGAACAGGCGGCTTGTAAAGGAATACGTGATTAATCTTGCTCAATTGCTCTCCTGCCCCGACGATTAAAGTATTACATCTAATTTTAACCCGAACGCAACCTTGATCGTCGTTTAGCAGATGTTCCAGTTATAAGCCTCGCAGAATAGTCCTACAGAGGGCAAACCTTAAACAAGATGGCGTCGCCATTTCGCATGCGGGGTGGCAGAAGCATAGTGGCGCACATTTAGCCCGTTAGCACACCTCGGACACTCCATAGAACGCTCGTAAAATAATCACCTATTACTACTACATAGCCTAATGACATTTGTACACGTGCAAATGTTTGCGTAAACTCGTTCGTTTGTGAATGTGTGCGTTCAGCGCCTAAACAAAGTGTCTCCCGAAGAGGCTCCCCGACTCCAGGGTGCGGTTTCTGAATCCGCGCGGGGAAGGGAGTGGCCGTTCTGTACGTAGTACTATTATCTCTTCAGTGCCGTTAGTCATTATTTCGCGTCATTGCTGCTTCTTATACAGGGTGTAACAGAAAGGTGTAGTCATATTTTAGGGGGTTGTTAGGGACATCATTCTGAGCAACTTTCACTATGTGACCGATTTGATCAGAGCAACTTTATTTTTCACTTCTCTATACAAATCAGCTGACCGCCAGGACTAAAACGTATGGGGCAATGAAAAATAAAGTTGCTCTTTTCAGATCGGTTTCATAGTAAAAGTTGATCAGAATAGTCTCCCTAACAACCCCCTAAAATATGACTACACCCTTCTGTTACACCCTGTTGATATAAACATGGATAGGAGTAATAGTGGCGCGGCTTGGCACCGCGCGTTTATAGTATATGGTCATATTTCTCGGTCAGACATTATATTCGTCTATAATTTTAGAGGCTTATTTATCCCCAGTCTCTGAAAGAGTGTTCAAATTTAACAGGCGATTATTCCATGGTTTCTTCATAATAGCTGCTCCAGATTGTCTGAAATTAGTTTAACAAGAGTTTGACTGTCAACGCTATTTTTGGTTTCGGAAACCGGATGATAGTTTTTTCGTAGGTGGGGAGTTGGGGATTAGTAGGTAACATAAATAATAATTATAAATCTAGCCCATTAATATCCCCACCCAGGGAATCGGAGCTAGAGTAGACAACATGACTTTATTTAATACTTTTGTATTTGATCTAAAGCCCCCATCCTTGTCTTAGCAATGTCAACATACCTCCTCGTTGAAATGCGAAGTCCGTAATTCACAGTGACGTGGCTTCACGTTGCATTGCGGTTGGATTTTTAATGGCTCGGAAAAGAGCATCGTACGTGACCACAGTCCCTATAGTTCGCGAACTTAAGTTCGAGAAGTCACGAATAAATAGTGCACTGGAGACAAGCTGTTACGTGACCTAAGTTTTAGAGAAGACAGTCCATGTAGCAAACCTTTTTATTGACACACTCTTTGGTATGTACAGTCAACACTGGCTGGTTATGTGGAACGAATGTGGATACCAAAGAGTCACAAGCAAAGGAGTTTCTGTCTAGATGTTGCTTGTGGCCTGTCAAGTCAAAAAAGATACTTTTTGTGTCAAAACGGAACTCTTGTTCCTGAGTTCTATGAAATAACAACAGAATGACGTCATGAAAAAGTGCCAACAAATGCTGTCTTTTTTTGCACAAAATCTAATTTATAAAATATATCTGCTGGGAATATACAATTCTGAGAATGTCAAGCCTTTTTGTACATAATGCTTCAACTTATGACTTGTTCCTAGATTTATTGGATTACCATGGCCACAAGCCTATTGTTTTTTTTTAATAAACACATTAGGTATCCACAAATACGAGTATGTTAGAGCTATCAGTAACTTATCTTTCGAGTAGTTTTGAGTCAACGTGAAACAGAGACAAACAAGATTGATTGATGATGATGATGCCCTCCTCGTCGCTTTGCTTGTGATCGCTGTAGCAATTTGCTTGTGATCGCTGTAGCAAGCAGTGCAGAGAAAATTCAAATTCAGTCACAAGAGAAAATGTGACTCCCAGTGATGTACACCTAGGAGTATGTTAACTAAAATAATTGAAACAAAAAGTAAACTTTAGAAAAAACCGACTTCCATAAACCCTATTTGATTAGATTGAGTTTAATACAAACTGTAACCCCTTATACCCCCCCCCCCCTTGGGGAATTGATTTTGTCAAATCCCATATCAGTGCTACCCCACGCTACTTAGGAACCTCTGTACAAAGTTTCATGGCTCTAGGTCCACCGGTTTAGTTGCCTGCCTGTCAGCCACGCATTGTATTTGTACCTAGTATTGAGTAGTTCTGGTGGCCATATGTGGTCTTCATCAGCAGTTCCGCATCACAATATTATGCTTACCATGTGCATTTGCACGAGTTATTATGAAAAACACAAAAATCACGATAGGTCTGCCTATAATATTTGAAGAGTTCCCTCGATTTCTCCAGGATCCCATCATCAGATCCTGACCTGGTGTCAATGGGACCACCCTTGAGGTATTACCTATACGCCGAAAAAAGATTTGTTCAAATCGGTTCATAATTGGCGGAGTAATCGCGTAACAAACATAGAAAAAAAACAAAAAAAAAACATACGGGTCGAATTGAGAACCTCCTCCTTTTTTTGAAGTCGGTTGAACAATGGTGTTTAAAGTACAAATCTTACTCCTCACGCCATCTCTTTCACCAATTCTAAATTATATGGGATGAGCACCCTGTGATTTAGGCTAGTATCTCTCTATTTTTACAGCCTTCTTCCTTACCCAGCCACGATCGTAAACATCCACTATTTTGTCTATCGTCGTTAAAAAAAGTGCAGAATAAAACTATCCAAGTCGATTTATTCATGGTTAGTGAGTTTTATGGCTTAAAACCTGTGCACTGCTATAGAGATTGATGAATAGTTGAAAAGATGCCAGCACTGCAGTGTTTCCGCGCTGAAAAATTTGATATTTGTTACTGGATTACTTTTGCTAAACCGAATCGCTTACCTATTATAATAATTATATCCATATGTTACCAGTTAAACCTAATTTGCTAAAATTATTTGTGGTAGGTCAAAATGGTTTTTCCTAAGCGTGTCAGGATAAGCTAGCCTAAACTGAAACTTTGTGTATCTTAAGGGCGGTTTTCACCACGATTTAAGTAGCTAGCTGATTAGTGCAGAATAATTGTAGTTTTTAATTGAATTAGCGAAAAAAAATGCTGGATGGTCATGATTGGCAGTGAAATCAGCGTGGAGCAAGACGATACGTAATTTTTTTCGCTAATTCGATTTAAACTACAATTATTTTGCGCTAATCAGCTACTTAAATCGTGGTGAAAGCCCCCCTTAATCAAAAGCAAATATTCTGTTTGGGTGCCTACTGACACAGCCGTTAAAAATGTTCTGCAAGAAAATCCTGAGAATAACGCCATGTTATAAATGCCCTGTCGAACAGTGCGAATGACGCCATTTTGTCGTTTGAGCACCATGTCCTCCTGGCTGATCTATCTTTCATATTATAAAAAGTCATCCGGATTTCTTATTCAAATTGCTTCGCTGATCAGCCGGATAGATAGTCCCATAAATCCTTTCCTACTATTCTGTTCCACTGGGTTTTGGATTCTGCGTGCACATATATTCGTATCAAAACTTGTTCAATTTGAAAGCCTGCCAAAATACTTACTTGATGTAAAATAATGTCATGCACAATTTATCTGTACTGTGGTACCCACCCGGATAGTCTCTTATTTTTGAAGATTAAATAAACTTACCTTTCTCTGAAGATCTATCCTAAACAAATATATTAAGATTTACGATTAAATACTTAGAAACAAAATACTTAGAAACAAAAGAAAACCGACAAGCTGTAGGCCTAGACAAAGTTAATAACGTTACGAAAACGAAACGAAACGAAAACTCAAAATGTATGATGCGATTTAACATTTGGTGACGCTATCGCATACATATTCTTAGCGTTTCGTGCGAACGATAATAGCGTTTTGCATCTTGTCTAGGAGGGCTGACCCGTAGCCGTAACTCCTTTACCACCCATACTTTTTTATTTTACGCATACATACATAAAGTTTAACATATTTTGTGGCTGCATTTTATGTGAAACATACAGATAAAAAAAATGGTCGCGTCATTCGAATATTCTCTATATCGCCCAGACAATTTTTTGATAATTATAAAAGTTATAAAGAAAGGCGAGGTCAGATTAGCTTTTGTCTCTGGTTTTTATGCAATTCTTTTTCTTGGAAAGTGTTGAATTACTAAACGTCACTCCCACAAGTTCTGTATAAGCAATTAGATTGTAGACTCTGCTTTAAATATTCATGAGCAAATCTTGCACTAAACTTTTTGAATTTTCTTTACAATACAATGTCACTGTACAATGTCCTCTCGGGTTTTGCCGCTAGTTTTCTTTTCACAACGGTTTTATGTTCCATTTTGCTACCTTAAGCAAGTCGTCAAAAAAGAATGAAGTCTTTGCTTGGATAAAAAAAAGTCGCGTAGTTATACATAACAAAGTTTTATCAAGTGAAAAGTAATTTCCGAACCGAAACGCCCTTTCCGCAATAAACCGCGAAAATTTACGGCTCGTATTTCTGGTTTTATATCTTAAAAATGTTCTTAGCATAGGAGATTTACGCGTCACACAAAATGTTCGTTATGTTAGGAATGGTGAATATTGCTACAAAGACGAGGCAACGAGACGATATCAAATTCAATCAGCTATGCTATGTTAAAATGTCTACATTGGGAGCATAAAATTTTATTCCTTCTTTAAGCAATGTGTTAAATTCTTCTTGTTTCTGCACTGCTTTTGTCAGAGGCCTGAGATTATGAAGTGTTGTGGTATTACATTAGTTCACAAAACGCAGCAAAAGATTTTTACCAATCAATTTGCTTGATATGATAATTATGAACAATTAGCCAGCTCCAATCTACGCTTCTATTATTTAAATTTGTATGCAAATTTAAATAATGTTCTAGTGTAATTTAATTAAAATCGGTCTGGAAAGGCTTTCAGAAAAATTCCAATATTTCAAGCAAATTGCGATAATTTCTCAATGAATTTTATCAGAGTGGATTTCGGACAAAACTTTGTTCACAAGAATTTCTAATTTGATATCACTTAACCTTGCGATGAAGGGTTTGATTGCACTTGTAAGACCGCCAATGGCTGACAAGTTGTTGAACACGTTTTCCGATAATAATACCTACGTCTACCAAAATCCATAGAGCCACTCAAGCTTTGAAGCAGCGCCCGAGTGTCGCTCAAGAAACTTGCCTCATTGGATTAGCGATTTTGTTCTTGATGTGAAGTTAGTGGAACAGCTATCGAGTTTTAAAAGAACGTGATGTTTCTTTTCTAGATTTTCTTTGTGACTTTGATTTCTTTCTATGTATTTCTTTATTTTTTATGTATTGATTGATATTTTACTTGAAATATCAATCCTAAGCGAAGTTACCTACTTCAAAGGTATTTCAAGTACCTTTGAAGTAGGTAACTTCAAAGGTTGGCGGTCAGTCCTTAATTAATTCATAGGCTTCCTAGGGTAGGGTTCGCCCTGGTGTCTGTCTGTCTGTCAGTCATTCCGTCCAACAGTTAGCGTCTCATGATAATGAGTTTGAAAGTTCAATGTTTTCAAATAATAAATAGTACATAGGTACAGTCAGAAATGCAACAGTTAAGTATGCTGAAAATTGCGAGGATGAAGATATTCTTAAAATCGTTAAAATAAAGCAAATTCCTAAATAAATTCAGTTCAGCGCATTTGAAAGCTTGATGTTTTACTTCTAACATCGTTTATCAGAGATTTCAAGTGGAGAATTAATCCGAAACTTCTTTGATCTTATTTTCCGATTTGAAGCTCCTTTTAACCTCTGGTCTTCATGAAATCACATTCGTAAATCAATATCAAAAAAGTTATCCCAAGTTTCTCTTATGTAAGTACCTATAGTTCCAAGAGAATAAATTACCATATTTCGTCCCCAATGCCACAAGTTCGGCCAATCTGGCAATGTCCAAAATTGTATCATCTCGCCCAGAATTATAATTGATGTAAATTTCAATACTAAACTTGGAAGGGAGTCTAGAATTATTAATTAGTGAAGTTGTGCTAGCATATGGACTAAGATGATACTGGGACCCCGCGTATTGCCAAACTTGTAGCTTCCCAACTCTCGTGCAAGCTGCATTACCAAACCACGCTGCGACAATCTAGAGATGTCTCACCCGATGTCTCGCAAGTTTTTACTAGGTACTTGAAACTTTTGTTCTTCCAATTAGGGAAAGGATCTGCTCTTGTTTCGCCTTAACATTTATTACTTTTAAATTCGTTTTTATATTTCCAGCCGCGTTGGTCGGGAAGTCATAAAATTAAAAGATTATGAAATAACTTTGTAAAGTTTCTGGCGTAGAGTACTTTTATTTCTAGTTAACAAAGGGCCCTTTTAGATATTTCTTGCGGAATGTGTATAATTTTTCATGTTTATTGCCCAATCGTATTACCCATTCAACGCCGAGCTGGCAAATGCTGCTGGCATGCTCATACTCGTATATGTACACTTACATATGAATATAGCTTCAGACGGTTTGTTTATATGAGCTCGTTCAATATTTTTCTTTCTGATTTTCAAATGCAGCGTTCCATATCATTTGTACGTCCGGCTGTAGCACAGATTCCGATATGACGTATGATATTGCATTGCGGGTTGGTTGGGTAAACAGGAGAATGCAATAATGTAACCAGAACTTCAGTAAGGCCTGTGTTTATGCTTCATTTCTCTGCAATTTCGCCGAGTTCTATGCAAAATCTTTGTTTTGTCTGTTTGCAAATTTAGCTTTATTCTTCCAAAAAGTATTTTAGCTGCCTTGTTGTATGTTTAATTCTAGTACTTACTTTCATGTCATGATAAAACTTCGTATGTACGTGTTTATTTGATGCTTTCTCTGATATTTGGTGTTTTATTCATTGCTTATCGGTATGATAATAACATCATGAATATTATGAATCCCTACGAAGTAGGTCTATGATGGAATCAAAATTCTGTATCCAAATAAGTTTGTAGGTCTGTTTGTATGACTGGTTCTGTATTTTATATTCGACTCTGAGTACTTTTTTAACCGACTTCCCAAAGGAGGAGGTTTACAATTCGTCCGGATGTTTTTTTTATGTATGTGCCCCGATAGCTCCTAGACGGATGGACCGTTCTAGAAAATCATTTTTTTGTTTGAAAGGGTTTGACACCAGGTCAGGATCTGATGATGGGATCCTGGAGAAATCGAGGGAACTCTTCAAATATTATAGGCAGACCTATAGTGATTTTTGTGTTTTTAGTAATAACTCGTGCATTTACTCACGGTAAGCATAATATTGTGATTAGGAACTGCTGATGAAGACCACATATGGCCACCAGAACTGCTCAATACTAGGTACAAATACAATGCGTGGCCTAGAACCATGAAACTTTGTACAGAGGTTCCTTAGTAGCGTGGGGTAGCACTGAGATGGGAATTGACAAAATTAAGTCCCCAAGGGGGGGGAGATAAGGGGTTACAGTTTGTATTAAACTCAATCTAATCAAATAGGGTTTGTGGAAGTCGGTTTTTTCTAAAGTTTACTTTTTGTTCCAATTATTCTTCTAAGAGGTCGCATTGATTTTAGCTTATCAAAATGAATTTAAAAAAACAGCTTGAATACCGACAGCTCTTGTCTTGGCAAAGAGTACGTCGCCCGGTTAATTAACCCTTAATTAGTCAGTTTAGTCACAGATTAATAAACTCTTTATTAATCTGTGACTAAACTGACTAATTAAGTGACCTTTTTATGACATTTACAAAATCATGAGCTCATTGTTACTAATTACTGGTATTTATACATGTCACAAACGAAAAAAATGTTTGAGTCTCCCATAGTAACTTGAAATCAGCTGATCGGGGCAATGTACTGGGGCACGAATTTTTTTTTCATTTGCGACTAGTTTCTTGGTGAAAGTTGTTTATGATGATGGGTACTAACTATCATTCCTTAAAATACGGTCAGCTAATTAAATGTCACCCTGTATATACAAGGTGTAAATGAATTAACGCAAAATGAGAAACGGTTTTATAGTGAAAGTTGCTCAAAATGATGTCCCTAACAAATTCGTGTCTCATTTTGCGTAAACTTATTTACACGTTGTATATTATATATACAGGGTGACCGCGGGGTCGTGTAGCAACAAAGTAACCTAAGATTTGCCTATTGGTTAGGAATGTTATGCTGTAGATGAGAGCTCGCTAAGTCATAAAAATTTTTTGGTACAAAATATAGCCCTAACATACCATATTTATGTAATAGTATGTTCAGTTTATTGTTGTACACATAGGTCTACCCCCTGTTTCATTATTAGCCGCGTACCCACCTAGCGCACGGGCTCGCGCGGCAGCCTCGGACGGCCTCGGTGGTGAGCGATGGCTCGCGAGGCAGCCTCAAGTTTTGTCCAATTTACACGAGGCCGCCTCGCGAGGCAGGCTGAGCCATCATAAGTCCGCGAGTATGCAAGAGACAAACTTGAAGTAGCTTTGCGCGCGAGCCAAAACATAACCGTACCCCCTAACGCACAGCGCTCACTGAGGCACCTTTGAGCGCGTCAAGTTTACCGACAAGTTCTGGCTCGGTGGCGAGCCGCGCTCGCCCGAGCAAACGCGCGCCCGAGGCAGCCCGAGGCACGTCCACACCAGCCGAGGCATTTGGCTCGCGAGGCTGCCGCGCGAGCCCGTGCACTAGGTGGGTACGCGGCTATTAACCTCTCATAAAAACTTGTTTTGCTGGAAGAGATCTCTTTTTAGAGATAAGCTCGCCTTTGTATACTATTGCTTTTTATTTACTTTTGTTTTATTTCAACTAATTGTGTGCAATAAAGAAATTATGAAAATGTATATCCTAGGGTCAGTTGGTTACCCTTCACAATTTACAAGCGCTACTGTCTTTTGACTTTGTCATAAATTGTTTATGGCCTTTGATTGTGACACTTCTTACTCCTCTGATTAGTTTATTTGAAAAAGGTTTTAACATTAAAAAAAAAACAGACTAAATAAGGATAATTAATTTATTAAATTACTAACGCATCGTTGTGATTATTTAATTACCAGCTCAATAGCTGAAACCGCAATCATTTACCGAGTTAGAAACAATATGTTAGAGTCACGACCCAAAAGTCATCCTGTATATTTTGGCCGACAATATGTAGTTTGAGCATGATAGTAATTTGGTTCTTGTGATAGAAACTTGATTACCACTTCAAAGAACCTTAGCATTTGATATGAACTTCATCTTGTTATGTAGATATGAATTTCGTCTTGTTATTCCTACTGTTCGTGGAATACGGCCTTGATTGACAGACCGACAACAAAGTGATCCTGGGTTCTTCGACTTTATAGCTTTCCAACGATCTTATGGCTCGCGGTGAAAGGTGGAACTAAGCTTCATGACGGTTTCGTTGCGTTAAGTAGAACTAGCGCCCCCTGTATGTGCATGTGCATTTATTCACTTCAGGAATTTTTCACTTTTAAAACTGGATAATACAAGTAAACGTGTACATACAACTAAATATTTGCATGCTATTGACTAGCTGTTTAAGGAGCTCAATTAATGAACCAAAATAATTACTGTACAATACCCTTTACATCGCAAATAAATTTCTTATTTCTTATTTCATGCCACTGGAGTGCCAAAAGATCGTTGTAAGACTGTACACTTTGTATTTCAGTCTTAGTTCGACGTGTTCTTTCATAAATAATGTAACTAAAATTCAGCCAGATATAAAATGCTACACAGAAAAAAACACTAAAATTAATCATAAACTTTACAATATAACTCACTATCATACTTGAATGCGGCAAAGTTACAACCGGACGGCTAACATTGTCTAGTGATAACAAAATATGAAATGTAAATTTTGACGGTTCTCCTAAAATAATTCAACTGTTTTAAATTTCACGCTCTCTGAAGTTTCTAGTTTTATTGCAGACTTGAATTATTATCTTCTGTTTCCGGGAAGAGGTTTTCGACAGCACTCTTTGTAAGGGGCACATTATATATTTTATAAACTGAAGCTTTTACTTTAGTCCAACAGTGTTACTTTTTGTACGATACCACACCTCGGACACTCCATAGAACGCTCGTAAAATAATCACCTATTACTACTACATAGCCTAATGACATTTGTACACGTGCAAATGTGTGCGTAAACTCGTTCGTTTGTGAATGTGTGCGTTCAGCTTCTATACAAAGTGTCTCCCGAAGAGGCTCCCCGACTCCGGGGTGAGGTGCGGTATCTGAATCCGCGCGGGGAAGGGAGTGGCCGTTCTGTACGTAGTACTATTATCTCTTCTGTGACGATACTTTACGAAATGTCCATGTACCCACGTATATTTATCAATTACTGTACCCTGCTCGCACGCCAGAATGACGCACAAACCTCCGTGGTTTATGTGATGTAAATGTTCTTAACAGACTGTTATCTCCATTTGTTAAATAAATAAAAAAAAATCACGACCTGTTCTGAATAATCTGTTCAATAGGACTTATTAAGACTGCTCGGAACACCGAGTAGTCTCGATAAGTCCTGTTGAACAGATTATTCACTAAATTGTTTTTAAAATGACATATAAAACTGATTCGTTTACTTAGCTTATCTACAGTTTCAGCTGGTTGTTTGAAACACACAATTTATCTTTGGAAGTACTTAAATGTAAGATGAGATATGAAAAGTCACTAAGTTTAGCCAACATTTTCCTTGAAATTGGATAGCAATCGAAATGGACGTTCGCCAGTGTAATCAATCAGGTATACGAGCAGAACATGGAAGTTCAAGTTCAAGTTCAAAATTTTTATTGACCATAAAATCATACATATTACTTAGTCAACGTCAATATAATATTAATATTTTTGTATACTACCGCCCGTTCGGAAGTTGTGGGCTTAGGGATGGAGCAAAGAAGGGCAAGAAACCTCCCCCGTACCTGACTCAGTCCATCGCCCCTCTTTGGATTTCTGTGCGCTGAGATGGTAAAGACCATGCAGTTTTGTCATCTAAATATTCTTTTACACTGTAATAAGACTTCTTCAATAGGCCGTTTTTGACATAGTTTTTGAACCTCCTTTCAGGTAGGTCCGTTGCTTCATTAGGTATTTTATTATAAAAACTAACACATACTCCCATAAAAGAGTGCGCAACCTTACTGAGTCTGAACGCGGGCATAGCAATCTTATTTCTATTTCTAGTGCTAATACTATGATTATGACCTAAAGTCTTAAATAAACCTATGTTTTTTTTGGTATACATGATATTTTCATAAATGTATTGACAGGTAACAGTAAGTATATTGATATTTTTGAATTTGTCCCTTAGTGATAGAAACATAGATTTCAGGTCGAGTGGGCAATCGGTTAGACTGGAGAAGTAGAAAATGCTGTGATCAAATTGGTTACATTACAGCTTTTCATGAAAACCACACCGCAAGAAAACTATGACCTCGATTCCCATAATCAGAAAAATAACGTACTAATTTATTGGTACACGGCCACACTGTGGTCTGAAGTAAAAGAAATAACATAGAGTAGAGAGTAATAGAGCGGACACGTTGCTAAAACTAATCTTATTTTGTATAAATTTATTTTTCTGATCCTTTCTATTTCTGCATAATTTCTTGTCTCTTTTACTTCTGCTTTGAACTGTGTTTCTATTTTGTGTATTGTGACGTCTGAATAAACGCTTATCTTATCTTATCTTATCTTAACATACGCATATACAGGGTGAAATTAAATTAGCTGACCATATTTTGGAGAATGAACAACCCATTATGAACAACTTTCCCTAAAAAACATATAGTCGCAAATGAAAAAAAAAATTCGTCCCTCAGTACATTGCCCCATCAGCTGATTTCAAGTTACTATGAGAGACCCAATTTTTTTTTTCGTTTGCGACTATGTGTTCCTTGGGAAAGTTCTTCATAATGATGGGTTCTATCATTCCCCAAAATATGGTCAGCTAATGAAATGTCACCCTGTATATTTTGTGTAGAACTGAGAATACATACAATACATACGTAAAACATTTAGAACTCCTTTTTTGCAGTCGGTTATTTACTAACATTTGCTACCTTCACTGTATTGTTTTACAAACCGCGATATTCTGTCTTTACGCAAACAAAATGGTGTAGTAAAATATTTGCTTACTCCTTCTTAATGGACCTAAAATCCGGGGCCTTCTCTAAATAGGTAAGTATATTATGACAATAGGTTTCAGCGATATTATTTCTTGGTAGAAATCTGAGACCCAAAGCAAATTTACTGACGGTCTTAAAAGGATTTAACACGAAGACGACGATCCACTTTACCTAGACATAAAAAAAATTTTGTTAGCGGCTATATTGTCTTCGGTTATTAATCTGTGGTTGTACGTATAGATTTATCAATACATTCTGATTTTACCCTTCTGCCTTCAGAAGGGAGGGTTATTTAAGAGACCGGTGACCGCGTGAATTTCCCATACAAACGTAATACAAAAATGATTTGAATTTGAGAACTAGTTCAAAGGATTTAGACTGTTAATCGGATTAATACAGTGTTTACGCAGGTTCCTGGTCGTATACCAAGGTTTTTATTCAAATTACTTAAAAATATTTTTAAATTGGTTGAAGAGGAACCCTGGTACACAGGCCAGGAACCTGCGTAAACAGTGTATAAAACCGATTAACAGTCTAATTACGTTAAACTATTTCTCAAATTCAAATCATTCACGCGGTCACCGGTCTCTTAATTTGACTAAACTAACCGGTAAAAGTTTGTGCACAGAAGCAATTTATCTAAGCTTGCTCCAATACCGAACATAGGTCTAAAACGCAATGCAATATACAATTGTACATGTTTGTCATTTGCGTTGCCCGAATTCCGTCTGTCCCCGGCAGACAGGTAAGTTATTTATTTACTCGTATACAGCTACATAAATTTCTTACGTATAGTTACTTACAGTATTCTGCAACAGATAAGTCCGACAACCTCGGAAGATATTAGGTGATTTTAATAGGTACATAACTATTTCAACCAGGTTTTGGTTGATCAACGTTTTTTTTTTTTTAACTTCCAGCCATGCTCCGTACCCAGGTACATCTTAATTAAATTTACCGTACCATTTAGCACCGAAACTTGGATCGTAAACAACGTTGCTAAAGTTCGTTACACTTTTTTACGGTGTTTTAAAAGTGTTGAATAGCTTTGCTACAGGTTCTTTATCTATTTGTAAGTCTTCACTGTGAGTTTTTTATGAGTGTAACAATAAAATCGGTCAAGTGCGAGTCGGACTCATACACGCACGATGGGTTCCTTACAAGATAAAAATGAAAAACCACGTGTCCCTTCGGTAGAACCATGGCGAAATACTCCGTTGGGGAATATGCATTTCATATGCATTTCATATGCATACTTATAAGTATGGCAACGTCAAAAAAGATACAAAAATCAGAGATACAAAATATCAACAAAGGAGTAAAGCGGGTAAACTCCATTTATTCGCTCTGGACCTTTGCTGATATTACTTGTGTAGAGAGGAAGTTACCTAAGAGAAAACATAGAAACAGCGCATTCCTAGATCACCTAGATAGATATGGAAAAGCACTTTAGTTCCGATACTATACAGGATGTGATAAAAGGTAACAAATTACTAATGGCGCAGAAAAAAGGTCAAAATCAGTAAACCTTTTGCTTTGACGTTCATATTGTCCATGTTTATTTACTTTTTTGTTTACCGTGATAACTAATTCGAGTTAATGTCAATTGTAATTTGGTATTATTTTTTATTTTTTATTTAGCCATTAAAGTGTCCCACTGCTGGGCAAAGGCCTCCCCCTCTTTTGTCCGCACTTCTCTGCCAGTTCGGTATTATTATCTAACTAGTGGCTCTGTGAGCTGTAGACCTCGCGAGTATGTCGGTGGGAAAGCTGAAGTGCTAACACACATAAAAAAAATAACCCAAATAATTTTCTTTCAATAACACATACAAACTTATGAATGTACCTGGTTACGTACATGCAGTATGAAAGTAGCCGCACCAATAACTTTGTAAACTACATTTCGCGATCTTTAATACAACCTATTGACTTTTTACTAAAATTATATAGTCTGTTTCACTCTCATGGTCTTTACGAATCCAACGACACCTCATTTGTTAATATCCATCGAGCCGTTTGGGTTGTAGCGATTTTTTTACATTTTAAAACCCCATATCTCCGCCATTTTGAAAAAAATCTAAAAACTGGCTCGAGTAAAAAATTCTATTTATTTTTCCAACCTGCTCACAAAATTTTACGAGAATCGGTTCATAAATGCGACCTGTAGAGGAGAACAACCGGACATACGAAAGCATTTTTGCCCAAACCTGAAACGGAGACGCTTCGCTCGCTTCGCTCGCTCGGTCAATTAAATTCCCTACATACCTAATTATTACCCGTTTGTGGTCTTTGTGATACAATTACATCAATCAGGTAAGGTGTTATAGTCAGCATCAGTTAAATTATGTCAACATCCTGTGCGTCAATATGGTTATTGACATCATTTTGATACTTTAGCTGTGTAGATATTTGTAGTGGTTTATGATATGTAGATCTATGGCTTAGCTTGCATACTCACACTTGTAATGCTGACTATTTCTTCTTCTTTTCTGGTCCAACCAGAAAATTCGTATGAAGCAGTACGAAATGCCTAAATACATATTATCCGAGCCACAAATTGATTTATTTAAAGCTACCACAGTACTTACTAACTTTATCCTTCAAAGTATGACTACATCTTTCTATTCTATTGCCTACACCCCGGTAAGCTCGTAAAACTCAACATTTGTCTTGTATAGACAGATCCTCTGCGTTCTGTTTTTCCAGCGGTGTTGTGTCTAGTCTGTTTTATCAACTCGGCGATTTCAGCCTCGGCCTGCTGAATTTTACTCCAGTTGGTTTCAGTCGCAGTCACGTGAGGTCGCGTTGCGCTGTCGCCGCCGCGTTTAGTTTTCGCGCCAAACTTTACGTCGTTTTGATATTATTTGTTTCTTAAACTCAGTTGTTACTCGATATATTGGTTTATAAATATTTTATAAAAAAAATACTGAGTTGTTGACTTGTAATATAGTTTTGTTAAATATAAAGTTTACCTATTGAAAATTGTTAAGATTAAAGTTAAACTTCTGATTATGAAAATGGATAAACCAAAGTTTTCGGGTTTAGTGTTCGTAAAATTTGCACTTTGGTGGCATCATGTTATTGTAACTTAATACAGTGAATGCAGTCTTCATTATGCTTTGCTATGTAAGTATTTTTTTTGTACTTTCCTACCATTAAGTTTGTGTACACCATTACCATCTTAACGAATCATAAGGTCTTGTTTGAAAGGTATATGAGTACATGTAATTATTTTTATTTTTTAACTGGCTAAAAGTGACACACCCCGTAAGGTAAAACGCGTGACGCTTTTTATGTGGATAATTGTTTATTTTAGCTTTAATTGTAATCTTACAATCAATCTTACACATCCTGTATAACCATAAAGTTTTTTGAACATGTAACCGCTCATGCAATCAACCAATATCATTAATCCTACCTATTTTAGTAGCGTCGTAAACATAGCCTTACGAGCAAAATAACATACGACTAGACCTTTGTAATGGCGCGTAAGTATAGGAGTATATTATTATCGTATGCGTACAGAAACCATAATAATTCTGAGAGGCTTGATTAGCTGGCCAAATTTTGGGAAATAATCTCTTAATAGAGAAAAGCTTGCGTTTGTCAGACTTTTTATGTTCACTTGTATTTTGATTTTTTGTGTGGCGATAAATGGCACAAAGATTTAGCAGAAGAGGGGTCCTAGGTATAAACAGCCTTTAGCATATGTAACACAAATCGCTCGGAATGATGAGTATTATTGCTGTACGTTTTTCACTTGCTTGTTTATCACTAGTGTCAGCGTGACTTCGCTTTCCCATAAACGTAATTTTATTAATTTTCTTCTGAGGATGCCAGAAAATCTGTCTGTCACAAAGTTTTATTTTACAATTTCGCACCGCATCTGAATTTGTGTTTTTGTTATTTACCTAATCATTATACAAATGGCACAGTAGATAGATAGATAGATAGATGGATAGATAGATAGATAGATAGATAGATAGATAGATAGATAGATAGATAGATAGATAGATAGATAGATAGATAGATAGATGGATGGATGGATGGATGGATGGATGGATGGATGGATGGATGGATGGATGGATGGATGGATGGATGGATGGATGGATAGATAGATAGATAGATAGATAGATAGATAGATAGATAGATAGATAGATAGATAATCCATTTATTCACTGTAAGAATATGTACACAAAAATACAATAAAGATTCTTACAAAACTACAGTATGTTCTTACAGTATGTTCCTCAGTTAGATTTGCTTAGCTTGGCTTTAACCTTTTTTATTTTTTTTATTTAATTTCCCCTAAAAATAAGTCAAGGATGAAATTTTATATATTGATTGCCTAGGGCCCGCCCTTAAGTTATTATTTACCTCCACTTAATATGCCACCTCTCCGTACTCTTTCTATTCATTGCTAAGTGCCTCAGCTGTTCTACTTTGGCCACTTTTCTTCTTCATTACCTATTTTTATCGAATCACGACTTTATTTTTCTTCTATGAATAATAGCGTATACTAAAAGTATCTCCCCTTTTAGGCCACGATGTACGAGTAGTGTGTTGCTCTATCTATTACTCTCTGCAAGCTAAAATACTGCCCGCTTCCACAGATCCCTACCCGCAATCCACTTACCAACATCGGCATCGGGTACTTTCTTTAGGTGTTTTATTCCGAAATCGAGTATAAAGTTCAGGTCGATTTTCATTAAATCATCATTCAAAAATCATCAAAGAACTACCTGCTAGTCTAATAAAAATCAAGTATTCCGAAACACTACTCTGATTCGATTAGCACAGGACAAAAAGGAGGAGGGTTAGACCCAGCAGTGGGCGGAAACAAGCTGCTAATGATGATGATGACCGAAGCACAAGAGCTGCCGCATTTCAATTTGTCTATTTACCCTTAGCTGCAGAAAACTTTGAAAGAATGACCTTGTATGAACCTTGGGCCCACCGGTGCGATCATAACTTTTTCCTCCCATAAAATACGAAGTTACCGCGATACAATAAAATTATGTATTTCGAAAGACCTTTCAAAT
Source organism: Argyresthia albistria (assembly GCA_963457715.1). Taxonomy (NCBI): domain Eukaryota; kingdom Metazoa; phylum Arthropoda; class Insecta; order Lepidoptera; family Argyresthiidae; genus Argyresthia; species Argyresthia albistria. The sequence goes on from OY735258.1 coordinate 9,457,825, forward strand.
GATATAGGTCACTAGTTGCTACACCGGTGGGCCCAAATTCGGCATGGTTCTTTGAGTTTTGATTAACCGTATTGCTCCCACATCTATTGTTCGCTATTGATAGTTTGGCCCGCGAGTGAGTCGATAAAAATTTAATCGCGAGAGTCTCATATTATTCTCGTTAGATTCTCGAAACTTAAATTTCAATTTTGGTCCGTGCAACTCAAGGTTAGTAAGTGAGGGGATAACAATGGATTAAACGTGACGTATGCTTGATTAACTTAACTTAGCTGCAAAGTGTGAATGTGTAAATAAATATTATTTATTTATGGATGGCGTTTCCCAGCATTGTGAAATTGTCACCGTGCTGCTTGCCACAGTTACCGTGTGTTATTATTCCGACGACGACGTCCACATTTTTGTTTATACGTTAACACTGTAGTGGACTTGTGGTTTACTGGACAGACAAATCATCCATCAAGTTTAGCAAGGAATGCATTTCCCTGTCTGCCCTAATGGAATGTCCACAGTCCACACATATGTTGCGTTAAAATTACATTCTGGCGCAGTCGGGTTAAAAGCAATGATAACCGAAACGGTTCCTACAGGCAGATTACGGACCACAGAGACCCAATCACGAACAAAGATTCGATAAAAAACTATTGAAAAGCCAAATGTCAGTCAAGTGATTCTGACAAAAATATAATTTCCTTCGTTCTCGAAAACGTTTTACGATCTCGAAAACGTCCGTGATCGAGGCTCTGATTACTTACAGATTACGCACTATACGACCCTTATTAATAAACCATTCTCAACTCTGAAAGCTATCTTAAGTGCGTGAAAATTACAGAATTGTTAAAAGCAATATTATTATTAATTTTCAAAAATTTATTGATTTAGAACTGTGAAAATTCGCTTGCCAAATAGAATGACATTCTCCCAAAGGTCAACAGAACAGACACGAAAATTTCAACAACTATTCATGAAATATGATTGCAACTTCCATCAATAAAATGGATGGAATGCCGATTAGATGTTCATTGGGTTTGTGAGTTAGTGAACTGTGACAAAGTTCTGCTGACAATTACATAGAATTTCAATCAATACCCGAATAGAATTTTGGTTCAAAACTATTCCTAAAACTACTGCATAGAAATTAGCTACTTAGCTTTGTATGGGTTGTTTAAGTTAATTATGAAGTGCGTCTCCCGACCCACAGATAAACCATACTAATATTTGGTTTTGTGGGATGTATGTGTAGCCTATAAGATTTATAATGTAATAAACGTCTATTCTATTCTAAGTCGACGGCCTTTCTTACGTAAAATAAAGTGTTGCCATTTACAAACATTGAATTGAATTTAAGTAAGAGAACACTTAGGTTGCTAGTTTGTTCCTTGTACCTGGTATAATTTGATTTAGCCAGGAGTTCCTGAATAAATACTTAAGAATAAACTATACTTCCAAACATAAAATTAAAAGTTTATCTGACGATGAAGCTGTCATCTAGATAGCACGTAATTTTCGAACGTCCCGCAAGCAACATCCGTAATTAACTTACTGTTTTGAATGGTTTTCTGGGTTTTTCTAGGAAGCTGTTATAATGAACTAGTCATGCTGATACTGAGAACGTTTGTTTATCCAATATCACACAACCTCTTAAGACGATAGTGTACTCGCGAGCTTCCATACAAAAAGCGTTAACGTTTTTCACCCCCTAAACCTTGTCCGATTTTCACAATTTTTTTACATGTTTGAGATACTATGGAAAACTATGCTCGTACGTTTTGATTTTTTTTGAAATATTAGATATTTTAGGAAATATAAGAACATAACCCAGTCCATATAAAAATATAAGTTCCAATATTTCCTAAAATATCTAATATTTCAAAAAAATCAAAACGTACGAGCATAGTTTTCCATAGTATCTCTAACATGTAAAAAAATTGTGAAAATCGGACAAGGTTTAGGGGGTGGAAAACGTTAACGCTTTTTGTATGGAAGCTCGCGAGTACACGATCCTCTTAAGGTGCGTACTGACTGACGTTACGTTACGCGTTACACAGCGAGCATTACATGACATGTTGAGCATCGAGCAGGAAGCCGTGAACAGTTGACGCTCGTTGTTTCCCCGCAACACTACGTATGACTGCATGATTGTTCGCTGTGTAACGTGTAATGCTCGCTAGTAACGTCAGTCAGTACGCACCTTTAGTTGTCGTACAATTCCAAAGTGCACTTACTTAAAGATACCGATCCAACCCTGTTCATTTGTAGAGAGAAACTGCTTAAACTTCCCAACGACAAACTCGACAAAGCTATTGCAAGAGTATTTTAGTAAAATGCGTGGGCGGAAAAGGGGGGCGTACTCAGAACTTTTTGCCCCGCAACATGGAAACAGGAGATTTTACGCGTGATATAATAATAAAAATGTGATAGATAACCTTAAAACATAAAAAGTACCAATTGAATATCTGGCTTAAAGTGGGTGCATTTGTGTCTCTAACTTTCCGTATGGTAAAACCATGGCCATGTGTTTTTATGTGTCGAAATTATAAATCTTAACCTGAGAAGTGAAAAAGTAAATGTCCTCGCCTAAAAACTTGGAGGAACGTGGCCTTTCCTCGCTTGCTCGAAGCCTAAAAAGCAACCTGTACCCCATTAATGTCCACAAGAAGACGAATTACCCAAATAAATCTTAAATTAAATAAGAATTCACCTTTACTGCTGAATTTACATTTTTAATTTAAAACCCATCTATCATCTATCTAATACTTTATATTGGATACATAAATGTTCTTTAAATTAAAATTGTCGTAAAATATTAGCTTATTAATATATATATATATATTTTATATAAAAAATGTGCACTTTCAAAAGCTGCGTGTCGACCTCAAAAATGTATTCACTTTCATACCCAAATGATTGCAAATCATCATCATTAGCCCTCTTCATTAATTTCTCGACTTTTGTTTTGCCCCTTCATCTACCAATCCTGCATACGCTAATGGTATCATTACAACAGATGCCGTTGGAGCAAGTTTTCTAAGTTTGCAGCGATTAACTCGCGCTTAGATTAGGGAACTCTTAACTGCTACTGTTCCTGCCAAATGGGTGATTCCCACTTAGTTCATTTGTCTGTAATCTGCAAAGATGATACTTACTTAGTTGTCTTTGTTGGGTGGTTGGGTGAAAACGATAGTATGAAGAGCTGGTATGTTTTTCGGAATGGTGAAGATAGTGAAGAAATGATAAGAATTTTAAGCCAATTATTGTTAAAAGTTTTAAAATATATTTAGCGCCTAATACAAAGCTGACCCTTCCGTTTCAGCTTATTATTGCTTATGATTTAAGCCAATTATTGCTGAAAGTTTTAAAACATTTTCAGCTTACCTACTAATATTTTAAAACCTGTCGCTGAAAATATTTTAAAAGTTTCCGCCATAATTGGCTCAAATCATCAGCAATAATTGGCTTAAATGAAAGGATCAGCTTTCCGTTCATTCTTCCCATAACCAATTGGATTCTAAGAACGACAACAAGTTTGGAGTTCTTTGAAGCGGTCAATATGGTCATAGAATTTCTGATACATGTAGCTGACTTTTTCGATCCAAGCTCACTAAATTCTTAAGTATCCCTTTATGCTGTCCACATCCACATCAAAACATTTTGACATTTAAACCTCAACAGTACTATTTTTTTCCATATATCCCTGTGTTTATTTTGTCAAATAAATATCTTTCTATTTGTATCGACATTTCCTAGGAATCGTTCACTGAAGTATCAACATCCTTTTTAACAGAATTTTGGTTGCGTAAGCATTGACTTCTTTAACCAAAACAAAAAAAAATATGTTCACGATCAATCATCCACTAAACCTTAAGACCTCATTAACGTTATGTACGATACATTGAACTGATAAGCTACACTAAACTCGAAGAAGTAAGCACGTTCTTTTAGCTACCTACATAAATAAGTAAGCGAGTAGAGTCGCCCTGACCTTTATTTCAAGGCACATAATGATCACTGACAACACGTATGCGCGTACTATCACGATTCCTAAATGTTCTTGCTCGCCACACAAACAAGCTTATATCAATCTGACACATTAATCCTACGACAAGCATTTGCTACTATCGGAAAACGTGCCTAAGCTGAAGTTTCTGACACAGTACAGGAGTACGGTACAGTCATAAGTATGGTATGTAACTATATTTCCTTGTACTAATTTAGTATGTGTGTCGGCCTAGCTAATCGCTTGGCATTGTTGTACCTGCGCCGTTTATATAAAGCAAAGGTGACTTAGTTTCTGGCAGGTGTTGAGTTGTTAAATATTAGACCACCCCTGTTCTAACCTAACCTATTATTCTATACAAAATCACTCGATATAGGCGTGTAGTCCCGTTGTCCCCCACTGCTGAGATTTGGACCAACTGCGAATTGGACAATTTACGATTTGGAAATGATTGGCTACTTCTGTGTAGTTACAAGAAGAACACATTGGAACTTCTCACAGTTCTTACCTTACTGCGAAACAATAAATAGGTTTCAAAATCAAAACATCGTGTTGGGGATTCACCAAAAAAACTCAAAAGCTTTCACTTGGCTTATGGAGCATCGCTGTTGAGCAATTATTACAATAATAATAATAATAAATCTTTATTTCAGGACATAAAAATCATATCGATATATACCTTAAAACTTGACATAAATATACGAGTAAAATATAACAATATTACCTAGCCTAGCTAGGGATTTTGTTCTATTTATTATTATTATTGTTACAATGACCCACATAGTCCAATCCATTGGCTCCCCATATTTTTGCGTCACCCTATCCCTACTAGTGGCTCTGTGAGCTGTAGACCTCGCGAGTATGTCGGTAGGACAGCTGACCTGCTAACACACGAACTTATGAATGCACTTGGTTAGCTCTAAGTACTGAAATGGAGACGCTTCGCTCGCACGGTCAAAAAAAAATAACCCAAATAATTTTCTTTCAATTACACATACAAACTTATGAATGTACCTGGTTACGTACATGCAGTATGAAAGTAGCCGCACCAATAACTTTGTAAACTACATTTTGCGATCTAAAATACAATCTATTGAGTTTTTACTAAAATTATATAGTCTGTTTCACTCTCATGGTCTTTACGAATCCAACGACTCCTCATTTGTTAATATCCATCGAGCCGTTTGGGTTGTAGCGATTTTTTTTACATTTTAAAACCCCATATCTCCGCTATTTTGAAAAAAAACCAAAAACTGGCTCGACAAAAAAAAAAAGTTCAACCTACTCACAAAATTTCACGCGAATCGGTTGAGAAATGCGCCCTGTAGAGGAGAACAGGAAAACAAACAAACAAACAAACAAACAAACAAACAAACAAACAAACAAACAAACAAACAAACAAACAAACAAACAAACAAAAGCATTTTTGGCCAATCCTGAAACGGAGACGCTTCGCTCGCTTCGCTCGCTCGGTCAAATATGTTGTAACTTGTCACTCGTTAAGTCGTTAAACTTTCATCGGCCAAAAAGCCTTCTCCTGTACTTGAATTGTTGATAGGCCTCGCTCTTCTCGGTCGTGTGCTCGAGGCTTTAGCCAGGGTGTAGAGAAAATGGCTCTGAAAGGACTGGAAATTAGGTACACTTGTTAGCGAAGATGTGGGATCTTGACAGTTTTGTTTTGTGTGCTAGGTAAATTTCGCCTTGTATTAAATATTTGTGTCTATAAGTATAATAATTATTATCAATTTTTTGTATGTTATTTGTATGCAATATGTGAATTATGAATTGTGAACGCTAGTCGGTACGTTTACTAGCATTGATATGTAATGTGTGTCGGATAAACACCAACAAGAATACCAGACAATTGTTTTAGTTTACTCTATTTGTAATATCAAACCTTATTTCATTTATTTATGATCAATTTATGGTATTGGCCATGACAACGTCGGTACACATCCGAACATTTGTCTACTGTGCATCCGAAGTACAGATCTTCAAAATAAATATTGTGATTCGGTTTCTACAAAGGAAAAGGTTGAAGTAGCCAGACTTGCAAGCGTCCGAGCAAATGATCTACAATAGTTGTGTTTAACACGATGGATGGTGGCAGAAAAAGTGTTCTTCGGAAATAAACTTAGGCTCAGCTTTAAGAAACAACTGTAGGGTTCCTCACCCGCAAAGGACGACCAACGTAGCCTCTGCTGTCCTTCTGTCTACCCGTCCGTCTGTCGGCGGGATAGTACCTACTCGTATTTCATGAACCGTATAGCACAGCGCTGACTGGCTTATAAGGATCGCGCACATTAGGACGGGTCGCAGCGTGTCGGGCGGGGCGGGCCGCATCGCCGCATTCAAAATCATGCGGCCCGTTGCGCCTTAACTATGTCGTATTTCGTTCGACATTGCGGCAATATTGCCATTTTTTGTATGGGGGCAATATTGCCGGCTCAGCACATCTATAGCCCCGACACACAGTGTGCGATTGTGCGACCCGACACGCTGCGGCCCGTCCTAATGTGCGCGATCCTTTAACCTTCAATAATGAAAAGGGCCGATCATTCACAAAGCCCCATAGTAGAACACTGCAGTGGCTAATAGTGAGACCATTAGCGATGAAGGATATCCATTACCATCGGATTCAGTCATCCATCACAATGGCTCGTGTAAATAAAGCAGGGGACATCTCCAGCGGTGGAGAAACGAAATCGAAAACCTCGATAAATCAAGCGGGATTCTTCAGTGGGAACCGGCATGAGAGAGTTGAAACCAGACTGCTGTGGTTCTGTAGAAATAGGTAGCGCCAAGTTTTTTGGCACTTGAGTGCACGTGGACGGGTTGGCGCTTTATTGGTACAAGGAAGACATGCATGTAGACAGTGAGAGGTGAGAGCTCGCTTAAGTGCCGAGAAACCTGGCGGAGCCTTAAAGAAATTAATGAACTTTATGTGATTAAAGCAGTTTTTCAAGATATCTGTAAATAAATCAGTGGTTTGCCCTTCTTTTCCTTATAGTGGTCCGAAGAGATGATGCAGAAATATGTGTAGATGAAGCATATCAGTTAATATCTATGTGAATGCAGAACTTTGCTTTTAATACTGAAAACACATTTGTAAGGTTTGTATTGGTGAAAACTCGATTCGTGATGGTTGAAATAACATTTTGACAACGGTCCCCTAAACAACTGATCCATTACTCTTGAGTAAATTAACCAAAGACCTCCATTTTGAATTTTCGCAGGCGCCGCATGAAAATAATAAAATAAATATACTAACAAAAATAAAATCTTTGGAGAAAATACGGCGGAGTTTCCTGCTCTTCTTTCCTCGATCCCTAAGCCCACGACTTCCGAACGGGCGGTAGTATACAAAAAAATATTAATATTATATTGACGTTGACTAAGCAATCTGTATGATTTTATGGTCCATAAAAAAAATACTGAACTGAAATAAAATCGAAGAATCTTTTGCTATCGTGAGTGACCAACTGCTTCTACCAGTATTCTTAGTTCAAGGGCGGACCCTAGGCAATCAGAACTTAGAATTTCATCCTTTACTTATTATTAGAGAAATTAAATAAAAAAAGGTTAAAGCCAAGCTAAGCAAGTCTAACTGAGGAACATACTGTGCCATCTTTATAATGACTAGATAAATAACACGAACACAAATTCAGTTGCGGTGCGAAATTGTAAAATAAAACATTGTGAAAGACAGATTTTCTGGCAACTTCAGGAAACTTTTCTATCGAGCAAAATTAATAAAATAACGTTTATGGGAAAGCTAAGTCACGCTGACACTCGTGATAAACAAGCTAGTGAAAAAACATACAGCAATAATACTCGTCATTCCGAGCGATTTGTGTTTTGCTTAAAGCTGTTTTTGCCTCAGGCGCCGTCTTAACATGAAAAACTAATTTTATATGCACTACTAATTTACTGCAGTCTACCCTGTCTATCAACCAAAATAATCTCATGCCTATTTCCATGCCATGGATCAAAAGAGTAACCATACAATTATAATTGAAACAAAAAGTAAACTTTAGAAAAAACCGACTTCCACAAACCCTATTTGATTAGATTGAGTTTAATACAAACTGTAACCCCTTATCCCCCTCCCCCCCCTTGGGGAATTAATTTTGTCAAATACCATATCAGTGCTACCCTACGCTACTAAGGAACCCCTGTACAAAGTTTCATGACTCTAGGTCCGGCGGTTTAGGCTATGCGTTGCCTGCCCGTCAGCCACGCATTGTATTTGTACCTAGTATTGAGCAGATCTGGTGGCCATATGTGGTCTTCATCAGCAGTTCCGCATCACAATATTATGCTTACCATGTGCATTTGCACGAGTTATTATGAAAAACACAAAAATCACTATAGGTCTGCGTATAATATTTGAAGAGTTCCCTCGATTTCTCCAGGATCCCATCATCAGATCCTGACCTGGTGTCAATGGGACCAATGGGAAGGTAAACCCTTTCAAACAAAAAAATAATTTTCCAAATCGGTCCATCCGTCTAGGCGCTATCGGGGAACATACATAAAAAATAAAAAAACAAATATCCGGACGAATTGTAAACCTCCTCCTTTGGGAAGTCGGTTAAAAGTGTATATCATACTCTGAGTTATTAATCTGTGCTCTGAGTATGAATTGTGTTTTCCTCTTAATAAAATCGTACGTAAAGTTGACAACTTCTAATTGGAAATACAGGTAACAATTAAATTCTCAGTTACAGTTCGAGTTTTCGCAGGGGTCCGAAACATTTTCAAATACAGACGCTCACTTCCAAAACAACATCGACCCTTGTTACAGAGTGGTATTACCACGATGGATCTTTCGGGAATTGTGTATAATTACTCGTAGGCTTTTTATCAATTTGAGAAACACCTTCTCGTGGAGAAAAATGGTGAAAAGTTTTGCGCTTTAAAAGCACAACAGTGTATCTTTACAACCGAGATCGTGCATAGTACGAATCAAATTCGAGATCAGAGATTTGTTGGTTTGGATTCTCAATTACTATGCATCTACAAAAATCTTCGTCAAATTTTATCAGTAAAGATATTTACTGTATTACAAGATTAACCCCTCGAGTGCCCAAGGCGCGACATCTGCGCCGAATCTTAAGGCGACTCTTTTAAAAGGGTGCCCGCAATGTGTGAGGAATGTCTTCACAATAAACATTGGCTACACAAGCCATATGCGAGCTGATGTCTACAGACAAGTGGAAGCGTCGCCATGACCGAAATCGGTCGAACCACATGATCACTATCATAATCAATCACCCTAAGAAGTTTTGTCGAAAATTGCAAACATTTCTGTCCAACATGTTGGGCCATGCATATGAACAACTGTACAAGCAACATTCATTTGAAACCATTAGGAACTCCTGAAAACTTGAACGAGCGGCTTAGCTCGCGGTTGCTGTAGATAGTATATAGAGAGAAGCAACAAGCATAATTTGTGCAAACCTCTCCATCTCCACGTACATTTTAGGATTGCCAGTATTACTGGAGTGGTTCGGGGTTAAGGTTTACTTACTCGGGGTACAATTCGTATAATACCCATGTATAAAAATGTAAAAATACTAACACCAGTGAGTTCGTCAGCAATATTAGAATTATTTTGTTTTTATGCCAGGTAGTCGGCATTCTTACCAAAATATTTTCGTTTATTTTAATCCTTCTTAAATCATAAATAAACCATTACTTAAGTACTAGCAAATGCATAGTTTAGACAAATAACTCGTTAAAATAAATGAACATTTCTGCAAAACGAAACAAAAAAACATTCCTCTCAAACACTGAACCGCATAAATCAGCGTACCGAATTTCCAAGTTAGAAGCCTGCGATAGGTAAGCGTAGTAAATCTCAGCACTCACAACTTGGGAGTCTATTCAGTGGCGACAATTCATCAGGCTGGATGACAGAGCGTCCCAACGGATCGCTTGTTTGCAAACCGCTCCACGGAGCGTACCATGGTTGCACTGTCTACAGTTGCACTGCACTGTAAGCTGAGTGCGAGTATATCTTCGTGTGAAACCCAAGAGGTAGACGATGGAGTTTCTTGATGTATGCCAGATTTATCTGTGTTATCTCGAATTACTAATCTTGTAGCAAAAATGTATTCAATAGCCAGTACAAAACTTTTTACTTTGATTGTCATATTAGTATTTTTACTGACCGTTATTTACCTTTTTGCTTTGAAATTAGAAAGAAAGAAAGGAACGTTTATTACAAGGACAGTGAACACATTACATTTAGACAAAAGAAACCAAAAAAAGAAAGTTAGACACACACTATATCATCAATAGTTGAAAACACATGAATGACGGCCGTGGTGTATCACTGTCAAATTAGTGATTTGAGTTACAGATAGAGATACAGATAGATCTAGCATCAGTCAATAAAGTCGTCTTCCTCTTGGATTGCACATGAGGATCTATTTGTCTACTTAGTTTGTATGCTTGGTGTCTGCAAAGATAAACTTTCCGACATTTAATTGTAATCAATTTGGTAAAGACCATGGACACGAGTTTTCTTAATGAACCGGGTGTTTCAACTGGTTTGAGTTTAACTAACGTACCACACAGGTTCGACATTTGCAAGTTAAAGATGACATAGCGTCACGCTGATTCCTATACGAAGGGGCAGAAGCTCAGTTGTGCCCACATTTTGCCTTTTATACGTATACAATACCCCTCAAAATTATGCTATTCGTTTTCGTTGTTTATTCAAGATTTGCTTGCTCGTCATATTGTTATAACGTGTTACGGAATCATCTTACTTCCTCATGTCTCCTTTAATAACGCCTATGTTTATAATTTATATTATGTATACCTGTCAAGGCGGTTGCCGTGACCGAAATCGGTCAGAACTCGGACCACGTCATCACAATCATTTGTACACGCATCTCGATTTTCACAAACTTTACCGCATGCAATCCTCCGTGGTACGGGCTAGCACGGATATGGGTAGGACAAGTTTTCCTGTCGTCGGTTACAAGAGCGTCTACTATATCATGTTACTATGTCATCCGTTACGATCCGTCTCTCGTCCCGACTTCTGAGTTTAAAACTTGTTCGAATTTCCAAAAGTTTTCACGGTTAACATAAAGTTTCATCTTGTTTGCCTTATGCCTCTTTTGTTTGGGTATTTTTGTGTCAAAAGCGCAATTTCGCGGCACATTTGTAAAGGGTTGCCATTTTAGGGACCCTATTACTGAGACTTCGCTGTCTGTCCGTCCGTCCGTCCGTCTGTCTGTCATCAGGCTGTATCTCATGGACCGTGGTAGCTAGACATTTGAAATTTTCACAGATGATGTATTTCTGTTGCCGCTATAACAATAAATACTAAAAACCAAAAGAAATTTAATATTAAGGGGGGCTCCCATACAACAAACGTGAGTTTTTTTTGCTAATTTTTGCTCGATATTGATAATGGTAGCAGGTAGACGCTTAAAATGTTCACAATATATTGATTATTATTTACTCAAAAAATAAATAATTAAAATTAAATTGATATTTTGGGGGGGCTCCCATACATTATTTTTTTTGCGGTTTTTTATAGATAATGGTACGGAACCCTTCGTGCGCGAGTCCGAATCGCACTTGGCCGGTTATTGTTATTTGTTACCGTGTTGGTACAGGAGGCAAATTCTCACCCATTAGACTCTCAATGAGTATTCGACAAAGGGGCGGTGCTTATAGGTCCTTCGCGATTGGTCCTTCGCCTATTCAAAGGCGAAGCGCCGCCCCTTTGTCGAATTCGACAAATTTGCTATAGAAACGAGAATTGGCCTCCAGAACCCTCCGTTGAGTCCCGTATCGCAATTGACCTGTTTTTCATTTTATTCGCTATGACGCCTCTTGTTTTGAGTACTTATTTTCGCGATCCGTATGGTATGCTTCTATATTTAATTACGCCTACAAAATTAACTAACTAATTACCTTATTTAACTAAGAGTAATCCCAAACGTATGAAACCGCTCACTAAGTAGCGTTGCGGTAATAACCCATTACTCTTTAAATGCCACGAGCACTCTTTTGTTTCAAGCACTAAGTAATTCATATTTGTGCAGTTAACGCGGTCAAGACTTAATGCGCGTTTTGGAGAATCGCCAACTGTGTTCCAATCCCGAGGGTCTACACATATACAGATACAATGTACGTGGAGTGAACGGAAGTGTAACTTGAGATTTACGTGTCTTTCAGAATACCATTAGGATTTTAGGAAGCTTATCAAATCAGTTTTACTTGATATGATAACAGATGATTTACTCAAAACAGAAACAATAAATATTATGAGAAAAAGTAAAGAAAAACAAAAAATGCAACTGCAGCAATTGTGCAGTTCAGGTTTGAAAAAAAAAACAACATATTGTCTTCCCTCCGTTAAAAAATTGAGTTGTTGAGTTTTTAAGCGTCAAATGTGACCTTTTGCAATGGCGCTACTCTACAAATAAGTTTAACATACCCCAATAGCAAACCCCCTGTAATCCGAGGAACTCAAACGAAGACCCTTTAGTGCCTCGTAAACTCAGTACAGTCATCAAAATCAGTTACCGAAGTCCAGAGGAGATCACGCGTATCTTATCCGTAAATTGGGGCAATGAAAAAGAGATTTCCGAATTGCTTTGCTTGGAAATGACCTTACTTTCTCGGCATATTTTAGGCAAATCTTTGTGTGAAATACTTGCGAATAAATTGTCCTGTCTGGAAGACTATTGTTATGAATAGTCGCGATCATTCATTGCCACTTGTTTTTTCTTGCTGGCTGGTGCTGAATCCTTTTAGTTTAATGAACACTTTAGTTGAGAATTAATACCAAAGAAGTACTCGTATATACTTCTTCTTCTGTCAGGGGGATGTTGTGCCTGCACCTGGCCCACGAGAGCGGGGCCTTTGTGCATGTCCCCTGCACCTGCACTCTAATTCAGCCATCCCAACTCCAGCACAAACTGGAGTAGGAGGCCTGAATGTTCAAGGAGGGTCGACGCTCTGCTATTTTCTCCCAGAATCGCGATTCTGGTCTCTATGGTGGACGGGCATGCAAGCAACATGTGCTCCACGGTCTCATCCACTTCCATGCATCCCCTGCAAAGGGAACTGTCTGTTGCACCTGTAATTTTCAGGTGTTTATTAAGTGTACAATGGCCTGTTATGAGGCCTATTAGTATTTTTATTTTGCTGCGCGGCAGCCTCATCAAGTAATTCGTAAATTTATGGTTAAATTTATTTAGGAATAACTTGGAGTGTTTGCAGTCGTCCCGGTTGACCCACTGGTTGTCGTATATACTTATTCTGCCTTGAGTCAAGGAGAACTTAGTTGTATTAAGCTAAAAAATATACGCCTGAAAGTAAAAAATATCAAACAAACATTATACTTTTAGTCCCATCATCTGTCTTGATTTCGCAGCTAGTAACTCCCATATAGTCGTTACCCTCGTGATTACATGTTACTTAAAATGTTACTTCAAATCGAATAATGTTTGAGGGTGGATTCACATCAGTACTGTATTCTGGACTTTAAACAAATTTAAACATTTTACATTTAAACATTTACACACAGGCGCATACATTGCTTCTGGCCCCACACTAGGGTGCCCTGTGTCGTGGGAACCAGAAACAGCGACATCACAAACATGTAAACATCCAAGACCTGGAGGATTTGAGGTATTCAAGACTTCGTTTGCTCTCAATCATAATCACTTCCAGAATATTCCAATAAATCATCTTCAATCTTTCAAGAAATATTAAAGTTGTTTAGATCAAATAGACAAAATTTTCCGAATGGATTCCATCGATCACGTCGTTTATCGGTTGGGTTGCTGTAATTTCGCCCTTCAACAGTTTGGTTAGTTGAGCGTCAAATTCTAGAGGAAAGAAACCCTCAATGCCTTTTTTTCTGCCTGCCACGATCAGTGTCATCTTATATGAACCTTACATATTTGCAATCGGAATAAATTCTACAACTGACGGTGTCAGATTTGTAATAAAACACAAATGTTCGTGCTTTTGTAAGCTCTATGCTAATACGAGTAGTTATACGCAAGTTATATGCTAAGTAAGTACCTAGATATTTTTATGGTTAGGTATGAAGTACCTGTCTGTCTGTCTGTCTGTCTGTCTGTCTGTCTGTCTGTCTGTCTGTCTGTCTGTCTGTCTGTCTGTCTGTCTGTCTGTCTGTCTGTTTAGGTATGAAGTACCTAACGACTTTATTCACAATAAGTTGTAGTCAGTAACTGAACTCGTGGATCCCACGACCGCGTTCAGTATAGAGATGTGTAAAATCGCTCTAGCTTACAAACAGATTCATCTTACAGCAATATTATCTTTTTACTGCCACATACACTTTATATTAAATTTGATAAAAAAAATGTTACAAAATAAATACTGATAAGTTGCTTTGTGTGTGAAATTGAATTTCACTTTACCTATAATTTCTTGTCTGCTTTATGACATAATCTCAATTTATCCAGCCAGTTGAACAACAATTCAGATTATCCGTAACTTCGGCATTTGTTCTAAATAACTACGTACGCATGTACAATCGGCAAACACTTCTTTGATCCTTGTATCACTCTTATTGCAAATTGTATATGGTAGTAAATTGCACGGCTGTGTTAAGAACAAGCATGTGTTCCTTTTTACGTATCTCAAGCTTTGTATCAAATTAGCCTATGAATTTAACAAACTGGGATTAAACTTCAGCTCAAATTATTAATTTGTTCGTAACGTTAATTAATAATTTGACGGTACGTGTTTCCCCTGTATCTTTGTGCTACCACAAATGGGACGGAAAGTTTCCAACACTATGTATATGAACTCGTATGAGACCATAATGATATCAAAGTAATTGGTAAAATGCTAATTTTAACCAAGCTATTTGGGAGGTGTCAAAACCACTAAACTAAAGGAACTAAAGGAACTAAACTGACAACCTCAATTCCGACAGCTCTTGCGCGGTGGCTACAGATTCCATTTTCAAACACACCATTTTAATAAGTTTAGTAAGTATAGTTCGTGTCGCCTCCCAAATCGCAGGCACTGTTAATTAAACGAAAATCGGAAGGTAAATTAGAGAATTAGCAAAAGAAGCGGTGTTACGCTACCGTGAAACAGCAATTTGGCTGAGTTTCTATTGTAAATTCCTACGAAACATTATTTGTAATATCTTGTCAGACGTAGTATTGTTTCTCAAAAAGGTGCTTTTCCCTCTGCTCTATTCCAATTTACATAAAATTGAATTATTTCATATACGTTTTCGCATTGAGTAACAGACTTTATAAGGGTGGAGAAAATGTGTTTATTAAATTCAATACTTGGAGATTTTTCATCCTCAATTTTTTGGCCAATTATGTGGCAATAAACGTGTGCAAAACTATATCAAATAAATAGAGTATTCCAAAACCTTGTATTGACCGTATTGTGTCTTAAATTAAACACCGAATTAACAAACCTGAACCCACCTGTTCCAACTTAGAACTAATAGAATACAGCAAACGTGCAATTCTCATGAATGAACTATA
This sequence comes from Argyresthia albistria, assembly GCA_963457715.1. Lineage (NCBI taxonomy): Eukaryota > Metazoa > Arthropoda > Insecta > Lepidoptera > Argyresthiidae > Argyresthia > Argyresthia albistria. The sequence goes on from OY735258.1 coordinate 9,473,341, forward strand.
ACAGCAATATACAAAAAAACTGATATCACATCATTTGTTCTTTTCTGTATGCGTCCCGATGTAAAGTGCCGAACTATCGAGTCGATTGTCGCTATTTGTATTCCTTGCGACACCGCGACATCCGTAACATATTTTCCACTCTGAATGGCTGCGAAAAAGACAAAAAAGCTCCCATTTTGTCGCAACCAAGCGTCGTATATCAAGGATAGTGTTATTGATGCCAGCATGTTTCTGTTTGCTTAGTCCACTCTAAGCGGCTAAAGGCTTCCACTCTTTGATGGGGATTGGCGCTTGCTCGACCTCTGCTCTTTATATGTCCCAGCGTGTAAAATAATAATAAGAAATTCAGCCCATTAATGTCCCCACCCAGGGGTACTTGGGGCAGGTGCCTTTACCCGAATACGAGTAAGATTAAGCTATACTCCACCACGCTGGCTCAGTGCAAATATTCGTAAAACACTGCAACACGGAACGTTCACGTATGGTCAAAATTAGCAACTGGATTTGTGGTGGTTGAAATTTTCACAAATTATAAAATAAATATGATAAAATAAAGTATACTTATAAATGGCGTAAACTGCAACGCGGCCCTTGCAGTACTCGGCCATTGTTTTGGCACGTCGGGGCGGGACCCGCAAATTACACAAAAAACGCTGATGATTTTTAACACAATTTTTTTACATATTTTGATTATTTTTACACATAAGAACCGTTCCTTGTAGAACTCCTGGAATAACTCGTTTAAGGTAAAATAACAACTTGACATTATAATGTTTTCAAACATTAAATTTTTAGCCAAAGGACGGTTTTAAAACATATTTTTTTTGGATTCAGGAAGTATCTCAAACTGCTGGAATAACTTTTTAAAGATGCGCATTTTGCTGGACAATCGTCGAAAAAATATCTTGCTGGTTAGCACCGGGATTCGCACCTGCATTTCCTTGCGTGAAACCCTTCGCTGTTAGTGTAGTAATATAACTTTTATTCTGCTGTGTTTTTGTAATCCAACAACTAATATAGCATCATGCCTTGTGTCCACGTTTTGCCTGCAATTCGATAGCCCATTTTGTTTTTAATGCGCTGTTTTTTTGCAATCTGTGAACTCGATAATTCACTCTTAACATTCAAAGTTGTTTGCCACTAAATCACGATGGTTGCGGATAAGCCAGAATTCTTAACTCAATTCCGTAAACTTTCCAACTGACCTCAGAAAACAAAAACATACCTGAATATTTTAATACCTTTTGCCCCCTGAAAGACCCCTCGTGCCTGCGGCTGCTTTCAAATTGAATTATGTCTGCCTATAAATTGTAAATTGGCTCATTTTCTCCTGCTTTTTTCTAGCGTTATGACTGACCTCTGAATATTACGTTTCGATTTTGGGCCGTGCGAGTAATCTGCTTGTCAATCTTCATTGAATTCTTCTCTTTTTAGGCTAATCTATTTTTTTCTTTTCTTCGTCCTATTGTGTTGCCCAAACCACGAATCAGTTTTTGGGTAATCTAGACGTCGTGTGAACGAACAAAAGGATCTCTCTTCTATTCTGCTGATGTCGAGTTCGCGATATCTTGATCTTTCTCCTTTGTAACGATATTAGCGTCAACATTCTCACAGAACTTTTACGTATTTCCCTGTACGTGTAACGTTTGTAGGCATGGCTTTCATTACACTCCTTGTAGGATTCGCGGGCCTTTCACTACATATTGAATTGGCTTCGTTCCAAACATGCCGCTGCCTCTCTAATCCGCACAAATTATGACATTGTGCCTTATATCGTATATATTCTGTTGTGTATGGTTTGCTTAACAATTTCTAATTCTATTCATAATGTATCAATTTAAAACAAAAATATGTACATATTTTACTTCATCGCATTATTATTCGTAATACCGCAGTGAAGCACATGTAAGGTACCTATTCACAATGTAATTTGGCTCATGTCGTCCCTCAAGCTGTGGCGCTCGCAATTTCAAAAGATTAACGACATTGAAAACGCTGTTTCTCGTGACATCAAACCCGTTGTTTCTATGCAGCCGCCGCATAATGAATTCATTTCTTTCATTGTCCGTCTTTAACGAGTTAAACCCATTTTCACTGAATAATTTAATATCATTTGCAGTTGAATTATTATACTTTCTAATGAAGTTTTCTTCAACAGCCACTCTTTCCATTCTCGTTACTCTTCCAAAGTTTTCTTGCTCATTGCCCGCTCTTTGTTCCTCTTTGAATAGCTTTGGAACTTGAGGTAATATTTTTACAGTCAATTCGCGAATGCAATTTCAAAAAGTGCAGCCACTGCTGGCTGCTTCTTTCCAACGACGATAGAAACACACTTCAGGAAATTCCCAAGGAACTGGGAAGGTGAGAGTCCAACGTATGTTGTTTACAAGTGTCTTCACACTTTTTATAGAGTTTTCGCATCAAACTTCAGCATACATATGCGGTGCAATGCAAGTGCTCTTGGCGTTTAGTAGCACCGAGCTAAGCGAAAGCCTTAAGTGTACCCATTGTGCCACGAACCTTTGTACGAACAGGAATGGCGTAACAAATGTTGCTACCGACTTTGTACTTGGGGAGTTTTTACGGAGAAAAAACTTGGTTTGTTTATGGGTAGGAGGATGATAGGGGTATGAAAAGGGGAATAAGGTTTTGAGACACAACTATAGTGCAACTGTATACATATTTTGGATATTTACTATTTTAGTGCGCTATACCATTCTGGTTTTTTTTTCTATTTTGGGTTGTCTGCTTGGGAAGGATAGGGTCTTCAATAATCGATGCGGCTCTCCGGCTTGCACCGATCCCTGGTTTACGGCTGGGCGAGACCCATCGGCCTCCGTCCCCTTTTATTGTTTGTTATTTGAGCTGTTAAGTCAGCCCAGCTCTAGGACGTTTTTTCGTTTCCGTACCGTTCTGATGACTCTTCTGATGACTCGAATTACTAATCTTGTAGCAAAAAGCTACGTTGTTTGTTTAATTTACTTCGTTCGTCCGCTTTTGATCTTGGAAGTCAAGCACTCAATAGAATGCTGCGTCAGAGGCCCAAATAGGGCAGATTTTCCAGCGTATAAGTTCTGACAATCGGATTGCCACCAGCCCGACACCCCTCCATCAACGTGTCCGAATAACGGCCTGTGCCCCTCGGTAGGGACATTAAATGGTCTCCATAATATTACGACTTTACGTGGTATTGATTTAACGAGCGAATAAAATGGAACTCTTTAAAAGCAGCATTTAAATAATTTCCACCCTTCGACTTCGAACCTTTTCGCCCCCACAATTCATAAAATATAACTTTGAACCTCAGCAAAGGTCTTTGACATTTTGTTTTATTTACCATCTTGTCTTGAGAGGCTTACTTACTTACTAACACTGAGGCGATTCCAGAGCCGTCACAAACTAATTAAACAATAAAGTAAAATAGTAGTTTTAAAATACACTAAATCAACATAACAACGCCAGGCTTTTCCCATACGGGGTGGCAGAGAAACAACTGTGCCCACTTTTAACCACCACCAGTAATTCATTACTCCATATACGTACCTATTTGAAAATATAAAACCCATGGCGGCCGGATGGACTGGACAAGCTGTTGGAGTTCAAGCTGTCATTTCAATTGAACAGTTAGCTTTCACGACATTCCGCGGTCGTCCAGTTGTTGGAAAAGTACACCCTTTTCCTACTTTGAAATCTAACCTCACCTCACCTCACCTCACCTCACCTCAGAGTAACGTCTTATTAGGAAGACGGATCAAATGCTAAGGGTCCCAAACATATCGGATTTCAGAGACAGATTTTATGTTTCGCTACAAAAAGGAGAAGTATTTTTCTTTGGAAATATTTTCAGGACGCTTGTTTGTTATTGCACTTATTGCACTGCGCTGTTACAATGTTATGTATTATTATGTTCCAATGATAGGTAGCAAATATGACATTGATAAATAGACAAGGATCAGAGACAGGATATTACATAACGTTGTTATATGAGAGTTAATTTAACGGACGTAAAGTAATTAGTTAACTAAATTAGAAATTAAATCATTTGCTTATTAATCTGTAGAGGTACACTGTATTTGTGTGTTTCTTAACAGTGAATAAATGGATTCTATTCTATTCAATTCTCGGTATAGTGCGTTCATCCAGGATGTGTCGGTACAACCGCAAGAAAATGTGGTCATTGCAATAAAATCTTAACATAAATAATACGCATAAGTCAGAAACAAATAAGATTTTAATAAAACATGAGTAGGTACACGTAATACATAGAATAAAGTAATTTTCGCCATACTTAGTAGATTCCACTCATACACAACCTTTCACACGGTGGCACTTCGACAAACTCTAAGTTGACTTGCGTGTGTACTCCGCAGCGGCTTTCTTTGACCGAGTGTCGGCGTTATTTTAAATTAGGCGGCAAGTGGCAAGGAGGCGAGATCAAACGTTGACACAAACGAAATGAATAGACTATAATAAGAGTCGCGTTGCTCGTGCGGATATGTGTAATTAAAGCAGTAGGTAGATCTAGACTACCTACTAGCAGCACATCTATGAACCCCGATGACGTAAATTTGGAAAATTATGTCAAATTCTCCAACAGCGTAAAGTTGTTTAATTCGGTGTAACGTTTTATGGTGCGAAAGAGTCACAAATAAGAAATATTCTTTCTCTTACTTCCGGATTCCCCGCATTGTCAACGCAGTAAACAAAGGGAGTTCAGCGGAGACGTGTTTTGACATACCGGCCACTGGCGCTGAGGAAGGAATTATTTTTGTGAAATATGCAAAAAATACCTCAACCCACAATCTAACCCCATCCCACCTTCCGAATTTAACCTCTTGTGTAAAATAACCTTTTTATACTCCAAAACTTTGCCTGTTCTCACGTTTTCTTTAACCCAAAACACTTGGCGGAATTTTTAGTGCTGCGGTTGTTTTTGTTTTCTTTGAAAGAGCGTGTTCAAAGCAGGGTTTGGGATCCTTTTGGGGCACATGGAAAACACATTCTTGCTGGATTGTTGCGTTGACAGTTTTATTGTTTAGTGACATCAGTGAAACAAAAGTACTCACTGTTTTGTTTATGTACTATACTTTTGTTTCAAGCTAACGAGTTTGAATTTAATTGCATTTAGGTAGACAGTTTTTTATCATTTGCGTTCTTCACGATAATTGTTGTTTATTTTAAATGCTTCTGGAGCAATATTCAATGAGGCCATTAAAGCGGCAACAACTTTGATCAAGCAATTAATATCTTATTTACCTCAACTTTTCCAATTTGAAGTATTTCGTTGAAGGATTTAACCTTGTTCCTCTGTGGGTTGATAACTTTCGGTAATTGTGTTAGTTCCACTGAAAACAACAGCTCTTTTTGGTGGAAATCACTTTTGGAATTCTGTACTAGAGAGTACCTGTGTTTACCACAATATGGAAGATTCTGGAAAATGGAAAAACTTTCAACGTTAAATAAAACAAAAGGTAAACGCATCGGGTAGCCAATAAGGTCCATTGACTAAGTAATCTGTATGATTTTATGGTCAAAAAAAAAATTGAACTTGAACTTGACCCGATACATACTGTTTTTATTTTGTAAACAGATTGATTTCAAAATTGGGTTTTAATTAACATTTCTTGCGTTTTTAAGAGTGTTTTACAAGCCTGTTACAAGCTTGTTATTTCAAAATGTCCACCAGGATTCCACGCTCGGTTTGAATTTCAGAATGCACAGGACATACAAAGCGTCATTAAATCTTCTGTAATTGCCTCCAACATTCGTCGAGGGCACGTTTGGATGCTTAGCCTAATTCTGGGCTTAATACTTTAGTTTCGTGGATATAAATGGGCTTAGTTGGCAGTGTGGTTTACCTGTGCTTCCCATTTGAGAGATTAGTCAGATTATGTGGCATTTTCTCATGCAGTTATTTATTTTGCACTGGTTTTACTACTGAACATTTATAATTTACACACAAACTTTTCTATAACAATATGTTGGATTTGCTGGAAGAGATCTCTTACTAGAGATAAGCTTGCCATTGTACAAATTATGTCCTTCTTTAACAGTATTACCTGGTCTGTCTTATAAATGCTTTAAGTATTTTTAACTAAATCTCGCCACAAATACGGTACGCCGCCGCCGCGGTACGGTAAATTGCCAGTACCGCAATATAGTTAGTCTGAAATAGTACCGGCGACGCCAAACTTTCGCCTTAACAATACAAAATAAAAGTTATCATTTCAGGCACTGCTTATTGTTAAACTTTTTTGTTTTTGTTTTGCTGAAACTTGTTTTTCTTCCTCTTGTTTCTTTTAGTGTGTTTTTAAACCATAGACATGGTAGAGCAGCGATATCCTGAAAATCCTGCCTAACAGTTAATTAATTATGTAGGTATCGTACCGTAAGTTTGACATGTTTACTGAGTATGTGTGTATTTATTAAGTTGCTCTATCTATACGAAGAATGTAGTTATTTATTATTTATATCGTTTATTCACGAAAAAAAGCACTTAATTACATAATTTAATTCTGCCAAACTGCCAGGCAGTTTGTCGGCAGGTTGGTTTGGCTCTTAACTATAACAGTATGTACTTTTTTCAATAATAAGCCCATCCCCCGTTCCATTTTTAGGGACATTTAAAGGTTTTTAATATAATATTGTTATAATCGTAAGTAGGTAGGTACCCTAATTTTATACCAAATATCTACCTAATAAAGACAAGAAATACTTTAATATTTTCCATTTACGAAATGCAGTTACATATAAAATTAAAATCCATATTTTTGACGTTATTTCGTTCTATTTGTCTGTTGCTGCGGCATCCTGTATAAAAACATATAAGCTGTTGAGAGTTCGCAAACACGTTACTAAATCTCCGGAATTGGCCCGCGGTTGCGTACAACAGAGGAAGGGATAAAACTAATCTGGGTTATTATTGGTACATTCCCTCGTCCTTGCAGATACTTTGTCAACTTACATCGTAAACACATGAGCTTGCCCCTTTTTAGGGTTTTGCAACTAATAGCCACGGCTCAGCTGTCTTCTGATCCGCTGTCTTTTTCATCTTACCTATTCTGTAAGGATGATTTATTCACAGATTAACATAAACCAAATATTAAATATGTATATATATATATTATACTTAAATTGATTGCGGGCTGTGATTGCGGGGCGGATGTTCAAAGCATGGACCATATAATTCAGGACTGTCCTAAAAGAAAATACCATGGAGACCCCACAGACCTCTTCACTCTAACTGACGAAGCAGCCGAATGGCTGCAGACATCAAGATTAGTTATATGAGCGACTCGACGGCTATGCCATACGAATAAATAAATAAATACTTAAATTTAAAAAATATGTTATCCTATGGGCTATAACTAGTTATGAACTAAGAGCGTCTGCCAACAAACTGTTACGCAGTTTGGCAGAAAATAAATTGTAATAGTCATAAGTTTTCTGATAAATAAATGTCTTAAAAAAAAGGGCAGGCCCTAGGCAATCAGAACTTAGGATTTCATCCTTAATTTATTTTTAGAGGAAATTAAATAAAAAAAAAAGGTTAAAGCCAAGCTAAACAAGTCTAACTGAGGAACATACTGTGCCATTTTTGATAAATAACAAGAACACAAATTCAGATGCGGTGCGAAATTGTAAAATAAAACATTGTGACAGACAGATTTTCTGGCAACTTCGGGAGACTTTTCTGTCGAGCAAAATTAATAAAATAATAAAGTTTATGGGAAAGCAAAGTCTGTGACTCGTGATAAACAAGCTAGTGAAAAAACATACAGCAATAATACTCGTCATTCCGAGCGATATGTGTTTTGCTAAAGGCTGTTTTTGCCTCAGGCGCCGTCTTAGGCAACTAACATCCATAACATTATTACAAAAGCATTTTTTTTTTCTGTATTTCATGTCGGTATTCCAGAGGCCCTAATAGGGCAGCTTGATAACTTCTGACAGTCGGGATGGCTTGGCACTAGCCCGACACCCCTGCACCAAACCGCACTGAGCCAGCGTGGAAGTGTATGGCTCAGGGTTACTCGTATCCGAGTAAAGGCCCGTGCTCCTTGGTTAGGACATTTTTTATTCAATTTTTTCTGTGGTTTTTTGTTTTCGAAATTTTTGCTATAGAACCATTCGTGTGCGGATTCGACTCGCATTTAGCCAGTTTTCCTGAGAGTTGGCACTTTTACTCTGCAATGCTAAGCCGTTGTATTACTCCTTGTTTATCACGGTGAGGCGTCGTACGCTCAACGTGGAAGCATACAATAATACTTTTTGTACGTGGTCGCAGTGAAAACCGGCACTAATGTTGAATTTCGCGTCGCTCCGTGCTCTGCCTCACTTATCTTGTGATATTTGCACGAATTTATGGTCACATCTCTGTGAGGATCACGCGTTAAGGGTCCCCGCATACGGGCCATCAGCCACAGTCACAAAACGCCGCTTCCAGCATATTTCCGGTAGTTTTCATACATTTTATATGGACTCGCCGCACACTGTTGACACCGGCGGTGGCCGCCACACTCTGGCGTGACGTGTGGCAGCGTTTTGCGGCCCGCACCGACCACAAAACGCCGCCACACGTCACTCGCGCAATTCCCCTGACCTAAAGTCCATTAAATGATACGGGGCGCATTTGTCAGGGAAAGTAGCACCGCTGAAGCGCGCGTCAGCCACCGGCCACAAGTGCCGGCGCGCTTCAGCTTTCTTTGTTGCGGTGTCAAGCTTCTCGTGGCGGTGTTTGTGGCTGTGGCTAAAAGCCCATGTGTGGTGACACTAAGGCTTCCGCACACTGCTGGCTGGCCGGAGGCGGGGCGGTTGCCAATTTTGACCAATATAATGATCAAATGGCCGCTTGATGGCTGCCAAAATTACACAACAGCGCGGTCCCGCTGTAGAACCGCCATTCGTTTCCTAGAGTTTCTTGTAATTGACACCCGCTACCGTCAAGCAGTTGGTGTGCCCAAGCCTTTATGGTAAACTGTGCAGTCTCTCTGCCCCGACGTTAAATTTATGCTACTTGTGTCACGAGGACACGTCCAAAAAAGTTCAAATAACGGTCCGTTGGTCGCAGCTAAAGTTTCGAAATACCCATTGTATTTTCACTATTTCATTCTCTACATGGTAAAACAGACATTACATCTGTACACCTCGTAGAAATAGAATCCATGTTTCGTATAAGTTTGTTCCACGTTGTGTCTGACCAGTAATAGGTTTGTGGCCTGTCAAGTCAAAATAGATACTTTTTATGAACTCTCATAACGGAACTTTTGTTCCTGAATTCTATGAAATAACAGAATGACGTCATGGAAGAGTGCCATGAAATGCTGTCTTTTTTTGCACAAAATTGACTTTATAAAATATATCTACTGGAAATATACAATTCTGAGAATGTCAAGCCATTTTGTACATAATGCTTTAACTTGCAAGACTTGTTCCTAGATTTATTGGATTACCTTGGCCACAAGCCTATTTGTTGGGTTTTTTTAGGGTTCCGTACCTTAAAAGGAAAAAAGGAACACTTATAGGATCACTTTGTTGTCCGTCTGTCTGTCTGTCTGTCTGTCTGTCCGTCCGTCTGTCCGTCCGTCTGTCACGACCCCTTTTCTCAGGAACGCGTGGAGGTATAATGTTGAAATTAATATCGATTACTCAGGTCTATGGTCCCTCGGAGCTGTGAAAAAATTAAACTTCTAGGTCCACGCAATCAAAACATACCGCGATATTATGTCATAATTTTGCTGGATTTGTATGAACTCGCGTGGAACTCGCAAGGGAATCAAAACCTACAGGGTACTTCCGGTTGGCCTAGGGTCATGAAATTTGGAATGTAGGAAGGTCTTATAGCACAAGTTAAGGAAGAAATCCGAAAACTGTAAATTTCTGTCTGTCTGTCTGTCTGTCTCAACTTTTTCTCAGAAACGCATGGAGGTATAAAGTTGAAAATAATGAGTACTGACAGCGTGTACGGAACCCTTGGTGCGCGAGTCCGACTCGGACTTGACCGGTTTTTTTTTTAGTTTGACCTATGTTATCCCAGAGTGTGGCTGGTAAAAACAATTTGCGCCACTTCATTCTTAAATGTATTGCCGAATTTATCTTCACCCTTTCATAAATTGGGCAGGCGGGTTTTGGTACTAAGCATTACCATATTTTACCGACACAACGTTGAATTTGAAAATTAAACAATCGGCTGTATCTGACTCTCGCATAATGGCAAATTATTTCGTCAATTTACAGCTATTGCATGGGATTTCGCCTCCTCTTTAAAACAAAGTGCAGCTTTGTTTTTTTTATACATAATTTAGCCTGTGTCCAGTAAGGTTCTAATGTAAAACAGGGTGGTTACAAATAAAAATATTAGTATTGATCGTCTTAGCAACCCGCACTGACTCAATCTTACTCATATCCGGGCAAAGGCCTGTGCCCCTCAGTGGGGATATTAATGGGCTACATTTACTTTTTACTTTTACTGCACCGTGTGTGTTACCGGATAACCCTAAAAGGGTTGTCAATTTGCAGTAAAAGCTCCCTGACCTAATAAAGATTCAAAATTGAACAAACAAGAACAGTATTTCATTTATTCCCGTGACAAAGAATGTAGGAAGGTAGACATTTTGCCTGAAAAAAGAAAACGATATAATGTAGATACCTAACGAACGGAGTTCTGTAATGCCTTTTTCAAAGAATTCGTGGGAATCAGCACGTGGCCAGAGTAAATGAAACATAAGGTTTTTCACGTCGGTATTTTTAGAGTTCCGTACCTAAAAGGAAAGAAGGAACCCAGGATCCCTTAGTTGTTTCTCTGCCTGTCGGTCTGTCAACAGCTCTTTTCTTCAGAACGCGTGGAGGTATCAAGTTATTAATATAAAGTCAGTAGTTTTTGAAATGTTAGCCTAGCCTAGAATCAAGCAATTTGGCATGAAGCAGTGCCTGGTTAAAAGAAAAAATACAATAACTAAAATTGTGTTCTTCCATCCATTCTTATAAAAAAGAATCGTACGGAACACTCATGTGTTCGAGTGTGACTTGCTCTTGGCCGGTTTTTTGGGTTGTGTGGATTTTACAGAGCGAGGCCTTACTACAAAAGTGATGTCTCGTTCCAAGACGCTAAGAAAACACACCACTGCCGCATCGCTTCGATTTGTCCATAAGTTCATTGTACTGTAATTTATTCTTACGTGTTTTATGCACTGATAAACTTTTTTTTTAATAATATTGACAAAATGATAAAAAAAAGTCATGTCTGATCCATCCGAGCCGATGAAGATCATAGGTGAGTCGGAATTTCTAAGAATCTACATTTTACGTGACCTCATCTTATTGGGTGATACTGCTTTGCTGAAAATCCTTTACTTCAGTTATCAATTACATTTAAACACAAGTAACTGTAACCGTCAAACATGAAATATTCATGTGGCCAGATACAGGAGTGTCTGTATGGAAGTGTAAAAAAACCGGCCAAGTGCGAGTCGGACTCGCGCACGAAGGGTTCCGTACCATTATCTATAAAAAACCGCAAAAAAAATTGTATGGGAGCCCCCCTAAATATTAATTTAATTTTAATTTAATTATTTATTTTTTAAGTAAATAATATACTTAATATATTGTGAACATTTTAAGCGTCTACCTGCTACCATTATTAATATCGAGCAAAAATGAGCGAAAAAATCACGTTTGTTGTATGGGAGCCCCCCTTAATATTAAATTTCTTTTAATTTTTAGTATTTGTTGTTATAGCGGCAACAGAAATACATCATCTGTGAAAATTTCAAATGTCTAGCTACCACGGTTCATGAGATACAGCCTGGTGACAGACAGACGGACGGACGGACGGACGGATGGACGGACGGACGGACGGACAGACAGCGAAGTATCAGTAAAAGGGTCCCGTTTGGCACCCTTTGGGTACGGAACCCTAAAAAGTTATGTAAATGTTAGTATTCGTTGGTTGATTGGTATTCAAATATAGATGTAGAAACTTTTAGTACCAACAGTAGTTACGCGTCATTTAATATAGAATAGCGAGTAATGGTAGAGCAAATAGTTATATTATAGCAATCCAGTAACAACATATTAACAGAATATTGTGTGAATTGTCCCCGAGCGGTAATAAATGGAACTTTCGGTTTCACGCCTAACAAGCTCGATTTAACCGGATAAGCCGAAATGACGATTTATTGTCTTATTAGCGTGTTGTGGAAATGGCTTTATATGCTCTGCTATTAGCCCTTTGTTTATGATACGAACAACATATTAGATGGTTTCAGGATATCCATAAAGGGTTTGTTTCTGGTGTTTTGTTTGTAGATATTTATAAAAGTAACAATTTAGCATTATGCGTTCCTGGTATCAGTAATGTGATGATGTGACTCTTGAAAAAAAAACTGTGAAAATGTCTGTCAATGCACATTTTTGTTAAAAAAAAAAACAGTAGAAACTACTGAGATTTTAAAAATGTAATGGTAGATGTGTGTAATAGTAATAGAGGAGACCAGATTATTTGCAGTTTTTTTTTGTGCCGTTGTACGGAACCCTCTTGCACGAGTCGGACACGCACTTGGCTGGTTTTTATATTCCTAAAAATATTAGACCTAGCTCTGGCGCTCTCTATGTACACCCCAGCTACTCTTATTATTCTGAGGTATGAATAAAAGCGGAATTTCCGCTAAAATACCAAAATTCTCAGCTCGTTGGATCGGACCTAAGGCTCAACAATTAAATTTTTAAATCTCTCCATGACATAAACGTTTCTAATTTTATAACATCATAAATCTTTTAAGCCCCACTTTAACGACTGACTGTCCTTCCGAAATAAGTCTGAAATGAAATACAGAGGATCAAGATTGTTTATTACGAGTAAAGCTATGATTTCAACTGTTACCAACTCAATTGGTTTTGACTTTCAAGCATAGGGGTTCATTCATTTCATTACAGAACTGTCTCCAATACGTTGGAGAAGGTATAAAACTCTCTGGTTTAGGTATGAATTTGGCCAAAATTCACACCACAAACTTATTGAGCTTTAGTTTTGATTTATTGACTTTATTTTGTTGACATATGGCGTTGTTGGTGGCATGAGGTTAAAGTTTCGTAAAACGCAAACCGTTTGTTGTCGGCAGGGATAGGGTTTTAAGACTCCCGAATAGATAAACAACATTTGCCACAGAAAATACAGTTGCCTTTTTAATAAACGTCATTCAGCGGCATTATTTCCGACTGACGTCATCCAGCCCGAGCATTATGACGTCATAAGACTCACTGCCGTGCATTGTTGCACTACGTCGCGTCATCGGAAATGTTTAAATGTATTTATGCAAGCGGATTTGCCGTCTCCGATCCTCTTTTCTGTTTTGATTGTTTCAGAATGTATAAGGTTGCATTTTTCTGAGACTTGCGATATACTTCTTGTTGCAATGTCGGTCGAAGTGACGTTTGAAACACGCAGCCCACCGTTTGGAATCACCGCCCGACTTGACAAGATAATTCGCGGTTTTTAGGGTTCCGTACCCGAAGGGTGCCAAACAGGACCCTATTACTGAGACTTCGCTGTCTGACTGTCTGTCTGTCTGTCTGTCTGTCTGTCTGTCTGTCTGTCTGTCTGTCTGTCTGTCTGTCTGTCTGTCTGTCTGTCTGTCTGTCTGTCTGTCTGTCTGTCTGTCTGTCCGTCCGTCCGTCCGTCCGTCCGTCCGTCCGTCCGTCCGTCTGTCTGTCTGTCTGTCTGTTTGTCTTTCTGTCTGACTGTCTGTCAACAAAATAAATTTAAGGGGGGCTCCCATAACGTGATTTTTTTGCGGTTTTTATAGATAATGGTACGGAACCCTTCGCGCGCGAGTCCGACTCGCACTTGGCCGGTTATTGTAGATTAATTTATTATTACTTTCATAAGAACCTCTAACACAGTTAGGTTATATCGTATGCTCTATTGCTTGGCCTTTAGGATATTCGGCTTAATTTAGTGCTTATAAACTTAGTTTAGAACTGCCTGTCTCAGTAGTTTCTCTGATAATCGCCTGCTTATAATATCTACCGCTTAACCATACATGTTGTGTAGTCCCTAGATTACGAATGTATATAAAAGTTCACTGTCTGGCATATCATCTATTGGATTGGATAATGTGGCCATGTAACACAGGTATTATATTGTGATTATTTGAGTCGGTCTGAGTTTATCAGCTTATCACGTCATCGCGTAGTAAAATATATTTATCCATACCTATAAAATATTCATTAGCTGAAGAGATAGAAGACAATTATATATTTTTTCCTGTCGTCACAAGTTCAAGTTCAAGTTCAAAATTTTTATTGACCATAAAATCATACATATTACTTAGTCAACGTCAATATAATATTAATATTTTTGTATACTACCGCCCGTTCGGAAGTTGTGGGCTTAGGGATGGAGCAAAGAAGGGCAAGAAACCTCCCCCGTACCTCTTTTAAAATATCAGAGCCTTAAAAATACAATGTTATGTATTTCTACTTAAGTCTAAGGAAATACACCGAGGAGAGACGTACTGACTCAGTCCATCGCCCCTCTTTGGATTTCTGTGCGCTGAGATGGTAAAGACCATGCAGTTTTGTCATCTAAATATTCTTTTACACTGTAATATGACTTCTTCAATAGGCCGTTTTTGACATAGTTTTTGAACCTCCTTTCTGGTAGGTCCGTTGCTTCATTAGGTATTTTATTATAAAAACTAACACATACTCCCATAAAAGAGTGAGCAACCTTACTGAGTCTGAACGCGGGCATAGCAATCTTATTTCTATTTCTAGTGCCAATACTATGATTATGACCTAAAGTCTTAAATAAACCTATGTTTTTTCTGGTACCAAGGTACCAAGGTAAGGTTTTTCACCTTGATGTGTGTAAGTTCCCACTTATTTCTAAGAGGCGGATCAGGCTAATAAATACACTATAACTTTAGAAGTTTCCAAACCTATCGTAGCTTTGAAAGTTTATCTATATGTAATATAAGTAACATGCTTCATAAAGTTCTGCACACGAGCGAAAAGTTGCCACTGTATGTTACTAAAATAGACTGACTGAAAGTACGAATAGTTTCGACATTTTGAGTCATGAGTTCTGTTTAGTTTCACTGATTCTGATGAGCTCATCTTATCAACAAGTTTTTTTTATATATATATCTGCCACATCCATAACTCATATTAAAAGCTAGAATTACGTATTTGGTTGCATTGAACTACTATTGTAGCTCAATGTTTGGTTGTCTTGTTTTCGTAATTTCGTATTTTCTTTATTGTACTACACACGAATGACATACAGAAAACTTATAATAGATATACAATGTACAACGGCTAGCTTATCTCTACCAAGAGATTACTTCCAGCAAACCATTGTATTTTTCCGTTGTTTGTACCTGGAAATATTTTAATTATGACTACGATTTTCACTTTGAATTTTTTCATGTTTCTATTCAAAGCGGACTTGAGATAAGCGTCGTCTTTCAATTCCACAATCTGAAATTGATCTTTCCGTGTCATTATTATACGATCCGATACGAGATAAGGAGAATCGTACTCAATTGATATCTATCTCGTGTTCTGCCGTCGTTACTTGTAAAGGACTCAATAAATTTTACGACCGCTGTAAATCTCTTTTGAAATATTACCTCCAACTCTCGAGAAGATTCCTGTAGAATCTGCGACTGAGGACAGCAAGGAAGTAGTTTTAGTAAGTCAGATCAGTCAGATCTTTAACTTAAATGTCCATTCACGAAATGTATTCTTCAAATGGCAGACTAGCCTATATCTTTTGGACTTACTTAGTATTTACAAAACAAACATAGCCTTTCACAATTTCTCATACGGGGGGCAGAGGCATAGTTGTGTCCATATTTTGGCAATTATTCAATCCGAACACCACTTTGCGTAACAGGAGGCGTACCTAACGCCGCCCGCAGCAATGAATGTATGAAATTTTCGCTTTTCCTAGTTTCCACGACAAAGGTTATTAATAGTTATTTATCCAACAAGTGAGGAAAGTTCGTTTTTCCTATGAGTTTTGATTTTGAGTCTTGAGCGAACGAAGGATTGAAAAATAGAATCACGAGCGCAGCGAGTGATTATAAAATTCAATCCTGAGTAAGCGAAAGACTCAACAAAACGAATAGCAAATGAACTTGCTCACATGTTGCATACAAAACTTTTCACCACTCCCAGCAAGAAAGCATTCAGTCACCATAGGTAAATAAATTAAATAGTCACAAAGCAAATCAAAATAATTCTTTATTATAAAATAAAATAATAAAATAAATAATCAGTGATCATGAATGACCTACAGTAATTTAATTCAATTTCTTATATGCTGGATTTTATTGGTATGTTTATTTTATGATTTTGTTTTATTGGTAAGTTTCTGAAATGATCTGGTTAACAATTACAGGGCCTGTAATAACCATTTTTACAGCCTTATCTTTACTATTAATCTTAACTTATAAGTATTTCTATTCTAAGTATAAAATTATTTATTTTTCAAAATATCTTTAAACTTAACATAAATATCAGGCAAAGTTAGTTTCTGAACGGGATCATTACTTTCCTCACTGTTTTCGTAGAGGAAAGACACTTCTTTCGTGCGGGAGTGGTGAAAATACGTTTATGGTTCCTCATAATATTTTTTATCATCGTTAGAAAGTCCTATAGGTAACGCCATCTACGACGACGCGTGACGTAGCTATTTGCATCTTTCTTTTTCATACTCATACTCATATATTTATTGCGTCATTGTGGTACACTTTTTCTTTCATCGGGGCACTCTGCTGAAAGAAAAAGATGCAAATAGCTACGTCACGCGTCATCGTGAATGGCGGTACCTATACTATTGAACGAATTGAAATACCTATTTATTCTTCAATATTAATTTTGTCCCCATAAAATTTATAACAGTTCGTGAAATTTGACCTTTTCAGTACGAAAACTCTAGGTAGAAAGTCGTCTTTATACATTACAATCAACCTTCATTAGGTTTTAATGTCCCAATCCCTTGGCTTACCGGTCATTCAGGCAGTAATTCTTTCGTTTTCTTTCGAATTCTACACGAAATGGAATTTCATTTCATTACACAGGTTACTTGATTTTAGGATTTTACGATCTCTGATTTTAGCCTTTTTCTGGCTTTTTATATTCAGCGCCCACACTGCCACGTTTTTCTGGTGCCCAAATATTAGAAACGTGTATTGTGTAACAGTTAACAAATATTCTTTGCTATTATTTTTGGAATCGGTATCTCGCTTTGATATTGGTTGAAATGCGTTGTTTTTTCGACTCCATGATTCCATACAAATAAAGTGACTGAGGATATGGGTTGATCTAGGTATGTCTGTTTGCTTGTTTAGTTCCGTAGATTTATTCTACTTCCTTCACGACTTATAGACTTTCCACTGATTTGATGAGGACCGAAGAGCTTTCGACTGAGTGTTCGTGAAGAACAAACATGTTAATTGTAGGTACTTACATACAAGATAATTGTCTGATATCATAACATAGCGTCAGCGTAGCCTTTTCCCATACGGGGTGGCAGAGGCACCACTGTGCCCACTTTCAGCCAGTGATTCATTCAATATCACCAGCAGCGAAATGGGTCGATCACATTACAAATATCGTAAGGGAAACCTGGATTCGATTGTCACAAATAGGTCTAAAAAGAAGAGGCCAGCAGTGGGCCGAAACAAGCGGCCGTTGATGACAACGATGATATTGCACTGACTGCAGTTCGCTTTCAAAATGGAGCAAATTCCCGAATTTATTTTTGAAGTAAAACTTCTTGGGGCACGGGGGTAAAATTTATTTAACCTCTCAACTGTGGGTTATTCATATATTTGCTTTTCAATTGCTACTAGCCGGGTGCTATCACGAGTGGCTAAGAAATGTAACGGAAATTGGAATCGGTGACGTCAGGGTCGGCTGAAGACTTTTAAAACCGCAACTATTTTCAATACGGTTTTTAACTAATCAGATAAGATAATAATACATTCGTACAATAAAGAATGTTAATTAGTGAGAGAAAAACCTGATGAAACGTTAACAAATAAAAATTATTTTAAGCATTCTTCCACGAGTTCTTGATTTCCGGTATGGCCAAGATGGCGCCGCCGCCGCCGCCGCTGGCTGGGACTTCAAACAAAACCAACTAGCACGTAGACAGAGAAAGGAATAGACGGAGTGCATGCGTACACCTTTGAGATGGAGATAGAGTTGGTTCTCAAGTTCTCAATAAGCATAAGGTTCAAAATCATAGATTTTCTGCCACTCATCTGTCAAAACAAGAGCAAACAAGCATTTGACAATTCTGTGGCCAACAACAAAAACGCATACGCGGGTAAGGGACAGGTGATCGTTATTGTTTCTCGCTTACACAAAAATGATTCGTATTATGTCATCTCTTTCTTTTCTTTTGTTTATGACGATGTGCCATCTCTATACTATACTCCCTTTACGAACTAGCATGACTCAAACTACTTCGTTCAACCTCTTTGTTGGAACCGGAACTTATGTTTGACAGCTGTGCGATGCGATCCATACAGTTTGTAAGAAAAGAGTTTCATCAATGTCACACGGGTCGATATGGATTTCTAAAACAAGCAAAGCAATGCATACATTTGAGCGAGACGGCTTAAAGACGTGACATCAGATGGTATATAATCTGAGCGAGATGCAAATAGTAGTGACACTATTGAATGAGTTAAGTATATCACCACGAGCGCGACAAATTGTAGATAAGGAATGGTGGGAAATAAATGACATGACGTATTAAAAGTAAGTACAAGTATAAAATAATTTCAAATAATCGGACGTCTGAAACTTAAAAGTAACTTGAAGCAGAGATTGGATCTCAAAATTGGAAATTTAAATCTCTTTTAGTATAGGTAGGTATAGGTGTATAGTATAGGTACCACTTAATGATCTAGCTACAGAAGTTTTACTTCTAACACGTGTACGGTGCTACACGCGTATATATTTTTTTTATCTAACAAACTGACATCATTTGCTGCTTTCGAAACAAAATCATTTACTCTAGTTTATATTTCCTGCAAAAAGTTTGAGGCTTGCATCCGGCAAACCTGTGTTTGTTGTTTTAATGTTCCGTTTGTTTTGTAGTCACGTATTCCTTCCGCTTTCGTGTTTTGTGTTTGCGACTATCCCCCGGTTTCTGAGATGCTGATCAAACATCTATCTATCTGTGGCCAATGTGCTCCACTGTTGCGGCACTTTTGGCTATGTCATCCTATATGTTCGATGTTGTACTATTTAGTTTCAAAGCAGAGTATAGTTCTGTCCATTCTGTTTCATCTTATTCTTGAATAGCATAATTTTCGGACAAACACTATTTGTTAAACTCATTCCCATACCTACAAAATCAAACTAACTGGGCAAATACACAGTCCAGGCAGTTTGCTATCTATTTACTCCTGGTGACTACCCATCTTCTAGTCTTAATTTTCTAGCTTGCACTCAAAGATTAAGCACATGCCTCCACAACATGCACACTACAGCCAGATACAAACTACCAGAGATCCATCCAGCCAGGTAGATTCACATTCTAGCTCTAAGACGAGCCGAAAACTAAAATGTGACTTGCACCAGACTCTACTCTATGCGGTGACAGACTCTGCGATGCTGAGGTATTTTTCAAAATGATTGCCCGTTTGTGCCAAATGGTTTGACGAACTACTGAACCAAAAACGCGCAGCGGTGCCACGCCACGGGAGATAATAAACTTATTGCATGCGTTGTGCTTGTACATCAGCCTCTGATATCCTCTGGTAGTTTACTACTTAACCTTACTCACCCAGCAATATCAGATTTGGACATTTAATTTCTCAAAAGAGATTAGATCAGATTATCGGACTCGTTTCATATTTATTTTAAAGAGATTAAGCAGAGTAAGTAATCTTTATGATTATTAAAAATTCTATAGTTAAGTTTAGTTACATTTTATTAGTCAAGGGGCACATGAGAAGTACCCGTAACCGGCTAGCTTGTATGAACAGACTAATGAATGTTTGCCGGGAGCGTAGCAAGTGAAGGTCTTTAGTCTCTGCCTACCCCTTTTCCGCTGAAAGGTCATGATATCATACATTATTATATATGTATGGATGTATGCAAATCCTGACAAATTCTCACCATGTGGCAGCTCTCTCTAGATCAGGGAGCACTTATCCAGTGGAGAGCGCATAGATACATTTTCCTTTGAAACACAACTCACCAATTTACGGGTGGCGGCGGTGGACGAGGTAAGAGAGCTGTGATTGGTCAGCCGCTGCGAAACTGTCTGGCGGTCCGTCATCGTACATAGGTTGCGTATCCCAACGTTTGTTGAATACAACAAACGTTTGTCGAGCTGCATTCCCCCGCAAGCGCAGTCAATTGGATATATAGTCTCTGCTCTAGATCATTCATGTAGGTAATACGTTCATGCCACACCTTTTACACTTGACTTTATTCAGGGCAGGCAGTGTCCTCCCTACAAAGTGTTGCGAACAAGTGAAATAAATTCTCTCGTTGAGAAAGTGTGAGAATATTGCATTCCAGACATCAGCTCACTGAGAAACTCGAGAATCTCATTGTTGAGTCAACTTGACTTGCACTGCATTTTAGTTGTAGAGAAATGATCCAACATTGCAAGCGACGCGTGAGGCATGAATAAATAAGTACATTCACGTAGTTTAACTAACAGAAAGCGTAGTCAAGTTCATTAGGAACATCATTCTGAAAAACGTTCTCAGTGAATCCGACGACGTGCCCAGACTCTATCTTTCTCTGAAGCGCTCTTAGAACAATGTCACTGGCACCAATGAAATACTAATCAATTGATGGAAAAACTAACCTAAAATACTTCGTTTAATATGCAAATTCTCATGTAGCATTCACTGAGTTTTCTTCAGTTTTCTGCTGAAAAGATTGTCGATCTGCGCTTTGAAACTATGTACTAAAAAACACCTTATTTAGTTATTAGGGAGTAATCCTTTTTAGTTTTATTTTCACGACCATGTATGAACTTCTCCAAGGTCCCATTTTTGTCTAACTAAATTAACAGTATAATAATAAAGAACTCTGTGGTTAACAGGCAGGTAGACAGAGTATATTTAGCATTTAATAATTATAACTTTGAACTAAAATCAGTAGGATATTAGTGGACCGTGGATTTATATTTGGGTTTGCGGAGAGACATTCGTTATTTCGGTAAGTGAAAATCGCTTCCAATGCGCGCAGTGCGGTATGGTTAAGCTTAAAAGCTCACCGCATATCATTCTGGGAACTGTGACTACAGTGACCGGCACTCCAAAGCTTGGCTCGTAGACGCTGTGTGTTCCACATTGAACATCTAAAATATCATCACCTGAATGGAGTGGAGCTGCACCTCAAAGTGAATCGAATTTGTAATACCTTGAGGCTTTATTAACTGGGTGGTCAAATTCAATAGACAAATTGCATAGATCTCAGGACTTAATTCACTTTACCTCACATAATATAGCGTCACGCTTTTCCCATACGACGTGGCAGGGGCATAACAGTGCTCACTTTTAGCCAGTGTTTTTAATACGCCATTGTGGGTGACAGGGGGCTAGCCCATCGCCGCATCTATGGAGTATTAAAAAAAACCTTTATTCATAGTAAAAATAACATAACAAAAGATAGTTTTGTTGACTACTATCATAACTAGGCTCACAGGTAGCCTGTATTTATGAATTAGTAGGCCCGCCCTCTTACGAGGATCGTAACAGTGATTTGGTGGCGTCATGTTTAAGCTGTAAATGTGATACTAGCAAAAAAGAACATAAAAATAATTAAAATTAAAACAATGTTGAATGAGCAAAACAATGCGCTCCCTCAGATGGAGGGAGACAAAAAAAATCCTAACATGCTGCATCCTCAGTTAGAGGTTGTGTATGAGGGTGTGTGTGTGTGTGTGAGGGTGTGTGTGTGAGAGAGAGGGAGGGTGTGTGCGAGGGTGTGTGCGAGGGTGTGTGTGTGTGTGTGTGTGTGTGTGTGTGTTTATGCAGGATAATGGAGGTTTGTTCAAGTGCTCAACTCAAGAGGGAGACAAATATATCTTTGCCCGGAACATCGTTCAGAGCCGCGAGTCGCGTTCATAATCGTATGGAAATAGCTATTGTAGCGAGGGCGCCAATGCCGGTTTATTTTGTTTGGTGCGTCTCTCGTATCCGTCGACAAGCCAAAACCAGCATTTTCCGCCCTCGCTATGGCTGCTGCACTGCAATGCGATTCTGTACGCGACTCGCGGCTCAAAAAATATGCAACACTCAATAAATGAAACCCTGGTTGATGGCTGTCTTCTTTTCTTGTCTAGCAGATTACTTTCAAACCACTGAACCGATTTTGATTAAAATTAAACATTTTGGTTATGATATGAACCATGGCAGGGAACTATTTTTTTAAATGCAAACGCGCTCGACCGCTGTGGTACCTACCACGGATACACACACCCCTCTATTTACCTCAATGATAAAAATACGGTTTTCATGGTTCCGTACCCGAAGGGTGCCAAACAGGACCCCATTACTAAGTCTCCGCTGTCCGTCCGTCTGTCCGTCCGGGTTGAATCGCACAACCACAATAGCCAGAAAGCTGAATTTTTCATAGAATATGTATATGCCGCTACAGCAACAAACACTGAACTACACGATACATTAAAAAAATAAAGATGTCACCATACAAGAAATGTTATTACTTATACTTTCTGGTACGATGGAGCGGGTTTCTGTGTGTGGTTCCGAGTTACACTTGGCCGATGATTTCTTATTCGTGACTGTTGAAATCTGCTGTTGTTGGCTTGTTGCTCAACATGGAACAAGCCATAGGCTGCAGGGTTTTAGTCCAAGCAAACGGGATTAGCAGAAAGCAAACGTAGCTGCACGGCCTGTGAATGGATATATCGCAAATTGGACAAGCAACGCTAGAGGATTTTGATTTGATTTCCTACCTGATACTCTAACTAAAGGATTGACTAGAAGTATATCTAACCAGCTGGTGCCCGCAAGTTTGTCTGTGTAGGATTTATCATTTCCCTCCTTCTGGTGCAGTTGGATAAAAAGTATAATTCATAATTCATTATTCTTTGTTCCACGGAAAACAATGTGATACATAGTCTTATAAAACAAAGGCATATAGGCAAAGGCGAGCTTATCTACATAATTTTATATCATAATCTGTAACCTTAATTTCATTCTTATCCGTCCAGCCTTTTAAGCGTGAAAGAGCAACAAACATATACACACACACATAAACTTTCGCTTATATATTATTGGAGTGGGGTGGGATTACATTTCGGCATTTAATATAAACGTAATAATACGTGTAACATTAGCATGGCACGTGACTGGCACATACTAAGCGATGTGAGTTAACCAACAACAGTTTTAGCCAGGGGCAATATAATATATTAAATACCATTTGGATAGACAAGTACTCTGCATTATTATTAATACACATTTTCCTTTTTTATTTGTAATTAATTGTTTTTGTACAGCGATTAATCGAACAGCTAGCACGCTGCACGATGCGTGCTGTTAAAACTGTCAGTGGATTAACGGAAGCTCTAGATTACATGGACGCCTGACTCTGTAATACCAGGGGATAGCTTTAATATAGCTGGATGAGTTTTACGTTTTAACGGATAGTTGGAAGCACGATACGGCGCGTTGTGGTTTCAATTTAATTGCTGTGATTAAATGGCTCTCTGTGAAATAATATACAGGCGTTTGAATCAACTGTATTACGTCTGATGGCTAACAACCATAGAGTGAATGCCTACCATGATACAGGTTTTTCCTATTTGGGAGGCAGGGACCTTAAATATGTAAACCCTGTTATTTTGCACAATAAGTTATTCTTATTATTCTTCTTCTTCTTATGTGTGTAAGTTATCTGTTTGTACTAAAATGAAAAATCTGATTCTAGAACGAGACAATACATCAGGTCAAGGTTACTGTTAAATGTTTTGCCGATTTAAATTGTTTATCGTTATAGAAACTTAATCCCATTTAGCTTAACTTCGCTTTGTTTTTTCCAAAGTTTTTTGTAATGGATAATAGCGTCTTCCCCCAAGTGTTTCTGAATTGAAAACCTTTTTGTACGTCATGTGCCAGGCTGCATAGTAATTAGTATGTAAGTAGGCGGGTCTAGTAAACTGTTAAGTGTAAACTGCTTTTTTGTAGTTGGCAAGACGCAGATACAAAAAACAGCAATATCTACTTATTGGAGAAAAAAACGCTTAACTTGCCCGATTCACATTATTCCAGTGGCATCATTCCAGTGCTGGATTCGATCGCAAGACTGCTACTGGAATCATGTCAACCGTGTTAAAAAAGAGCAAACTTCTAGCCACACCTTTAAAAATCCTCAAATTTTCTCTGAAACCCACAGATTTGCTCAATCAAGAAAATACCTCTGTTCTTAATAATGAGAAAACCTTTTGTATTTCTCGTCGCTATTTAAACTCAAGGGGCTCAAATGGTTTTAAATTCCGAACACGTATCAGAGTGTATCGGTTTCTGCGGCCTCGGGGTCTAGATGCGGAGAACATCTATTGAGTGTTTGCGTTTAATTGTTCTCGAATAGCATTCTTTGGTCTAGGTTTTGGAATCAGTTTAATTATTATACAAAATAGCGACCAGCAATTTGATTGACTGGCAAAGAACCAGATAATTTTACCCAACAGTGTAGAAAACAACGTACTTATGATAATGCTGTAAGAAACTTCTTTCAATAATGCAAATAATATCCAATAATATTTGACGTAACTGTACGATTTGAGCGTTCAAAGCAAGCAAGTTGAATGAGAACTCTATATATAATATTCTACGTACTGTTCTGGATTCAACTCGCGCGAAAACTGTGCATAATTGCTAAAAGTATCAGAAATCAGGTAAAAGCTAATAATCTAGAGACTGCATCGGTCTGCCATCGACTCGAACCCGCAAACGACTTCCAGGTCTTTAGGAAAATTGTTTCTATTGCTCGAACTCTACTGAATGGCAAATAGAGGAAATTGCACTGAACAGATGCCTGCTAAGTGTAAATTTCCTCTCTCAATCATTACATAAACCTTTCATTCAATAGATAGCGAGCAAGGAGCACTTATCCAGTGGAGAGCGCATAGATACATTTTCCTTTGAAACACAACTCACCAATTTACGGGCGGCGGGGGACGAGGTAAGAGAGCTGTGATTGGTCAGCCGCTGCGAAACTGTCTGGCGACCCGTATAGGTTGCGTATGCGAACGTTTGTTGAATACAACAAACGTTTGGCGAGCCGCATTCCCCCGCAGGCGCGGTCAATTGGATATATAGTCTCTGAAAGCGAGGTAATGAATTCAGTTGAGTACTTTCGTCATGTACCGCTGTAGTAATTGATGATATTTTAACGTGCGGTTTCTGGTTTCCACGATTATTCCATTATGATCAAAGTGATCTCTGTCAGGAGAAGCTACTTTAAGAACTCTACAACCACAATGTAGCAATAAATAATTTGGAATTTGGAATCAATGCATTAGGTTAGGCAGTCTTACCGACTTTCAACTATCACGCCGCGACCGTCCGCGGGGTTCAGATTGCGAGTGCTGAAGACACCATATTAAATTAATAGTTTTACAAATGTTATAGCCTATTAATGTCCCCGCCGAGCGGCATAGACCTTTATACAAATTAATTATTATTAATTATTACTTATATAAATTAAATTGTGTAAGTACTTGTGCCACTGTTGTGCGTCCGCTTTGGCCCTGGCAGAATACCAGCGTCGCAGATTCGTCTGTGACATTGCTGAGTCAGGGCCATTTCACTGCCGTGGTACAGTCACATAACCACACAGCTGTAGGTACCTACTGTTTTTTGTTGTTATTAATTATGTGTGTGTACCATGTCCAATGAATAAATGAATTATCTATCTATCTACCAGGATACGAGTAAGATTTAGCCATATTCCACCACGCTGGTTCAGTGCAGGTTGGCGGAGGGGTCTCGGTCACTAACGTCCATTTGCAATATCCTATCTATCCATGATTTTCACATTACCTGAGATAGATTTGACAGTTTAGCTATGGAAATTTGAACCTATATATCGGCCGATTGAGGATAGAATAGGTTATTGAAAACGGCGGTAAGCCAACTCGATTGTCAGAAGTTATCAAGCTGCCCTTAGGGCCTCTGACACAGCTTTGCGACTACTACTTAACACCGAGTAGCGATAATAGCTGGGACCTACAGCGGTATCGGTATACACGCCTAAGGACATAGGCCGAACCAACTTACAAAAGAGAACAATAGACGTGGGAGCAAGAGGGTCAACGTGTCATCCGAAACACGGAACCGCCCTAAACAAATGCCTCATGGAAACGGGCACCGTCGTTTCCGATGCACGTATCGACGTTTTACATATCGAAATCGGTTCATTAGCCTCATTATTAACCCCACTCCCTCGCCCGCAGGCCCTGCTGCAGGCCCACGACGTGGTCGCGCGCGAGGTGTACGGCGAGGAGTCGCTGCGCGCGTCCCCCCCGCCCCTCAACGGGCGCACCCCTCTGCCCCCGCAAGAGGACGAGGACGAGGAGGCCGAGTTCGAGAACGTGACGCGAGTGCGGCTCGTGCAGTTCCAGAAGAACACGGACGAGCCGATGGTGGGTTTTCGGATCAAGTTTCCCAACCTGTCTCATTTCCACCCGGCCATATTTCCCAAAAGGTCCCTTGTCCCAATCAATCTGCCCACACCTACCCACTGCTGGGTATAGGCCTCTTCTCTACCACGCCATCCGCTCCGGTCCCGTGCCTCCCGCATCCACTGCCCACCTTGTCCCAACCGTCCAAATTTTCTCAGGAGTCACTATTCCAGATCAATCTCATTGACCAGTGGTAATTGTATTACACTTTGCACATACGCAGCACATCTTTTGGTAACTGTTAAGTATTTAGCTAAATGCGGCAGCAGTTTAGAATAGACGAACTGATGATTATATAGATTATATTATATCTAAATATTTGTTGATGCTGAAACAGACTTCATAAATGCAGCGTATAAGTTACGAAGATTTCAAATCTCTGTCCAGTTTAAACGTACCAGATCTTTCTCAGTTAAATGATGCATGCAACATGTCCAGCCAAAGCTGTCCCACAAGAGAGAAATGGCATCCACGTTGGAAAGACGTGCGATCTGATAAACCTCATTACTCAGACAGAGCAAGGACCTTTTAGGGAAACCATTGTTATAGCCAATGTTCTATTTAAATAGTGAGATTTAAAACCAGGAGTTTCAGTTTAGTTTTACTAGGCTACTATGCTCATAGCGTCACGGCTTTTCCCATACCTGTTGGCAGAGGCACAATTATGCCCAGCCATTTATCCTCCATTTTGCGAAACAGGGCTAGCCCATCGCCGCAGCTTGGAGTTACAAAGGTTTTCTCACGATGTTTCTCTATCACCATTAGAACATCCGTCCGTTTAGATAAATTACTTATTTAATTTATTGCCCCTGGGATTTGAACCTGTTTGAGAAGCAAGCATGATATCCGGTAGACCACGGAGTGCTTTGTATCATCATCATCATCGGCAGCTTGTTTCCGCCCACTGCTGGGTATAAGCCTTCTCCTTTTTTTGCCAGCTTATCTGGTCCTGTGCCAATCGAATCCAGGTCTTTCCTGGGATATTGGAAATGTCGTCGACCCATCTCGCTGCCAGTCGACCCACGCTTTTCTTTCCTTCTTTCGGCCACCACTCGGTCAGATATCTACTCCACCTGTCATCCTTCGCCTAGCCAAGTGTCTTGCCCATTTCCACTTGATTCTAGCAATACGTATATACTTTGGGGCACTCATTTGGAAAATGCACATACCAATGAGATAATTCATTTGTCTAAAGTACATTATCGGATGCTCCGTGTTTCGGATGGCACGTTAAGCTGTAGGTCCCGGCTACTAGCACTACTTCGTAGTATGTAGTAGTCAGCAGCCAGCATGGTGGAGTATGGCTCAATCTCACTCGTGTCCGGGTAAAGGCCTGTGCCCCTCGGTGGGGACATTAATGCGCTACATTAACTCATGATTGTCTATCTCATTGAAGGGTATAACGCTG
The DNA here is from genome assembly GCA_963457715.1 of Argyresthia albistria. Lineage (NCBI taxonomy): Eukaryota > Metazoa > Arthropoda > Insecta > Lepidoptera > Argyresthiidae > Argyresthia > Argyresthia albistria. The sequence continues at coordinate 9,501,447 of OY735258.1, forward strand.
AAGCTGGCCGACGACGGGCGCTGCATCGTCGCACGGATCATGCACGGCGGTATGATCCATCGGCAGGCCACACTGCACGTCGGGGACGAGATTAAAGAGATCAATGGCACGCCGGTGGTGAACCAGTCGGTCGCTCAGCTGCAGCGGATGCTGGTAAGTCTTACGGCAGCCACTCCAAACAGTAATCTCTGGGGAACATTGAAAAAGGAACAAACTCTATACGGCGACCTTAAGGCTAACGACAAGGCCATCGCGGTGGCTGACTACTGGAAGGATCTACTTTTATTCTCCCTAAAAGTTTCCACACGAAGAAGAAGAAAGTTACATACATTATGCTGACTCTGTTTTCACGAGAGAGGCGAAACTAAAGACCTCCACTTTTACGATCCTGGCATAAATCTCTAGCTTTATTAACAAGTCTCTTCATACAAAAAGTTGTCTTTCCTTAGCTTCGCTTGGACTTTGCGCTCCTGACACCATCCGCCACAAGCTCGCCGGTTACGGGATCTTATTATTAGCCCCAATAAGTCACCATTTTGGTCTCTGCAGCACCCGTAGCATACCATCCTCTGCGAGGGGTCGCGGCTTAAGATAGTGAAGGACAGCGCTTTACATGTCTCTGTTCCTCACCTTCCGCGCTAAACCTCCACCCGTACTTGGCATGCTACGGATGCAGAACCTTTTGGAAGACCCCACACCGAAGACTCCATTCACACTCTGTTTCGTCAATCTCCTATCATTCATCCTTTCAATGTTATTCAGCATAGTATTGACTTGCTTTCGAAGAAGTCATTCCTTTCTCTTTCATTCAGTACAATGCTAAAATGTTCAATTAAGTTCCATTTGACTTAACTTTTAGACTCAGCTCAGCCCACTTTCTGCTGAGCTTAGAAATCTTTACCTACTGTAAAGAACCAATCCAATCCTGACGGTTTTATACCAACTGCATCCAGCGAGATTCTGTCTACTTGATGTTATCGCTGTATTATTGGACAGGTGTTATGGTCATCGGGCATGGGCTATGCCTCGCTAATGACCTGAATTTTTACGTGTATCCCACGAGCATTGTGCATTTTTTCGTAGAAAAAGTAGCCTGTTTTAATACAATGTATTTCTAACCGTGTTCGAAACTGCGTGAAATAGTAAAACACATCGATCGATAAGACAAATGTTTGGCTTAGCCTAAGTGTGCTATCGATTTCTGCTGGTCTCACCACACTGTTCCACATACCTCGTCGGCGAACTGCAGTTCGGACAAAAGTTAAATTGCCGGATGTCGCGACGGTATTCCAGCTTGAATTCACTGATTCCCATTCCTGATCTAGGATGCGGTTTCTGTACATAAAGACCACTTCTGCTGAATATGATATTTATGACGCATCCGAACCTCGCGTAGCCGCTCAGTTAGTATGAATAGTTAGTTGAGTTACTTTGAGTTGAAGTGCTCAGAAATGTGATGTAACATGCTAACAGCAGAATGGAGTAACTCAGTTGACGTTGATTTAGCCAATTACATAATTGAATTCCTGGGTTTAACATTTTAATAGTTAAATAATAATTATTGCAGGTACCTGCACTTCTCTACAACAGAAATAGCCAGAGACCTATTATATCGAGATATTCGTCTCTTAATAATTTATCTTTTGACCACATTTTAATAGCTACAGTTAAATTCATAGCTTTATTACGAGACTAATATTTCTGTGAAATAGGCCCCAGATCAGAAATATTACAATACATATCTCAATTAAAGCCGTATATGGACACAGGTGTTGAAAGAAGAACCTTAATGACAAGTGTTAGGCCTCTGAATCTCTGTCGACTCTCAAAACAAACAATCACGTATTTATCTTTGATAACTATATTTGTCTTTTCTACTTTTCAGCGTGAAGCTCGAGGCTCGGTGACGTTCAAAATTGTACCATCATACCGGTCCGCACCACCACCATGCGAGGTAAACGATTTGATAATATCACCTCATATCATACTTAAAGATTTTGCTTTGAGGCAGATAAAAAAAATACGAGTAGGATAGAGATTGTATCGCATAACAGATTGTATTAGAGTTAATATATGCTTAGCGTATACTGTGGATGAATTTGTAGATCGACGGAAGATCAGATGAAACTCAAACAGTAATTGATATAGTACAAGAATTGCCTATTTGTGTGACGGTGTAGTAAAAACTAGTAAATAATATTATGCCATTCCCATTTCTGACAAAGGACTCCCCGAGTTATGTGCCCAAGGTGAATTCTTAATATCTTTTCGTTTCACTTTATTTTCAAAATACTATGCAGAGGAATGTGCTAATGCCCTAGTATATAATTGTATGTCCTAGCTTGATTTAGTGACTTGTCACAGACATATTTTCTAGTGTATTTTCTTGAAATATTTTTATCACATTACACACAATGAGTGGTTGGAATTTTGTTTTATAAAGTAGTACTTATATAAATATTTTTTTCGATAACACTAAAATTAATCACTAAATAGATAAAGTCGACAAGCGCACATATATAAATCCCACTTAAATAATGCTTGTCATAAAACAGAGCAAAATACAATTGGTGTAAATAAATCCAAAATTAAAAATTATTTATTTTCTGTTCTCACTAGCTTTTCCGGATAAAGCCTTCGCCCGTGCTAGTAAGTAGCGATATTCGATCCGTTGCTACAATATGTTGTTATGGTCCCGTTTATGTTGTATTGTTTATTGCTAGGGGTGTTATGGAGATAAGCATATACTTACTTCTGTTATAAATGTACAAAATAAATCCGAAATTCCGAACCGCAAAAATCTACGTTAATAGTGCCTCTTGAGACAGAGTTATTCTATGTTTCATTTGTTTTGATTGACATACGAGCGTCGATATCTAAAACTAAGTACTTATACTTACCTATCTAAATATATTTTATTTAAAAATCGAGTGCTGTACAAAGATTAACGCTCATATTCATAAACGTCCAGTAAACCTATTATAGCTAAAATGCAGTTAAAATTAGTTTGTATTTCTCTTTCGCTTTGACATTTTTGTTTGTGAGAAAGGGACAAAACACATTTTAGTTATCAAAGGCTTGATAACTTTTATGAATAAGAGGGTAGTGTTACATATCCGTATAGTTTCCTTCATCCATAACAACCCTATTTACTGTCACCAGGGCATGGCTGCGTCCCGCGATTTCTCCGTTTCTGTGCGCTTGTTGTTCTTTATCATCGCTTCAACACCATTCATTAGGACAACTCATTCATCCACCGCCACTTTCAAGAATGATATGTTCTGTTCATCGTCCACAAAGTTCATGGTTCATTAACATCACATTTTCGTTACACCTATGTACATTTCAATTTCATCAGTATAAGCACTACCCCCCTTTGTTGTCCCCTGCAAAATGTTTGCTGTTAGTATCATTTGAAAAAGCGGGTTCTAGGTATTTTACATGATACCAACTTTCTTAACTATTCAACCTTGATACAATGCATACCTAGAACACATTTTTTCGTTGCCTTGCGGACCACTTGTCTCTCCTTATAAAGTCTTCATTGTGACATTGTATTTTTCAGATATTTGTCAGGGCTCAGTTCGAGTATGATCCTCTGGAAGACGAGCTAATCCCATGCGCTCAAGCAGGCATTGCATTTAATACCGGCGACATTCTTCAGGTAATACGCTGCTCTTACTTTATTGATTTTGTTTTTCTCTAGCAGAAAGTATAATAATCTCTAAGACCTATTTAATATGAATATAATGCACACAGTTGAATCAAAATGACTTGGTTTGATTAGCATTTGGAATCGTCATGGGATTCCTATATTTTCATCCAATTTTTTTAATTTATGATATGACATCTCAATTTCAGATAATAAGCAAGGATGATTCACACTGGTGGCAAGCGCGAAAGGACTGTGCTGGAGGGTCAGCTGGTCTTATTCCAAGTCCTGAACTCCAAGAATGGCGAGCGGCCTGCCAAGCAGCGGAAAGATCAACCACGGATCAAGGTTACTACCAAACTCCGCTCTAATGTGCTGAAATAGCATCGGTGTTGTGACTTTTGAATTGTCTGACAAGTGTTGCTCTTTTAGTTTGGCATCCTTAGCTCTGTAGTTGTTGTGAGTAACAACTTCTATCTACATCGTTAAAAGCGGAACAGGTAGACAGATGCATCAATTCGTTGAATACAATACAATACAATACAATAATAATGAATTTCATCAGATTCTCCGAGTGAATCATGGTCATGAACACAAAGAGCATGCGGGACTGAAAGTGTACAAGTCTTTAGTTTGAAGCATATTGGGTTTAAAAAAAGGTTTAAACCTTTAAGATTGACTTAAGTATGCTTGATTGTCATTAGCTCTTTGTATATGGTTTGATGTATATTGATGATGTTATTGTTTGACATGAATAAGTGTGCTGGAATTTGGAGTGTAATATAACTCAAAAATACTTTTTATTTGAAGACTTGAACAAAATTTCTTCTTAGAACATGTGTCAAGTTATGTAAGATTGATGTCTTAGTTTAGATTGATTAGAATTTCAGTATACCTTATTATTTAAGATACCGTACTATTGAGTAGTAAGTGTTGTGTGAAACTATTGTTAAGTTTACAACAGTTTTTAATTTGTACTCCATAATCATTTTAAGTTACATTCCAAATGCAGTCTCACATTTTATTTCTCACACAATCCACATCTAAACTTCATATTGGGTTACTGACATACATTAACATAATGTTGTTTTGCTTTCCTCTTAACATATTTGGATGATGGACCATCAGTGGGTACGTAATCTTCGCTTCTCTTACTTTAGCGTATTGAGTGATACAAGCTCCCTGGATCTAAAACACTATCTTCTGTAATACTTGATCCCTCAGATATAAAGTGCATGAAGCGATCGAGTGACTGCTCACCATCCTAACAAGCTAATTGAAACAAATACAATTATGCTATCTCCTGTAGAGTTTTCAACCCTAGAAAAAAACAACAAAAATACCGTGAACCTCGGAACCCCAGTACCAATAACTATTAGGGAGTTTGTGTAACCCTAATCAGATATTTTGGGAAATGTTTTGATTTCCCTACTTTTTATCATCCTCTTTACTGCACAAGGAATCGCCGATTAAACATCGCAGGAAAGTCTTTATTTTGACCAATTCGGCTAAATTTATAGACTGAATTTGTTTCAGTTGTTTTATTTGCAACTAAATTATGCACAAATCCCGCTCAAGTGGGTCAGACGCAGGTTTTACTGCCACCTGGAAAAAAATGTAACACAGCGAAAAGATGAATCAAAACACGTCCCAAACTATGTCTAACTAACCATCGCGTAGCAACCTTTCATGAGTTTGTATCCACGAACGTTGCATGACCCTTGTTGTTATAATGTTGTGCGGCTAGGAACCGAGGGATGTGTGTCTCACACCGATGGCTGCGATAATACAGGTAATCAATTTATAATTATAGGTACAGTACGGGGCCTTTGTTTTGGCACGTCGGGTCTCGCTGAGTTAAACGCCGAGTATCATACGCGTGGCACCTCGGGTCCCGTCCCGACGTGCCAAAACAAAGGCCCCGTACTGTATATGTTTTACTTCGAGCTCGTTAGTTGCCAGACATTGCGAAGAATGCTTCACGCCAAATGTCAGCCCACTGTTTGTGATTGTTAGCTTTTTATTATTGGTTGTATTTCTTAGTAGATATAGATACTTACACCCAGTTTCCTGGGCGCTGATTAAAGTTAACAGGTTGGTTAAATCAGTTTCGGCCAATCAAGTTCCGTCATTTTGAATAATAGCGGTTCGTGATTGGCTGAAGCTGATTTAACCAACCTGTTAACTTTATTCAGCGCCCAAGAAACCGGGCATTAGACGCCTGCTTGATTGCACAAAGTTCACGATGTCTGGTACCGATATAGTTTATTAATAGTATTATATCTTTAATATTTTGGTAGTTAATTTTAGGATGTATTTGGATCTAAGTATATTCTAGCTTTGTAGGTACTCGTAGGTATATTGTTGTACACAAAGGTCTACCCTTGCTGATATATCAAACTCTCTCATCTTAACTTGGTTTGCTGGAAGAGATCTCTTTTTAGAGATAAGCTCGCCTTTGTACACTGTTTTTGTTTACTTTTTGTCATTGTAATTAATTGTGTGCAATAAAGAAATTATGAAAAATATAGTTTTAAAATTCCACATGTAGTTGTTCTTAAGTGTTTTTGTATGCAGATTATTCAAAACTAGAGTAGAGTTGCAGATGCATTTAATGGAAAAATTATCAATGTTCACGTTTTAAAAGTTTTATCAGTATTTAACTACTCTACTTTTACTCTACAATTATTCTAGTTTTAAAATTATAATGCTAGTGTATATTCAATTACTAAATAGACTTTACGGTATAGCATAATTGCACACGATTACTAGCCAGAAGTTTAATAGAATTCACAGTAATATCTGCATTAAAGTGCACTCTACATACATATCAACTATTCAGTGTAACTATGGACAACCTTTCTCGTAGTATACAATCTATGTGTGTTGAATCGAACCAAGCAAATTATCCTGCATCCGCTTACTTTAAGCAAAAAAAGTCGTTCGAACATTTTTGTATGGAAGCTGGCATAGGCAGCTTCGGCGTTTGCATTTTTGTTTTACAAAGTGTTGCGTTGGCGAGGAAATTGAAAGAAACTTTGATGTTTTACACTTGGATCTACCAATTGTTGATTTATTTATCCTTTCCATCCTGGGTTTTCTGGAAGAAATCTCTCGATAGAGATAAGCTCGCCTTTGTACATGTTATTTCCATTTTTAATTATCATAATGTATTGATTTGTGTGCAATAAAGTATAAATAAATAAATAAATAAAACTATTATTTCTTGATTAAAACGATATACTTACTTACAAAACAACAAAAAATTACGTCGGAATGCCTATGCCATGCCATAAACGTTCTAAGCCCTTTCAACGTACGATATAAATGTTGACTGCAGTGTGTTGCACGAAATTCCAAGTAGCTGCTTAGAAACACATTGTCTTCATATGCCAACATTTGTTGCAGTGAACTGCTCGATATTCGGGCGCAAGAAGAAACAATCCAAGGACAAGTATTTGGCGAAGCACAACGCTGTGTTCGACCAACTCGACGTAGTCACCTATGAGGAGGTTGTCAAGTTACCTTGTGAGTATTTTACATGGAACATCCCACTCTGCTGCTCTCTCCGTAGATTGTTAGATGGGGCGATGACATTATCAATATCGCGGGGGAAAATTCGATGCATGATTCTCGCGCATTCGATATCTACACCTATATCGAGTGATTTTGTAGGGGAATCTTTCAATATAGGTCTCGATATCCGTATATTGAAGGCGCGAGAATCGTGCTCCAGAATCGGTCCGAATAAGTTGGCAGATTGAGGAGGCTTCAACAACAGTGGGCGGAAACAAGCTGCCTATAATGATCCTCCTCTAACTATGACTACTCTGGCGCAACACAACACTCAGGAACCATTTATTAATCCCGAAAATAAACAAAGCATAGCGCAACGGCTTTTTCCATTTAGATTTAATAGAGATAAGCTCGCCTTTGTCATGTGTTGTCCACTTTCAATTGTAAAATGTGTTATTTTGTGCAATAAAGTATAAAGAGATGGGAAAATCAGTTACATTATTTATTTTTGTGTAACACAGACAGTCCTTTGAGCCTTACCTAACCACCAGCTATGAAGGTTTTCTCACAGCATTTTCCTTTACCGCTAGAACACTAGTCTATTCGTGATAAGAATGCAGTAAAAATTTAATTTAAATCTGTTAACACACACTCACAGGACAGGACACAACCTTCGCGTTCGAAAGTTTGCCTTCAACTGGTCGCTGCACTTGGCTTGATAATTGGAAAAGATTTGATTGGTTACGGGGCGTGGCTAGGCCGCCGGACAGTGATGACTTTACTGCATTCTTATCACGAATGGACTATAGATACATTACAAACTTACTTTGCTAATATTATAATCACCGCACCGGTACTTGTGACCGTATCTCTTCCGAACTGCCCTCAGAATAAAGTTGCACCTCTCGCTTTCAGCATTCCAAAGGAAGACGGTGGTGCTGTTAGGAGCTCATGGCGTCGGCCGTCGTCACATCAAGAACATGCTCATCGGTCGCCATCCCGACCAGTATGCCTACCCTATACCACGTGAGTTTAAACATTATTTGACACGCTACTCTACTCGACCTTCGGTGTCGGCCTTTATTCCAGCTTGTCCATCAAAGGCTGCAATGCTGACCGCGCCATTAGGCCTTGCTTGAGCTGCGCTATGCTGCGGTTTCGGCCACCTACAGCTGCCAGCAATGCAGTCATTACAGACCGCGACAGTTCTCCCAAAGCAAGAATACGCATGGAAGTCTTGCTTACTCCGAACGTTCGGTTGACGAAAGTTATATTTATATAGGGGTGGGATACAGTAAAACTGTTTCTCTATATGATTTATATTGATCTCAATCCTCGATCTCATATCGGCTCCTGAACAGTCGGAGTACCGACCTCTGCAGACCTTTGAAGAAAATTCCTATGCGCATCATTACTTTGGGAGTACTGTACTATTAACACTATTAACATGTAGTTTGCACCTCTTTTGAGATGAATACTGGCAGTTTTTCAATAGTACTTAGAATTGAAACACAGAACAAAGGGAGCACTAACCTTTTCTCCGAAACTCCGAAAACCTATTATCTACAAACGTAGAGCTTGTCCAATCTGAAGGCTCCTCTACACGATCGGCGATTACAGACGATTACGCGCGATCACGATCATGTAGAGGGCATACTCGGCTCTACTCGCCGATCATCGTCTATGATCCTCTTCCTAATCGCCGATTACACGATCACACGATCAACGATCACCGCCGATCGTGTAGAGCGGCCATGAAATGAAGCGCTCCACTCCTTTATTTGCGATATGCGTGTGTGTAGTGGGGCGCGTCAATTTAGTTTGAACAAGCTCTACCAATTTGTATCATCGGTGGCCAGTACGACTGACATTTCCATATTCTTCCAGATACAACCAGAACATGCCGCGCTGATGAGGAAAACGGGAGGAACTACTACTTCGTCAGCCATGACGAAATGATGGCGGACATCGCCGCCACCGAGTACTTGGAATACGGTCCGTCTTGAGAACATCATGCTTAGTATAGCATAGACCCTTGGGCATAGGACTCCGTAAACAACTTTGATACAGAGAAGTTTTCGTTTTAACCCCTTCTCTCTTAGAAGCACACCGCTCGAACGACCGAACAATGGCAAACTATTGTTATATAAGATGTGTCGGCGAACCAGGTAAGGAAAAGTATAGGAGCAAATGAGTGCAGAATGCCTGAACAGAATAGAGAAGGAAATTAGAAATACGAAATAATACACTTTATTACATTTGGTCCAGGCAGCTAACTAAGTTTCATCATCATTCATTGCTCTATTTCAGAGCTATGATGAGGTTCTAATTTGCTGAAATGCAGTATTATTGTATGTTGTCTCGGTGTGATGAGGCCACAGATACTATATACCAATACTAATACAAATAGACCACGTAGAACAAAATATGTGACCGGCGTAAACTGAGATGCAACGGAAGCTTCTTTATTTCGAGGGTTTTATCGCTTGGTGCAGCACCATCGAAAAATTGCAAATACCATGAAATGGTGCTAAGGATATATAGGATTTATTCTAAGATTAGCGCCACCTAGAAGTATGTTAACAGAAACCATGGCGTTTAAAGTACGAATCTTACTCCTCACGCCATCTCTTTTTGACGAAGGGTTACTAATCCTAATTTGTATGGGATGAGCGAGCACCCTGTGGTAACACGCAATGAGCTTCTGGCTCAATTAATAGAACTTTAACTTACGCGGTTGCGTGTGGTTTCTAAACTGGCCGACCTATGAACGTAGATATAACAGGTGACTCCCTATTACAGGCACTCACGAAGATGCCATGTATGGCACCAAACTCGAGACCATCCGCCGCATACATTCGGAACGACGCATCGCTATACTAGACGTGGAGCCATCTGCGCTGAAGATTCTGCGCACTGCAGAGTTTGCGCCGTACGTTGTGTTTATAGCCGCACCACCGCTGACCGATGGAACTTGTGTAAGTTGAGAATTTGTATTTTTTACATAGTTATGAGGGACGACGGCAGATGGACCGAGACGGTGACAGAATGGTGGCAGACCACCCTCCCGGTGGTCGGATGACATCGCCAAACTGTCGGGCAACAGTGGAACGCTGGGCCTACATTCCGCTATTTACATTACAATTCATTGCTCATTCAATGATGTTTACTGTCAAAATATAGTCCGGTCAATTTAAGCTTAAAATAGGAAGGAAGCTGAAATTTTTGCATGAAAGTTAGGGACACCATTATAATGAAATTGTGAAAAGTCCCCATCGATCAGTGTGCAAAAAAAAAACTTTTTTTCGAACTTTGACCTTGAATTGACATTTTGCACTTATGGGATCGATGGGGACTTTTCACAATTTAATTATAATGGTAACGTTCATGCAAATTTTCAGCTCTTGGAACTTATGCAAGGATAGCGGAATGACCCCTCCATGTTGGCCTAGGACCGCAATAAATGGCGTAATGAAGAGGCCTTTTACTCAACAGTGGGTGTTGCAGGCGAAACTTAGACATACATACATGCCCGAGCCTTTTCCCCAGAAGAGGGGTAGGTTTATACCTATAAGTCTGGTATTTATGTATGTATTGTTAAGTAGTTTATTGTTTTAACTTATTTAATGTTGTGCACATGGGTCTACCTGTTGTTAAATTATTTCCTATACATCCTAGGTTTGCTGGATGAACTCTCTTAATAGAGATAAGCTCGCCTTTGTCATGTGTTGTCCACTTTTAATTGTAAAATTGTATTTTGTGCAATAAAGTATAAAGATGTAGGCAGAGACAAAAGACAAGCACTTGCTGCAATCCTGGCACACATCTCTCACTTCGTCAACATTCTTAAGGTTCTTCATACATAATTTCATAATTTCTTTATTGCACACAAAAAGTTACATAGGACAGTAAAAAACATAGAAAACGTGTACAAAGGCGAGCTTATCTCTAATAAGAGAATACATGCTCGCGGGTTATACACGGGTGCACAAAACTAGGAATGGTTTGGTCCAGACTTCTAGTTTTTAGGGTTCCGTACCCGAAGGGTGCCAAACGGGACCCTATAACTGAGACTTCGCTGTCTGTCCATCCGTCCGTCCTTCCGTCCGTCCGTCCGTCTGTCTGTCACCAGGCTGTATCTCATGAACCGTGGTAGTTAGACAGTTGAAATTTTCACAGATGATGTATTTCTGTTGCCGCTATAACAACAAATACTAAAAATCAAAAGAAATTTAATATTAAGGGGGGCTCCCATACAACAAATGTGATTTTTTTGCTCATTTTTGCTCGATATTGATAATGGTAGCAGGTAGATTATTTACTTAAAAAATAAATAATTAAATTAATATTAATTTAATATTTAGGGGGGGCTCCCATACAAAATGTTTTTTTTTTTTTTGCGGTTTTTTATAGATAATGGTACGGAACCCTACGTGCGCGAGTCCGACTTGCACTTGGCCGGTTATTCTACCTTTACGAAACTCGGTATCCTACATCGGTCGGATGACTTTCATTTCGAAAGGGTGTACTTAGTTTTTAAACTAAGAACCTACTTAGGTACTTACTTTGAATATTTACCGGACTGTTATAGAAATCTGTGCTGAGAGTTCTGTACCCTTGCTGTGGGGTGAAAGGATGAGATGATTACCTACAATGATGATATTTATTAACTTTTCAACCTCCTCATTTCAGTTCGACACCTCCCTCGAGATGCTAGTTCGCGACTCGGAGCAACTCCGGCGCACATACGGCCACTACTTCGACCTGACTATCGTGAACAACGACATCGACGACACACTAGCGCAGCTGGAGGCGGCTTTGGCTAGAATGCGCTCTACACCGCAATGGGTGCCAGTATCGTGGGTATACTGACACGACTCGTATTATCTGTAAGACGGTTTGGGTTGAACTCAGATTCGTTTTTCGATGGCACAATAGAATATCGACATCGAATAAACAACATGTTTGATGAAAGACTTCTGAAAATGATGTAAGATCGATTTAAATGTGGCTGTATTGAGGTGCTAAAACAGGTTCACCACCATTCCATCGCTTATTTTGGCTACACAGATCGTGCTAAGGTATTCTGAGCGAGGTAACGTCTCTCTCTTTCTTTCTCTCGTGCTAAGCGAGAAAGAGATATTTTACGTTCGGTATGAGTATACGATGAATATACGATGCCCCGGAATTTTTGTAGGTACTCATCGTTATGAAATTCCAACGCCCATCGAGAAACGAACATTGAGTAAGTAGTTCAATCCAAATCTTAAAAATGGTAATATGAAGGAGTTTAAAAAAATATTAATCAATCTCCCACTAGCACGCGACATTTTAAAAATGCACAGTCAAAAGTACTTGCACGAGCACAAATATTTTTTTAATCATCTAGCTAGGGGATTTGGTAACGACCTGCGATGTTTTCTTAGCGAAACTATTAGGTACTTAACTTAACAGACACACCACATACACCTCCAAATACATAGAATCATCAAAAATGATGTTAAATAATCTATGTATAATTTATGTAGCCTAAAATAAAAATGCAGTGGCATAATTTATACAGAATTTAAGTACCTACTTACAGAATTTATACTTACCATGAACTTGACAGACATGGTAAAGCGCGTGCTAGTTAAATGTGGATTAAACAAAACGAGACCTGTAACTTTATTGCACACCTAAGATCGAACAATGTGCATTATTACGGACATTAAACAGTCGCCAACCGATACCTTAACGACTCGAAACGGTACTTTATCGGTAGAACAAGCTACACATTTAATAAAACGAATTTATTGGCTGTGTGTTCTGAGCACAATTTATTGTAAGTTTTTATGAACTTTGTTGTTTAGCCTATTCCGTTCTTCCCTTGCACTAAAAAAGAAGAAAAAAAAAGAACAAGTTCATTAATCCTATGAATTCCATCGATAGATTGTATTGTAGATATTTTAATTTGTATATTGTAATAGAAAGTTTAGGGTTTAGTTGATTACAAAACATACGAGTATAAAAAATAACCTACATAACTAACGTCATCATCTTGTTAATTTGGGGGTTCTCGGCAATCTAATACTCTTCAAGAAGTAAGCTCTTGAAAATGCAAATAATAGTTCTCATGTTGAAAAACTATCATATAGCACAGATGAAGACACTTACGTTGCTTGAGTAATTCTAATATTTATTATCAATATTTTAATTATCTATTGACTTATTTTCATTTTCATTATTCCAGTAATAAATTAATAATTTGGAGAATAAATACTGTGATTATTCGTATAAAGGGTAATTAAAGACACCTATTTATTTGTTATTAAAAAGTACCCTTAACTAACTACGTACGGTCGCCTGCGCCTAAAAGTATACAAGCAGTATAAGCTGGATTCACTCGTTAATATGACCGCCCGTATACTTTTACACGCAGGCGACCGTACATTTTTATAACGTTTTTCGTATGAAACTAAATCTGAACAAAGGGCATGTAAAAAATTATTTGGTTCAACACCGCTCAATTTTACTTATGTGCCAAAATCACAACCAAAAATTTTCGAAAAGGTTTAGCTTACTCACATGAAGATTTTTGGAACAATGTACATAAGTATATGTAAGTTCGTAAAACTATTAAAATATTGACTAGAAAAAAAAACGTAGCTCAAAATGTTACTTCAAGTTTAAAATTAAGATCTAAGATTACTAAACAATTACTAATTTATGCAGGTTTTAGAGAGCACAGGGTTGCATCATTAATTGTTTTTCCGTTTCAGTAACTTTCTATGTTTTTTGAGGCAGTTCGTTCTTGGGGTATTTGGGTAAATGCACTATTTTTTAATTTCTAACATAATAATAGGTCGTTTTAATTTATAAGACAACTCAGTACTATGCTAATATATTTTTTATTAACAACTGCACTAAATTAATGCATTCCTGTAAATAAGATCAAAAGTAGTGAAAATTTACATTAACTATAACTTTCACTATCTCTCACTATTTTAGCCCTAACTTATTATGTGTACTTAATCTAATATTAGTAGATACACATAAATTACAACTTAATCTTTCTTACACATAGTTTGGAAATTTTAACATACATAACATTTTATTTACAGCATGTGTTAATTGCCTTTTTTACATGTTAGCCATAGATTAAGAAATGTTTATTTGTATGAACATAATTTTGTACGTGGTTATACTTATATATTTTTTTATTTATTTTCAGTATTTGTTCAGTATATCATTTTATATAAGTCAACATATTTATAATTACAACACAATTGTTTCAGTTTATTATACAGATACAGAGTGTAACAGAAAGGTGTAGTCATATTTTAGGGGGTCGTTATGGACATCATTCTGAGCAACTTTCACTATGAAACCGATTTGATCAGAGCAACTTTAATTTTCACTTCTCTATACAAATCAGCTGACCGCGCGGAATAACACGTATGGAATAATGAAAAAAAAGTTGCTCTGATCAAATCGGTTTCATAGTAAAAGTTGCTTAGAATAGTTTCCCTAACAACCCCATAAAATATGACTACACCCTTCTGTTACACCCTGTATAAAAATAAGGCCTTTAACTTTTCAAAGCGATCTCACACGAGATGCCTACATCTGATTATTTAATCAACATGTTATCACAAAATCAATAAATTTTGATAATTGAAATGCTTATTTTTTTCTTATATTGGTTCTATCTGTGGTATCACTAATATTGTTTATTTTTTGTTTACGTAGCTACTGTTTATTATATATATATATATATATATATATATATATATATATATATATATATATATATATATATATATATATATATTAGTTGTTATTGTCTCCACCTTCCCGTTTGGAAAAAGGTGTCATGCTGTGTTTGTTTGTTTATTCAATATAGTGTTGATATTCTTGTCGCTATTATTATTTTTTGGTATTGTTAATTTACATAGAATAAGAGGATTGATAGCGAATGAACGTAGATAAAAATATTCATGTATTGAACTATATTCGAAGTGTGATGTGTATTGGTGTGCGAGTAGCACTAAATTTTATGTAAGAAAGTACCTGTATTATGTTTTGGTTAATTACAGAGAATCTTTTATAAATGTTGCTATTTAGAATATAAATATCTATGCTCTGTTTATTTGTTTATTAAAAGAAATTGGTTGAATATCAAGATTTTGCCTGTTTAAAGAATGTATTGATACTAATTTAGTTACGCCATGAAACTACATTAATGTACTACATGTTATTTTATATTGGACATTGTAGTCTGGCAATAAACAATTGATTATTATTATTATTAGAGTACAATTGAAAATGTTTTAGTGTTTATTTAGCTTGAAAAGGCTAATGTTAGATCAAGTATTTTTCTCTTATAAGTATTATATACTGAATTGTTAATTGGTTTTCTGTGGTTTATATTAGCCTGAAACAATCATTGATGTTTGCTGTAAATTTTATTATAATGCTCTAGAATTCAAAATGATATTTAAGTACTTACTTGAATTTTATTGCAATTCGAGAAAGTGCTACTCCTAGTATGAGTGTTTGGGAGAGTTTATCTTAAATATATTGTAATATAGTGTTTAACTGAGAATTATTAAAATGTGCAACACGAGTATCGTTAACCTAACATTCCATGATAAGTTAATTAGTTATGATTTCAAAGTCATTAAAATGATAGTGTTATATGTATCTCCCATGTGATTTTAATTTTTAAGTAGTAAAACCTGATGTTACAATTTATAGTCGGTTGTTTTACTTAAATAATTTGATAAATATAATTAAATTATTAGTAAATTGACACAGTTTAGACGACACCTTTTATGTTGATTCATATAAATGATAGATTTTATTTTAAATCTTAAAGGGGTCCTAAGCTGACTTAAATTTAGGCAATTAACTTTTTTCAAATATAAATAACCTTGTAAAAAATTATATTACTTTAAGTTCCTATTTATTACTTGGTGTTTTGCAAATAGTTCCAAAGAAAAAGTTATTTTGATCAAATAACTTAAATTTTAAATCTAGTGAGTCATTCTAGGACCCCTTTCTAAATTAACAAGACAAAGTGTATTTTTAAACTAAAACGTAATCAAACTTTAGCATAAAACTCTGATTCCAAGTTACGTGTTGCGTTGCGTCAAACGAATGGAAAAATAGTAGAGCCAGCAAAAACGGAAGTTTTGATGAAAATCAAGTAAAGAGGACTGAATTAAATACTTCTATTATAATGAAAAACAACTGTTAAAATTAAATAAATAGCACAAAATTAACATTGTTATTTTATTATCAATTGTATTTTTGTTTGGCCAAATGCTAGATTTAAGCAAACATGGATATAGGTACTCAAGTGAAGTTCAGGGATAGGATTGGTTCTGCAACGCCATCTATTGTATTTTAGGACAGGGGTATTCCGTGAACATTCTACAGGTAAATAATTAAGATCGTACAAAGACTTCTCAATAGCCAATAGCATCTAAATATTAATTCATAAATTACTGCGTCTGAATTAATTAATAGTTGTTAGTTTATTTTCTATGATTCCGTAACTTTTGCCGCCGCTAGAGGTAGGTCATAGCACCATTTTGCAATAACGGAACGCGTACGCAACATACGCCATCTAGCGAGCTTTTTGGAAGCTTTGTTTAGACAGTAACTGTTATCCATACGGTATTGCAAAATGGTGCTTGGCAACATACGCCATCTAGCGAGCTTTATGGAAGCTTTGTTTATCGATCGACGATAATAAAAATGGACACGTGGCTGTTACTCCTCGAGCCAAATTTTTATTCAAAATTTTGATTTCCAATTTAGAAAAAACACCTCATTTGTAACCTCTATATTATGTTGTATGTCAAAAAAATCATAAAAAATTAGTTCTAAAACACTCTAGACTCTAGATTTATAATCTAGAGTCTAGAGGATATAACGGCCCGCCTTGCGATTATGGAGATATGGTCAGTTTTTACTAATTCTCCATACATTAATTTTGAGAAAAAAATCTAATTCGCGTATTTTTGGGTTACGTTCATTTATTCGTCAGTCACAATTTTTTGGCTTTGTATAAGTATAACTTAAGCTATATCGATAACAAAATGGACGCTTAGAATCCACAGTGGCTTTGACTTTTTAACAACTTTGGACCCACCCCCACGCCAGTTGTCCCAAAAACTGGCTGACTGTCGACCAGACTATTGATAGACAACCTATTTATGACCTAATATCAAAATATCAGTCTTTATAAAACTGTTGAAGTTTTGGTCCCTTAGCTCTGGGATTATACGTCCATGAGTCACATTTGACTAAAAAACACAAACAAAATGAGACTTAATTTATTAAAAATAATTTACGAGAGAGAGAGAGAGAGAGAAGCCTTTGCCCAGCAGTGGGACATGGTGGGCTCGTAATAAAAATAATATTAATTTACGAAAAAAAAAAATATGGTAAGTATTTATCAATATTATTTAGATTAACAATAAAAAATCTGTGGACTTGGGGCATTATCAAAATGAGTTGTATGGGGTCAGGGAACTTGTTAAACTGGAGCCGCCTGCTTTGTGTGAGTACACCGCTCCATGCATACCCAGCAAGCGGCTCCAGTTTAACACACTTTCACCCTAGGTTCCTCCTGTAGCAGGCATGTCAGTAGCCGGCTTTAGTTACGTGCTGTGTGTCTGTCAGACTCTAATTAGTGTAGATAGATGATACATGCGGTCACGTGACCTGCCATCTCTTGTGTTTTACCATCAGACAGAACAGGAATTAGATCATATTATAATAATAAAAAACTTATTTATTCTTATAGAATAACTCTCTTTATTTATATATACTTCAAATTATTTACATTTTTTGTTTTCGTCTACTTTACATTAATAAATAATTATACATACTGTACTTACTTTACAAACATTGTTAAAATACAATGAAAACAAATATTCAACAGAGATACCTATACAGTCTACAGGGTGTAACAAAAGGGTGTAGTCACATATTTTAAGGGGTTCTTAGGGAGAC
Organism: Argyresthia albistria; assembly: GCA_963457715.1. Taxonomy (NCBI): domain Eukaryota; kingdom Metazoa; phylum Arthropoda; class Insecta; order Lepidoptera; family Argyresthiidae; genus Argyresthia; species Argyresthia albistria. Next base: position 9,519,622 of record OY735258.1, read on the forward strand.
CATTCTGAGCAACTTTTACTATGAAACCGATTTGATCAGAGCAACTTTATTTTTCATTGCTTCATACGTTTTGGTCCGGGCGGTCAGCTGATTTGTATAGAGAAGTGAAAATTAAAGTTGCTCTGATCAAATCGGTTTCATAGTGAAAGTTGCTCAGAATGATGTCCCTAACAACTCCCTAAAATATGACTACACCTTTCTGTTACACCTGTATACACACGTCACATCGTTGGTTATGAATGATTAAATTACAAGTTTTTTCTCAAGGGCCTCCAAGTCATAAAGTTAAATAGTAGTTTGTTACACAAGGCGTGAAAGAGAGCTATTTCGGACGAAGGTCCAATTTGGAGCCCGTGCCAGCGCAGCTCGCAAAGGGCGCTAAGGATCGAGTCTTCCCGATTCGAGGGTCAAATAGCTACTTACACCCCGAGGTAAGCTTAATACTTTACATCATTCGAGCGAGGTAAATTAAACGGAAGGACTTAGAACGACTGCGGTCGCAGATGCTTATGCATGCTGGTTTTTAAATGTAGATTAGTGTATTTATAGATAGACGATATCAAAATACGGGAACCGTCGGACACCAGTAGTTTTAGAGTTATATTTTTAAAAATCGCCTTTTCAGGCACCGTTGCCGGTGCCGGGCCGGGGCGTGTTAAAAAACGGCTAAACGCGGTTTCCCTATCCATTTATGAAAAAAAAAACTGAGTCGTACGTATCGCCAACACTGTCAAGCATAGTGAGTCTGTGGTAGGTCTTCGTCATGACATGAACCATGTAAACATCAGAGTGTGCAATGAAATTGAAAATGGAACGGTTTCTAGTTTTCATTTCCCGGCTTCGGAAACGCAACTTTCACGGACTCTTGACAGCAGCAAAACCTCTTTCCTGAGCTCGGATGATGTAAATACCATAAAAAGGCCTAAGTTTTTATCCAACACTTCATATTACTCGTACATATTACAGTTCGGTGGCGTGACGTGTTAGTATTTACTATACTAACACGTCACGGGTGGTAGGGAGAAAAGCAAAGAATGCACAGTGGTACTTTGCAATGTTCGCACTGAAAAGTTGTCCTCGAACCTTTACAGTGCACGCACCGGCGCCTTGACGACGCGGCTTTTTCTGGGAAATGTCTTTCCCTTTGAGGCGCAGGTCGGGTGACGGCGGGTCGTTTTATCATCTGTCCTGTGTTTGTCATGGTAAGTCGTTGTTCGTCTTGCAGGTTGATTTTGCGGTGTCGCAACAGAAGGTCTTCCGCTAGCCTGGTCCGAAATAGCCTATGGCAAGTTTTCGGCTCCTTGGTTTTATACAGCACATAGGCATTGAAAATCGCTGTGCCGAAAAGCCTGCTGAAGACCTTCTTGTACCACTTTTTATTCCTAACTCGCTCCACGGTTTGCGCGGACAGTAGTTGATCTTTTCTGTCCACGCCTCCCATGTACTTGTTATAGTCAACAACAACCTGTGGCTTGCCCGTCCGTTTGTCGATTTTATCCACCTTTCCCATTCGAGGTGAATGATAGGTCGAGATCAAACTTACGAGGTTTTGATCTCGCCATACAATAACACACAAATCGTGAGTGTAGCTGGCCACTACTTCACCTTGACTTAATTCAGTCTTTTGTACATTCTTCAGAGAGTCAGGCACGAACTCCCTATTCAAACGGAGAGTTCCGAAACAGTCGGTCTTTCGTCTTTTCAGGCATCTCAGTAATAATGGAGAGTTATAAAAATTATCCATTATTACTGTATGACCTCGGTCAAGCAGCGGCTCAAGTAAGTCGTATACTATTTTGGCTGTCACGTTTGTCAGTCCGATTTCCGTCTCTGTTGAGTCGTTAGGTTGTCTGGCTGCGTCATGTCGGTCATTGTTCGGCGTCTCGTCATTGGCGACGTCGGGTCGGTCATCGTCATGGTTGTCGTTGTTGGGTTGGTTCGACTCGTCGTTCGGTCGGCCGGTCTTCTTACCAGCATGAACAAAAAAACTCCAGAGGTACCCCGAGCTGGATTCACACAGCTCATAGGTCTTGACACCGACCTGAGCCGCTTTTGTGGCGATCTTTTGAGTGAAGGTCAAACGCCCGTGCCATTTCAAAAGCGACTCATCAATGACAATCTCTTGAGCTGGTGTGTAGAGCTCTGAAAATTTCTTGTTCAAATGGTCAAGAACCGGTTGTATTTTGTCCAGTCGCGTCCTGTCGTTAGTCAGCGTCGTATTGTCGACGAAATGGTACATCGCTTTCAGCAAAAAGAAGCGGTTGTATGACATAATTCTGCTGAAATAGGGCATTGTACCGTAACCATTGAAACGAAAATATTTCTGCTCTTCATGGAGTGGGTACAAGCCCTGCAAAATTAGCAATGCTAAAAACGTGACCATTTCGTCACGGTCCGTCGGAGTCCACCTGTGAAGTCGTGCTGAGGGCTTCAGTTTGTCTTGTACGCGTAACATCTCAAGTCTTTGCTGCGCGTACCTGTTCGTCTCTGTCACTAAGTTATCAATAAAGTCATGGTCAAAAATCCGGTCAAATATATCTGTGGGCGTCATTCCAGTTAGGTCGAAAGTCGGTCCTGAACGCCCCGTAAATGTTTCTCGCTGTCCTCTAAACTGATTTCTGTCGCTGTACCAGTTAAAATTGTAGATTGCGTCGTCCTGTGTCGTCCCTGTCAATATTTCCCGCGTCGCCATGTCATTAAGTCGGTCTTCAGTCGCCAAAATCAACCGGTCCGCGAGTGGAATGTCTGTGTCATATGCCGGGCCCAGCTGCGGCGCGGGATCCGGTATCTCTTCACGGTCGGAGCCGGAGTCCGAGTCTGGGTCAGCTTGCCAGTCTCTCATGGCACGCTCAAAGTAAGATTCATTAACACCTGGAACATGAGACACACGTGTCAATTTCGATTAGTTATATTTATTTATAGGTGTAAATGAATTAATGCAACATTTTGCGAAACAAATTTGTTAGGGACATCATTCTGAGCAACCTTCATTACATTCATACAAATCAGCTGATCCACTCAGGCCAAAATGGATATGTTTATAAAAGATACTGGGTATGTTAAAAGAACAAAAATTCTTACAGTATTGATGGACCTCATGAATAACTAAACAGTCAAGTTCGAGTGGGACTCACGCACCAAGGGTTCCGATCACACTTGGAGAGCGTAACACGTGTAATTAGGTTTCATAAAAAACTAAGTATGATGTCATACATGTAATAAACCAAATTGTTTTTTTTTTTTAGAAAGACAGAAATTTGCAGTTTTCAGATTTTTCCCTTTACTTGTGCTATAATACCTTACTTTATGCCAAATTTCATGATTGTAGGCCTACGGGAACTACCCTATTAATTTTGGGTCCTTTGCGATTACTATGAATATCCAAGAATTTCACAGCATAAACGGTCGTAGCGTTCGATTGCGTTGACCTTGAAGGTTGATTTTTTCACAGCGACCACAGAGCACAGACCTTAACAATCGATATAAATTTCAGTTTGATAAGTCCACGCATTCTTGATGTAAAGGGTATTGACACACAGACATCAGGCCGCGCCGGTCGACCCACGCTTCTCTTTCCTGCTTTCGGCCACCACTTCAGGAATCTACTCCTCCTGTCATCACCTCGCCTCGTCAAGTGTATTATTACTTCCTAGGTGTTCAACACTTGCCTTGGAGTGGGTCCACGAGCTCCACCCCCGCCAGTTCTTCCAACACCACCTCCACGTCTCCCGACTCCACCACCATGTCCAGCATGTTGATATCTAGTGAAAACAAGAAATCTATACTTATAAAAATATAATGTTGTGCGGTAGTCTTCCTTTTCCTGTGAAATGGCCCAACTGGTGTGTATGTTATTTGAGGTTTACGTAAAAAGAAAATAAGGAAAAAGGTATAGAAACAGCCAAAAAATCGAAATAACTTATGTATGGGAAGTTCTCTTTCGCTAGATGGCGTCGGTAGCCATATATCTAGCATTACTCAAACTACTTTCGTTCAACCTCTTTGTTGGAAGAGAAATCGCGGAACCGGACCGGAACTTATGTTTTGGATGTTAGGACCCATATAACACGAATGAATATTAACTTTCTACAAACTAAAAATATTTAATGAAGACGTGGCTCAAAGGTCTTTGCAACCAGGCCATAAAATACACAAAAAAAAAATAATTAGGACCCATACAGTTAGTAAGCAAAGAGTTTAGTAAATCTGAGCGTGATTGATGCGTATTATGCAGACACGGGTCGATATGTATGGATTTTCAAAATGATGAACGAATCGTTTTGTGGCCGGGAGCTATGAGAATATCCAGAAGGACATGAGGGACGACCTTGATGAATACCTGCCGGGAGGGACCGACAAAGCTTCAGGTGAGACCTTTGCCCAGCAGTGGGACACCATATAGATAGGCTAACTAAAATAAACGGTCAAGTGCGAGTAGGACTCGCGCACCAAAGGGTTCCGATCACACTTACAGAGCGTAACATGTGTTATTATTATTAGGTTTCCACATAAAAAAAACTAAAGTATGATGTCACCCATGTAAACAAAATTAAATATTTTTGTAGAAAGACAGAAATTTGCAGTTTTTAGATTTTCCCCATAACTTGTGCTATAAGACCTTGCTTTGTGTCTAATTTCATGATTGTAGGCTTACGGGGAGTACCCTATAGGTTTTGGGTCCATTGCAACTACTATGAAAATCCAACAATTTTACAGCATAAAGGGTCGTACCGTTCGATTGCGTTGACCTAGACTACAGTGTTGCCAGATGGCTTTGTGTATTTCCCCCCAGACCTCGCCAAAAAACCCCCGAAAAACTGCTTTTTCGAAAAAAAAACCCCCAACATTTTTTTCTACTCCAGATTGTTTTTTTGTATTAATTTAAAGGGATAAAAAATAAAAATACATGTTTCCTGTTGCTTTTTATTTATAATTATCTTTTATACTTATTATAATTCAGCCAGAGCTTCTAACCTAACTCACTTACTGCCGGCGCCGGCGACTTTGCCGTCCTATTGAAAAACGCCTAATCACAGACTATAAACACAATATCAGCAGCGTAAAGCCGTGTCTATTGCTCCATGTTAACGTGTTTTTTAACACCTTAACATGTTAGTTAACCTCTTACTCGCCGGCTAATCCTATAACGGCCGTGAGCGTATATATAAGTCCGCGGCGGGTAAGAGGTTAACTAACATGTTTAAGTTAAGTTAAGTTTTGACGTGACAACGTCTTATAAATTGGTTTGCCGGGTGACACTTCAAGAAACTGCGTTACGCTCCGCTCACGTTATGCGCTCACAATGAGAGCGAGTGAGAGGCACGTTAGCCCGCCTAAGAGCGAGAGAGACAGACATAAAAAGTGAAAGGCACGCGTCCCTTCCACTAATTCTTTGTATAAATAAATGTTTTAAATTGTTACTATTATTTCATCCTTCTTCCTACTATACGAATGAATATTCACATTAAAATTATTTTACCACTCAAAGTCGTTGTCACGTAAAACTTTCGCCCGTATACCGACTTTACAGGCAACCAATTTTTTTTGATCTGTGGCACTAACATGTTTTGTTAGAATAACATGGAGCAGTAGACACAGCTTAAGCGTACGAATGAATGAGTGAATGAAAGAAAAGAACATGGAGCATCAAAAATGAGGTGAGCTAGTTATAGTGTTGTGCTTATGTTCAATTGATTCAATCGATCGACTCGTATAATTATTTCGCGATGAATTAGTAGGTTTTAAAAAACTCCTAAAAACCCCATGTTCGAATTATTTCCCCCCGGAAATCCCCCCAAAGGATTTATCCCCCCGAAATTCCCCCCGGAGGCTTAAAAAACCCCCAAATTTGCAGGGAATCCCCCCCATCTGGCATCACTGCTAGACTAGAAGGTTGATTTTTTCACAGCTCTATGCGACTACAGACCTTAACAATTGATATAAATTTTAGCTTGATACGGCCACGCGATCTTGATATAAAAGGTCTTGACACACAGACGGACAGACGGACAGACGGACGGACGGACGGACAACAAAGAGATGGTATACGGGTTCCTTTTTTTCCTTTTAAGGATCGGAACCCTAAAAATAAAGTTTTCTACCTACTAATTATTTAAATGTTTTGAGAATTTTAACAGACATAAATACGTACCGCTGGTCCGATCTGCCGATGCCGGAAATGGTGATAATGGCAGCACCATTTCAGGTGACTTGTTTGGAGGGGAAGGAACCCTGCAAGATATTAATTAATATTTAAGGTGGCGATGGATTCATCATGGGACAGACCACTTTTACAATCTCACTGTAACATTTTTATGTGTTGTCTAAAAGTCGGAAAACTTATTCGCATTATTCAGCATGAATGAATAATATCTAACCAGAGCAATAGTTCCCTTCATTATCAAAATGTATGTATCGGCCCGAAGCGTCAGTGCATAAACGATCATGCGGTTTAACCCCTTCACTCGCAGCACACCCCGCCCGAACAACCGAACAATGGCGAACTATTGTTATATAAGATGTGTCGGCGAACCAGTTACGCAACACCGACCGAGATGGGTATTTAACGGGTGACCTGTTTCTATGCGGCATTTGTTTGGGACACTTCCATGTTTCAGATGACACATTAAGCTGTAGGCACAGAAGAGATAATAGTACTACGTACAGAACGGCCACTCCCTTCCCCGCGCGGATTCAGATACCGCACCTCACCCCGGAGTCGGGGAGCCTCTTCGGGAGACACTTTGTTTAGGCGCTGAACGTACACATTCACAAACGAACGAGTTTACGCACACATTTGCACGTGTACAAATGTCACTAGGCTATGTAGTAGTAATAGGTGATTATTTTACGAGCGTTCTATGGAGTGTCCGAGGTGTGCTGTAGGTCCCGGCTACTATTGCTACTTGGTGGTAGTAGTCGCAAAGCTGTGTCAGAGGGCAGTTTGATAACTTCTGACAGTCAGGTTGGCTACTAGACCGACACCCCTCCATCAGCTCGCACTGAGCCAGAACAGTGGAGTACGGCTCAAACTTACCCGTATCCAGGTAAAGGCCTGTGTACCTGGGTGGGGACGTTAATGGGCTAAATTGCTGTTGCAATTTTTGTCTTCATGCGTATATTTTATTTCCTACATGTTTCTTATTGCTTATTATGTTTTTGCTGTGTCTTGTGTAATGTGACAGATGAATAAATGTACTTTCTATTCTATTCTTAAACTGACTTAATTTACTTAGCAAATAATTACCTGCTACGCTTCTTCCTGGGCGAGTCAAGAAGAAGCTTCTCCCTCTTTTTCGCCATCAGGTCACCGCGAACCTTTATGTTACTGCAAAAAATTCAATAAATCACACTTTATTTTATATTTACATTTACAGTTTTACAGTTTGCATAAAATGTCTCACAAAATGACAATTTTATAAAACAAGGTGCAATGAAATGTGAACTGATATGCACGCATCAGCTTAATAAAGTGCATAATAAATAATAATAATAATAAAATATCGTCACACGATACTGCATGTAAATTAGTTTTTAGGGTTCCGTACCCCAAGGGTGCCAAACGGGACCCTATTACTGAGAATTCGCTGTCCGTCTGTCCGTCCGTCCGTCTGTCTGTCTGTCTGTCTGTCTGTCTGTCCGTCCGTCCGTCCGTCCGTCCGTCCGTCCGTCCGTCCGTCCGACCGTCCGTCCGTCCGTCCGACCGTCCGTCCTTCCGTCCGTCCTTCTGTCTGTCTGTCTGTCTGTCCGTCTGTCCGTCTGTCCGTCTGTCCGTCTGTCCGTCTGTCTGTCTGTCTGTCCGTCCGTCCGTCCGTCTGTCTGTCTGTCTGTCTGGCTGTATCTCATGAACCTTGGTAGCTAGACAGTTGTCACATATAATGTATTTCTGTTGCCACTATAACAACAAACACTAAAAAACAAATGAAATTTAATATTAAGGGGGGCTCCTATACAGCGAACATGTGTTTTTTTGGGGTTTTTAATAGATAATAGTATGGAACCCTTCGTGCGCGACTCCGACTCGCACTTGGCTGGTTATTATTTCCTACTTGACTCACCAACCCGGTCGAGGCTGGAACCCTTCGGGCCTCTTTCCGCATCCCCGCCCGCGTCCACGCTCAGGTCGGATCACGCGTACCCCACATGATGTACTGAAATTGACACAATAAATAAATAACCAAAATTAACAACAGAATTGTAAACATTGGTGTAAACCATTTTACCTTACTCCTGGCGCAGTCAAATTCAAATCAGGATCTTCTTGCTCCATATCCATATTACTGCAAAGAAAATATTATAAAAATAAAAAATCGCACGCATCATCATCATCATCAAGCATAAGGAAGTTACTGCTAAACCAATCTTTTGTTGCTTAGATAGGGTTGGAGCCATACTGAGAAATAAACAATATGTCTTAACTCTTCCAGCGCCGGAGAGAACGACGAGTTGAGTCAACCATCCAACCATGTGGAAGGAATACAAAAATTGGTAAATCCGAACAAGGTCACGGTGGTCGGCTCGGCAGTCGGTGTCGATCGTCTAGAAGCCCTTTAAGTGAGGCTCGCCCGTCCAAAATCCTCGGTTCGCGATTTTCAAACTACCTACATTAAGAAGTTTAAAACCTATGAAAAATCCATAATCGGAATAACAGATCGTGGTCTTTTGTGGACATTGGATGTTTGAGTACTTACATAGTAAAAGAATGGATACATTTAGGATAATAAAAAATCATAATTTTGATATCTAGTTAATTATCCTGTGTTAGAAACCAAAATGAAAATATGAAACGTGGTTTCTCGTTTCTCGTCTATACTTTGTTTGACAGCAGCGTCTGAATAATGTCAGGCTATAAGGTTTAGGGTCAAATCAAATATATGCATCAATAAATATGTGATCTTAGCTTAGATACAATAGTACAGCAGTAGTAGTAGTAGTAGTATATAGTCAACCATAATTTAGTAAAAATCGCATTGTCGCCATCACAAATGGTAGTGAAAATTATAGATGGGTGAGGTTTTTAGATGTACATACTTATAGCTTATCCTAGAATTATGTAGTAAAACTCACCTAAATCACAATTTATCACAGAAAACTATATCGCCACAATCTCGCGTAAACCCAACTCGCTAAACCTAAACATAACATAAACAAAACAACCGGAAACGGACAAACGAAACGCCACAAAAGTCTATATAATGTTGCCACCAAATCTGTATTTTCCTACGAATTAAGCAATTTTATATTCCGTCAGTTTCCGTCACATTTTGTCAATACTTGTGGCCTCTCGATTCTGAAGTCAAATTGGTTACTGGGGGGTTTTTGGGGTTTAGCTTGAACCATTTAATGGGTTTTGAAGACTAGGAAACACATAATTAATTAATTAAATAATAATTAAATAATAAAAAAAGAAAAACTTACGATTTTTTTAGGAATGGAACGTTTTTCTTTGGGAATTAATGTCAACTAGACTTGATTGACCAATGCATTTATAATGCGTGGAATGGAACGTAAAGTTGCTGTGTTGCCATTTTTTACGATTTGTTTTAGTAACGGAACGTTATTTGTAAAATTTGTAAGGGATGAATGTCAAGACTTAACATAGGTGACATAACATTTAGAATGCGTGAACAGAACGCAACGTCATCGTTGCGCTTTTTTCCCCGTTTCCCTTCTTAGGGTTCCGTACCCGAAGGGTGCCAAACAGGACCCTATTACTGAGACTTCGCTGTCTGTCCGTCCGTCCGTCCGTCCGTCTGTCTGTCACCAGGCTGTATCTCATGAACCGTGGTAGCTAGACAGTTGAAATTTTCACTTATGATGTATATCTGTTGCCGCTCTAACAACAAATACTAAAAATCAAAAGAAATTTAATATTCAGGGGGGCTCCCATACAACAAACGTGATTTTTTTCTCATTTTTGCTCCATATTGATAGTGGTACTAGCAGGTAGACGCTTAAAATGTTCACAATATATTGAGTATATTATTTACTTAAAAAATAAATAATTAAATTTAAATTAAATTAATATTTAGGGGGGGCTCCCATACATTTTTTTTTGCGGTTTTTTATAGATAATGGTACGGAACCCTTCGTGCGCGAGTCCGACTCGCACTTGGCCGGTTATTATTTTCTGATATTTCGATTCAACGACTTTTATGTCGGTACCAAAACCAACATCTGGGCAGTCCTTCCTGGACAGTCTTGTGGCTACTCCCTAGAGTATTTTATATGAGCCGGAGGCGCTGCGGATCGAAGCGGCTGCGTGCCGGGGAGGAGCAGGCCAGATGAACGAAGCCGGAGCGCGGTGACGGTGAGTGAGGGAGCCTGAGACGGGGACAGTTGTCTCGCTTCGTTGCGCCGGAGCAGAAGCTTAAGCAAATATTGATTTTTGTAGAAAACATGTTTTAGGTTAGGTAGTTTTATACATTTTTAGGTTTAGGTTTGGTTGAATATCTCAAGAACCATACATTTCCTAGACTAGATATTTTACAGGGAGGGTTACCTCCCCCCCTCCTTATGCATGAGGACAATACGTGGTGTACAGGTTAGTGCACAGGCCGGAAAGTCCGGCCCGTACTTGGCGACCATTTCAGATACACGAAATACGGGCCATGCAATACGGGACACGAAGTACGAACTGTACATTCCCAGGCCGTGCAATACATGGGTGACATTTTCATTATTTTTCATAACCCTAGAACAGTGGATGCCAGTCATCAGAAAGTTCGACCTTCGTTCCTTGTAGCAAATTATACTAAACACTCACCTCAAGAACGAGAGATGGTATTGCACCTTCACATAATCTTATTACATCAAGGGTCCTGTTGAAGCATTTTTGTTCAAAATGTAATGAGCAAACATGCAGAGGGTTTGCACTACTGTATCATGAAATACGGCAATTTAGGCTTTCGTAATAACTTACAGTTACAGACAAAATATAGTGTATAGATCATCGCTGTCGCAATAAAATCAGTTGATTATCAAAGACGTGTATCAAAGAATTTTAATAATACGGCAATTTTTTTTTTCTTCCATAAATACGGTAATTTGAAACTTTAGATACGGCAGCACAAAATTTTGCAGTAACAAAACACTACTGACACTACTGTCATTGTCACTGTCAGTGTCATGTCAGTCAGCACATAAAGATGGGCGATTGTTAATAGTTCAAACAATCGAGTGGTTTGATAGTGAATAGTATTAACAATCGACTTTGAAAACAATCGATAACTAGTTCACACAATCGAGTGAAACCATTCATTCATTTACTTTGCCATACCAAATTGAGCGTTATTTTCTGGGCAATAAAGTCTACGTTGATACATTTTACAAACCATTCGAATACAAACTAGTGGTATTTGTGAAATTCGATGGTTACTGATTGAATTGCCACAAAAAATTGATATTTTTTCTGAGTACATAAAGATCACTTTTGCGTGAAAAACATAAACTAGCGATTTCGGGATTATCGATTGTTATTCACAATCGACGCCATGTTGTTTATATTTCTTTCTCGCTTACACTTGTTTGTTTCGTTTATCTTTCTATTCACTCGTACACACAATCAAAATGGTTCCTTATTGGGGCGCAATAAAGTTTATGAACAATCGAATACAAACTAGTGGTATTCATGAATTTCGATAGTTTTCTGATAGAATGTTCCACACAAAATTAGATAATTTTTCTCAGAGCATAGAGTTTACTTTTACATGAGCTTAAAACTATCGGAAATCCAAACGAATGAAACCACTAATTCGAACACTTCGAATGATTTCTACAATCGAGTGGTTAAGCGATTGTTATTCACAATCGCGCATCGTTACAGCACAGCATTCCTTTCCTTATTTATTTCCTATTTTCCTTCCTTCCTTTCCTTGTGGCTTGGCTAGAGATTTATCGGATTTTTTATTTTATCAAAGAAATAATTGGGTTTTCATTTATGATAAATTGAGAATTTGAGACGTTCAGCAAGACAGTATCTGATTGCCATGGCTCAAAGGGAACGTCGCCAAAATGCTGGGAACCGGATGGACAAGTTATTAGACGAAGAGGAGGATGATTTCTATAAAACAACTTACGGAGGATTCCAGGAAGTGGAGGAAGACCAGGATTATTTGTAAGTAATATCCTGGTTTATATGCCTTACTGGATCTCAGTAGTTTAGAAAGAGAATTGTGAGTTGATATTATAACCTTAAAAAATTCGGGAATTAGCTATCCATTACAGTCTGATGAGAATATATCCTACAGATAGACCACATTTTGTGAAGAAATTAATGTAAAAGGGTCATTCCATGAGAAAGAGGAAAATACCTCAAATTTAGAATTTCTCAAATTATTTCTAATTATTATAGCTGATTGAGTTGAAAGTCCGCATTTGCACTAACTTGCAAAGAAAAATATTTTAAATCAATAAAAAATCGATATTTTTTTGCTGGAAACTTTAATCCTAATAAATAAAAATCGAGAAATAAATGCTGTTTCGGAGGCATGTCCCACCAGTCACAACAAAAAAATTTTTTTTTTTAATTCTGCGAAAGGTAATCAGTCTAATTATTAATGAAAATGAAATAATATAAGATATACTATACGATAAGAAGAAAATCTCTCTTGAAAGTTTAGTGGTCGAACTAAAATTGGTCTTCAAGTACTTGGCGGTAAGAGAGAAGGATTTTACTTGTCCCACCAGTCACACTCATTCAAATAATAATCACAAGAGATTCTGAAAGTATCTGGGGATTTTAATTAAGGGATCTTGTAAACTCATTATTTTTCTATGTTATAAGATACATCTTACTATTATGTAAGATTCTATAACACAATTATAGCTCATGATTGGTTGAATTCCGGAGAAAAATGTCCCACCAGTCACTATGGAATGCCCCAAAACTAAATTGCTTTGAGACTGTATTTGCATTTCAGAGAAGAAAAGGAAGTTGCCGATGTAGTCGACTCTGACTTTGATATTGACGAGGATGATGAACCAACATCAGACCATGAAGTTGAAGAAAGGACAAAGAGAAAATCGGGAACTAAAGCATACAAGGTAAACATACCTTATTTATCATTGTAAAGATTAATATTCATGTTTCCTTACTTACTCAATGTTCCAAAGCTTAATAGCATGCATGCACACAGTGGACAATAATGTTATTGTTGCCATAAATGTAGCCCATCAATGTGCCCACTGGCACAGGCCTTTACCAGGATACAAGCAAAATTGAGCCATACTGCACTGCTCGCTGGCCCAGTGTTGGTTGATGGAGGGAGTTTATGAAAACCACAATCATATTAATGTTAACTTTGCCAAGAAATTATTCTCAGGCTTGATTTTACCAACAAAAATTTATACGAGAATAACTATCCCGGGGATAAATTGTATGACAATGACAGTTCAAAATGAGGTGATCTGATCTGGTGTCTATGTACACACAAATACACTGAGTGTTTGTATATGTTCTCTATGGTAATAAATATGGGATGACTGAGTCAGTGTGCTCACCTATAGTCATAGCCAGATATTCAATAAGTTTCTGTTATTTATAATTTCAGGATCCCAACAGAAATAAGAAAGCCACACCAGCTCAGAGCAAACCTAAGAAAGAAGTTGTTAAAAAACCCAAAGAAGATAAGTCAAAAGATGAGATGGAAGATGTGGACAAGTCAATAATTGATGCTGGAGGTAAGAATTTCAAATGACATTCAACTTCAAGGCACAGAAGTGAAAGAAATGGAAACGCATCATATTGATGATTCCCTAAAGGTGCAACATGTCGTATTTGGCAGTCAGTCTCCAAATCAAATGCAGTATTTTGTTCTCTTGGGAGTAATCAATGCATTACTCTTATTGGACAGAGGAAAATTCTTTCTGCCAAACGTGGCTGTGGCTTAATGGCTTGCTAAAAAATGCGAAAAACACCAATGAAAAATTCTCCATACTCAATGCTCATTCCCAACTAAGGGTCAATGATTCTATTGAGGCCCCAGATCACAAAACTTGCAGTTTCAGGTTCCGGCCGCAAATCCATTAGGCAAAGTACAGCGGTCAAATCAGCGGAGACAATGCAAAGGATAAAGATCAGGTCCGCGATCAAGAAAAAGAACCCTAAAAAAGTGGAAGAGAAGCCACTGACGCAGGAAGAGTTGTTGGCGGAAGCTGTCATCACTGAAGAGGAGAATCGAAAAAGCTTAGGTACCTTATAGCTTCGGCGGATTAGTAGTGAGGTAGTTTTGTTGTTGAGTCTATGGACAAATGGCTGGCTTCACATTCGCGCGCCAAGCCGCGAAATATGAGTGAACTCCCGCAAAACGCGAATGTGTAGATGGCATTAAAGTTTCTTGTATTTGACACCAGCCACAGATTAATAATACCAGCCTCACTCCACGTAATCCCTGGATAGCGCTGCGTCCTATCTATTGCACCTGTTGCTGTCAAGTTCTTTTTAGTGTGCAATGGCTTGTTATAAGTGAACAAATTGTACGGAATACAACACTATTTTCTAGATATCATAAAGCCTGTATAGTTACAATTGGGGATGAAACTTAAAACAAAATCTTTTATTTCAGAATTATTTCAACAGACTGAAATGGAGAGAAAGAAAGTTCGACCTACTAAAAAGGCTATCACTGGACCTGTTATAAGGTAATTTTTTGGGTTCCGTACCCGAAGGGTGCCAAACGGGACCCTATTACTGAGACTTCGCTGTCTGTCTGTCTGTCTGTCTGTCTGTCTGTCTGTCTGTCTGTCTGTCTGTCTGTCTGTCTGTCTGTCTGTCTGTCTGTCTGTCTGTCTGTCTGTCTGTCTGTCTGTCTGTCTGTCTGTCTGTCTGTCTGTCTGTCTGTCTGTCTGTCTGTCTGTCTGTCTGTCTGTCTGTCTGTCTGTCTGTCTGTCTGTCTGTCTGTCTGTCTGTCTGTCTGTCTGTCTGTCTGTCTGTCTGTCTGTCTGTCTGTCTGTCTGTCTGTCTGTCTGTCTGTCTGTCTGTCTGTCTGTCTGTCTGTCTGTCTGTCTGTCTGTCTGTCTGTCTGTCTGTCTGTCTGTCTGTCTGTCTGTCTGTCTGTCTGTCTGTCTGTCTGTCTGTCTGTCTGTCTGTCTGTCTGTCTGTCTGTCTGTCTGTCTGTCTGTGTGTCTGTCTGTCTGTCTGTCTGTCTGTCTGTCTGTATGTCTGTCTGTCTGTCTGTCTGTCTGTCACCAGGCTGTATTTCATGAACCATGGTAGCTAGACAGTTGAAATTTTCACAGATGATGTATTTCTGTTGCCGCTATAACAACAAATACTAAAAGACAAAATAAATTTAATATTAAGGGGGGGCTCCCATACAAGAAACGTGATTTTCTTTTTGCTCATTTTTGCTCGATATTGATAAATTGATAATGGTAGCAGGTAGACGCTTAAAATGTTCACAGTATATTGAGTATATCATTTACTTAAAAAATAAATAATTAAATTAATATTTAGGGGGGCTCCCATACAACATGTTTTTTTTTTTTTTTCGGTTTTTTTGATAACGGTACGGAACCCTTCGTGCGCGAGTCCGACTCGCACTTGGCCGGTTATTAATTTTTATGTGTTACTAGTTGCAAGTGTGTGGTGCAATACAAGTGAAATTAAATATGCAATAAAAATAGAGTACAAATGAAAGTATTGAAGTACTCGTTCCATATGCAATATGTATATCTGTTTCAGATACCACTCATTTGCAGTACCATTAGAAGCGAAATCTAAGCGAAAAGCTAACATCCTACCAGCTAACACCAGTCTTAGTGATATCATTAAAAATGAAGAAGGTAAATCATTTACATTTTCGCCTTTATACATGTATCAATTTGTTTTGTGTTCTACAAAATAATGATACTTACTGGAAAATAAATAATGACCCCGGTTCAGTAAAATATGAGCAGAGGAACCAAGGTAAAAAAAAAGAACACTTATGCCCGGTTTCCTGGGCGCTGATTAAAGTTAACAGGTTGGTTAAATCAGCTTCAGCCAATCACGAACCGCTATTATTCAAAATGACGGAACTTGATTGGCCGAAACTGATTTAACCAACTTGTTAACTTTAATCACCGCCCAGGAAACTGGGTGTAAGTCACAAGTTGCTTGATTGCGCTATAGGTACATGGTCGGCACCAGGATTTGAACCTGAATGTCCTGCAAGAGAAGCAAGCGTGAAACCCAATAAATAATAAACAACGGAGTTTTATTTAGAGTAAACTATACTACCAGTGGCCCTGTGGGCAGTAGACCTCGCTAACAGGGGGAGACTGTGAACCAATTTATAGGTATTTTAATTTCAATCATAATCAATTACACAATAATAAAAATATTTGTTTATCATTGTGTGTACATAGATCTAATATTATTTACAGTGTTTCAAACGCTGGTACCCAGTATTACTGGGTGTACAATTATTTCTTAAATGTAAATTTAGAAAACAGGTGGCCGAAAGGTAATATTGTAGTATATTTTTAGAACCGGCTCATGAAGCCCTTTCATTTGATACCCCACACGATAGGTTTCAGCAAAAAATCAAATCAAATCCCATACAAAAAATTGATGACGTCCTAACCCCCCCCCCCAATTGGAAAATCAAGAAAAGCTCTCGACAAAAAACTACTTTAATTCAAGGAACACGTGTGCTAAATTTTGTGAGGATCGCTTGAAAACTGTGGCCCCTAGACCGATGGAGCCGTTCGCTCGCTTCGCTCGCTCGGTCAAAAACCAGATCCAGTGTGAGATTCTTTTCCAATACTTCATACAATATGAAAGCGTTGTTCTTTCTGTTATTTATTAAATAGACGCTAAATCGTTTTGTCCCATAGCAACAGAAGTGCTGCCGCCGTTCGACCCCGCCAGCATATACGACGTGCCCATGCCGGACGCCAAGCCGGCCTCGCCAGACGACTCGCTCAAACTGAAGCCGACGCGAGCAGAAGTCGACGTTATTGGCTTGGATGAGGAGATTCATGTCGAAATGTTGCCTAGGTGAGATGCAGGGAGCACTTATCCAGTGGAGAGTGCATAGATTCATGTCGAAATGTTGCCTAGGTGAGACGCAGGGAGCACTTATCCAGTGGAGAGTGCATAGATTCATGTCGAAATGTTGCCTAGGTGAGACGCAGGGAGCACTTATTTAGTGGAGAGTGCATAGATTTATGTCGAAATGTTGCCTAGGTGAGACGCAGGGAGCACTTATCCAGTGGAGAGTGCATAGATTCATGTCGAAATGTTGCCTAGGTGAGACGCAGGGAGCACTTATCCAGTGGAGAGTGCATAGATTCATGTCGAAATGTTGCCTAGGTGAGACGCAGGGAGCACTTATCCAGTGGAGAGTGCATAGATTTATGTCGAAATGTTGCCTAGGTGAGACGCAGGGAGCACTTATCCAGTGGAGAGTGCATAGATTCATGTCGAAATGTTGCCTAGGTGAGACGCAGGGAGCACTTATCCAGTGGAGAGTGCATAGATTTATGTCGAAATGTTGCCTAGGTGAGACGCAGGGAGCACTTATCCAGTGGAGAGTGCATAGATTCATGTCGAAATGTTGCCTAGGTGAGACGCAGGGAGCACTTATCCAGTGGAGAGTGCATAGATTTATGTCGAAATGTTGCCTAGGTGAGACGCAGGGAGCACTTATCCAGTGGAGAGTGCATAGATTCATGTCGAAATGTTGCCTAGGTGAGACGCAGGGAGCACTTATCCAGTGGAGAGTGCATAGATTTATGTCGAAATGTTGCCTAGGTGAGACGCAGGGAGCACTTATCCATCCAGTGGAGAGTGAATAGATTCATGTCGAAATGTCATACGACACTAATGGGCCTATTACACTACGCTGTCGGCAGGGCCCTGTCTGACTCACTGTCTCTTTCTAGTCGTTCCATATGAGTGAGACGTCTATACAAATCGTGCCCTGCCGACAGCGTAATAAGCTCTTAAAATTGCTTCTAGGTCGTGATTCTGCTAGCGAAAATCACGGCGCAGAAACCATGTTCGAGGTTTATGTGTCTATCAACATCGTGAGGAAACCTTCAATAGGTACTCTAAAGCTGCGGCGATGGGCTAGCCCCCTGTCATGCAAAATGGAGTAGGTACCTATTGAATCACTGGCTAAAAGTGAGCACAGTTGTGAGTCTGCTACCACGTATGGGTAAAGGTGTGACGCTGTGTGTATGTTATGTTCTATGATCTGTGTAACATAAACTTCACAAACAAAAGGCCCGTTTTGACAGTTCACGCCCATGAAGTTTTAACCCCTAATGCGTAGGTAATAAAAGTCAACTGTTGCGTACAAGTACAAGCAATGCGCTTCTATTACCTACCTACGCGTTAGGGGTTATAACTTCATGGGCGTGAACGGTCGAAACGGGCCATTTATTTTGTGAAGACTGTAGCATATTTTATGAAAAGAGCATTGTAGCCTTAAATACAGGTTTATACCTAGCCCAGGCTCGGATGTTCCAATTATTTCTGTATCAATCTTTCTTTTAACCAAGTACCTTTATTAATGTATCCTTTTACTGTCCAACTTTTTAACCGACTTCCCAAAGGAGGAGGTTTACAATTCGTCCGGATGTTTTATTTTTATTTTTTATGTATGTGCCCCGATAGCGCCTAGACGGATGGACCGATTTGGAAAATTATTTTTTTGTTTGAAAGGGTTTACCTTCCCATTGGTCCCATTGACACCAGGTCAGGATCTGATGATGGGATCCTGGAGAAATCGAGGGAACTCTTCAAATATTATAGGCAGACCTATAGTGATTTTTGTGTTTCTCATAATAACTCGAGCAGATGCACACGGTAAGCATAATATTGTGATGCGGAACTGCTGATGAAAACCACATATGGCCACCAGATCTGCTCAATACTAGGTACAAATACAATGCGTGGCTGACGGGCAGGCAACGCATAGCCTAAACCGGTGGACCTAGAGCCATGAAACTTTGTACAGAGGTTCCTTAGTAGCGTGGGGTAGCACTGAGATGGGATTTGTCAAAATTAATTCCCCAATGGGGGGGGATAAGGGGTTACAGTTTGTATAAACTCAATCTAATCAATTAGGATTTGTTGAAGTCGGTTTTTTCTAAAGTTTACTTTTTGTTTCAATTATATTTATTGTTGAATAAATTTTTACTTTAGTTACTATTTCATGCAGAAAGGAGAAGCCGAAGAGAGAGCATCAAAGCGACTGCGCTTACTACGAGCGTACCCTCATATCCTTCGAGAATGATCTCAACGATGAAGCGTACAACGCTGCGTTCAATATCAAGCGACCGAAGAGGAAGAGGTCTCAGCTGTGCGCCGTCACCAAGTTAGTACCGACTTTTTAACTTGTCCATGTTATCGTTACACTATTTTCTCGAATGGTTAGTGTCTTGTTTGCAGCCCGCGCTAAGTTTCTTTAGGTATAAGCGAGTTGTGACCTCTCTTTCTCCCATATGGCAAGGTGAGGTAAGAGAGAGAGACAGAGAGATATAAATAAAGATAGTTTTAGAGATAGAGAGATAGATAGAGGGAGAGATAGAGGGCAGCAGAGAGATAGAGGAAAAGACAGTAGGAGAAAGATAGAGGGAGAGAGAGGGAATAAGAGAACGAGAGAGATAGAGGGAACGAGAAACAGAGAGAACGAGAGAGAATGAGAGTGGGGGAGAAAGAGATAAAGAGAGTAAGATAGAAAGTGAGATAGAGAGGGGGGAGGTAACAGTAAGTCAAACTAAATAAATAAATATCCGATAATTCTTCCAGAAAGCCAGCCCGCTACATCGACCCGGTCACGAACCTGCCGTACGGCAGCGTGGACGCGTTCCGCATCATCCGCGAGGCGTACGCGCAGCAGCTGGAGGCGCGCGGCGACCGCTCCGACCCGCGGCTGCGGCGCTGGCTGCAGTGGCGGCGCGCCGACGTGCGCTCGCGGTACGTGCAGATCAACGTCAAGTAGGCGAGGTGGAAACAAAAAGTTCCAAAAGGACTTGTTTCCGGAGCCATGAAAACCAATTTAAAAAAAGTCTTAAAGGACTAGTTTCCAGAGCCGTAAAACCCAATTTGAAAAAAAAGGCTAAAAGGATCAGTTTCCAGGGCCGTAAAATTGGCTGCAGTGGCGGCGCGCTCGCCATGCGTGTTACGATCAAAGCTGATGGCACTGGTATAGATCGGAGTACTTATCTGTCAAAGTTGTCAAAGCAAATTATATTCACAGGCCTACCAAGCTATAGAGCCACCAAGATAACTTGTAGAACGGCCAGATCTGAAACTATTAACGCCACTTTGAAAACGTCATTGTGTTGTCAGTTGTTGTAGTCAATTGGTGACTTGGTGTGTAGAATCTACTTGGTGATCAACACTGTAGTGTAGATGGTGGCAGCATTGCTCATTCTTCATAAGATGGGTGCGTTATATATGTGACATGTCAGAATTCAGAAATATGACCGCCATCTTTGAACCGCCATTACTAGAAAGCCACTAGCGACACCCGTCAGTTCACAGAATGATGTTGGCAGGTCTGTAGGCCTTGAGAAAGTTAATAATGCTACGAAAACTCAAAAAATGTATGCGATTTGACGCATAGCGTCACCAAAAGTTGACAGCGTTTAGTGACGCTATGCGTGACTAAATGTCAAATCCCATTCATATTAAAATTTCGTGCAAACGTTATTAGCGTTTTGCATGTTGACTAGGGCCTCTGTACATCTTTCCAAGGATCTTTTGGCTTGCGGTGACAGGAGGAACTAACGCTCTTTGACAAGTTCATTGCATTGTGTTGCGTAGAACTGGCGCCCCCTGTTAACGTCACTCAAGTGCTAAAAGTTCGTTCGAAGACTGTAAAGTTACTGGTTATTATACCTGTAATAGAGTTGCGTTTCGTTCTTTCGTATCAACCAAGTGTCATTTATTCATTTATGTAAATTCAGTTATGGTGGTTGCTCCACATTTATGACGAAGACTTCCGCGAACAAATATCAAATAAACAAAATAAGTTAATTCTTCTATAATTATGGCTTTTACACCGATTATGATGTTATTATTTATATTATTTGATAAAATGGAATAAGGATGTTCATGCATGTCGTATGTTTAGAAGAGATCTCAATTATACAAGTAGCAGAGTCTGATGTTGTAAATAAAGTAATTTAAGAAAAATATTTCGAATAAAACTATTTATTTTAAACTATTTTTCCAAAACAGCTGCAAGAAAACCACAATTTTTATGTAAGTAGTCTTTATTCAAATAAATAATTTATAATACTTCAATTAGATTCAATAACTGTACATCTTGTACAAATGGCTTAATATTAAACTTTTCTTAATTTAACCCCGAAATGTAAATATTTTAACCTAATATACACACCTATGTTGATCAAAGAATTGAAAACGCTTTCTATGACAATTTTACACTAGTTTGACTAAATGATAGAAGGTACTAGTAAATACTGTGGTTTTCATTCTAGCTTCTGTCTACTAAAACATAAACTTATAAATCGACTGTAAACTTAGGATTCAACCTTAAATCTGGGACGCTGTTTCGTCTAAATTTTGTATTCATTGTGTTCAGTAGTTCCTTCATAGAAATAAGTCCTGTTGCTTTCGTGTCCAACCTTGAGTGATATTTCGATGGATCTGTCGTGGGTAAGTAAGGATATTCAGTTAGGTACGTCTGAGCTCTTGTTATTTTATTCTCTTTAGCAAACTCGCTTAGCTGTGAGACAGCAATCTCATAAGAACTCAGTTTAGCATCTGATACGTTCTCCATAGACTTGAAGGCTTCTAGAACTGCTTTCTTGTGGGGGATTCCCCGCAAACTACCCTGTCGGCTAAGCTTTCCTTCCACCACATCGTTGAATAAGTCTTCAACGTTAAACTTTTCTGATATCTTTACGAGTTTAGCGTCTCCTTCCTGACTCTCTTGCATGTGATGCCAAATCATGGCGAATTCTGATGACGGCATCGAGTTAGATTTCCTAATGCCTTTCTTGACTCTTTTCTGAGGTTTGTCCTCGGGAGATTCATTGGATATAGAGAAGAGCAGTTGCTGGCATTCGTTTAGCTTTGTATGTTTTCTGGGCTCTACTGGTAATTCTTCTAAAGACTGGAAATATTGTTTGGCCATTTTGAACCGTGATTTGTAGTCGATAGGATCGCGTTCTTTCTCAGGTGATGGTTGGATAAGATCAGGACTTTTGTCAATGATTTCTACATCGATATCTGAGAGGCTTATGTATGTCTTTTCTTCTTTTGCCTCATCTTGACTAGGTTTAATAACGTTTTGTATATTGAGGTCAGTTATTGACTCAATACTACTACCAATAAGACTTTCTTGGCTCGTTTTGCAACCGCGCTTGCGTCTTGGTGGTGGATGGGGTGTGGCGTCGTCAGTCATAGTTTCAGTTACAGAGACTTCTTTTATGATCGGTGCTATTTTCGCTGTTGGTATGCCAGTTCCTGCAAAAACAAATGATATGATTAATGTTATTCTTAGGCCTATTGCACATGGAGTGACGACGACGCGACTGCGACTCTCGATACTGGAATTGTATTTTAATTTTCGATACCTATGTTACATCGGCATATGAGTTGCGTCGCAGTCGCTTCTTCATCGTCTAGCTCCATGTGCGAAAGGTAAAAGATAGATAGTTTCAAAAAAGATATATCATCATTACCTGTAAATAAGCTGGTTTTATGATGAGTGGGAAAGATGCTTATATTCTCTAACGTTGACCCAGTCCGTGACAATTTCCTTTCAAGCTTAGGTGTAGATTTAGCAGATTCCGTCACGGTTTCATATTTTGAAATGAAGCTTTTCACATCGATCTTTGGCAACTCATCGTAAGATTTATGCTTTTCTAAATCATCCTCAACCGTTACGTTTGCAATTTTACTGAATATATCCATTTCCGATTTGCTGACGGAAGATTTTCGAAGGCTGTTGACCCTATTTATCCGTTGTTGCCTTTCAGTGTATTTATTCATGTCTTTAACGGTGTTTTGAACGTAAGTTCTTTCTTTCACTGGTGGTGTCATCTGGGCAATCTTCTGGGCTACCACCGACTCCCCAAAAGTTGAATTGTAAGCGTTGAACTTCATTCTTTGACGCTTATCTTTCAGGGATACTTCTGCTTTTTTAGCTGTTTCTGATGTTTTCGGTTCTTCAAGTTTGTTTTTAGATGCAATGTCAATCGAAAGTGATCCATTACGCAAAACCTTAACAGTTTCTGATACTTCAGTGACATTATGTATTGACCAAGTATCTAAAAGGTTTTTTTCAGATTCGCTTCGAAGTCGGATATTATGCAGAGATCGGCTCTTTCTCGGCGTATCTTCGACTTGACTTATGTTGTGGAACATGGATATTCTACTAGAAACTATGCCTTTGTCCTGAGTTCCTTCGCCGATATCTGGAGATGTTGTAGTGACAGTGCTTGGGCTTCCTATAAAAGAATCGATTTTATTCAGAATCTGTTTTCTCGATGTTCCAAAGAATCTTTTAGGGCTAGTCTCAAAAGCTTTAAATACTTCCTCCGGAAGTTCTTGTTTCTTTGATGGTGAATTCTTTTTAAGCTTCTCATCCACATTTCCTAATATTACATCCGCAGTTTCTTTATCTTCAATGTGCATAGTTTTTGGTGTTATTGATCGTGAACGTTCTGCTTCTTCCTCTTTTTCAGTTTCCAACTTATCATCCCAGTATTTCTTCCATTTTTCAACAAGTTTTATATTGCTGTTTTCTTCTGGATTTTCTTTCACTGGCTCTTCGATAGCTGTTGTTTCAATAACTCGAGTCTGTTCACCTGAAGTCAATGGACTGTTGCTGATGTTCTTTTCTCGCTGGGACTTGTTTTCGTCGAGGCCGTGAGCTGTTTTTAAAAATACTTTTTTGGGCTTTGGTTCTTCTGTTTGCATTTCTTCTATAAGACGTATTTTTTCATCCCAGTATTTCTTTTTCTCCAAAACAATGTTAGATTGCTTCTCTTCACCAAATTGTGTTTGCAAGTGATTAGTGGAAAGCTCATATTGGTTGTTATATGTGATTTGAAGGCGTTGACTTGCTGAAACAGATTCAGTGGCATTTGGCTGAACCTCAGAAATCGCTCGTCCTTCTATTGTGTTCATTAGTCTTGTCACATCTGATTCGTGTTCAGACGCAGATTCGACTTTAGTGTATCTTTCTACAGCGTGCTCTAATTCCTTGATAAAAGGAATCTTATCATCGAACGTTGTGGATATCGAGCTTTGCTCTGAGTTTGTGTTATAATCTTGGAAAATGTTATCTAGGTTCGCTAATACCACTGTCACTGGATCAGTCTCGCTAGCTTCTGTCATTGTAGGCTCCTTCATACCGGCCGAGAAGCTTCTATCACTTTCCTCCAATATTGGAGTAAATATCAGCCTCTTCCCTTCCCACCTCGATCGGTCTTCGAAAGTTTTGTTAGTATCACATAGATCGTGACAAGTAGCCCATAATTCCTTTTCAGCTGGTCCCATTTTAGAAAAGTCTTCTTTGGCTTCACTTGGAGAAAACGATGTGTTATCATTATTGTTGCTATCTCCAGAAGTGTTAGTTTCATCGATACTTACATAGGCTGAATCCCACATTTCTTTCTTTGTTATCTTTTTTGAATGATAAACATCAATCTCATATTGATTAAGATTGCGTTGGTTACTGTGATCAGCGTTTTCTTGGTCGATTTCTGATATTGACTCTAAACTGTGAAAAGTAGGCGACTCTGGGCCACTGATTTGGACTTTTGTTTGTAGAGGTGTTGAAAATCCAGTCGAAGATTCACCTGATGTTTCCATCACCTTATGTGTATTGTCATTGGTATCAAAGCAAAAATGTTCGTCCTTAGATGTGATCATAAGCGAGTCCATATCTGGATTAGGAGAGGGTACGTTTATGACCGGTGCTAGGGAAACGGGCGCGCCAATAATGAAATCTGCTACCAAGCTCTCTGACGTCGGCGTCTGATGGTTATGAAGTGCGAAAAATGGATTTATAAACTCATTACTTCTCAGCATTTCTTCAGCTATCTGACCAATTTTTGGATCAACATACACACTTTCCTCTTCATCTCTGTGTAAGACTTCTCCAGTTATAATTTTTAAAACGGGCGTTTTCGGTCGTTCCATAACTGGTGTTAAGAATGGATTGGTGTTTGGAGATCCAGAGTTACTGCCGCTCTCTTCAACAACAATTTGGATAGGAGCATCATAACTAGCACTGTTGGGAGTCTCTGTGATAAAACTTTTATTTTCCACGACGAAGAAATCGTCCAGGAATGGATTGTTTGGTGAATTACTCCGGTCTATGGCTTCGATAGGTTTGGTTTCATTTTTTACTGTCACGTCTGATTTGTAATCCTCATTGTGTTTGTTGAACATCTTTATTAATCTCTTTGTTTCTTTATAAGGTTGACTTATAGTGCATTCTTCATATGAATATGCTTCCTTCGGTTTCAATGTATTATAGTTTTCGTTAGTCGTATATGAGTTTCCATATGTATCTGTAGCGAAGGTTGAATTCACCACGTCAGGGATACCTGATCGGCTTTTTGGTCTTGAATATATTTCTTCCTTTGATATCGTCATTTTGGATTTAATTTTGCGATCTTTAGCTGCTGACTTGAATGCCAAGCATATTCTTGTCATTTGTATCACTTTCCGTGCAATATATTGGAATCTCTTATTTTTTACTGTCGTATGATTGGACTCTGTATTTTGTTGGTAACATAAATCAGATTTGTTTATACTCTTTACAATATTTTCAGTTGATGTCAGAAGATTAGCTTCTTCATCTGTTATCTTTTCGAGGCTACCATTTTCTTTCAATATCATCTTCTCAGTAACAAAATCCACTATTCTCAATAGAACTTTTCTATCTGTCTTCACATCAACAATGTCTATTTCTTCACCATCTTCAAGACTGAAACTTTCCTGGGAAAGTATGGGAATTATATCTTTTGAGGCTTTTACGGTATATGGTGAACCGACTATGCTGTGACCTCTGCTTACAATTGAAATGTCGTATCTGCCTTCTATTTGTACCGTATAGCCTATCCTTGCATATTCTTCGTGCATTTCAGCTTCGATTTCAATGTCGTACTTCGTTTTAGGAATGTGATATGTTTTGTTCATATCATTTCGCCCATAAGTTCTCAAATACGCCGCTCCTTGAGTAATAGGTAGTGTATTTTCAGTGAAATGAGGCTTAAGTTGCAAATTCAACAGTTTTTGTCGAATCATCTGCGCTTTTCCCAAAATCGGTGGTATCACTTCCATGCCATAAGTATCTTTGGGGCCTCTTATCAGAATGGTGATCTCTCCTGGTTCTAAAGATTGTTGGGCTGTCGGGTAGATTTTGAAGTACGTCTTTGAGTGGATCTGCGCAGCTGTTAGTCCGGAGCCTCTGGCTACGTAGTCGACGGTGTATTGAGGTTGTACTCCGTCTGGGGATGTACGCTGGGAGCAGGGCTTGGAGACTGATGGTGGAAGCTTCTCCAGGGCTAGACGGATTCGGTCTAGGTACTGGGCGAGCCTCCATTCTTGGTGTTTGCTGAGACAGTCACTGGATTCTAATTCTTGGCGTGAGAACACCTGAAATACAGAAACAAAGACAATCAAAATAGAGGTCCTTCTTCTTTTTCCCATACTCATATTGGCTTGATATTGGTATCGTTAAATGCAATGTTCAAGAAAAGAGTGTAATAAAAATATTGTAATTATTTCTGTATTCAGCTTACACACACAGGAATAAGTCATACATCACATTGACTAAGGAAAACATGAGTACCTAGTCATGTCACTTACCGGATCAACAGCAAGATAGTGATCAGCGATTGTCTGCGCGTGCTTCAAAGACAGTCTCGTTGGCGGGTGGCCCGCGCATGCGCCTGGCATCGCAGTGTCCAGCACCCCGCATAGTATCCACCCGTGTCGCCACACTGTGTCCAGCTGTTCCACCTTGGCAGGCCCAGCTTCCCCGAGCCATTTCAGCACGGATTCGTTTTGCTCGTCGCTCGAGTAGATTACTGGAAGATGAGAAACGTTACGTGTGAAACGTGTGATAGATGCAAAGGTAAGTATTATCACAGGGTGCTCATCCCATACAAATTAGAATTAGTAACCCTTCGTAAAAAAGAGATGGCGTGAGGAGTAAGATTTGTACTATTAACGCCATGGTTTTAGTTAACATACTTCTAGGTGGTGCTAATCTTAGAAGAAATCCTATATATCTTAGCGCCATCTCGTGGTATTTGAAATTGTTCGATGGTGCTGCACCAAGCGATAATGGCCTCGAACTAAAGAAGCTTCCGTAGCATCTCAGTTTACGCCGGTGTCATATTTTGTTCTAGGTGGTCTATCTGTATTAGTATAATATTATATAGTATATTTTAGTATTGTGGTATTATCGAATCTGTGGTATGGCTTCGCCACCTACGACACACCATCGGGCCAGCGGGGTAGCGGGGTGGTTTTCAATGTTGTCAAATGTACGGTCAAGCAAGGCCGCCATGCTGATACAATGTGCGGGCTCGCTCGACTTCAAACCGCCCCGCCTGCTTGGGTGACATGCTTCATAGAGTTTCTTGTTGCCTAACTTTTACCTGGCTGCTACTCGCTACCAACGTACAGAGGAGAATAACGTAAGAGGTAGGCACCTATTCTATATGGATTTAAACCCTGAGTAGTGTGTAAAAGCGTTCGTTAAAGGAGCACCCTATTACTAGTTAGAAAGAATACTTTGCAATGTAAAGGCATCAACGAAGCCTGAGATCTGACGTAATTGAAGCTAGGGCAGCGATTGGTTCGGTGTTTATTATTTTGATAGTCACGCAGAAGCCCTACAGTAAAACCATGCCAAATTAAGAATGTGAAAACGATTCCACAGATTAGGTACGATCTAACAAACACCGGTTGTTCCAATTTAGGATTATAGTGCACAAGAGTTAAGTCGAATAGTCAAATAGTTAGGTTTTTCTGACTGTACTACAAGTACATGAATTTGTTTTGTTTGTTTGTACTGCATGAAAAAGTAAACTCAGTATTTCTTTGAGAGCTGAGTAAATAGCTATTTGCAGCTCAAGTAGATGCTGACATCAATTTATACATCCGGGACAAACAAATGCATTAGATTGGTTGGTATGATGTCATGAACATAAGTTACATTTAAGGTCTTAAAGAAATGATGATGATGTCTTATTATGATGACCTCTGTGGTGTTGCGGTCGAGGCAGCGCTTCCCAGGCGAGAGGTCCCGGGTTGGACTCCCGGCTGGGGAAGAAGAAAACAAATGACCCAGGTCTTGGATATTTACATGTTTGTGACGTCGCCGTTTCTGGTTCCCACGAAACAGGGTACCTACTTATCCTAGTGTGGTGTGGGGTTGGCCTAGGTGTATGATTCACGCGCTTTCGATATCCGGATATCAACACGTTTATCGAGTGTTTTTGTATGTTAATCACTCGATATAGCTGTCGATATCCGTATATCGAATGCACCAGAATGATAGGGCGCGGGACAGCCTTAACGCTCTTTTGGTGGCCGCACCACTGAATGATCTGTTTGGTGATGCATGGAGGGATATTGTGCGAGAGTGTGGCAGGTACTGAGAGAATGATGCTTAACTGTGCTGTGTATGTAACTGTCCTCTCTTTATTAGAATTATTCGTAATTTGAAATCGAAATTTAATTACTATGGTATCTATTTATAATTAATTTGCTGATCTGTATTTGTACTATTTATTGTAATGTGATTTAAAATATTGTTTGTGTCGATTTGGTTCGCTGTTATGGCACAAATAATACCTGTGATAATAAATAAATAAAAATAAATAAATATGTACCCCAGAAGCAAACGAAGCAATGTATGTGACATAAATGTTTAGGAATACTCACTAGTCCTAATAGCCTCATCGATGTGCCTCAGCAGCCTGAAGAGGAAGCTCTGTTGGCCCCAGAACAGGGTAAGCAAGGTCGCCGGCGCCAGGTAGCGTAGTGTCGTCAGTATGGTGTCGAGGGCAGTGGACCACATGCCTCGTTCGCGATGCTCGAACTCGGGGTACTCTGGGATTGAGAACAACCCTGGAATAAGAAAAAGATGTGGTCATCATCGGAATAACGAGCAATATAACACGACTTTTTTCACGCAGTCCATTTGTGCACATGTCCAGCAAGATATACATTTTGCGTAACAAGGCTTACATACTCTTGATCCATTTACCAACGCCTACCTACGCCATTCATCCATCTGGCTGGTGGCTGGCCTGCCTACTGGACGTCTTGCGGTTGGTAGGTAAATAGATAGACAGTAAAATAAATAATTGTCAAGTTGACTATACAGGTGACGTCGCTCCATACTCCAAACAACCTGTATATTAAAATGCAATGCAGGAAAGTTCTTGAGTATTCTCTAATCAGAATCGAAAGTCAATCAACTAAGTCGTAGATAGATATTGATGATATGATGTTATATTGTGATAATTTATTGATAGAAACACTTTTATCGTCAGCTTTGCCTTTAATTACTGCTTGAATCTTCATTAGGGATGTCATTTAAAATGCATTTAAGATAGCTCTTTTGTCTATAGGGATCTGTATCCGGAGACGCTGTTCAAAGGCAATTAATTACTTACTTAACTAATTTCAGACAATCACGTGCCGCTATTTTGAATTAATCATCGATTAGCTAATCGTAACCTTTGAACAGCGTACGGAACCGGCCGTACGTAAGTGAGTAAAATACTAACCAAAATTGCACGGTTGTCGCTCCGATAACACATCCCTTTCATATCGTTTGCAGATATCATCAAGTTTATCTGACATCGTTCACTTCACGAATCCAAATAACACTTTTATATTAAAGCCATTTAATCGATTACCTATAAATATTACCTAAGTAAGTATACATATTAGCAACTCTTAAGCCATTTCAGCTTAAAATGTTAATATTATGGTCGTTTCAAGGCCTAAAAATTACGAATAGTTAAGTACTTAGATCATTTATTTACTATCATCGGAAGTTAATTAATTCTTAATCAAATTAAAACCTTATCCAATTCCGATCTATGACTCTTAACATAGATATCACACAGTAGGTATGTGAAGGTTTAGTTTAGATGTACCTTCCTATGTGATGTAGTCTAATCTCTATTATTATTTACAATATTTTTCTATTATCTAATTAATAGTAGGCTAGATAACTGTTATTTTTTCTAATTTCTCTATTGCCGATGTCATAGTCCCATCCTAACGTTTTAAGCAACCGAATTTAGAAAATAATGGATATTGGCTTTCGAAAAGTACACCATACTTTTAGGTTCTAAACTGATCAACTTTCGCCACACACACCTACCTGATTAACACCCACTGTAGCGTAAGGACAAAAGAGTCCTTGGAACAATATTGACATTAAAATTATAAAAAAAATTGACATTAAAATTATTTTGACAGTGGGTACCAAGACGTCAATGAATGTCTAATTTTTGACGTTGGTACCCACTGTCAAACTAATTTTAATGTCAATATTTTCCCTTTTCGGCCAGGAGAATGACAATGGCTCGACTTAGGGGGTGAAAGTAAATAGTTAAAAAAATAGTATTATCTGTCTACCTATCGATACAAGGCTATGAAAGCGGAGTATGATTCTGGCGCATTCGATATATGGATATCGACACCTAATATCTAGTGATTTTGGTCAAATAAAGAATCGTTAGAGTTACGTGTTTACTAATCCACTTCTCAAGTCCGTCTCTATAATTGAATAAAATCCAATAAAGGTATTTGTATTGTATTGCGTGTTTAAGTATAATAAATCCGGCAATTCAATTAACTCCTATACTTACTTATTTTACAATTTTTCAACCGGCCATTTCTATCGTAACATGTAAGTGATAAATGCACTCCGTTTCTAACGTAACATGTAGGTAAGTGATAAATACTCAGATAATGTTGTGGCTAGATACGTTGTACTCGTACTTATTGTTTGACAGAGTGTGCAGTAAACTCTATTTTAACGACCGTAATATAATGCACCATTTATCTACGTTTAAGTAAGTAATGTTCTTATCGGGAATTTCAAGTCGCACTAAAAAATCATTTGGTGATATCAGTTAAGGCCAGTCACGCTTTTGACCTTAAATTAGCTAATGTACCTTCAATACCACATAAATAAACAGAGTTCTACTATTGCAATGGGTATTTAGATTTCGCCGGAACAAAATAATTATAATAGAGAGTTATCAATAAAATTAGGCAGGTAGGTACCCAGGTATTCATACTTCATAATTTCTTTATTGCACGGAAAACAATGTGATACATAGTCTTAAAACAAAGGTAAATAGGCAAAGGCGAGCTTATCTCTAAAAAGAGATTTCTTCCAGCCAACCTAGGTAGGTATATTTATTTGACAAATAGAAAAACGCAAGGAAGAACACTCTCATAATGAGTCAAGTCAAGAGAAAAAAACATTTGTTTGCAATTTCACAACGAGCAGTTATAAATCTAAGTATAAGTTGTTATGTAGGTAGATAGGTAGTTTAGCCATTATTTAACTTCACCCAGTGATTTACCGTTATGGTTTGTTTGTACAAGACAGTCGCCTACATGGCATAATTAGGTACTCCTAATTAGTTGTTTGTTTCGCGATCTTCATCAAGATGCTGGCCTTGAAAAAAATAATTAGCACAGTACTGCAATACCTCGTTGCAAACAATGCAACGAGAATACGGTCAACCTATCAACTTCCCAGTATTCTTCTTGTGAATCTTTTTATGTGAGAAACGGGTCATAATAAGGAACAGTTACTTTGACATTGAACGGTATTTAAAAACAATAGATCATACATTTTGATGGAGCATGGAACATTGCATAATGTGCAATTGTGCATTGAGTTAATTTTGAACTCGCTGTTAAAAGATTACATGTATTCCAGATATTATGTATTTGTATATATTGAAACACAAGCTGCTTTTGAGAGATCTTGATTGTAGGAGTTTTTTCACACTTCTCCCAGTGGTCCAATGTAGAGAACAGGCAAGAAAATTATTAAAGGCAAGCCAGCGTAGCTGGCCGTGTATAAGTTGTCATATATCTAATCCAGCCCATCGGACTAGTTTCTGTAGATTTAGGCCTGAATCGATTTCTTAATCCAAGCAAGTAAATACGAATAATTAGATAAATAAAGAAACTTCAGATGTGCTTTTAAAATTAATTTATATATAGTTTATATTAAATTTTTAATATTTTGTCATCTTATGTACCGATTTTACAATTTTATCTTTATTTTATGTATTTAAGGTTGTTTAAGTACATAACAATACAATTATCTCATCTCATATCCCACATATATCCCCATAATAAATCAAACACGTTTCCGCTTACGATCGATCGATATGTTCATGGCACTCGATTTGTGACGGTCTCCGCGATACAGGTTAGCCTAGTGCGGAGATCGCAGTAACTACAATTAAAAATCCTAAGTACCTACCCACATATTTAGTAAGATTTATAATTATTGTACTCTGTTTGGGAAATAAACGTATTTGTATTGTATTTGTATATATGTATATCGTTATATAAAAATAATATCTATTCACTCTGACTGATTACATCTCTGAAGTGGTTGGTCATAGTGGCTGGGGAAAAAGAGAAGATAAAGATAAACACACAATCTCTCACTTAGATAAACAAAACTCTTATTATCACTTAATTAATTTTATATCTTTGAAAAGTGCCTACTTGTTATTCGAAAATGCATGTTATTTATAGGTAACTGCTTACTTATTATTGTGTAGGTACCGTCATTTCTGTTTGTAATTAGATCGTAAAACAACAGGCGTACGCGTACGTGAAAGCTTTGCTCACAGTAACCACTCGACTCCTATCAAAACTAAGCAAAGTAAGTACATAACAACATTTTAAAAATAAACGTCTATTTTCTACACCTCGCCTTGAAACGTTACGTTGTCGTCGAGGTAGTAACTTTGATGTGACATGATTAGATCTCCAACAAAGGTGATGATAAAACACGGATAATGTCGAAATATGACTGATCTCTCATCGGCAAGTCTTGTGACTATACTTACGGGTGTAACGGATCTAAGTTTATAATTCT
Source organism: Argyresthia albistria (assembly GCA_963457715.1). Classification (NCBI taxonomy): domain Eukaryota; kingdom Metazoa; phylum Arthropoda; class Insecta; order Lepidoptera; family Argyresthiidae; genus Argyresthia; species Argyresthia albistria. The sequence goes on from OY735258.1 coordinate 9,552,720, forward strand.
CGAATACTTACTGTTCCCAAGTAAAAGGGATAGTAACTAGTAAGTCATAGTCATTTACTTAAATCATGTACAGGGAATTAATAATATAATAAGTATATACTTATCTAGAGAAGCGTAACATTAACATTCTCTTCTCATCTTACCCATATAAGTCATCTATGAAAACACGCGGAGGTAGGTTAGCGTATGTTAACTTCATCTTGTAAAACGGTCACGTTTGTTTGTTTGGCCTTAAATTTTGGCATTATACGGAGGTAACTGTACATTATGAAATACGTTTGTTTATATCTATCACGTGATATTGTATGCTATCGACAAATTAATTGTTAACTCAGAATATACGCCTTACAATAACAATTAAATATATTTTTTGGTACTAGGTTTATAGTTATAAAATATCGTATGGTATGGATGATAGATACAGTACGTTTTTAATTTTCAATTTAGATTTTATTTTCGTGCTATTCAAGTAATTCCTTTTTTCATGGTCTTTCGCGCAATGCTCATTTGCCCAACTCGATAAACAAAATAAAAGTTGCTCAGAATGATGTCCCTAACAAAGTAGTTTCTCATTTTGCGTTAATTACACCTTGTGTAAATCTAACTAATTGTACTTACCACTTACTTAGATTTAAGTAGATATATTCGCCCGTTTGATTTTTCGACATTTCCTAATTCATTCAATCCATCAACATTCACAGTTTTGCTTGTGGTAAGTAAAGGATATCCGGAGTAATTTTCTGTTTATTTTAGCCTGACTCACACATACTTATAATCAGTATACATGTAATGCTTAGTAGATAACTAATACTAGGTCAGACATATTTGGAATGTGTAAGTACAGTCGAAAACTATTAAGTTACTCAAATATAAGATAAGAATCCCTTTAAACTAGGTACTTTGATTTTTAGGGTTTCTTAATATCTGTAGTTGTTGTAGCGGCAACAGAAATACATCATCTGTGAAAATTTCAACTGTCTAGCTACCACGGTTCATGAGATACAGCCTGGTGACAGACAGACAGACGGACAGCAAAGTCTCAGTAATAGGGTCCCGTTTGGCACCCTTCGGGTACAGAACCCTAAAAAACAAAATAAATTTAATATTAAGGGGGCTCCCATATAACTAACGTGATGTTTTTTTGCGGTTTTTTATAGATAATGGTACGGAACCCTTCGTGCGCGAGTCCGACTCGCACTTGGCCGGTTATTAAGTTATACTTACTTGGTTAGTGTTCTTGTGCCTTACTGTGGCTTGTGGACATAACAGTCCAAGACTTTGTCAGTGGCGTCAATTAGGCACCAAGGCGTCATTGCCATGGGATGAACAGAACATTCATTTTTGTATTAATTAAGAAGAAATTAATAAAATAAAATAAATGAAAACTTAATTTCCCCTATGATTTTCATGTCTAATATTTTTCCTTTTCGGCCAGGAGAGGAACAATCTCTGCATTTAAAAGGTTAACTTTTTGGCAGATGTACAAAAATGACAATGACTTTAGAGGTTAACGAAGGCATGCTTTATTTTTATTTCCTGGTAACTTAACAAAAGTAAAGCCGATGACTGTGTCTTTGCCTTGCCAGTCACACGTTCGGTAGACAGACTTATATTATTTTTAAATTATTCGTAAGTGCCTTTAAATTTATTACCAAGGCATCACAGAGATTTGGCAGCAAATCCACGCTACGTTCATCGGAATTTATTGATCAATGAAAATAAAGAGTGGTAAGCGTAAGAGACAATGCTGAATAACTTTCCCTGTACCCTTAAGTCACTTAAAATTCGATAATAATTATGTACGGGACGTAATAAGTGATATCTTAAAGCGTTAGCATGATAAGATCAAATTTAGGTATGTAAATAACTGTAACAATGTGTAACAAACATTGTTGTCCTATCATATACAGAATTTTAAAAACAATTATTAATGTAACATAACGATGTCATGTAATGGTTTTGAAGTACTCCCTTATGACATTTTGTCAAAATCGACTCCACTATAAATCCATTTTGTAGCTCGCTAATAAATAAAATGTTCTCTACCGTATTTTACAATATGAAGTTGTTTTGTTTTAAAACTTAACAAACTCAAAGTAACAAGTCACGTTGTTGTGTTGTGTAATCCCATTTCACTTTCACATTAGATTTGCATAAAAAAGAGATTACAATGTTACTTTTTTAATTTTCGGTACATCACTTAAATCTATGTTCTCTGTGGCACAAAACTAACTTCCGCCTTGAAACGACCATTTTTTAACACATTACATGAACAGTATAACACCTCACACGAAACAAGACACACTGATATATGTAGCTTTACTAGAATGCTAAGTATCAAATGGCCCATATCATATTATAATCTTGACATTGATAAAGGAGTAAACAGGTGTATCTTTATTATGATGACATGAATGCCTACGGAGAATAATACTTTGTGAGACATTGCAAGCGCTTTAGTCACGCACATGGCCTAGAAATTGAAACGCTATTTTTTTTGTGAATGGAGAATGCATTAGTTATTTTTAAGCATGACGTTTTACGCTATCGTATACATAATAATGTTTATACCAAGTATAAAAAGTGATACAGAAACGCGTAGTCTATCTACTTACCTATCCATATTTTAGGGAGTTTTTTGGACACACGATTCTGAATATGAATCTGGAGAAGAATTGCAAAAATCTTTTGGACTAATAAGTGGTCGACCACTAATCAGATTGGTGGGATTTATTGAGAGATATTTAGAAACACTTACATCCCCGATTACTCAATAAACACGTAAGTATACACCGTCTGTTGCATGCAGCCCTGTAGATCCTACATAGTTCATTTCATAACAAGCACACGACGGCAATTTTAGTAAATTAGACCGCAACACATATATAATAAGAGGTGTTTCGATTCTCAAATTGCACATTCTCTGACGATATCTGATGAAAGATAAATAGCACTGTCTGTCTTCATATCTATAATTAGTGATTAGTACTGCCACTTGGAAATCCGCGTTAATATATCCAGATAGATCGTAGAGCACGTTAAAGCTGCAATCGATGTTGAAAGTACTCCTGTCTACTCTCCACATATTTATTAACCATGAGGTACCCATTCTAAAGTAAAAACACATCGATATCTAATATCGATTACTCCGAAGGGCACACAAGACCGTTGTTAGCATTGACTCTACAAACAAAATAGGCGCCGCCGAAAAGCCAAACACAGTATTTGGCGCCCTTGCGGACAATCGATACGCTATTGCTATGGTTTTCCATATCAGAATAAGTCCCCCAACCGCGGTGTGTTTGACACCTGTTTGACATATATCAGTATGGATGGCCGCCATACATACGGTGAAACATTCAATTTAAAAACACACAAAATAATTTACAATAGGTAGAGTTCTAACATAATGTAGTACATCGGAATAATTTGGTGATATTTTAGTTCAATCCACGTATTGTGTTGTTGTTTGTGTAAACAAGCTGATTTTTTGTTACGAGTTATCATCGCATTACCTGATCACTGGTAGTGTAGCTCATATTTAAACTTGTGCATGTAGTTCAGTAAGTACATAATTATAGTTGTGATACATGCGACACAACCTTCTTTACGCCTGTAATATATTAAAGGGCGATACCACAGGGTGCTCATCCCATACAAATTAGAATTAGTAACCCTTCGTCAAAAAAGATGGCGTGAGAAGTAAGATTTGTACTTTCAACGCTCTATGGTTTCAGTTAACATACTTCTAGGTGGCGCTAATCTTAGAATAAATCCTATAAATCTCAGCGCCATCTTGTGGTATTTGCAATTTTTCGATGGTGCTGCACCAAGCGATAAAACCCTCGAACTAAAGAAGCTTCCGTAGCATCTCAGTTTACACCGGTCACATATTTTGTCCTACGTGGTCTATCTGTATTAGTATAATATTATAGTATCTGTGGCGATACGCAAAAATAGAACGTCGCGAACTTAGCTTGACATACTGCCATGAACTTTTTTTTGGTGATACCCTGTGTCAGGGGATCAGCGTCTCTACACGTACTAGACGGGGTATGATTCTCTCGAATTCGATATACGGATATCGACCCGTATATCGAGTGATTTAATATGGGAATCACTCGATATAGATGTCGATATCCGTATATCGAATGCGCGAGAATCATACCCCTGGATTTTTTTACCCTCGCAGCTCTTGAGCCATGGACCTCTATAAGTTTCCCTAAAAAGGGTGAAAGAAGTACACGGTCCGCCCTTTTTTACCTTACCTACAAATATAAAACACGGAGGCAGTAAGGCGCCTCATTTGGTGCGCGACAAGCTTATTCTATGACTGATTACTTTAGGCGCCTAATTAGGTGTAGTGTAATAACGCGCATCCCTAACTAAGGGAAAAGGCTCCCTTCCACAAGGGCCAAAATTTAGCGCAGTGTTCTTACTCACAACCGGGTAAACGGTGGGGACATTAATGGGCAACATTCATAGTAGTCCTGTAATTTAATATACGGCGGGTATACAATACACTCGAAACGTATCCGGTAACACGGACGTCATATATTCAGATACGGTTACCGACACGGATAATCTATTCTGGCAGTATCCTGTCTATGATAGTTATGTTGTTGAAACGCAGACTGAACATAATTCTGTCTCTCTGTCAACCCACAAAGGGAAAAGCTGACACACAGCCCGGATGCATATAACTATCCCTATATCTCCAGTTACCTACCAGTTACTTTTCTACTCGTCTCTGACTGTTGATACATAGATAGATAGATTTTATTCACTGTTTTAATACACACAAATACAAACTGTTGGTTTATTCGATTGAGAATCGATTGTACAAAAACTAATCTGTGAAACCGCCACACTTGATATGTTTGGTTGGCTGGGTTGGCTACACTGTATTTAAAAAGTTACTTTATAGCTGTGTTTTAAAAGGCGTTGCAACCGCCCAGACCCTCCTTGTTTCTGGTGTGTTCTCCTTGTTCTGATAGGACACAGTCGTATAGCCTTCCAAGTACCTAAATTCCCGCCAATATAAGGAATTCAGTTAAACTACTAAACCGTCGTTTCTCTAAATCTTAGCTCTGCTATTAGGCTCATATCCAATACCTTCCGTCCGTGATCTGCAGATTACGCGTTACATTTGACAGTTGCGCTATGGGATTAATGTCAAAATTGACACTAGCAATCTAAAATCTGCAGATTATGGATAGAAGATTATTGGTTTCGGCCGATAATGACAACCTGAGCTGACAGACTAAATACAAACAGTACAGTAATTAAGTACGTTAGTTAAGTAGCTAGGTATTGTTTATTCTTGAAGTCGAACAAAATGTCTTAATCCAGATAAAATAACTTCATTGATGCATTTATGAATCAGTCATTCATCAATCAATCATCAATCTAGTTTAATATTTACACGCATTCCCCCTCCAGAAGGCAAGAGCGTGCTTATCATTAATACAGGCTATAAACTAGCCTAGCAATGAAAGCACTAACTATTGCTACATTACTGCTATAATCAACTTGTTTAACTAACTAACATTTGATTGGACTCCTATAATGTAATGTACACAAATTTATTGTACCCACCTTTTATTCAATAAATGTTTTATTTTTATTTTATTGTTTTTTGTGTCTAAGTGTCACTTGCACCAAAAATAGTGTGATTAGCGCGTTAATCACAATTAAGTTTGAAATATTTTATACATTTCGACAGCTGCTAAATAAAATTAGGACGCTAATCGTAATTAATTTTTTGGTGCAAATGGCCCTAAGTATCCGAATATTGCCACAGATTAACACATGAGTTTCATTCCTACAACCCAAGTAATAGAGATAATTAAGTGCTAAGATTGCTTTCAGTTTCGTTACCGCCTTGCGTGAGCCGTTGAACTGTTTTGAAATTCGAACACTTTTTTTTATAGCAAAAAACTGATGTTCCATTTCTAATCATGACCGACTTTAGACTTCGATTGTGTTTTTTACGTTTAAAAAAGTAATCGATCGCTTTTTGATGAGTTTCGATGTAATGATCATTAATATGTATTTTCTTACCTACCTTTCGTCATTGATGGATTAATAATAATAGAGAGATGCGATCTCCGCAAATAACACATGTTTTATGACTATTGAACATGTTATTTTCTATTTGCAATGTTAGGTAAGAAAACAATCATATATTTACGCATTTTTTCGATATTTGTTGGCAGAGGCTAGGCAGTAATGCAATTCTCTACATAAGTAGTACGTACTAATAATAAGTTATTATTAAGTAACACTATTTCAGCTAAACTGACCTTAATTAGGGTTAGCTAAGTTGTCAGTTAGAAATTAGAGTACTCGTACTTATATGTGTAGTTGAAAACATTTTACTTTTTCTAATAATAAAAACACTCTAAAAATAGTCTGCTGTGGCTTAGATTTTGGTGCTACGGCGAATAAGTAAGTTGAAGCATATATAATACTAGTGGCTCTGTGAGCTGTAGACCTCGCGAGTATGTCGGTGGGAAAGCTGAACTGCTAACACACATAAAAAAAATAACCCAAATAATTTTCTTTCAATAACACATACAAACTTATGAATGTACCTGGTTACGTACATGCAGTATGAAAGTAGCCGCACCAATAACTTTGTAAACAACATTTCGCGATCTTTTATACAACCTATTGACTTTTTACTAAAATTATATAGTCTGTTTCACTCTCATGGTCTTTACGAATCCAACGACACCTCATTTGTTAATATCCATCGAGCCGTTTGGGTTGTAGCGATTTTTTTACATTTTAAAACCCCATATCTCCGCCATTTTGAAAAAAATCTAAAAAATGGCTCTAGTAAAAAATTCTATTTACTTTTTCAACCTGCTCACAAAAATTCACGAGAATCGGTTCATAAATGCGACCTGTAGAGGAGAACAACCGGACATACGAAAGCATTTTTGCCCAAACCTGAAACGGAGACGCTTCGCTCGCTTCGCTCGCTCGGTCAATTAATAGCTAGAATGCTAGGATACAATTATATAGAAATTAGAACCTGCTGATAAATGCCGCGTTTGCATTGTACACGCTCCCGAGGGAGAAATTAACTTAGTGCTAAACCACAACAGATCACAAAGCAAGACAATTAATAAATATTTTAGTCAAAAATTAATCTTGACTTTCCGTCTTCTTACTTCGTTTGTTTGTCATTGGGGCGCCTGTCTCTGTCATCTCAAATCCGTGGTTTTCATGGCATTGTATGATTCTTGGGGATGGCCGGCAACCTATGCATTTCTTCCAAACCATGGCGACTATTATGACAGCTATCGATAAGAGGCTTGTGGAATCCGATGTTCATAATGCTGTGCGTCGATAGGTTTGTAAAATTCAGCCAGTGTTCGCTCTTCTTTTGTCTTCTTGTTTCCGCCTGACTGACCCACGGACCTATCACTTCGCTCACCTCCATGGCCTGACCACAAAAGTTTAACTTTTGACCAAGTAACTTTAATAAACGTAATGGCAGCTGTACACGCTTGCGCAAGATGACCGAAGCTGAAGTGAACTGCGTTTTTCAGACTACTTACTAATGCGCCTGCAAAGCGCAATGTACTTACTTATACATTTACGTTACTATTGCAACCCATTTTTTCCAATGAATATTAAAACTTGCAACCGCTTCTGCAGTAAGTAGTACACATATTTTTCACGACAGTATTGGCCCTGGCAGAATACCAGCGTCACAGATTCATCTGTGACATTGCTGAGTCAGGGCCATTTCACTGCCGTGGTACAGTCACATAACCACACAGCTGTAGGTACCTACTGTTTTTTGTTGTTATTAATTATGTGTGTGTACCATGTTCAATGAATAAATGAGTTATCTATCTATCTATCTATCTATTGATTTTTCAGTAATTTTCTAAATGTATTATTATATAGGTTACTACTAACCTATTAATTTCAATTTTCGTAACTTCGAACTAAGCTGAGGCTGCAGTAACTGTTTGTCTGGATTTGGACCATAACATAGCGTCAGGCCTTTTCCCATTTTGCCTTTTGGATAAATGATTTTCTTTTATTAATGGTGCAAATTCTAATTCATATTTTTGTGTCGTGTACCAAGTCTGAAACACATTAATTCATTCAATATTTGCCTTTACAGGCAGTAGATGTTCTTATCAACCGAAGCCAGTCTCTTAATCCATTGTTTCCGAGAACGTGATAATTTTTATCTGAGCAAATACAGCAAGAATGTTGACGCAACTGTGTTCAAGTGGTGACCACATGTACAAACTAGTAAAAGTACAAGTTCGTAGTAAAATCAACATCAGATAAACACACATACACCTTGAAATTATATTAATTTTGTTCTTTTCGGGGAATGATAGTACCCATCAATATTGAACAACATTCCCCAAGCATAACATGGTTGGACAAAAAATCGGTCAATTGCGCGTCGGAATCGCATAAGAAGGGTACCGTACCATCGTACAATACAACCTAAGCACTCAAAACAATAAAACAAAAACAAAATTAAAAACACGGCTCTTGTATGGGGACCCCCTTTAATTTGTAATATCTCTCGTAATGCAGCACCTATTTGTTGTTGCGGCAACAGATAATACACATTCTGTGAAAATTTCAACTTTCTAGCTATTACGGTTCGTACTCTAGGCTAGGTCCCGCTAACGGACGGACGGACGGACGGACAGACGGACAGCGGTGCCTTAGTAATAGGGTCCCGTTTGGCACCATTCGGGTACGGTACCCTTAAAATGATATTTTTCGACTTTCAGTACATTGACGTCATCAGCTGGTTGCAAGTTATTGGTGTCCATTGAACTACTATTACCTTATTACTCAAAGTTGGTGTCGTAGAATTTGTTGACGTGAATAAGAACGAAAACGAGACGTAGATGACAGCAGAATTTTGAAATCTATGTTCTATATGCTTTTAGGTATGATGGTGTGGAACCCTCTGTTTGAGAGTCGGACTCGCACTTGTTTGATTAATTCATATTGGTTAGGCTGAATTTGCGAACTTTGGAAAAAAATATAATGGCGTCCTAAATGTTTTACTTCAGTTCATGTAAGAATGACTTACTATAAAGATTCTACTATGGATATTGCATTAGTTTAATGTGTTCGTGTTTTTTGTATTGTCGAATAAACGATTTCCTATTTAAATTTCATTACAAACATCTAGAAATATCTACTGTCAGCTCTGCATTTAACTCGAGCGCAGACTGTATGCAACATAATAATACACATCGCACATGAGTCTTTCATGCTATTCAACACACTTTACAAATACTTAGTTTGTGTGTTTGTTGCTTATAGTCTTAATTTAGCAAATATTCAGACTAAAATTAAAACAATTATAATCGCCTTTAGTTACACCTAATTGGAGTTTGTTTTTGTTTTTTAATTTCTAATTAGTGTTGGACACTGGACAGCTTGTAATATGTTATATCTTTGTTACGGATACATTTCAGTTGGATGAACAAAAGAAATATTTATCTCTTGTCATTCTTAGGGAAATGTTTTATTTTCAAGTTCGCTATGATTAATGAACATTTCCAGTAATGTTTATACTTACTTACTTTTCTTTCCCTTACTTCGACTCAGACATCAGCGACAAGGCTACGAGATTTAACAACTAAATAATCATGTTCTATGATTGATATAAAATATCGATGACTTGTAAAAGTAAACTTGGATTGAAATGAACTTCATTTTGCCAAAGAATATTTACCTACTACCTACTAATAGTACCTACACGAAAAATGCGTCATTTTAGGGAATTTCAACTTGAGGTAACCCAGAAAGATTCATATACATATTCTTTTTTGCACAGTAACTGATTCGATGTTCTTTGATGAGTAAAGAAATCCAAGAAATCTTAGAAATACTAACACGAACTAACACGAAGGCTTTCCATCATTCTACTGAGAGCTGAAGCTGCACTGAGTACAGTGTTTCGCCCTAAAATATTAGGTTGGCCATCATTTCAATGATCAATTTTAAAAGATCCGTCCACGACTGATGACTGAACTACTATTAGAGCTCGTCTAAGCTGAAATGACACGCCCCACTCCTTGGTTTTGTATGACAAGTAAATACAAAACCAAGGAGTGGGGCGCGTCATTTCAGCTTAGACGAGCTCTACTAGCGTATGGTAACTCAATGTCCACGGGATACATAATAAATTACTCCATCACCATAGTTGTCCCAGTTCAATTGGTTTCATATGACGAGTACAGTTAGGACCGTCGTCAGCGACCAGAAATATTTAGACATTTATTTATTTATTTATTTAATTTTTCTATAAATACCTATCATTACAGGTTACACCTAATGCGGTAGGTATATTCTACTTAATTTAACTATTTATACATTTATACATCATTTTAAGAAATCCTCTTTGTAACAAAGAACAAATAAGGTAATTCTTGTGAATTCAGCCAGAGTAAACCTGAACACATCAATACGATCTGTCACCGCGTTGATAATTCTGAATGCTCTCGTAAGCGGTGCGCGCTCCGCTTACGAGACATCGATCGGAAGTCATTAAACAATAACTCAACCGAATTGATAAACCCCCTCCTTTTTAGAAGTCGGTTAAAAATATGTTAACCAACATCCATATTGAATACTGACGTCCTCTGAGTCAACGCTGATGTTGTTATTTGTTGTTATCATCTGACACTTTGTTTTGAAATTTCTGGTTGTTATGAGTATTTTGCCTGCTCACAATATCTGGTGCTGACTGTACCATCGTGACTTTACTTGCTTGCTTACCTACTTTACTTGCATAGTGAAATCAGGTTTTGTTTGTCCGTATAATAATTTTGCATTATTGGGCTCTTCGTGTGTGTATTGTATTTGAACACTTATTTTAGAGTGTTACTGTTGATGACTCATGATTCTGCTAGTTTCACGTATTTATTTAATAGACCTATACTTACTTACTTTACTTTATACTTTATTGCACAGAAAACATAATACAGACACTTAATATTAGAAAAAACATGTACAAAGGCGAGCTTATCTCTAATAAGAGATCTCTTCCAGCAAACCTAGGATGGAATGATAATTTAATAAATTTTGTGAATGTATTTCACAGCATAACGTATCATAGCGTCACGTCATTTGCCATCCGGGGTGGCAGAGGCACAAATATTGTTCCCACAGATTTTGGGTGCAAGAGAATGACTGGACAACGTTCAAAAATTTGACCAGCTGATTTTATCATCTCTTTCGAAAAAAGATAGAAAAAAGATAGGACCCGTATTTTTTATTTTAGTGTTTAATCTTATTTTTAAATGATTTTTGATTTTTCACGATTTTTAAAGTTACTCGTAATTCGTAATTTCTTTATTGTACTCACATGACAGTAAAAATAGCTTAACATAGAAAAAATATGTACAAAGGAGAGCTTATCTCTAATAAGAGATTTCTTCCAGCAAACCATGGGAAAGTCATGGGAAACCAAACCTTACTCATCCTAAAAGCGTGTAAGTAAAATGTAATTGAAAAAAATAATCAAACAACCAGCACAATGAGGTGACAACATTGATGACTGACAGTTGTTTTTTATTTATTTCTAGCCTGTGGAACGAATCCCATAAATCCTGACATTGTGGACTATTCTTGAGGTGTCAAAAACACTAAACTAGAGGAACTAAAGGCACTAAACTGACAACCTTCAAATCCGACAGCTCCTGCGCGGTGGCCACAGATTCCATTTTCAAACCCACCATTTTAATTAGTTTAGTTAGTATAATTCGTGTCGCCTTCGCAATCGCAGGCAATGTTGGACTATATTTCAGATTTTTTATATTTAACTCTAGAAATACTGATCTAAAAATTCTGAAAAAACTCTAAGAGCAACATTTAAATCTCGAAATGGTTTTCTAATTTTAGTACCTTATCAAAATGAAACGCTGTCCATTCTAATAGGGGAATGTATTCCAATAAGAGACATACTCGAACATGAGATGTTTAGTCGCACCAATAATTGTCTTTTTCCCTGTGCGAGCTAACTCCTCTCTCTGTCTCTCATCCCACCTTACCTCAGGCGAGAAAGAGAGGTCGCTCGCTCAGAAACAAAGAAAATTGGCGCGGTCTGTCTGTATTATGGCTAACAATATAATTAATACAATAAATAAAGTGTAGTTTATTTAAACGAGCGAAAAAAATGTCTAACTAGGTTAGCCTAATCGAAATACTAAGCGAGCGACTAAAATACTGACTGAGCAACAAGTTGCTGGGCGACTTGTCGCTCAGTCAGTAATTTAGTCGGAGGTTTAGTTTTTTTTTGAGCGTTTTATAATTCCCTATATAAATACTTTGAGTAATAATTACTCAAAATATAAATGAATAATGTAACTATTAGGGAACGTCATCCTTTCATAGTAAACAAATGGAATCTTAATTGTTTGGCTAAAAATCGATTTGGCCATTATTCCACGAGACAAATGATGCTATTTTTGGACTTGGTAATATTTGTTGTCTTTTGCAATGTAAATGCTAATTAATGGTAATTCATCATGCGCGAACAAACCTACCTTTACAAAGACCTTACTATTATATATTTGCTTTGTTTTATCCTCTTTTTGAAATAAATCTGTAGAGGGATAAACAAAAGACTGCCTCAATATCGTTTGTCGGTGGTTTAAAAAAACAGGTTCTGTACCAATCTCTTCCTTCTGACTAACCATACCTACTTCTTTATGTTTTACCTTCAAACTAACGACAAGTATTTACTATTATCACAAGCCATCCAATTCTAAACATCAGTCACTTACACTAAGTATTGTATGAACCGTACCTACACAGTGTACCTAGGTATCTAACTCACGTACAGTATGGTCGTACACGTTTATATTTCTTCTTTAAAGATCAATAGCCTTTAACTAGAGTTTCACTGATTTAAATTAATGTATCACGACGATTCTTTTCGAACAATTACAAAACATTGCAATTATAGACCGTAATATTTAAGTATTTCGTTCCATTACTCTAATATTACGCGGTTTTGTTCGTGACAATGTGTTTACTTATGTACCTAGGTACCTTTAGGTAGGTATATTTGAAGTAAGAGCGCTACGCATTTGTTTTTGTAACAAACAAAAAAATAAACCAAGCTGAGCGTCACGACTTTTCAGTTACGGGGTGGCAGAGGCGGTTCGAGGCTCCGCCTCCCGAGCCACGGGTTCCGGGTTCGAATCCCAGCTTAAGAGGTAAAAAAAACCAGGTATTCGATAATATTTCAGTGTGATGTCGCTATTTCTGATTCCTACGACTAGGTCAATCCTAGTGTGGGGGAAAAATAAACAAATAACAAAGTAAGTATTCAAAACTAACGTCCGTCATTAAAAGAGTTAAGAGGTGTGTTTTTACATAATTTACCCAAAATTCGATATTGCTCCATTAACAAATAGAGTCGTATTTTAAGTGAAGGAGTTCAACTGACCTTACAGCAGTTGTTAGTTGATATAACACCAATGAATGATGTTATTTTCAATTTGAAAAACACTTGTATTACGATGTCAACACTAGTAATGAATAAACAAACGCGCTGGTAATACCCTCTCACTTACAGTTGCTGTGTTTCAATCAGCTAGTCTTGTGTCGGTCATGTACGAAGAACGATTAGGAAACGTTACCGTGCAATGAACGAAAAGAAACGTTTCCCTACGCTAGTCGCTAATCGGACATTCGTTCTATTAGGACATGACCGACCGACCGACCGAGCGAGCGCTAGCCGCTAATCGGACATTCGTTCTATTAGGACATGACCGACCGACCGACCGAGCGAGCGCTAGCCGCTAATCGGACATTCGTTCTATTAGGACATGACCGACCGACCGACCGAGCGAGAATCTCGTAGCTAGCGTAGGGAAACGTTTCAGCGAGAAGGAGAATGGCGGGGCGGGCGGGAGCCATTCATTACATTACATTATTATTATACTTTAATAGAAGTGACAAGTAGTCAAGAGACTAGAATGACAGTCCTAAGCCTGTTTAGGTATGAAGGAAAATCTAATATTATTTAACTTTTTATTTCTGCAATGCAAACTGACACGTACAATTGTATAAATATGTGAATACAGAGTATAATATTCCTGAAGTTTCTGCTCTGCACGACAAGAAAGGTTAATCTAATAGCCCATTTTAAAAGCTTTTATTTAACTTGCACTGTATGTATGTATGTTTGTTTGTTTGTTTGTGGGTATCACGGTTCGCGTCAAAAATGTCGGCTTGAATTTGACCCACTTCCCGTTATCCGATTGAGCTGAAATTTTGCATACGTATGTAAGTTGGATGACAATGCAATATTTTTTGGACTTGGAGCTGATCTGATGCTGGAGCCGGAAGGTGGCCATAGGAACCCTGTTACCAAACGACGCAATCCTATTGTGTTTGGGCTCATTTGATTTATATTGACAAGTACTTTGATCCTAGAATATTTTTTATGACATGGAGCTGATCTGATGCTGGAGCCGGAAGGTGGCCATGGGAACCCTGTTACCAAACGACGCAATCCTATTGTGTTTAGGCTGATTTGATTTATATTGACAAGTACTTTGATTCTAGAATATTTTTTATGACATGGAGCTGATCTGATGCTGGAGCCGGAAGGTGGCCATGGGAACCCTGTTACCAAACGACGCAATCCTATTGTGTTTAGGCTGATTTGATTTATATTGACAAGTACTTTGATTCTAGAATATTTTTTTATGACATGGAGCTGATCTGATGCTGGAGCCGGAAGGTGGCCATGGGAACCCTGTTACCAAACGACGCAATCCTATTGTGTTTGGGCTCATTTGATTTATATTGACAAGTACTTTGATCCTAGAATATTTTTTATGACATGGAGCTGATCTGATGCTGGAGCCTGAAGCTGGCCATGGGAACCCTGTTACCAAACGACGCAATCCTATTGTGTTTGGGCTCATTTGATTTATATTGACAAGTACTTTGATCCTAGAATATTTTTTATGACATGGAGCTGATCTGATGCTGGAGCCGGAAGGTGGCCATGGGAACCCTGTTACCAAACGACGCAATTCTATTGTGTTTGGGCTCATTTGACTTATATTGACAAGCACTTTGATCCTAGAATATTTTTTATGACATGGAGCTGATCTGATGCTGCAGCCTGAAGCTGGCCATGGGAACCCTGTTACCACACGACACAATCCTATTGTGTTTGGGCTCATTTGATTTATATTGACAAGTACTTTGATCCTAGAATATTTTTTATGACATGGAGCTGATCTGATGCTGGAGCCGGAAGGTGGCCATGGGAACTCTGTTACCAAACGACGCAATCCTATCGTGTTTGGTGTCATTTGATTCGTCTTCACAAGCACTCTAATTCTAGATTAGATGTTTTGTCCAGGCCCCCGATTCTCGCGCTATCGAGATCATCTCCCCAGTCAAGATATCTGTTTTGATACCGCCTAAATCCGTCGAAAATTATCTCGATTTATATTTATTATGATCGAAAACGGGTCGAGATATCTCGGTTGGTCGAAAGCATTTTTTTTACTTTTAATTTATTTTATTCATCCAATCCAACGTCCTAATAGTACTAATAAAGCTGTTAGAGCTTACTGGTACACCGACTGAAATGTCCTAGTACGGAGCGCTCTCTGAGGACCGAGCAGGCATATTGTTTTATTCATAAGATCCAATGTCCTAATAGTACTAATAGAACTGTTAGAGTGTACTAGTACACTGACTGAAATGTACTAGTACGGAGCGCTCTCTCTGATGACCGAGCAGGCACAAGACTACAATCAGCTCACTGAATTCTTACCGGCTGCCGAGAAGCCGAGATGACACTCAGAAAAACAAAAAAAAGTGCTAAACAAACAGTCGACTCACCTTCCGTACTAATGACAGTCCATTTTTCCTCGCGCAACACCACAAAAACTCTCAAGATAAGGTCTCGTGATCCACAAAAAAAGCTAAAGATTTCTTATCAGCGCCGCAGCCGTTTCGCTTCTGCGATAAGAAGGTTTTATTTTAAACCTTCAAGAAAAATCTCGCGATCGTAGCGCCACTGGCTGAACCGACGCGCGCTGTTGCCTTCGTCGGCGAGATTAAAAAAACAATCGACAGGTAAAATGGCGCGAAAGAGCGCGACCGCTTCCAAGTCATGTTAGACCGCGAATGATTCTCTGCAGAAATAAGTGACGCAGTGACGTCGTTGAAAATGAAATTAACAGAGATTAAAGAAGCTCTACCATGTGAAGCCTTGACTATTGCATAGTCTGCTCACATTAAGTAAATAGGTACCAAAGATCTGATGGGTTATATTATATTTTAAAGAAGAGAAAGTTTTGTGCTCATCTGTCGCTGTCAACTGAATGGCCTCGATGAATGTCGAAGAAAGTGCAAGTGATGTACCAAATACGAGGTTGTATTGAATTCATTGATGCGTACAACGACAAATTAATTTGATAGAGCACCCAGTAAACCCGTTGTTGCCGCGCAGCAAAATAAAAATACTACTTAATAGGACGCTAATAGGCCTCATAACAGGCCTTTGTACACATAACCTAACCAATTCTATGGGTGCATGCAACAGACAGTTCCCTTTGCAGGGGGTGTATGGAAGTGGACGAAGCCGTGTAGCACATGCTGCTTGCGTGCCCCTCCACTATAAACACCAGGATCGCCATTCTGGGAGACAACAACAGAACCTCGGACCTCCTCAAACCCACAGGCCTCCTACTTCAGCTGGTGCAGGAGGTAGGATGGCTGAATTGAAATGCACAAAAGCCCTGCTCAAGTGGGCCAGGTGCAGTCATCTACTACCCCCTGATGATGAAGAAGAAGAAGACCCGGTAAACCTCGGTAGAAAAATGTGGTAGGGGGATATTGCATGTTTGAATACGGGGTTACTGGTAAGTCGACCTGCATACGTTTGGATTAGATAAACGTTACCTATCTGAGAATTGAAATATCTTTCGTAACTAAGACGAGTTAGTAATATCTTTACACATGTAGAAGCACCATTTAAGTAGGTATCTACGATTAAAATTGAAACTGACAATATAATGCTTTACGTAGGTAGTTAGCCTAAAAAACTATTACAGTAATGTTTTGTTCTACTTTGGTGCAAGTTCTGAAAAAGTTAAGTAAGTTTTATTTATTGTAGGTACTACACAAAAGAGACATTCAAAAAACTTATAATATTAAGACCATATCAAAGACGAACATATATCTAACAAGTTAAAGAGATATATATATATCTTCGGAACATTCACCATGGACCAGACTTTAGTAAGTATATTGAATATGCAAGTAGTGAGTGAATAACTGAAGTTGATGATCGGATGACTAAGTAAAAAAGTTTCATACAGATGAAGAAGAAAGTTGCATCTCACTCGGTGATTGCACCGAGATCAAATTCTGCTTATGTTAATTATACATACATTCACCTATCAATATCATATTCAACTTTCAAAGTAGGTATACAAACGTCATAGTTGGCATCGGAATAATATGTTTAGTTATAAAGTCATTATTGCTAAATCCAAAATAAATATGCGAAAATAGACCGAATGATTATAGACAAGTATCCCATGTGTTTGCAAACAAATGTGTAAACTTTAATTTGAGCTCGTAAGAGCGAAAGTCAAAACTTAACTTAACTTTCGCTCTTGCGAGCTCAAATTAAACTTTACACCAATGTATCTTACTATTACGTGCTTAAAGTTTACACCAATGTATCTTACTATTACGTGCTATTACTCAGATATCCTTTGCCCTTTAGATAGCTTTCTTAGTATCACCATTCGTTTTCCAGCAGTCGACATTGCAACCTGTCGTGACAGCATGAACCTAACTAACCCAGCTTTGTATCAAGATATTATCTAGATCTAGACTAGAGTATTCTAGGATGTAATTATAAAACTCTCTTTTGCATTATTACAATCTACTTACATCGACCCGATTTCTATTGCAAGATGATATCTTAGACTACAGAAGTATGATTACAGATTTCAATCTATTGCATTGAACACAAACAGCTATTGGTTCTGTTCTTTATCATCTGCGGAACCATAGCTACTACTATTTTATTCTTTAACTCTGACATCTCTGATAATCCTTTTCAGAAAGGATTGGCCAACTTCAAATATAATGATAGAAAGCAATTACGCATGAGCTGCCATTTAAAGCCGCTGTGATTGGTGAAATGCCTATTTGAAAAGGTTCGTGATAGATGTCAAGAGATATCGAATCGAGCTCTATCGAGCTACATGAAATGTTCCTCATTCTATTGAAATGACTGTCGTGAAACACAGTATTAGCATTCTTTTGACTTCCTCGACAAAAAACTCAGAAGGAGATTCACGTATTGCTGCTTTGACGCATTCCTGTCTCTTTGTGTTAACACTCAGACTTCCTAGTGTAACACAAAAGCAGCTCATTAAATGACACGGAGTCATTTTTAAGCGGAACATTATTTGAGCACCACTTTAAGTACTAGTAGATCTGTTAGAACAGTAGATAGAACAATAGATTAGTTTATTTTTTCACAACTTCTTGTGTAGAATGAAATCCTTAGTGTTCCTCTCAAATTTGTTTGAAATCCGTCAATAAAAATAACGCTACAGCAAACTTTCTCCCTTTTCCCCCTTATTCCCCCAAATAAAATGTCGCTATCGACATTTTAAAAAAATATAAATCAAGGAATTTTTACGTGCCAGTTTTTGTCAACGAGGGCGACATTTAAAAAAATATATAAATCAAGGAACTATGCGTGCCAATTTTCATCAACAATCAACAAATGCGACCTGTAGGCGAGAACAGGCAGACAGAAGGTCTAACGCATTTTTGGCCAATATTGAAACTGGACTTCGCTTCCTTAGTCTTAGATACGACAAAAACTTGTTACGGTTAAAATCTGAGATCGAATCTAAAACCGCAGTGGAACAAACAAGTACATACTTCCTTTCACTAAACCACAAGCACCACATACGAGACGTATAGCGTATAGCTATGGTTGATGTGCTTCTTTTTAAACAGGTGTTAATAAAGGCGTCTAACGAAAGGTGAATGTCCAAGAATTATAGCCGACTGACCCACTAATAGCTAGAATAAAATTGTATGCTTCAGCGACTCTAGATCCTATGACGTAGATAATAAGAACGACAGGTGTGTGGTCTAGCTAGAAGGTGTAGTTTGCCAAGATTTCAATTGATCGATGTTATCTATACGGAAGTATTTGTAACTAAACTAAGTAAATAATTTAACTTTTAGTTTTTTCTTTTGTTTATTCGAGTGTCAAACAACTCTGAAGAGTTCGCGCATTTCGAAGTATTTCCTGTATTGTCAAATGTTTGTGTGGAATAAAGTTTTCAATTTTGAGTTTATTCAAGTTTCATTGTAAATTTTTCGTTTCTTTATTTATTCGTTCTTCTTTTTCGTTTTTTTTCTCGTATGGGAAAAGGCACGACGCTATATTATTTAAGTTATTTCTTGACTTTACTGTGAGAGTGTCCTATTTAGTAGTTACACATTTCCTAACTGTAGTCCTCAATAGAAGAAATATTTGTCACATATTTTTTTCATCACACGATTATAAGGAAACTGCAGAAGTGCAGGCAATCGGAGAAGATCTGTTCATTGGTGTTAGTAAAAAGCTGATAAGCAGTAATTGCAGAGTGAGAACTACTTCATTAATGTTTTATAACCACGGACCAGGTGATGTTCATTAGGTAAATTAATGCTTTGTTATAATGATACGACATTCGGTAGGTTCATTAATTAGGCCAAGGAGTAAGTTAGGCAACCAGCAGCGCAATAACCAGACTTACTATAATTTAACACATAAGTACTTACAGCTTTCAGATACCTATCTTATACACGATGAAATAGTAATTTCATTAACATGAAAACCTTTCCCCAAGAAACATACGGTGCTCCCCTAGTAACTTGTATTCAGTTGGTAAGGTCAATGTAGTACTGGAAATCGTTTTTTTTTTCGTTTGCTACCATATTTTCTTGGGGAAAGTTGTATTGATGGGTACTATCATTCCCGAAAGAAACAAAACGACAAAAAATTCAGCAGGCTGGCTGCACAAACAAGTCTTAATTTTTGTGTATTGTTTTTCACATACAAAATAAATACCTATTTCTGGATTACGTATTTAAATTGATCTAACAAAGCGCCAAAATGGTCTTAACGATGCGACCCAAAACAACCATCCCAGAGTAAGAACCTACCTCTACCCATTTTAAACGCACTGCAGAATTCTCAGCAACTTTCGTTTTTTTACACTTCTGGTCAGGCCGCAAAGTCTAGCAATGTACCACGAAACGGGAGACGCAAAGTGCAGATAGATACATACAGCATGCAGCATCACAACTCCTAATGGGTGGAGGCTGATGAGAGCATGCTCGCACCGCGACAACCGACAAAAACCGCATTTTCCGATCATTTGCATACTAATTACCGAGTCGCGTGCGCATCCCATCCGCTGCTCCTGTCACGACCGATTAGGTCCAATTATCGATCGTAAGTAATTGACGACCGACGGGAAAAGTCGACAACATGACATCGGATAGTTTTTCTTTTGCAGACATTGCTTGGGCGCGTTTAGTCATTGTGGCGTTTTCTACTTTTACCCCTTTATGAATAAAAAAACACTCTAAGTTACTCCCGGATTAACCTTAGTCCCGGAGTAAAACTTTCCATTAATTAGGGGTAAAAGTCTATCTGTCTAGCCCGTTTAGAAATTTTAAAATGAAGATTCTACGTGATTACCTAATCTACACAGGTATGTAGGTACTGGTGTTTAGTAAAATCCAGATAAGTACTAAGAATTACTCAAGCAAAAGATTCTATAAGATAACTCCAAAGACAAATGCCACACAGACTGTCATTAAACAAACAGATAAATTGAGTTACAATTGTTCAATTCAAATAGTGGCAAGGCTAAAGAAAAGAAAAGAGATATCACAAAGCATTATGGGATTTTCCTTTTTTGAACTGACAGTTTTGCTGAGACCAAAATTTTATATTTGAAGAATAACTTTGGCCTAAATGTCCAGAAGATAAAACGAACATGGCCCGCACCTTCTACACAAATGAAATCAGTCTCACTTACAAAATTACGCGAAAGAATTACTATCATGTGGAACGATGTGTACGCCGATCACCTTGTATGGTAAGGCATTGAATTGCATTTCTATTTAATAAAAAATACACACAGATTCTTGGACGTGTGGTAAATCGAGCATTTTGTTGGTCGATATTTTTTCAAATCGGATACCTACTTTGACGACGCTAAGGATATGTTTCAAAGTAAGTGTATCCCATGACTTTATTGACTGGGGTTCAGAGTGCATGATAGTCCCTGAAATCTACCATCTACTATGGATGCTGAAATAAACCGATAATGCGCTAGCCCCGGTGTCATTCGGTTTCGGTTATGTCTGTCAACTTTGAAATAGATATTTTTAATTGACATTGTTGATCCGAGAATTTAATGACTGCATCGCATTATGTTTGTATTTGCATTTATCTATTTATTTGCATCAGCGCACATACACACGTTATAGCCTGAATGATGCATGTGATAATAGTACCATAGAGAAAATACTAGTCTAATACTTGCTCTATGATAGTACCCAAAAATAATATATGTATACTTAACCCTCTCGCTCCCGAATCCATTGTTCGCTATACTCGCTGCTCTCAAATACTCACAACTAACTTGCGAATTTCACAGTATATTTGGTAATAAATGCGTATGTGTGAGTGATGACGTCAGGGTGACGCCGGTGCCGTGGGGGCGGTTGTTTTGGGCATACAATTGTAATCCTCAGGTCTTGCCTTTCAGCCTGTATCCATCTTATCTCACAATAACGTTCCCTACACAGAAGCGTGGGTTGGATATCGCACTCGCATCTAATGAAGCGCTGCCACAAAGCGGCACGTAATTGCAACAAAAAATGTAAACAATTAATGCCAACACATTTGCTTTGATTTTAGCGTCCCGTTTGTTATTGTTACAAAAATTCGGTACCTGTAACCGTTTTTACTTCAAAACTGACGATAACACAATTAAAATTGGTTTGACAATAACGAACCTTGATAAAGTTCACACGACATGGCAAAATTAAATAAACGAGCAAAAAGTAACTATGGCTTCTCAAAAGAAATTGATAAGTATATGTACTTATTAGGAATCTGATTCATCCAGATTAAAATTACAGAATATCACTTATTACCTTCACTCTCAGAAGCACACCGCTCGAACGACCGAACAATGGCGAACTATTGTTATTTATGATTTGTCGGCGAACCATTTAAGCAGATACGTTAAAGACGGGTAAATACGAGTAGATTAAGGGGAATTATTAAACGATCGAAAATAAAAACAAAACCTCCGACTCCGAAAAAAACCGACGCAATTACGTCGCTCTGTACTTGTACTGGCGACTTGTCGCTCAGTCAGTATTTTAGTTGCTCGCTTAGTAAGTATTTCGGTTAGGTTAGGTTAGGTTAGACTTTTTTTGTCGCTCGTTTAAATACTATACTTGATTATTATTAATAACGATAAAATCTTCTCCAATCATAATATTATATTACCGGCGGAACCCGACTGTATTTATGATCACATTACTGCCAGCACTCAGATTTTCTTGCACGGCAATTACTCAATTGAATTGCAGATATGGGGTTTTCACTTTTGAAAGTAATGGTGTTGTGTTTTTTTCGCAGATTCGTGTTTTCTGTCGTAAAGTTATACCAGCATTGTCATGTTATTCGTTGTTTATAGATTGTAGGCGTGGCTCTAATTCAGTACCCGCCAAAGTTCTTTGGCTCACTTCTCTCTCTTACCACTGTACCATAAGCGAGAAAGAGAGATCACCGCTCTCTCAGAGCCAAAAAACATGCCGAGGCCAGAAAAGAAAAGCTAGTAATTTTGTTAATGCTGAGTAGTTTTCCAACCAGAAGGCTGCCAGGAGTAGTTTGGATTGGTGAAGTAGTAAACGCAGTAAATTCCTTTTATACCACTCACCCCCTAAAAAGTCAATTTTACTCACGCAAAACAGTGAGTAAAGAGCCCTTTTGCTCACTGGTTTGAATTTGAATTTAGAACACCAAAACAGTGAATAAACAACAACCACCGGGACGACAACTCGTGCGGCGGGGGCGCGGGGGGCGCGATGGAGCCGGGGCGTGCGCGAAGGATTGTGCAAATAACTTCTCGAGATTTGCTTGGTCGAATTTTGATCGGTGCGCAGTGGTAGAGATAGTTTGATTAAGATTGTCCGCAAGGAGTATATGTATATTAGAATAAAAGTTTTTAGTCATAGTTTTCAGTGGTGGAGGTTAGTTGATCATGATTGACGACCGCTGGTGGCGCAGCGGTCGCGCATCTGCCTACCATGCGAGAGGTCACGGGTTCGAATCCCTGCTGGGGACAAAAAAACCCAGGTCTTGGATGTTCACATGTTTGTGATGTCGCTGTTTCTGGTTACCACGACACAAGGTAGTGTGGGGCCAGGAGCAATGTTTGTGCCTGTATGTAATGTTTTGTTTTAAATTATTGCCGACAAGGAGTATAACATTAGAATAAAAATTTTTACTCGTTGTCATGTTATAAAGTATAGTATGCAACACTTGAATGAAACGGATTTATTGCGAGGGCCATGAGAAAACAATATAATATTTACAGCACGTGACTATGATCTATCATCTCTACTTGTTGTATTTGAGGGAAAACTACATATTTCATCGTTTTGGTTACTATAATGAGTATGGAGGAAAACGAAACGAGGAAACGAAAAAGGATCAAAGTAAGTAATATTAGATTGTGGCTCCCGCACTAGGCACAGCCTGTATCGCGGGAACCTCTACTGTTTATAATGTTTGGTGTACATGATGGTAGCAGGTTAAAAACAACATGAGTTTCAATTTAAAATAAGGTAGATAAGGCCATGAATCACTCGCGTCGCTCAGGATTATAACACTTGAATCACTCGCTACGCTCACGATTCAATCATCATGAATCACTCCCTACGGTCGTGATTCAGGCGTTATGATCTTTCACTTGCTCGCAATTTATCTATGGCCCTCGCATTAAATCCGTCCTTTATTCACTAGTTGCATAATGTACTATTCTAGCTTATCTACGATACGCGGCTTAGATTTTTTGCTTCAAAATGTTTACCTAAATTACTATGAACCGTCATCATTATCGACTGTTGTTATTTGTTGCTCAGCTGGGTATAAGAGGGATGATTTATACTTGACCGGGGCGGGCCCGATCAATTCAATCTGCCTAGAGGGGTGGTGGACAAAACTTTCATTCAAAATTGAATTCTTTGATGCACCTTGACATAAAATCGTGAATGCATGGGTTTCAGATATTTTATCATTCAGATTCAGATTTCATTTAATTGCGTGAATTTGGATACAATAGTTGGTGTAATATAAAGAAGTACTTACAGCAAATTTTGCCAAATATTAAGAATAAGACTAGTGGCTCTGTGAGCTGTAGACCTCGCGAGTATGTCGGTGGGAAAGCTGAACTGCTAACACACATAAAAAAAATAACCCAAATAATTTTCTTTCAATAACACATACAAACTTATGAATGTACCTGGTTACGTACATGCAGTATGAAAGTAGCCGCACCAATAACTTTGTAAACTACATTTCGCTATCTTTAATACAACCTATTGACTTTTTACTAAAATTATATAGTCTGTTTCACTCTCATGGTCTTTACGAATCCAACGACACCTCATTTGTTAATATCCATCGAGCCGTTTGGGTTGTAGCGATTTTTTTACATTTTAAAACCCCATATCTCCGCTATTTTGAAAAAAATCTAAAAACTGGCTCGAGTAAAAAATTCTATTTATTTTTCCAACCTGCTCACAAAATTTCACGAGAATCGGTTCATAAATGCGACCTGTAGAGGAGAACAACCGGACATACGAAAGCATTTTTGCCCAAACCTGAAACGGAGACGCTGCTCTCGCTTCGCTCGCTCGGTCAAATATAAGAATAAGAATAATTTATTGTTCAAAATAGTAACATTTTACAGATTTAAGGTCCCTGCCTCCCAAAGTAGGAAAAACCTGTATCATGGGAGACAGTTACTTCCCAGAGGGTACACAGGCAATTTAGAACAATATTACTACTATACAATAACAAAACTACAAGAAAATTATCGATACACAATAAAAAAAAAAGTTCAACATTAAAAAGGAGCAGTGGGAGTGTTGTGTAGTGTAATAGAACTAATGTGGAGTGTAAATGTAGAGTGTAGTGTTGCCATTGATATATCGATTCTCCTTTCTCTATTTGCTTATGATTGCTCTAGTTACTACAAAACGTGACCATCTAAGCCCGTGGCAGTGACTGCAGGTAACTTAAATAATTGAATTACCGACATAACATGGCCTACGGGAATCACTGCGCAGTTGCACTTAGAAGCCGTAGTAGGAAAGATAATGAAGCATATTTAGAACGCAGCGTACTCTGGAGGAAATCCAATTATAAAAGTAGTTCATTTGGCCCCACCGAGGAGCACACGCCTTTACCCGGAGCCATACTGGACCACGCTGGCTCAGTGCGGCTTGTTGGACGGGTTTTACGACTACTACACACTTCCAAGTAGAGATAGTTTCCGGAAACTACTGCTTGAATTTTTAACCTAAGTTCCGATAAAGTATATCCGATAAATTAATTGACCTCATTGGTACACGAAGCTCCGGATTCGCACCAGCATCTCCTGCATGAGGAGCAATTGTGAAACCCACTTAGCCACAGAGCTCAACGAAATTAGCTATCAACGGAAAAAGAAGTAAAGTGCATCTGGGTGCTGTCGCTTTATTAAACCCTGGAGAGTAAAGGATGCAATTACAAGCCTTTGTTGTCTCTGATTAACACATTTTTCGCATGCTAACTCTTTTCGCAACCGACGGATAACATCTTTTCTTTGCCATGCTATCCTACAAACGTCGAAGAACAAAAGAGTGAACTGGTGGTCCTTGTAGTTTGCACTGTGTTGCCTTGTTCTGTATGAAATATTTTATTGTTCTTGGAAATGCTATTCGTATTGTGTGATTTTGGCAAGACGTAATTGTTGTGTTTATAATGGAATTATAGTTGTGCATTTTCGTTGCGTTTGTAGGGTTCCGATCCATAAAAGGAAAAAAAGGAACCCTTATAGGATCACTTTGTTGTCCGTCCGTCGTCCGTCTGTCCGTCTGTGTGTCTGTAACCTGTGTCCTTTTACACGAAAACCGCGTAGACGTATCAAGCAGAAATTTATATCAATTGTTAAAGTCTGTAGTCGCATATAGCTATGAAAAAATCAACCTTCTAAGTTAACGCAATTGAACGCTAAGACCGTTTATGCTGTAATTTTTTTGGATTTTCATAGTAATTCAATGGACCCAAAACCTATAGAATACTTTCCGTAGGCCTACAAACATTGGCACAAAGCAAGGTCTTATAGCACAAGCAAAGCCTCCGTGAGTCTTAATGTTATCTAATGTATACTGATATGCCGATGTCTAATAAATATGATTGTTCACAAAAATGTGATTTGTTTGCTGCGGAACCCTTGATTCCCGAGTCCGACACGGATTTGGCCGGGATTTTTCAACAGCAGTCGCTCGCAGTAACTTAATTATTTGAACGCCACCTCTATGATACTCGCCAGTTATATTAGAAATCTTTATTTTTTAAAGCTTCGTAATCTTTCGGATTCTAGTTAGAGAATCACCATAATAGTCGCTTATTTTGGGTACATTCTGGCCCCGGATATGATCGTCGCCGTAATGCTAACTCGAAGATTGCCAACTTAAACTGTTTAACGGGGGATACAGGTGTTGAACGGGAGTTTTATTTTTGTAGTAAGGCCCGATGTCTATGTTACTGACATCTCGATACTTCAACACAAGGTAAAACTCATTTCGTCGAGCCACCTTTAAACTAAGTTTCAATGCTATAGGCCTTAATCGAAACCGACCAATATCCGGCTTCGAAGCACGAAAGCCACTGATCATTCGAAATGAGTTTCCTAACCAAAAAGTTTCAATACTGGAGGCGTTGCAACCCACCGGTTTTTTATTAAAAACTTTTCCCAAGATTTACTGCCTAAGTTGGGGAATGGCACAAATTTTTGCTGGTGCCATAAAACGGCTATGGTGTGATTGAATGAGTTTTTGGGGTAAGCACGAACATTTACACAACGAGTACATAATACATATGAATCTATCAGTAAAATTACGAAGAAAGATGAGTTCATTAAACGCTTACTTTTTTTTGTCATTCGTTCACTGGCCCAATTCAGCCCCCAGGAAACCGGGCGCCAATGTTATTACAGTGTTTCAATCACAATGATTAGATGACACACTAACAGTGAAGGTTTTAAGATATTCATCACTTTTAATAGTATTTTGAGTTCCACAGTTGACCCACAACATAACAGGAGAAGAGGCAAAAATTACATGACGTGAACCTGAATACAGATATCTATTGTAGGTATCCTTACCAAGGTAAAGAAATATCGCAACTGTAAAATGGAAGGTCAACCCCACGCTCAGTCCGTGGCAGCCAGTCCTGGTTTTTGTCACGAAGTAGCCCCGACGAGGGCACTTTTTAACGAACTAAATCCCACCAAGTTTATTATCTTAATTAAAATTGTGATTTTTCATTTAGATCGGGATGATGTTGTTCAAGTAACCTCAGTTTGGGACGATGGAAACCATTTAAAATTGCCTGTAATAAAGAAAGGTCGAAAAAAGTCTAGTATTTTACGGGTAGTTTTGTAAAAGTTAGTACTTATTTCCACCGTAGTCTATGTTTTGTTTACACAAAGCAAGAGGTTGAATTTCATGTGATTTTGGACTCTCAGGACACAGCTCACGCTAATTTGAGGGACAGGGCATTCCATCTATGATGTACGTACAATTGCTTGCAAATAAACGAAATTTTTACTTTAAAAAAAGAAGTGTTTAGATTAATAAATCGGTCAAGTGCGAGTCGGACGTCGCTTCATAGCAGCCCAAAAGTGTTGTGGAAAATAAGAAGCAAAGAAAAAACCTCTATCGTTCATTTAGAATTCCATAAAGCTTGCAAAGTGTAGCAAAAGAGTAAATCCTGCGACGAATATAAAAAATATCTGAGCTCTTATTCAGGTTTAGTTTGTCATGTTAAGAATGGAGTTTAGCGCTCTTTTTGAGAGCTGAGAGTGGCTTATTATTACGGGTCTGCCCGTACCCGTATTCGGGGTCGATCCCCTTTTGATCCTTCAACTTGGTTGGGACTATTAAAGTCTTCACAAAATAAAAGGCCCGTTTTGACAGTTCACGCCCATGAAGTATTAACCCCTAACGCGTAGGTCATAGAAGCGGTTTTCCTAGCTGCAACTTGTACGCTTTGCTTGTACGCAACAATTGGCTTTTATTACTACGCATTAGGGGTTAAAACTTCATGGGCGTGAACTGTCAAAACGGGCCTTTTATTTTGTGAAGCCTGTAGCGGGTACGATAAAACAAAGATGAGACACATCAACAGATCTCTTACGTTCCGATGCGATACTGAGCTTATTGCATATAGTAAGTCATCGTCTTCAAATGGCAGTATCGAAAACTGACAATATTATCAGTTCAGTTCAAAATTTTTATTGACCATAAATTCATACATATTACTTAGTCAACGACAATATAATATTAATATTGTTGTATACTACCGCCCGTTCGGAAGTTGTGGGCTTAGGGATGGAGCAAAGAAGGGCAAGAAACTCCCCCGTACCTCTTTTAAAATATCAGAGCCTTAAAAATACAATGTTATGTATTTCTGCTTAAGTCTAAGGAAATCTGTTCAAAATGCAAAAAATTGCTAAATGCTCAAAACTGTGTTCTGAAGTTAATGCATGTATGTTCAATGTGAATGAATAAGACCCCGAATGCCTTTCGCAGCCTGTGGAAGTAAATAAACCAGAAAGTTGTTGCGTTGCAAAATTCTATATTTTTGTACAGCAACATGCCTTTTATTTTGTGTGTGCCAATTCAATTCAATTCAATTCGTTTATTGCCTTAAATTACAGTGTATAAGGTGTTTAGTTAGTTAATCATACTAAGATGTCAGATGTACGGATAAGGCCCAGTTCCGGTTCCAAACAGTCTCGGTAAGCTCCACTGAACAGATAAATCATGTAACTTTTTTCACGTTCGTTTTATTATTATTATTATTATTTAAGGGTTTTTTGTGTTCTGTACCCGTTAGGGTGCCAAACGGGACCCTATTACTAAGCCTCCGCTCTCCGTCTGTCCGTCCGTCTGTCTGTCTGTCACCAGGCTGTATCTCATGAACCGTGATAGCTAGACAGTTGAAATTTTCACAGATGATGTATTTCTGCTCAGACTAATAATCCAACTGATCTTCCAAGTATGTTGCCGCTATAACAAAAAAACAGATTATAATAAATATTAAAGGGGGCCCTCATATGCATACAACAGACATGATTTTTTTGCCGTTTTTATAGATAATGGTACGAAACACTTCGTGCAAGAGTCCGACTCGCACTTGGCCGGTTTTTATTTTCATGTTTTGACACCATAGCCGCTTGTCTACCATATGTATCCTCAGTCATCATTATATTCGAAACATTTTGACCGAATTTGTCATTGAATATCTCGATTCAGTTTAAAAATATGTATTCTGTTGACGTGTCTAATAAATAAATAAATAACTAAACCTTATTCAAAGCCAAGCCATGGCCATGCTGCCATCGGTAAAACTATACTAGGTAAAAATTTAATGTAGCACTTTAATGTCCCCACCGAAGGGCACAGGCCTTTACGCGGATAAAAACAAACAAACTTGAAGAGTTCCCTCGATTTCTCCAGGATCCCATCATCAGATCCTGACCTGGTGTCAATGGGACCAATTGGATAAACCCTTTCAAATAACAAAATAATTTTCCAAATCGGTCCATCCGTCTTGGCGCAATCAGCGTACATACTTAACATAAAAAAAACCCGACGAATTGTAAACCTCCCCCTTTTGTGAAGTCGGTTAAAAATTAAATGTAAAGCAGATTTCACATATAAAATGAATTCCTAACCCAATTGGAAAAGGCACACTTCGTTAACAAAAAGCGACGCAAACGAAAATGTGGTGTCACACAGCTGCCGCGGTCTGCGGTTTAAGCCAAAGTATAACAGTTAAACCAAACTAACTAACAGCCTTATTTCCATAGTTTTAACTATACATTTGCTTGCCTAACACGAAAGGCAGGGTTTGTTAAAATTTAAACCGCTTTTGTATGAACAATTACCGTGGGTTTTGAATCATGTGTTAGCAGGCGTAGGACGTTTTCAGGGTAATATAAAAAACTTTAGTTTCAGTCAGTTTTCGTTTCAGTAATAATTTAACGGTACACGATAGTTAACTAAAGCAAGGTTAATGTCATGTACAGCTTATCAAAGTTACAAAGATAAAATAATAAGGCTTACTTTGGACGCGAGTCAACACTATACAATACTCTGAAGAACTTTGTCTCTAATACGTCTGTATGTCAGTCTGACTGTGTAGGGTACCCTAGTCTTCATACAAATTATCTCAACCGCATGCTGAGGCGGCGGCGGCGATCAGATTCTAGCGCAACTCAGCGAGAAAGCGGTGAGATAATCGGGGTAGGGTTAAGAGGGCTACACACGTCATGATATCGGTGGCGATCTAGGTCGTAAAAAGGTGATAATCTGGAGCCGCCTGCTGCGTGCGCTTGGAGTGGTGTACTCACGTACAGCAGACGGTTCCAGTGTATCACCTTTTTACACCCTAGATCGCAACCGATATCAGTCGTGTGTAGCCCGCTTCATGCTACGAGGGCAGATCTGGAGGCACTATAGTATAGGGCGTGGTTAAACTGTCGCCAGTAACGACCTCTGTGGCGCAGCGGTTGCGCATCTGCCTACCATGCGGGAGGTCCCGGTTCGAAACTTGGCTGGGGACAAAAAAACCCAGGTCTTGGATGTTTACATGTTTGTGTAGTCACTGTTTCTGGTTCCGCTGGCAGCAGGGTATCTTAGTGCGGGGCTAGAAGGAAAAGCAAATGTTGTTATGATATCCAAGACCTGACAACTTTTTAGGGTTTCGTATCTCAGAAGGAGAAACCCTTATAGGATCACTCGTGCGTCTGTCCGTCCGACTTCACGCTACTCATGGCTACATTACAAGAATATCGCGGAAACATCAATCAAGATTGATCAATTTCAGTTGCTGGGAAATGATTACCCGAAAAATTGCTCGTGTAAGCCTTATGGCTAATAAAAGAACAAACACAATGTTGGTTCTCCTAAATTGAGTAATATTTTTGCTAATTATGAGTATCAAAGAGACAATGTTATTATTCGCTTGATGATTGCATTGTGCGTATTTCGTGCGAGGGAAACCGCAATATTTATGCAAAATACAAATACAATACTACATCTCTTATCTGTGGGCCGAATATATTGCACTAATCTGCAACATGCAACAGATTAGTAAATGGCTGCAAGTGTAATTGTCACGAATAATGGATATTTGCTTTCGAATCGGTCGTTAATCGCGTTTAGAGATACAAAATTAAACACAACATATACTTATATACTAGGGACCGATATCGTGAATGAGAAATTGTGACAACGAGGTTTATTGTCATGTAATTAAATAATTATTATTAATACTTTATTTCAGATAATAAAATCCATACAATGCGGGCTATTCTTGAGGTGGCAAAACCACTAAACTAGAGGAACTAAAGGCACTAAACTGACAACCTTCAAATCCGACAGGTCTTGCGCGGTGGCCACAGATTCCATTTTCAAACACACCATTTTAATTAGTTTAGTTAGTATAGTTCGTGTCGCCTTCGGAATCGCAGGCATTGTTAAATTGTAGCATCCGGTAAATAAGTACCTAATAGGTATAATTAAAGTCATCGTCATCTCGTCCTTTGAGTACCGGGTCGGCTCGGCTTTCAGTACCAGATTTCCATTTGTTCCGATTGGACCACTTAGGCCATCGAATATGCTTTAGTTAGCTTCCCCACTCTGAGCTCAACAATTTAAATGTAATTGTTGTAAATTACCAGAGACTATATATCAAATTGACTGCGCCTGCGGGGGAATGCGGCTCGCCAAACGTTTGTTGTATTCAACAAACGTTCTGTAAGGATGGCGCTCCGTGGGTCCTTTTTAAAAAAACACTTTTATTACTGCTGCTAAATAAGTTTATTTCACTGTACTACACACCGACTTTTTAGACAAAAATAACGAGAGTTTACAATGTATGTATCGGACAAAGGTT
This sequence comes from Argyresthia albistria, assembly GCA_963457715.1. Taxonomy (NCBI): domain Eukaryota; kingdom Metazoa; phylum Arthropoda; class Insecta; order Lepidoptera; family Argyresthiidae; genus Argyresthia; species Argyresthia albistria. Next base: position 9,585,064 of record OY735258.1, read on the forward strand.
GTGGGGTGACTGCTTGCAGTCGGAAACGAAAACAGTTTTATATAAAATGAATTAGCTTAAGTCAGCGTTTACTGCAAACTAAAATCAGTTATAACATCTCCCCCCATAAGACTGAGCTTTATCAATAATAGATAAACGAAGGAGTAGACAAATAGATTTAAATCAAAGTCAAAGTGAGATACAGCTACTATATACTAACTTGAATGTCACCTTAACTATCACTTAAGCAGTATCGCTATGAACTTAAAATATAATAGTGAAATCTATGTTCCGAAATAGAAATCAATAATATTTAATAGAGATTAAATTATTTTATTTTTTAATAGTTACTTAAGTTTCGATTTGCGGATGCTTTTTCAAAATTCCTAAACAAAACTTTACTTTTGTTTTTATTCATTTCTATTTCAGGTAGGCTTTTAACAGACTTCTTGTCGCATTCAAAGGATTCATCAGATATATCTGTTAACTCAATATTTGTATTATACTTTGTTTCATTTCTACTAGACTTCTTGTTATGACACTGATTATAAATTTGGATGCAACACGATGTGTTTTTACAACAGGATGAAAACCATTTCTTATATGCTTTATAAACTAAGTAAATTATAATAGCTACTACTATAGCATAAGTAGTTCCAGAATAATAATGTCCGTATTTAAATATATGGGACTGATTCTTTGCTTGATTAATTTGGTTTTCAAGATTATCAAGTTTATGAGAAGCTAGTTTCAGTGATTCTAAATCGACATCAGTTATAGAAATACTAGAAATTACATTTGCGCTATTATTAATAAAATTATACTTGCAACAATCATCTTCGATTATGTTGAAATCAATTAACAATTGGCTTGGCAAAGTTTGTTTATAAGTTTGAGATGAGCGAAACTGTAAAGTCTGAAAGTATGCTGTACAATCATCTTTTAAGGATAGAATTCCTGTACCTCGTAGGGTATAATCTGTTAAATTGTCTTTACATTTCATTGATAATTTGTTAGGCTTAGATTGTACATAGATAAATCTGCCATCGTTTAGTTTCTGCCATATATTAACATTACCATAAATTATCTTAAAGTCACAGATATCGGGAAGAGACAATGTTACTTCTGTTAAAAGTTTTGTTTCACATATAGGATTGTTTAAAGTAGACAAAACGGAAGGTAATGGACAGATCATATACTCATAATTAACCTTATAACAATCATTTAAGCTATCTAATAATGCGTAACTTAATCTATCATCCGTAAAAGCTACATACATCTTAGACGAATGAATTAAAACATAAGTTTGGAAGTTGTGTTCATCTCTCGGTGTAGGCAACGGTAAAATCTTATAAACACTAAACTTAACTGGGTTAATCAAGGGTATTTGAATTACAAACATAATCTTATTATTATAGTAATATGAAGTCATCTTAGATAGATCTATGATACTATGTATGTTCTCTAGTGATAGAGAAACTGGGAACTCAGTGTTCTTTTTAGACATCTTGCTTTTACTTAGCTCATTAAACAGATGAGTGGGAGTCAAAACATACGGATGTAAAATATTAGCTTTAGCAAAGAGAATAGAGTTCAAAATCGTATCTAAAATATTAGACACTGAAAGTAATGATGCTTCAATTAGATTAAGAATGGAATTTATTTTTGAAAGATTCACACAGTTTGTAAATACTTTATTATTTTGTTCAAATATGTAATTTAGCTTTCCAATTTGTTTATTTATTCTTTTTTCATTATCATTTAATTTTAGTATGGAGGTATTGAAATTATTTATGGTTGATTGGACAATGTGAATATTATCCTTCATTAATGAAAATATCGCCTGTTCATTATGTTCACATGTAGACAATGCGTCATCATATTTCCTAGCATCGTCTGCGTCTAGAGTGCCAAAGAAAAATTTAAGAATTTCACCGCCAAATTCCAGGGCTCGCTTGAAGCGATCTTGAGGTTGTGATTCCGAAATTAGATGAGAGAATGAATCATATTTTAATCTATTAGCTTTTATCAAAATCTGAAGAGGGTTTATAGCGTCCTTACAATTGATATCAATAGCTAAATTCTGTGCTTTTTCACAAAAGTTGGAAAGGCTCGAGATCGATTGGTCAATCTTTTGTAAGTAAGGCTCAATAGGTATAACTTCTAGATGTGTTACTACATTCCAGTAGATGTCATAGAAATACACCACAGACGTCGGATCGAAGTATAGTCCAGGACTGTGCGTGATTGATTGTATAGGCTCTGAATAACTTGTTCCAAGGACGAATCTGAAACAATTATTGTGCTAACTTTATTTCATTAATGTGATATTTCACATGTTTCCTATTTATGCTGACTGTGACATTATTCTTATCATTTACTTTAACTATCTTGTAAGGTCCTTTCCAGATTGAGGACAGGGCCTTGCGCAACCTATGATGTTGTTTAATGTAAACCATGTCTCCTGATTTAAACGTTTTTTCTCTGGATGAAACATCATAGTATCTTTTTGATTGTTCTTTACTTCTAATAATATTTTCTAAAGCTTTTTCACGGGAGTACTTCATTCTGTACTGTAAAGCGCGTATATATTCGCCATATGTTGTGCTATCATTTGAGTCATATAAACTACTAGGAATTGAAGGCTTATGGCCATACAACAGTTCAAACGGAGTGAATTCTGTTGTACAATGCGGAGTCGTATTATAAGCTAGAATTGCAGTTGCTAGATAGCAATGCCAATCGTCGTGATTTTCGTTCACGAAGGATTTTAGGTACTCTTTTAGAGTCGCGTGACTTCGCTCTAGTGCGCCATTTGTTTGAGGGTGATAAGGTGTAGAGAATAAGTTTTTAATTTTAAGAATTTCGGTCAGTTGTCTAAATAATTCAGATGTAAAGCATGTACCTTGGTCCGTGAGGATCATTTTTGGAAACGAAAATAGTGAGAAGAAATGTATGAGGTTACGTGCAATCTCATCAGTAGTAGAAGTTATCATGGGATAGGCACAAGAAAATTTCGTTAGGTCATCTTGAAGGGTTAAAATGTACCTGAATTTTTGAAGGCCTGCTTCAGGCAAAATTCCAACAATATCTAGAGCTAATCTCTCGAATGGCTTAGTGCTCGAGGATGTAATCACCATTGGTGCTTTGTTGGAAGCTCGTAGTGGCTTATTTACTTGACATAACTTGCAATCTTTTACGAAACGTTCAATATCTGCCCTCATGCTTTTCCAATAAAACGAAGCTTTAATTCTGTTGAGCATGCGTTTAACTCCTGGGTGACCAGCAATGGTCGTGCCGTGATTTTCTTTCAGGATATTTGGAACCTCGGCCGGAGTAGGATAACGAATTTGGTTTTTATAGATATGTACCTTTATGTTTGTGCCATGAAATAAGTATGATATCATATTATATATTTTTACATAAGCTAGCTTGCTGAAAGGTTCTGTAAAGTCTGAGATAGCTAACTCCTTATCATAGTCATCTTCGGAAATAATCAAGTCTCTCAATTTGAGTAATAAATTGTAAATAGTTCTGTAGCTCGTTTCGTCATAATGATGTATTTTAGTGTATAAGAAATAGAGCTTCTTATTAGTCGCCTCAACTAACTGCACGGTTTCAAGTTCCCGTTCGGCTGATAAGAGCTCGTCAGCATTGTTTACTATGGATAACAGCTGTTCGCTGTGCGGCATAGAGCTATCAAAATCAAGAGAAACTGGACAAGCTATCGATTTCAGTTTCGTGGAAGTTAAACTTTGATTATATTCCTGAATTTGCGTATCGTTAGAGATCGATTTTCTTGAAAAACTGTTCATAAGTAGTTTTATTTATTCCTGAATGAGTGATGGCATTTACTGGGTTACGAGATAGAGCGTCAGCATTTGAGTTTATACGGCCCGGTTTATAAACTATCTCGTAGTCATACTCCTCTAGTTTCAATCGCCATCGCAATAAACGTCCTCCTGGGTCTTTTGCATTGAAAAGCCATGTAAGGGGACGGTGGTCAGTAACAATTCGGAATTTATATCCATAAATATATGGTCTGAAAGTGTTGATGCCGAAGAGAATAGCGAGAAGCTCCTTTTCAGTTGTGGAGTAGTTCCCTTCGCATTTATTTAAAGTACGAGACGCATATGCTATTGGCTTATCTTTTCCGATTTCGCCTTGCGACAATACTGCGCCAACGGCGTAGTTAGAAGCGTCTGTAGTTATGATGAATGTCTGACTAAAATCTGGATACTGTAATAATGGTGCTGAAACTAACTTTTCTTTCAGAATATTGAAGGCTTGTTCTTGTTCATGAGACCAGTGAAACACTGTGTCTTTCTTCAATAATGAGGTTAAAGGCTTAGTTATGTGAGAGAAATTCTCTATGAAACGCCTATAATAGCCGGTTAGACCTAGAAATGACTTAACGTCTTTCGAGTTCTTGGGTGTAGGAAATTCGGAAATAGCCTTTACTTTGTCTGGGTTAGGCGAAACACCCTTGTCGGTTATAACATGCCCGAGATAAGCGACTTCGCGTCGCAGGAATTCACATTTGTCTGGCTGCAACTTCAAGTTGGCCTCTCTGAATCTTGAAAATATGAGTTCCAGTTTTTGCATGTGAGACTGAAGATCATGTGAATAACAGATGCAATCATCCAAATATATATATAACAATGAAGACCTTGGAGCCCAGAAAGGACTAAATTCATGAGTCTCTGGAACGTGGAAGGAGCGTTTTTTAAACCAAAGGGCATTCTGGTAAATTCAAAATGTCCTGAGATACCATTAGTCGTAACACTGAAGCCAGTTTTTTCAGAATCTTTAGGATCTAGCAACAGTTGATGAAATCCTGAAGCCAGGTCGAGAGTACTGAAGTACTTCGAGTGACCTAACTGGTCTAGGATATCTGTTATGAGAGGAAAAGGGTAAACCTCTGAAACTGAGACGTCATTAAGGCGTCTATAGTCAATTACGATTCGCCACTTTTGCTTGCCGGAGGCATCGAGTTTCTTAGGAACAACCCACACTGGTGCATTCCAGGGGGAGGTTGAAGGGCGAATTATATTTTGGTCAAGCATTTTCTTGATTTGACTTTCTACCTCTTCTTTATGAATTTCTGGAAACCGGTATGACTTAACATGAATAGGAGGTGCATCCCCGGTATTAATAGAATGTTGAATTTTATCTGTATGAGTTAGGAATTCACCATTTAAGTGAAATATATCAGTATATTTAGAAAGGCAAGTCATTAACGCTTTTTTTTCTTCTGCGTTTAAGTGAGAGCATCGTATCTGCTCGAGAACCTTTCTAGAACGATCAGTGTTTGAAGAACTCAGCTGATGAATGAGCTCATGCTGAGCATCATCTGAGTCTGATGACGGAAGCTCAAGGGGTGTTAATTGAACCTTGAAGTTATCAATTGAAATCTCGGATTCGGTAGTGTTCAATACTGAGACGTTTACCCTATTGTTGGATTTGACATTGACTATGCAGTTTGCTAAGAACACACCTTCACAAATTTTTTGATCTAGTATTAAGGCTTCTCTAAGGCCTGAAATTACTGAAAGATTGGCAATTGGGCATTCAATCACCATCTCTGACCGCGGGGGTATAACATATGATGGCTTACTAAAGCATATAGGTATCGAGTGTCCTTGCATGTTTAATGAATTTGTGGAATACTGCACGTCGATTTTGAAATGTCGAATAAAATCACTACCTATGATTCCGTCAAAATATAGATTGATCGTGTCGTCAATCGCGTGGAACAAAAAGTCAAATATTATTTTGCTTTTGTCGGAAATTAAGTGTTCAAAATTGAGTTGAATGGACCCAAGAGATTCACATGTGGAATCGTTGTCACTTAAACCTTTTAGAGTGACTGTTAACGGTCCGAGCACTGGTTTGATCAAACTTGACTGTTTTACAATAGAAATCGAGGACCCAGTGTCTATAAGAAAGCATAGAGGCTTTTCATTTAAATGTGTCTTTAAATAAACGTGTGGTAAAGATATTTTATTGTTCACGTTATTGACTGTATAACTTTTTTCATGCATAGAATCCCTAGAAGAAAAACTCGGCTTGTCGCGAGTAGAGGGAATAGTTTTAGAATCTCCAAATTCATTTGATTGACCTTCAATAATTTCAGAATTAACTTGTGTTAGGACAGATTTAGGAACACAAGGTTGGAGTCTTTTGTCTTGAATTTTAGACTGAGGTAGAGGCGCATCAAAACCCTGATTTTTACAGGTGCTGCCTGGTAGCTTAGTTGAAAACTCAGTGAAATAAGGTTCTGACTGAGGGGAAGGTGCAGAAGAATCCTGTGCCACGGCGTGTGTGCTACAGGTGCGACCTTGCAACTTTGCTAAGAACTCAGTAGACAAAGACTGGTCAATTTGTTGAGATTCATTTTCCATCGTCTGTGCTGGGGGTAATTTAAGAGCACAGGGTTGGTTTTTAATGTTCCGTGCTGGGGGTAATTTAAGAGCACGGGGTTGGTTTTGAATCATCTGTGCTGGGGGTAATTTAAGAGCACAGGGTTGATTTTTAGTCTTCCGTGCTGGGGGTAATTTAAGAGCACGGGATTTACCTATAGAAGGCTTATCATTCGTGTCATTTATTTTATTACATTGTTCCGGCAGACACGAAACCGAAACAGTGTTTAGTTTAAATCAACTTGGTCATCAGAAGAGACGCTAACAACATGAACATTAGAGCGACTATTGTTTGCCGCGTTGTTGTTGTGAAATGCACCTGCGCTTGGCGATGCAGCGTTGTGGGAGTCGGCGTTTTGATTATTTTTATACTTAAGTTTGCGACACTCGCCGATCAAGTGACCATGTTTCTTGCAATATGCGCAAGTGTTATTCGAGGAAAACCTTGATTTATGATTGTTACCTTGGGAAACATGAGGATTTGAATTTACGTGATGGAAATTAGGACTTGAAGTTTTCGCCTTATTTTTGTAACAATCAGAGGCCAGATGTCCAGATTTCTGGCAAATAGAGCACTGCTTATTTTGGCGTTGTGCTAGCCTGGAAAGCTTGTAAAGCTTTTCTTCCTCAATAGCATGAGTTATAGCATCTGAAAGATTCTTTGGATTTCTACAGCGCACTATGTGAGAGTAGTTGGAATTCATTCCCAACAAAAATGTATTAAGGGCAAGATCCTCCATTGCGGCTAATCTGCCGATTAATTCTTTATCAACGTCGCAACTATAATGTATATCAGACTGTAAACGTGTGAGACATGATTCAACACGTAATGAATATTGTGTCACATCTTCTGTGGGCAATTGCTTGCAATTTTGCAAATCGACCAGCAAATGAGTCGAATGTTTTTTCTCTCCAAACGTGGCCTTAAGGAACTGTTTGATTTCAGGCCAAGTACTGAATTTCTTGAGGCAGCAGGCTAACTGTGCCTTGCCCTCAAGTTGTGACACGATATATTTGCACAAAACATCCTGTTGATCTGTACTAGCTAATGAGAATGCGTTTTCGCAATTCGTCAAGAATGCTGGCAACAATTCGCGGTCCCCATTATAGGGTTTTATGAATTTGACTAGGACTGAAAGAGTAATTGAAGTCATTTTGGGTTTTTCTTTTTTCCTAATTGTAACTTTGGAGATTTGGTTTTGGCTTTCAGAAGAGGAGCTTTCTGAATCAGATGTAGTTAATTTATCGGCTTCTTCTTGTAATTTTAGTCCTTTTTCAGACGACATTAAATTACAGCTTTTATAATGTAGTACAGATCATCAGTAAACACAAACAATAAAAATGTAAAATACAGTAGAAAGTGCAATAAAATAGTTGTAAAGAGTTTGTAAAAATAAATCTTGATGTTGGTATATAGTTGTAGAACTTTTAAAAATCACTTGCACATTCACTTCGATTAGAAAGTTAGGAATAGATAAAATAACTCACAGAATGATGACGGCACTCACGAACATTTTGAAGAACGGCTTTTCCAAAAACCGTGAAGAAACGGCGCACGGCAACTGCAGTGCGGCGCGGCAATGACGTCAACGATGCTTCGGGGGTCCGGCGACCCAGGGAGTCGTATTACGGAGTACCTCGAAGTCACGCTGCGTTGTTCGTGATCCCGTTGACTTCCACGTGGAAAGTCAATATGAGCTGGTGATGATGATGAGCGGGTCACCCGTCCGTGTATGGAGACGGTGGTGGTGCAGGAAGTTGTGGTGCGGGCTCACACTCGAAAGCGGAGACTTAACGTCGACCACAGCAGCAGGAAGCGTCCAGGATGAGATGCGGGCTCGCGCCTGGCAGCGGAGACTTATCGTCGACCTCAGAGCAGCAGGAAGCGTCCAGGATGAGATGCGGGCTCGCGCCTTGCAGCGGAGACTTATCGTCGACCTCAGAGCAGCAGCGCGGGCTTAGGCTTGTATGCCCAAGTCTTAACGTCGACCACTGTCTATTAAAGGACCTCACTCCACGGAGCCACTAAATAGTTGTCAGGCGGGAAGTTATTTCGCGACGCGCCTAACACCTACGATTCTCAGTACTCACGAGTTTTCCTGAGATCACACTTCTGACACCAAATTTGTAAGGATGGCGCTCCGTGGGTCCTTTTTAAAAAAACACTTTTATTACTGCTGCTAAATAAGTTAATTATATGGTCGTGCTCCGTCCTCGAGATTAGCAATAATACTTGTAGTACCGCGTAGTGTACGCCTTTCACACACTATGATTTTGGAATACTTTATTTTAATATCCGTTTTTTTTTTTTTTGGGGTAGATTTGTATTTCTCCACTCGCGCGCATTTATCATCCTTCATTCGCGTTTTAGTGCTCCGCCTTTCCGCACGTTGCGCCCGCGTTCCGACCGCAGCCCTATTCTGTAACTGTTGGTGAACCGTTGGAATGCCGCGCAAAAGAAAACACCACCGCGATGACGACGACGACGATGCAGTCGAACGAAAAATAAGGAAGCTGCAAAGAAAACTATCACGAAGACGTAAACGGCGAGACAAGCAGAAGCAGGATTCTGACGATACGTCAACTTCGCGAGGTTCCACGCCTTCGAGGTCATACCCGCCAGGTACGCACGTCCAGAATAAGGACGTGACCTACTTATTACAGAAAGCATCTTTGATGCCAACATTGACATTGCAATTTGAACATTATTTTCGTTAGATGACGGATTGTACATTGATGAAAGATTGATTGATGATTACACCAACAAAATCATTCAATTGCAAATAAATAAATTCCAGATAAACATTATGTTTATACTTTGTTGGTGCTAAAGTAATCATGTAAAAGTGGATAAAGCGGACAGCACGTTGGGGCTGTCTCATTCTATAAACATACCTTTAGTCTATAGCGGCCAGTACAATGGGACTGGTTCAAAGACTTATTGCGTATTACCTACAAGTTAGGTGTTATTTTGTTCGAATTGCAAGATCAATATGCTAGCATAGTGGTAGAATTAGCGAACAGTACTGTTGGGACTGTTTCATCTACATACTTGCTAACTTCACAGTTTTAAGCGACCATTACTAGTGGAATGGTTCATAACTGATGTTACCTGAGGACTTGCTCCTTATTTCATTGATAAACATTATCTTGATATGTTCAGACTGGCTGTAGCGACTAGTACTAGGGACTAGTTCAAGTTAGACTGAATTTTCATTGGTTTGGTCTCGTTATTTACAGACATCGAAATAGTACAACCAACATTCAGCGATTATGATCCTGATGAGCTATCAGACCCAGTCATTACGGCAGACCCAGTCCAACCGATTGACACCAGTCGGACAGATGAAACAGCGATGCCGCTTACTACAGAAATGGCCGCATCTGTTATCCCAGAGGAGTCTGATACAATTGATGTTGACATATTACATCTTCTAGGAGATGACCCCACCGTGATTAATACTTATGGGAAGGAGATACAAAAAGACTTAGCTATTCGGTTGGAACACTACGCCACAACAGGGCTTACAAAAGAAGCACGAAAAGCATTGAAAGAGAAGTATCTTACACCTAGCAACTGTAAGTTAATAGACCCTCCTTCCCTTAACGGTGAGATCAAGGCAGCGGTTAGCGATACAATGACCCGACGTGATAAATCAATTGAAGAAGGACAAAAAGACCTAACGGTAGCTATAGCATGCCTTAGTGAAGTCGTATCCAATTTGATTTCATCAAAGGACAAGGACATGAAGATGGTAAAAACGTTGATGGATGCGTGCACGATTTTATGTGACTGCCAACATGCACACTCGAGAACACGTAAACAATTCATCCTAACTGCCTTGAAACCAGACATGAAGTCACAACTTCAAAACACAAAAATTGACCAGTACCTCTTTAGTGAACATTTAGCTGACACTTTGAAATCAGCTAAGGCTATCAATAAATCCGGCGCAGAACTGAAGTCCAGTCAACTACCCAAGCCCCAAGCCAGCAAGAAGCCAGCGCCAGCAAAGCGTTTAAACTGGAAGAGTCCTCTTCCGCCTCGCAGGCAGCAGGGAGTTCAAAGGACAAAGGAGCTTGCCACGACGTCGATGAAGAATCGGCCGGGTCCCTCATCGAAACCATCGTCGCATCGGCAGCCCAATCACCAGTATCATCGCAGATAATTCCGGTAAACTATGCTGGTAGGCTTGCGTTATATTATGATATTTGGAAGTTATAACTAACTAACTAACGATCCAAAAATTCTTTCATATATTGAAGGATATCAAATACCATTTTCCCGTCCTGTTACTCAGAAGGTTTTGCCAAAACCCCAGAATTACTCTGTAGCTGACAAAACACATTTTAGGACAGCCATTGACAATCTACTATCAATAGGCGCAGTATCAAAATGCATTGCTTGTCATGATCAATATCTATCGAGTATCTTTTTGATCCCAAAGCCCAATGGAAAAATGAGGTTCATATTAAATTTGAAATGTCTCAATAAATTCATTGACACCACCCACTTTAAAATTGAGGACTTGCGTACAGCATTAAAATTGATATCGAGAAATGGTTTCATGAGTACGCTTGATTTAAAAGATGCTTATTTCTTGATAAAAATACATCCCCTGTTCAAAAAATATTTGAGATTTCAATGGGAGCAAGACATCTACGAATTTAACGTTTTACCTTTCGGCCTTAACACGGCACCGTTTGTGTTCACAAAAATCTTAAAACCGGTTGTTAAACTTCTTCGCCTGAAGGGTTATCTATCTACTGTATATTTAGATGATTTTTTGCTAATAGGCCAGTCTTACGATGAATGTCTAAAGAACATCTTTGATACAAAAAGATTGTTGACAGCATTAGGCTTTATCATTAACAAAGACAAAAGTTGTCTTACCCCCAATAAAAGATGCAAATTTCTTGGATATGTCATTGATTCGCAAAAATTCCAGGTTAGTCTGCCTTTAGACAAGATAAACCGCATCCAAACTGAGATTACGAAATATCTTAAACTCAAAAGATGCAAAATTAGAGAATTCGCTAGTTTTGTCGGGCTTTTAGTTTCTGCCTGCCCTGCAATTGAGTACGGTTGGCTTTATACAAAGATCTTTGAACGCTGTAAATTTTTAAGCTTGATCAAAGATAATGATTATGACAGCTACATGACGATACCTAATAACATAATTCCGGATTTACATTGGTGGAAATATGCAATTTCCCACTCAGTAAATAGGATCAAAACCGACGAATTTTGTCTAGAAATATATTCTGATGCCTCAAAAACGGGGTGGGGGATTGCATGTGGAGATGAGACAGCAAGTGGACTATGGAGTGAGGAGGAACGATTACAACATATCAATTATCTTGAAATATTGGCGGCATATTTTGGTCTTAAAATATTTGCAAAAGATCTATCAAATTGTCAAATCTTGCTACGAATAGACAACACCACTGCCATATCTTATGTGAATAGAATGGGTGGGATCCAATATCCACACTTAACAGATGTTACGAAACAATTATGGCAGTGGTGTGAACGTCGACACATACATGTTTACGCTTCCTATATTCGATCATCGGACAATGTAATTGCCGATGCCGAATCAAGACGCGTACACCCAGACATAGAATGGGAGCTAAGTGATTATGCCTTTGAAAGGGTAATTACAAAGTTTCAACCACCCGTTATAGACTTATTTGCCAGCAGGGTAAATAAAAAATGTAAGGTTTACGTCTCATGGCATAAAGACCCGGACGCATTTACAATCAATGCCTTCACTATATCTTGGTCCGATCTTTACTTTTATGCTTTCCCTCCTTTCACCATGATTCTTAAATCACTGCGAAAGATAGTCACTGATAAAGCTAGGGGCATTATGGTGGTACCGTATTGGCCCACCCAACCATGGTTCCCTCTTTTTAAGAGGTTATTAAAATCTGAATTATTATTTTTCAAAGCAGGTGATAACTTAATCGTTTCTCCTCATTCCAGCAGTCGACAAATCCACACCCAGATTTCCCTGGTGGCCGGTGTATTGTCGAACAAGCCATGACAAGAAGAAATATTCCATCAGCCGCAATGGATATTATGGCCTCTTCCATAGCGGACAATACTATGAAGCAATATGAGGTTTATTTTAGAAAATGGTTTCTGTTTTGCAATCAAAATAATCTGGATATGTATGATCCACCGATTTTCAATGTAATTACGTTTTTAACAAAATTATTTGAAGATGGTGCCCAGTATGGTACTTTAAATACATGCCGATCTGCATTATCTTTAATCATAACAAACGATATTGGAAATGATTGTAATTTGAAGAGATTTTTTAAGGGCATATTCCGGTTAAGACCTCCCTTGCCGAGGTATAACACTACTTGGGACACCAACTTGGTTCTTAACTACGTCGCTAATTGGTATCCAAACGAAAACTTATCTATACAAAATATTTCGTTTAAGCTTGTGACAATTCTAGCCCTAATTACGGCTCACAGAGCTCAAACTCTGTCGAAGATTAGAGTTTGCAACATTGAGTCACAATCCACAAAGGTCATAATAAAAATTCCAGACCTGATCAAAACATCTCGCGTTGGGACATCGCAACCGATTTTATCTATACCTTTTTTCGATGAACGACCCGAAATATGCCCTGGAAGAACATTGAACGCATACTTAAAATTAACTAATGCAATGCGTGGTGACATTGATTATTTATTCATAAGTATTAGAAAACCCTATAAGGCAGTATGTTCACAAACCTTGAGCCGCTGGGTTAAATCTACCCTAGATATGTGTGGCATAGATGTGTCAGTTTACTCCGCACATAGTACGCGGCATGCCGCTACATCTGCAGCTCGTTCTTTAGGTGTCAGTCTTGACAGAATAAGAAAAACAGCTGGCTGGAGTGCTAACTCCAGCACTTTCGCCAAATTCTATAATAGAACGGTAGATAATTATTGTAATGATGATTCATTTGCTAGAACATTATTAAGTAAATCAAACAATTGAAATAAATTGTCTATTATTATTATTTCTTAAACCTATCTGGTTCTATCCGATGGCTATAATATTTTACGATTAACTCTAAAAGTCTACAAGTATTATTGCTAATCTCGAGGACGGAGCACGACCATATAATTAATGATTAAACGAACTTACCTGTACGTGAAGTTCTATCATAATTATAGGAGTGCTCCGTCCGAAGAGATTAGCAAACCCTCCCACCCTAACTTTCTACAAGCTTAGACCCCATGAAATATGATCGTAAAATATAAAAGAATCGGAATAATATAATCTCTGAACTAAATGAAGGATGATAAATGCGCGCGAGTGGAGAAATACAAATCTACCCCAAAAAAAAAAAAAAAACGGATATTAAAATAAAGTATTCCAAAATCATAGTGTGTGAAAGGCGTACACTACGCGGTACTACAAGTATTATTGCTAATCTCTTCGGACGGAGCACTCCTATAATTATGATAGAACTTCACGTACAGGTAAGTTCGTTTAATCATTAATTTCACTCTACTACACACCGACTTTTTAGACAAAAATAACGAGAGTTTACAATGTATGTATCGGACAAAGGTTGTGGGGTGACTGCTTGCAGTCGGAAACGAAAACAGTTTTATATAAAATGAATTAGCTTAAGTCAGCGTTTACTGCAAACTAAAATCAGTTATAACAGTTCGCACGCGCAACCTATGTACGATGACGGGCCGCCAGACAGTTTCGCAGTGGCTGACCAATCACAGCTCTCTTACCTCGTCCCCCGCCGCCCGTAAATTAGTGATTTGGGTTTCAAAGGAAAATGTATCTATGCGCTCTCCTGGATAAGTGCTCCCTGTAAATTATAAAATTATTTATTATTAAAATCAATAGTCTGTAAAATATACTTACATTTTGATTGTAAGATGTACCCACCGTTAAATCGGAGCCGTAAGGTCATCATCCGCCCTTCATCACGGGGCGGCGGCGGCGGAGGCGTGTAGGCACGCCCTTCAATGATTGAACTTTACTACAGTAAGGTCTGCAAAAACAGTAAGCTTGACAGTTTCATACTACCTATATAATTTAGCCGACTTAAAAAAGGAGGCAGTTCTCAATTAGTTTGGATCTTTTTTAATTGAACAAACTACCTACATGTCCTTGACGCAAAGGTTCTCGATAAGCCCTATACAGGGTGTATAAGCCTTTCAACCAGGCCAAACTTTCACTGTGGGACCGAATTGATCAGAGCAACTTTATTTTTCACTCCACCATACAGATCCTCGTTTTGCCAACCTTACTGAAAGCGTGGAATGGATTAGCGTTTGATTTCTGTAGGCTTCGTCCTTGTTAACTCAAAGAAGTCAAACGGAGCTTTTCTTTCTACTTTGTCTAGAGTTAAAGTAAAGTTTGGGTAAAAATAATGTTTTGGGATCATTTCACCTTTTTTGCAGGTAGGATTTTATCATTACTATAACAGCGAACGAGTGTGAGCTTCAAGGTTATGTATGTGCAGGTATTTTTTTAGCAAAAACATACATATTTATACAGTGTTCGCAGGTAATATGAAAAAGAAATCAGAAAAACCGATTCGATATAATTGAAACAAAAAGTAAACTTTAGAAAAAACCAACTTCCACAAAACCTATTTGATTAGATTGAGTTTAATACAAACTGTAACCCCTTATCCCCCCCCCCCCCCTTGTGGACTTAATTTTGTCAAATCCCATCTCAGTGCTACCCCACGCTAGGTACTAAGGAAACTCTGTACAAAGCTTCATGGCTCTCTAGGTCCACCGGGTTAGGCTATGCGTTGCATGCCCGTCAGCCACGCATTGTATTTGTACCTAGTATTGAGCAGTTCTGGTGGCTATATGTGGTCTTCATCAGCAGTTCCGCATCACAATATTATGCTTACCATGTGCATTTGCACGAGTTATTATGAAAAACACAAAAATCACTATAGGTCTGCCTATAATATTTGAAGAGTTCCCTCGATTTCTCCAGGATCCCATAATCAGATCCTGGGAAGGTAAACCCTTTCAAATAAAAAAAAATAATTTTCCAAATCGGTCCAGCCGTTCAGGCGCTATCGGGGCACATACATAAAAAAAAACAAACATCCGGACGAATTGTAAACCTCCTCCTTTGGGAAGTCGGTTAAAAAAAAATACGTTCTCACCTCAGATTGACCAAATTCTTTCAAGGTTTTCACACTGTGTAGCCTCCATATAGGTACATCCATGGCATGGTAGCCAAAATCTCGCCCTCTGGACATCTCTGGGCAGTGCTATGCAAAATGCAGACTATTATCCAAAGCCTTAAAGGATACGGGTAATATCCTTCCCATTAATGCCTGGAGCGTGACGATAATTCAGCTTTTTATGTCTCCCATAAGTGCACTCCTTATATTCGGGCCAAATAATATCTTTCCTCAGGCTCTTTGCTATAAAGATATGACGTTCGGTATCCAGCCGTTTATGAATCTCTTTATTACTTACGTGAGTAGGAATACGATTTATTTCGCTTCTCTTTTATTACCCTGTTGACGTTTATTCAAGAATATCAGGAGATCTAGGCGTTTCGTGTTATTACCTTATTTTTCTGTTGTTGACGTTACTAACTTAGGAGTCTGACGGCCGGTTTCTCGTACGATTTTAATTTGACGTATCAGTCGCAGTTTGCAACAATTAACAATCTGTTGACAAGCTTTGAGTTTATGGAACGCAAATGATGGGAAAAATAAGTTGACGGCTGATTTTAGATTTTATATTGTATGTGGTAACCCAGCCCATTCACTCATTTTCATTCAGTCACTGTTTCCCTCTAGCGCATAGCTTTGTCACTATCCTTAGGCCAAACGTCAAATACACGTTGGTCTGTTTTAGTTATTGTTCTGAGGGTCTGTGATTCTTGGCGGGAACTCGAAATAGCGCGGTTGTGAAAATTTATTTCTTGTTTAACTCAAGTTTTTCAGGTTAAAACTGCAATAAAACAGCTTGCAGTGATAAGGTTTACCTATTAAATGGATGGAAACGAGCGGGGCGGCGATGGGCCGCCCCACTCCAACAAGCGCCCTCGGGTTGAGGGCGAAGGCGTCGTCGGTACGGACAGCAGCGGTAGCGGCGGCGGTGAGCGTAGTGACTCTAATAATTCAATGAACTCTCCATATTTTAAACCTAATTACAAAAGACTTTATCCAGAGAACTCTACCAATACTTTCTTTAAAGTGTTTGTTGAGCATGTAGACCGTAAGGACAGGTTAGGGAACAAAAGTCCCATATATCTGAACCATATATTTACCACAGAAGTTAAGGGTGTGACGGCAATACAACGACTAAATGGAAATAAAATCGCAGTACTGTTCAAGCAATATAACACAGCGAATAATTTCCTGAACAACTCTAGTTTCCTGGAGAAACATAATATGAAAGCATACATACCGGCTGCGCAAATAGAAAAGACAGGAATCATCCGATTTGTACCTGTGAATATCTCAACCAAGGAACTTTACTCGAAGCTGACGTCCAACTATGAAATTATAGCAATAAGACGCTTTACAAAGAAAGTAGATCATGAACGTGTCCCACTACAGACGGTTAGCATAACTTTTCTGTCAAATGAGTTACCGGATAATGTACAATATGACTTATTCTCGTATAGAGTATTTGATTACATCCCCCCTCTACAGCAATGCTTTAAATGCTTTAAATTTAATCACTCGGCTAAGATATGCAATGGCAAACAACGGTGTTCAATCTGCTCAGGTGAACATTTATTTAAAGATTGTGACAAACCAAATGAGATCTGCTGTGTTAATTGCAATGGACCTCATCTGGCCATATCCAAAGTATGTCCAATTAAGATGAAGAAAATTACAGAAAAGAAAAGTAAAATTACATACTCAACCGTAGCACAAAGTGTGAAAAACCCCGGACTAGACTTCCCTCCACTACCATTGCCGAGACCACACCCTGTACACATTGTAAATAAACCTGTAAATAAGCTTGTAAATAAGATTGTAAATAGTAAGCCTGTATCACAGGCCCCGCACAAGGATGTCCGTCCTGCAGACATCAAAGCCCAGATCATCTCCAATAATGATGTACTTATGGCCCTAGTACAGACATTGGTAGATTTGGGCAATAAGGGGGATTCAACTCCAATAACTTCAACAACAATTAAAGATATGTTGGTTAAAAATTTGTCTCCATAATGGCTTTAAATATCCCTAGATCTTCCCAATTACGTATTGCGCAGTTTAATATTCAAAGTGCCAATAGCAAAAGACCCCTGTTAATTAAATTCCTACAAGAACAGAATATTGATATTTGTCTCCTTAATGAAACTTGGTTCAAAGAACACCACAGTTTTAAAATTCCTGGTTATAATCTTTACAGAAAAGATTCCAACAATGCTCATAATGGTGTAGCTATACTGATTAAACCTGAGTTAAAGTATAAAACTTTAAATACAACTTTTTATGAAGATATTCAAACTGTAGCTGTATCATTATCAACAGTGAATGGAAACTTATCCGTACTATGTGTCTATTGTCCTCCTTGCAGTGGCCACATACGAATGAATAGACTGCGCAATATAATTCGTGATCTCCCTAAGCCTATTTTTGTGAGTGGTGACTTTAATTCACACCACATTGCGTTTGGATGTTATTCAACAAAAGGTCGAGGTCAAGATTTGTATGACGTCATAGATGACTGTGATTTATGCATTTTAAATGATGGAAGCTTTACAACTGTCCAACGTCCTAGAAATAATCCCTCTGCTATCGATGTGAGCTTTGCTAGTCCATGCCTGACCCCATTATGTAAATGGTCTGTACATGACGACCCTATGGGTAGTTACCATTATCCCACTATAACAGAAATATCCCTTTCCATTGACAAATATCAAATTAATCCGCCTGTAGAAAAATTTTTGTACAATAGAGCTGACTGGGGAAAGTATCGTGAACTCTCGCAAACTGTATTTAATGACATCAAAGTTAATAACGAGGATCCACTTGCTTCATATACAGAATTTTGTGGTTGCCTTGATGCCCTTAAGCAAAAGGTTGTTCCAAAGTTTACTAAATCTAGCCACTATGCAAGCAGGCCTCCAGCACCTTGGTGGAATGAGGCCTGTAAGCAAAGTGTAATTACATCCTATGACGCATTGAAATTGTACAGAGATGATCCTACTATTGATAATTACATTAATTATAAAAGACTTGACGCTCTAAAAAAGAGAACCATTGCAGAACAAAAGAAAACCGGGTGGACTAAGTTATGTGACACTTTTAACCGAACTACTCCTATAAGTAAAATTTGGAATATGATTAAAAGGTTTAAGGGCATTAAGACTGTTAACAAATCTTACAGAGATGAGTTCATCCCAGAGTTTTTAGACAAGTTATCAGACAATAGCAATTTGATAGAAACAAGTAATTTGGTAAATTATTTTAATATTAATAATAATAATGACAACTCAAAGTTTTTATTGGAACCATTTACATGGAATGAATTCTTAATAACACTACAATCAAGGCGTAACACAAGTCCTGGCTTAGATGATTTTCCCTATATTGCTATTAAAAAATTGCACATTTCTGCTCAGAAACTGTTTCTTGACATTCTTAATGCTTTATGGCGCGAACAAATAATTCCTGACTCATGGAAATCACAGTGTGTCATTCCAATTCTCAAATCAGATAAACCACCGGAACAAGCAAGTTCATACCGTCCCATATCTTTGTCTTCATGTCTTGGCAAGTTATTTGAAAACATGATTAAAGTCCGATTAGACTGGTACGTGGAGGCTAATTGTATCATTCCCAATGTGCAATACGGCTTTCGTCGAGGGCGTAGTTGCGCTGACAGTTTCTTATCTTTGATCTCAGACCTGAAAAATGCAAAGAATTTAAAGTCAAATACTGTATGTGTATTTTTAGATGTACAGGGAGCTTTCGATAACGTTGATCCTGGCATCTTGGTCAAGGTTATGTCCAATGTAGGTATACCGGGACAGCTATGTAAGTGGGTTTATAACTTTTTGAATAGTAGAACTCTGTATATTAAATATAATAACATTTTACATGGCCCAAAAGTAGCATCTAAGGGCACAATGCAGGGTGCTACACTCTCGCCATTATTATATAATTTATATACTTGTGAGATATGTAAATATGTAAATGTCAATGGTGTAAATATTTTACAGTTCGCAGATGACCTTGTTTTGTACAGTAGTAACAGAAACTCCCAAGTTGCCATAAATAATATCAATAGAGCTTTAAATCAGTTATCTTATTACTATAGAGACAAACTACACTTAAAGATTAATGCTTCCAAAAGTAGTGTCATGTTTTTTGGGGAACATGACCCAATCAATGATGTGATATATTGTGATGAAGCTTTGAGTAGAGTTTGCTCAAAGAAATTCTTAGGGGTCATAATTGATCAGAGATTGTCATTTGAGGAGCATGTTAAGTATATCTCGAAGAATGCTTTGAAAGCAATAAACATACTTAGATGTCTTGCTGGGGTATCCTGGGGAGCAGACCCTAAAATTTTATCGATTTTATACAAAGCCATAGTAAGAAGCCATTTTGATTATAGTGCCATAGCATACATAAACAGTTCCTATGCAAAAAAGCTAGATGTTTTGCAGAACAGGGCTTTGCGAATTATTTCTGGTGCTATGTGCTCGACTCCCATAAGGGCCATGGAAGTTGAGACAAAAATAATGCCACTGATTTTGAGACGCCTCATGCTGGCTAAAAGATACTGCCTAAGATTATTGTACTCAAATAATACAGAAATTATTAAAAGAATTTTACCTTATCAAATTATTACATCCGGTCCTTTAACAGCTGGTGAGTCTCTTTTGATAGGTAAATCACCAATGTTGTTGAACATTTACTCTGAAATTCAAAACAAATATCAGAAAATTAGAAAACATCATATATGGCCTTGCCATGCCTCATCTTTCAAAAGTATCTATCACCCAATTACAGTACTGCCTAATACAGTCACAAATAATTTAGAAATGTTGAAATTTATATCAGAAAATGCTTATTATAATATTTACACAGATGGAAGTAAAGGTGAGGCTCATGTGCGCTCTGCTGTATATGACCCTCAAACAAATTTTTCTCAAAGTTTTGTTCTGCAAAATATATGTTCTATTTTTACTGCAGAAGTGTATGCAGTATATCAGGCTTTGTTGCGAATTAAGATTGTAAATAATTGTAAATGTTTCCTAATTATTACAGACTCATTAAGTCTTATTCAGAACTTGGGTAATTTAAAATTTCATTATAAAAATAATTTTATTTTGTACATTATCAAAGAAATAATATATAAATATTATCTCAAAGGTATAGACATTTCCTTCATGTGGGTGCCTTCTCATATGGGTATTACTGGAAATGAGATGGCAGATAAAGCTGCATATGAAGGTATAAATGCACTCCATGTTTCCAATGCTATGAATATTCCTATGACTGATTACCTGCATAGTATAAAGCTAGATATAAGGACTTTATGGGAAGAACTGTGGAAGAAAGATCAAGAGACGAAAGGACGATGGTATGGGAGCATTCAAGAAAGCTTACCTGCAAGGCCATGGTATGATAAGCTGCAAGATGCCAGCCGTGATTATATCACCACTATAAACAGACTGCGTTTTGGTCATAATACTGCACCGTCACACCTAGCAAGACTTGGAATTATTCAAAGTAGTACATGTACTTTTTGTGGATTTAATGAAGCAAACGTTGAACATCTAATTTTCAAATGTCAAAACTTTCTTATTGACAGATTAGTGCTTGCAAGTGATCTCAGTGAAGTGTTGCAAAATTACAGTAATTTTTCTTCCCGCCCGCCGCCGCTTGAACAATTGTTGAAGGACATAAACACATATAAACCGTTATATAAATACATCAAAAACACAGTGCAAAAATTATAACTTAATATAAATGATTGGACCTAACTTTGTAAATACTAAAAACTCCTAAATAAAGACGTGGCTCAAAGGTCTCTGCAACCAGGCCATTAAATACATTAAAAAAAAAAAAATGAGGGTCTGTTGAGTTGTTGACAACAAACTGTCAATTGTTGAAAACTTGGAGGAAGGAGGAAAAAAGAGTTTCATTGATCTGAGCTCAGAACAATAACTAAAGCAGATCTGAGGTTTGAATTGGAGATCTTGACAAACTGCTGAAAGTCTGTCAGTTGCATCTTCCGGCAACTCAGACTACAATATACGGAGTTTGACAATCTTTCGCGCAATTTTGAGGAATAACGGTCTACGGGAAACCGGGCCTGAGCTAGTTTGCTTAATTTTCTTGAGTGAACATGAACTTAGAGAAGAAGGATAAGGTTTTTCTTTATTATAAAACCACAATACCATAATATGATACTTCATATGGAGCTTTTTACGGATGAATGTTCAATTTTCTGATTACATAATAAAAGACCTCTCTGATTACCCAGTAAATCACGTTTGGTCCTAATTTGTATCACTTAATATAAAATTGGTCACCTAAGATGACATAAAAATTGTTCTCTAAAATACATCATCCATAAACCTAATTATACCTACAATCTCTGTTAAGCGTTCAACATTGTCACATTGTCAACCCAATGCAGGTATTTTCTGACAAAAAAATTTTCTGGCACATCGTTGGGCTGGTCACATAAATTGGGCTTCACAAAAAATATGGCCAATATTCGGGCGCGTGTAGATATGAACCAAATTTTCTCCTTCAGTTGTGCCATTGATTTTAGCGTATTGAGAGTCTAGATGGTGCGGCTGATTTTTCTTTCAGTTTTTAGGGGATATTTAGAACTTAGTGTTACAGCTGAGTTGTTATAAAATAAAATATACCTACGTTAACGCAAAATGGAATAATAAAATTATATAATAATAAAATAATGAGGCCCCAGGTTTCTTGACACCTGACCGAGCTCTCACCTCTCTCTCTCAACTCTCAATCATGTGTACATGCGCATAGTATAAAGGTAAAATAAGAAATAACGTAAGGCCTACGCAAACCGAAACGGCATGGCAAGTTTTTACCAATGGACAATGGACATTCAAAGGTACAGGTTGGCAAGAAAGTCTAGAAATTAAATAATGGCAACATAAGTGACATATTAGAGCACTATTGCGTATTTTGATAGACAATCCAAATATGGCAATAAAGAAAACACGCAGTAGTCTGTGAATATTGCCATCATTTAATTTCTAGACTTTCTTGCCAACCTATAGGGATACGTTTGAATGTCCATTGGTAAAAACTTAAAATCCCTTTCCATGCCGTCCCAGTGTGCGTAGGCCAGTATGCGTCTCCCTGTACCCGTGCGCCGCTATCCCCTGCACGCGGCACTCAGCTGCTAAGAAACTTGGCGCGAGTAGTACTCATATGTTAGATGATATCTAGAAAATCCTAAGTGGAAATACAAGCAGATCCTAAGAAAAACAGTCTATCTCCTCCCGTGTCTAGCCTATTTCGCAGACGCTATCTCAGTGAGATGCAATGAAACAAAAGAGGAACGCCTAAAGGTAGGACGAAGGCAATTTGCAATAAATCTGCTGCAGATGGAAATCGTTGCGGCGACCGTCTTTTAGGTGTCCTACTGATAGGGTTTTTGTTTAAATTTCCCTACCAATTTGTCTATGGCATTTTTATGGCTGATCAATAATTATCTTTAATTTTCTCTTTCTCTCTTCCATTTTCGCTAGACCTGAAACACGTTGGAGATTGGGGAGATACCGCATCTAAGTTACGTCAGCGACTAAAATACTTTCAAACAAGGATTATGTTATGTTATGTCATTCATTACGCTATTAAAGTAACATACCTACCTATTACTATGGTTAAGTGACTATCTCGAACGCGGATTAACACTTTTGACAGCTCCATCCAAAATATGGAGTTGTAATTACTTGAGTCTATTATAGTCTATTCGTGATAAGAAGGCAGTAAACTCATCACTGTCCGGCGGCCTAGCCACGCCCCGTAACCAATCAAATCGTTTCCAATTATCAAACCAAGTTCACAGTGTTGAAGGCAAACTTTCGAACGCGAAGGTTGTGTCCTGTCCTGTGAGTGTGTGTTAATATATTTAAATTTAAATTTCACTGCATTCTTATCACGAACAGACTGTAGTTATCTCGACGTCTACCTAGTCACCTGTGGCAATATCTAGGGCGTAACTGAGATGATAACCGAGACGGGAATGAAATAAAATAAAACCGTGATTTCGACCGCTAAACCACCCTTGGGAGATTTGCCTTTATTTATCCTTAACCACAATGCCCTACAGTATATATTTCTATCCGTTCACCCACCGATATATGTTTAATTGAGATTTACGTGACCAGTTTTAAAACAACCCTTGCTTTGCATTATCCGAGTAAAATATCGCCGACCTTACTCCAACAGCGGTCTGCACTCCTGGTATCCCCTGTGGGCTTCATCCATGTTAAAAAGGCCTATTTACACAGTTGATTTCGACTGTTGCGTACCTAAGTGATGTAGGCTCGATGTAGGTGTTAATAAGCCTTTATTTACAGTTGAAATACATCATAAATCTCATCATCATCAGACATA
Source organism: Argyresthia albistria (assembly GCA_963457715.1). Lineage (NCBI taxonomy): Eukaryota > Metazoa > Arthropoda > Insecta > Lepidoptera > Argyresthiidae > Argyresthia > Argyresthia albistria. The sequence goes on from OY735258.1 coordinate 9,609,065, forward strand.
ATTTATTGGCACATACTAAGTATGGGCAAGAAATGCTAGGCAAAAAAGTAATGGCATCATAAATTATGCGACATACCTATTAGTGCACCACTGCGTGTTTTGATTGACAAACCAAACATGTCATGCCATCATTTACACCCAGTTTCCTGGGGCGCTGATTAAGTTAACAGGTTGGTTAAACCAGTTTCGGCCAATCACTTTCCGTCATTTTGAATAATAGCGGCTCGTAATTGGCTGAAGCTGATTTAACCTGTTAACTTTAATCAGCGCCTAGGAAACCGGACATAAATGTCTAACATTTCATGCCAAGATGTAAAATGTATTGTCTGTCATTGCCATGGCCACCTTCGAGCAAAGGAAAGGCCGCGTTCCTCCAAGATGGCCACACAAGAATATAAGAAAAAAAAAACAAGAATCTTGGGATGAGGATTTGCATAGACTTACATAGATAGATACTCTGAAATTTTCAATCTAGCATTCAAAAGATACGGACTTTCTAACGGGGTGATGGAAAACATCGTGAGGAAACCTTCATTACTCCATAGCTGCGGCGATGGGCTAGCCCCCTGTCACGCAAAATGGAGTATTGTATCATTGGCTGAAAGTGGGCACAGTTGTGCCTCTGCCACCCCGTATGGGAAAAGGCGTGACGCTATATTATTATAATCATTATTTTTCTAAAGATGTGTTGTGCTTATTTTTTCTTCTATCCTAGTTGCTCACATTTATCTGATACTCAACTCAACTCAACTCAAATGTTTATTGCGTTCTAAGTGTTGTACAGATGTTACATTATATGTAGGAACTTATGACTTAGAACCCTTTTCGGGTTTAGCACAGGTAATAATCTCACATACATGTGAATCTTACACACCTCACACTTACACACACACACACATACCCTCACACACTCCTTACCCTTACACAAACAATACAAATATACTCGTTACATTCTCCTTATTATATATTTAATTTTAATCACGTACCCTCTACTAAAATTCTTATTTCCTAAAACTCTACAACGTGCATAATAATAAGATAACTGCTATGTTTTTTATTTCTCTTTTACTTGCCTAATGTATCTTCTGTGGATATCTGTTACCGGCTTAATTTTTTTATTTACTACCATTGTAACTCATTTATTTTATATGCTGTTGATGTCCCAAATAAAATAAAATAAAGATAAATAAATAAATCTTTTATATATATAACTGACTGTAACCGGAAGGTTCCTCTATCCTACCTGCACTGAAAGTTAACTTTTTTGCCTACGCTCGCCTCGGAGAACATCTGTAATGCGAGTATTAGCACTGCACAAATAAATTCTGTGAAGCATGCACTTTGGTAGGTCAAAAGCTCATTCCTGTGGAATGCAGATCGCTCTATGATAGCGATAATCACTGAATACGTCATCGACCATCGTATAGTGAAATGCCTAAACAGAAAAACCATCGCAAAAGATAGACGGTGTATAAGATACCGCACCCCAAATCCATGCAATTTCAATGTCGCCGTCTCAGTGCCCATAGAAAATCACTTTCGTCAGACAGAACCCATCACATATGCACCCTTCCTTATCTTACACGATCGTAACAAAACATTCTGCAAGATATGCCATCCATTGTTGCTTTGGTATGACGCCACGTAAAACACTTTAATAGAAACCGTTAATGGAAGACTGTAAAAGGATTTGATCGCTGGGTTGCGTGACAAGTTTTAGGTATGAAGGTTCTTTTTTCTTAGGGTTGTATGTATGGTAACATGATGCGTTCGATAACATTGTGCTTTCGTACGCACAACAAGCGGTCTGTCGAGAGGGTTCCATGGGTTGCTAGAGTAAAAGAAAAATTCGGTGATTGATACCCCTTCTCTCTCAGAAGCACACCGGTCGACCAAGCGAACAATGGAGAACAATAGATAAGATGTGTCGACCAGAGGGGCATTATCACAGATTTTTTCATTGTATCAAGAACCAACTGCGATCGCAGTAAACAAAGTCATCTGAATATACCTTATAGCTAGCTATACGTCTCGTGTTCACATTAATGAATTAAGAATTTTAATTAACTCGACTGATGAAATGATGCGTCCAGATAAAGTGGAACAATCTTTTTAATTTCACTAAAAGGGAGAGTAGGTACTTACCTATGAATTTCATTTGATCTAGAGACATTATAAAAGCTAGGCTGACCTTTGTAAGGGCGCGCATGGGTCACTTCGTATCACTATGTCTGTTTCGTCACGTCACTTTTGATAACTTTTTTGTCAAATTTATCATTCATATTCACAGCGTTCGTATCGTGTTGTGTCGTAAGAAAATGAGGGATAGGCTATAGGGCTACTAGGTTATAGACAAGGTGACATTCAATTGGGCAATGTACACGTAACAGTACACGTCATTATGAATGAACATCTTCATTCTTCCCCCAAGAAACTTATGGTCGCAAACGACATAAATTGGGTCTCCCACAGTAACTTGAAATCAGCTAGGGTCAATGTACTAATTAAATGTCAATGTCACCTTGCTAGCTCTATCTCTCACTAGTTTTATCACTGTCACCCTTCGGGCGCGCACCCACGTGACGAACGGCATTCTCGTAAGCAATACGAGTACTTGTGTCATCGTGACAAAAAAGTTTCTGTCACATCACGCGGTCCATCATACCAACATTAACTCTCATTTAATACCATGCCGACACGTATTTTATTGTCACTTATATTTCCCCTTGACCTCGACAAATCCCACTTCATAGCCGCAACACCAGCTTACCCGGTTAAAGAATCCAACATTTATTATTCCAGACATGTCGGGTGCAATCCTGTTATCTAGCAACCCTGAGGGTATCTGCTGAAGAGGACGAGACGGCGATAAAATCTATGGAAGAGCCACCGTTCTATTGTTTGTTTAATATGTCTAGACACGGGCTGTGTGAAATGGCGTATGAATTTGTATGGAGGCGACACGAAGGTAATACAGGTGTTGGAAGCAAAGGGTATGAAAGGAAATTCATATCTATTGCAGAAGTACCAACAATTTTGTTATTATTATGTATTTTTACTGGCAACCAAAAACGTTTAAAAAAGTTTAAGTTTTACTTCAACTGGTTTGAGGAAACTTGGCGCCTCCTAAAAAGGTTTCTCGGGTTTTACTATCGAAACATGTATATCCATCGTCATCGTCAGGGCATATTAAGTAAGACCTATTATGATGCAAGTATTATGCGCACTTCGCATCTTTGTCTTTCAGCAGAGTGCCCCGATGAAAGAGAAAGATGCAAATAGCTACGTCATGCGTCTCCGTGAATGGCGGCACCTATACGGATGAAGATTCATGAATAGAAATTCACGGATGACAGACGGATCTATTGCGTAAACTACCATAGAAATCGAGTAAGATTGTAATAGTACTATTTCTACTCCGGACCGTATTTACAAGGGTTCGGATCGGGTTCGGATCGGACGAGGTTCGGAACTGCGCAGGGAATTTGAGGCGAGGGTACGGAGTACTATTATCTCTTCTGTGGCGAGGGTAAAGGTCGATACGTACCTACTCTCGTGACTCGTGTTAGGTTAGGGCAAGTGTTCCTGACTACAAAGCCTGTGTAAACTGTATCAATCATAGCCTATACTTGAGTTCTTTGTAGAAACACAAACTATACTATCAAGTCAGAGACTATATATCCAATTGACTGCGCCTGCGGGGGAATGCGGCTCGCCAAACGTTTGTTGTATTCAACAAACGCGACGTTTGCATACGCAACCTATGTACGATGACGGGCCGCCAGACAGTTTCGCAGCGGCTGACCAATCACAGCTCTCTTACCTCGTCCCCCGCCGCCCGTAAATTGGTGAGTTGTGTTTCAAAGGAAAATGTATCTATGCGCTCTCCACTGGATAAGTGCTCCCTGTATCAAGTAGTACCTACCTATTATGAATAGGTACAGAACAATTCATGTATTGTATGTAACCCAATCTGCGTTAAATCAAAGGGTTCTCATTTTACTTAGAACTCTATTTTAAGAACATGTATTTACCTAAACGTGCCTTATGACGACGACGCGATTAAACAAGACAGCAAGCTTAGCACAAGTAAGCTGTCACGCCCACTCGCGTAGTAACTGCCCTCGGTGTCTCGCTCACACACTTAAACGACACGCCGCCGCCGGCGTCTGCAGATGCGGTCGATTTCCAACTGGGGTTACGTAGTAACTATTATCTAATCTGTGACTGGGGCCTAATGCCGCTCTGAGAATTTCACTTATATTTCATTACTATTCCATTGCAAACACCCAAAATGGCTTCATTTGGTATTCTCCTAAATTATTATCCTCCTTGATTGGGTGTTTGCAATGGAATAGTAATGAAATAGTAATGAAATATAAGTGAAATTCTCAGAGCAGCATTAGGACCCTGGAACTTAACTGTTGCTAGGACCCTTCAGAATGAGAATACAGTTATTGTTACACACATTAATACAATCTTTACTCCTGCCATGTCCTTACCATTTGTCAGTGCGTTGCTACAGTGGCGGCGGCGGCGGCAGCTAGTAAACCTTTAGTTAAACCAAAAGCAAACAATATGGGACCTTTACTACTTACTGCGTCACTTAACAGGGTTGTGGGGCAGTTTGAAAGGAATATTGGTACTCGTATTAGGTACAGGTACGTACTTAATTTGTTCGCCGAGGAAATGTCCAGGGTCTTGTGTAGTGCGTGAACTTCTTAAGAGTAAGAGAGTTTGTTTTGTTTTTGAGATATAATTTATCTCTGATATGAGATGACAGATTACGGATTTCGATGTGGTGACTGCGAAAAATCTTAAGACAAAAACACCGATTTTGGTGTAACTACCCATCTAATAAGTATATGGATATCTCTTTAATCTATGATGTATAAATATTGCTGATAAAGTTACCTGTTATATGTCAATTGTTACAAAATTTCAGATTCAAATGTCTATTCAGACATTAATTACGTTATCCAAAGTAATTCAGCTAAGTAATTTATATTAGACTAGTGTAGGCAAAGTGTAGGTAATCTATTTGAACCTGGCATAGCAGATTCGGCTTCACGAATAAATTCCAGACAAAGTCATTCAATACCTTTAGTTCAATCAACTTTTTATCACTATTTGAGATAAGCTGACCTTCACCAGTCGAATCTAACTAAACAAATAAAAAACGCACTCCTATTTGAAGTCACACTCGTACTCTGAAAAAATGTTTTCAGAAGATAAAATAAAAAGAACAATTTATTATAATGACTAAACCCATTTCTTCCCGACTCGCTTGGTTGCGAATGTCGTCTATGCACAAGAAAACAAGCCTATGGAATATAGGATAGCCTATCTTTTAACAGTCAAGTCCACACATAACACACTATTAAAAAAACAGTGGCTAAGTGCAAGTCGGACTAGCACACGAAGGGTTCCGTACCATTATCCATAAAAACGGCAAAAAAAATTATGTCTGTTGTATAGGAGCCCCCTTAAATATTTATTTTATCATTTTTTTAGTATTTTTTTATTATAGTGGCAACAGAAATACATCATCTGTGAAAATTTCAACTGTTTAACTATCAAGGTTCATGAGATACAGTTTGGTGACAGACGGACGGACAGCGAAGTCTTAGTAATAGGCTCCCGTTTTTTACCCTTTGGGTACGGAACCCTAAAAATTAACTGTACTATTTACCTTGCTTATTTCGCAAACCTTGGAGATAATTCTCAGTAGTGGAGAGGAACTGAAAGAAAAAGAAGAAAGAGTCCTTCCAACACCATTGGAATTGGGATAACTCGACATGACCTGCGACTGTGCAATTGTGCATGAATGTTTACCTACCTACCCATACAATACTTCTTATCACTCTCACCTTAACCCCTTTGTTTATTTTGGTCTTATCACCACAACTCAGCATTTTGTTTACCCAAAAAAACGTATAAATACCTAAATCAGTTCTTGTCAAATTGCATTTCAATTCTGCAAGTTGAACTGTGCGCGGCAACATGGCAAGGAAACTGCATTACTTTGACGTGAACGGCATTGCCGAGTCTGTGAGGTACCTGCTTCACTACGGAGGTCAGAAGTTCGAGGATGTTCGCTACCCCAAGGCTTCGTGGCCCGACCAGAGAGTGAAGGACAGTGAGTACTGGATCAATTTATATATCATCTTCATCCTGTCCTGTCGCCCCTAAGCAGAGGCGCAAGGTTCAGAAAATATTGAAGTAAAACTTCTTGGGGCACGGGGGTAAAATTTATTTAACCTCTCAACTGTGGGTTATTCATATATTTGCTTTTCAATTGCTACTAGCCGGGTGCTATCACGAGTGGCTAAGAAATGTAACGGAAATTGGAATCGGTGACGTCAGGGTCGGCTGAAGACTTTTAAAACCGCAACTATTTTCAATACGGTTTTTAACTAATCAGATAAGATAATAATACATTCGTACAATAAAGAATGTTAATTAGTGAGAGAAAAACCTGATGAAACGTTAACAAATAAAAATTATTTTAAGCATTCTTCCACGAGTTCTTGATTTCCGGTATGGCCAAGATGGCGCCGCCGCCGCCGCCGCCGCCGCTGGCTGGGACAAACAAAAAACCTCTTTGTTGGAACCGGAACTTATGTTTGACAGCTGTGCGATGCGATCCATACAGTTTGTAAGAAAATAGTTTCATCAATGTCACACGGGTCGATATGGATTTCTAAAACAAGCAAAGCAATGCATACATTTGAGCGAGACGGCTTAAAGACGTGACGTCAGATGGTATATAATCTGAGCGAGATGCAAATAGTAGTGACACTATTGAATGAGTTAAGTATATCACCACGAGCGCGACAAATTGTAGATAAGGAATGGTGGGAAATAAATGACATGACGTATTAAAAGTAAGTACAAGTATAAAATAATTTCAAATAATCGGACGTCTGAAACTTAAAAGTAACTTGAAGCAGAGATTGGATCTCAAAATTGGAAATTTAAATCTCTTTTAGTATAGGTAGGTATAGGTGTATAGTATAGGTACCACTTAATGATCTAGCTACAGAAGTTTTACTTCTAACACGTGTACGGTGCTACACGCGTATATATTTTTTTTTATTTGTTCGGATCGTGAGCCGTCGTGATCGTGATTTTCACGCTATCGAGATCATCTCCCCAGTCGAGATGTGGGTTTTAATACGGCCTAAATCCGTCGAATACGATCTCGATTTATATTTATTTCGATCGAAAGGCTTGTCGTAAGCCGCCGCTTTTTAGAGTACCGTACCCGAAGGGTGCCAAACGGGACCCTATTACTGAGACTTCGCTGTCAATCTGTCCGTCCGTCCGTCCGTCCGTCCGTCCTGTCTGTCACCGGGTCCGTCTGCACGAACCGTAATAGCTAGAAAGCTGAAATTTTCACAGAATGTGTATATCTGTTGCCGCACCAACCACAAATACTGAAATACGAGAGATATTGCAAATTAAAGGGGGCCCCGACACAAGAGACGAGTTTAGATACACTTACGCATTTAAAAATGGAGATCTCGACTGAAAGTGTTTATTTATTGTCATAGCAACCATGTCATAGACACAAACTACACATTTAAATATGATAGCATATTTCGCGTCAACCCACATGGTTGTGGTTAGCCGGTATGATGTAGACTCTCAATCCGGAGGTCGTCGGTTCAAATCTCGTGAAGGCATAAACTTTTTAAATTTTCTTTTTGTTTATTTTTTTATTGTTTTGGGTGCTTTTGATTTGTTGTACGATGGTACGGTACCCTTCGTGTGCGATACCGACCCGCACTTAACCGATTATTCTTATTTGAAAAAAAATTGGGCTGAGGAATAAATGTCCCTCAAAAAACCCCATCTTTAGAAATGAAGACTCGTTATCTGCCATAACATTATGAATAGAATAGAATAGAAAAGAAAAACATTCGCTGTATCAGCACAAATAAACACGCAAAAATATAAAAATATTACACAAAATCAAGTACAATTTAAAATAAAATAAATTTCAGTTATAAAACTATACTAGTGTACCCATATAAAGTGAGTGCTTTCGCTGCCATGTGCACATGCTGCGACAGCAAAAGGGTTCAGACTCAGCTTATTGTCACAAGAAATCCTGTGACGCTGGTTTTCAGTCTGGGGCCCAGAATGTACAATGTGAATTGAAACATTAGTTTGTCGAGGTGGCAAGTGTAAAAAAAACTTTATCATTAAGAGCATACATTTTATTTTTTCAGCCCTTCCCTTCGGCCAGCTGCCTCTCTACGAGGAAGGCAACCGCAGTATCCACCAGTCTCTGGCCATCGCCCGCTACGTTGCCAGCCAGGTCAAGCTCCTGCCCGTGGACCCTTGGGAACAGGCTGTGCTTGACTCTATTGTCTTCACCATCTACGACTTCTGGGCTAGTGAGTATCGTGTGAACTTGGCTGATGATTAGATCTATCAAGGATTTCACCAGTGGTTCTTCGCAAGTAATAATTTGACGCAAGGAACTGTTTATTAACCAACCATTCAGCTATGAAACTTAACTGGGAAACCTGTTTTTCAGTAAAATCTGAAAAAGTTTTAGTGTGACTACTTGACTAAATTATGGTACAAACCAACTTAATTGTGAACTGACGGGTGTGGCTAGGCTAGTGGCATTCTAGTTTGCCATATTTGAAAATTACGTCCATTCACAGAATGGCGTTTCAAAGATGTAGTACTGAATTCTGACTTTTCACAGATAAATTGGTAGGTCTGTACTCTTAATATGTCGTAAATATTTAAATCACACATATCTTTTACAGAGGTCGTCCCCTACATCGTAGAGAAGGATGCCGCCAAGAAAGCTTTCCTGAAGAAGGAGATCCTCGAGGAGTACGTCGACTTCTTCTTCTCCAGGTTCGAGAAGATCCTCAAGGAGAAGAACGGCTACTTCAACGGCAAGGTAAACACATTTTATTTTTACCTAGCCTATGATGTATCCCACTGCTGGGCAAAAGCCTCCCCATTTTGAGCCCACACATCTCTAGTCAATGTGACCCATTCTGATTGGAACTTGTCCAGGTCGTCACTCCATCTCCTTCTGGGCCTTCCGCTGAGCCAATGTCCATCTGTAGGTGGCTATCTTTGCCCAGCAGTCCGGGTGCATTTGACACACATGGCCTGGCCAACCCCACTTAAGTTTGTCGGTCTGCACGCCCACATCAGCGATGCCAGTTATGGAGCGCAATATGGTGTTCTTAACGCGGTCTATTCGTTTCACACAGAAGTTCATACTGTGGTAAGAAACACGTGTGTACGATAACATAACTTACCGTCACGCCTTTTCACGGGAAGGTAGAGGCCCAACTGTGTCCACGTTCAGCAAGTGATTCAATACTCCATTTAGCGTGACAGGGGGAGGGATGACTACACCTTTCTGTTACACCCTGTATTAAACACGTGAAATGGTTGCCTCTTCTCTACTTCGGACCACTGTGGGAGAAGAGGAAGAAGAAGAAAAGCGCTTATCCGCGGCGGCGCGCTAAGGTATACCATGAAACAGGCGCAACATGTACAACTTGGTAAAGACATCATATTTTTTTTTATTCACAGCTCACCTGGGCCGACTTCATTCTCGTCGGCATCGTTGAGTCCGGAAACCTGTTCCTAGGCACCGAGCTGGAGAAGTCATACCCGACTATTCGTCTGCTCGTGCAGAAGATCAGGGCTCTTCCGGGAGTCAAGGATTACATCGCGACCAGGAAGGAATACAAGCTGTAAAGACCAGCCTTCAAGAAGTCTGAATGTTGTAAATGGCATTTTTTACGGAATTAAATTATTTTGAATATTATTTTGAGTTTTGATAATGGCTAACGATATAAGTAAAGTCTTCTCTCTCTCTTGCTACGATCCTGGCATTAATATATCTCCCCTATACACAATAAAATACCCTTTAACATTTTGACTTAATAATTTAGGTTTTAGACTCGGTAAAGTTTAATTTAAAGCCGGCCTGAAGAATGCCTCTATGAATAATGAAAATTTGGACCTTTTGTTATAAAAGGGATTGTACCAGTAATTGTATGCACGAGTAAGTACATGAGTGGGAGCTAACTAAACAAAGCGAAGTAACTTTAAAATAACTTTAATTTTAATTGAATTGGATAACATGTACCATAGACCCAGAAAGGTACTCGTATATTGGTTATTGGAACTCGTTCAATTTAGGAAAGAGAGTGGCAATGGGCGGCGCATGGCGAATATTTGAGGGAGACAGCAAGACGCGACGGCAGAATAAAATCTAAGCGAGATGCAAACGCCGCTGTAACGATTTTTAGGGTTCCGATCCTGAAAAGGAAAAAAAAACCCTTATAGGATCACTTTGTAGTCCGTCCGTCCGTCTGTGCGTCTGTCCGTCCGTGTGTCAAAACCATTATATCAAGAACGCGAGGACGTATCAAGCTAAAATTTATATCATTGTTAAAGACAGTGGTCGCATATCAATGTGAAAAAATCAACCTTCTAGCTCAACGCAATCGAACGCTACGACCGTTTTTGCTGTAAAATTGTTAGATTTTCATAGTAATCGCAATGGACTCAAAACCTATAGGGTACTTCCCGTAGGGCTACAATCATGAATGGCACAATTAAGATCTGAAAACTGCAATTCTGTCTTTCTACAAAAATATTCAATATGGTTTTACATGGATGGCATCATACTTTGTTTATTTGGAAACCTAATTACACGTGTTAAGCTCTCCAGTATGATCAGGACCCTTGGTCCGCGAGCCCTACTCTTACTTGACCGTTTATTTTAGCGGAACCGACTTTTTTTGGTAGAGGGCACTGTGTGTTTGTCATGGTACTATTGCTATTCATGAAATATGCTGTATGTTCGGAACCCTCCTGGGTGCGTGAGTCCCACTCGCACTTGACCGTTTATTTGCTTTGTGGTTCACTTGTAATTTTGTAACCTGCTCCGTGGTCTATAGTGGGTTTCACCTTGCTTCTTACACAAGAGATGCAGGTTCGAATCCCGGTGCTGACCATGTACCAATGAGATGATTAATTTGTCGTACATTATCGGACACTCCGTGTTTCGGATGGCACGTTAATCTGTAGGTCCCGGCTACTATCACTACTTCGTAGTATGTAGTAGTCGTAAAAACCCCTCCACCAACCCGCACTGAGCCAGCGTGTTGGGTTATGGCTCAATCGTACTCGGATCCGAGTAAAGGCCTGTTCCCCTCGGTGGGGACATTAATGGGCTACATTTACTTTTTACTTTACTTTGCTTACTTACTTTTTGCGGGTTTTGTTTGGCACATGCACTTATTTTGAACCAATTTGACCGTTTTCTTACCTATTACCATAGTGCTTTAAGTAACAGAATTGAATAAGTATGCTCTCTAATTTCTAATACCTATTCCTAGATATTAATTGGTTTTAATCGCCTTAACCTGTGTCTTAATTTATTTGCGAGATATTTTACGGCAGCCATAAACCACGTTGTGAGTTAATTACGAAGCCGGTAAATGTTCTGCTACATTTTATTCTCAGCAGTAAACAAGCTTTGGACATGGTCATAAAACATAATTCTCCTGGCCTAGGAGTGTATAATGAATAACTTTGTTAAGGCTAAGTTTAGGTTAAGTTATTATGAGAAAATGAAGACAAATTCAAGAGAATTGGTTGTAAGAGCTTTGTTTGATTTGAAAGGGACTCAATTCATAATTTAATTGTAAATTTGAAGTAATACGGATTTAGATTTAACTGCCCAAAATAACATAAATTTTGAAATGCTATTTAAAACACCGTTTTGGATGCGTCTGCAAGCCACTAACTAGACTAATTTTCAATTGTTTTTCTCTAAGATAGAAGTAATTCCTCACAACAAGAGGCAAATAAACTCAGTGTTAACTAATAGTATAAATCTGTGGTTATACCGAACAAAGTAAACCCTTAACAAAGTCTCTTATTATTAAATGTGTAGCAGTAGGTAGAGGCTAAGTGTACATAGGGAGCGTAGGGACGCAATATCTTATACCCCACTGAGATTATCAACAGGTGCTGCTCTGACTTATACGATGGCTTTTTCTACGTTGTATGTTTCGTGATTGAAGTAAGGTAACATAATATCGTGATTTCTTTATTACATAAACAAGTGTTTAATTAATACCATAGAGTAATTAATATTTCTTGTCCGATTGCACCAGAAGGAGTTAAGTTTTGACAGTACATTTTGACCTGAATGGATCAGCTGATTGATGATTTGTATGGAGAAGTGAAAAAATAAGTCTGATCAAATGGTTTCACAATGAAAGTCTCAGAATGATGTCCCTAACGAAGTCTCATTTTGCGTTAATTCATTCACACCTTGTATAAACAGCGACCTAAAAAAGATCATACGAGCATCCAAGACCTCGGCTCGAATTCTCCGCTTGGATCGATGACACTTTTCAGTCACTACGTCACTCCTCTCCGTGGAACATAATCAGCCACTTCTAATTCTACTCACTATGAAATCGAACTCCGGCAAACTTCGAACCCGAGACTCCGACCAAAAGAAGACCACCAATGTTAATAGTTACGTGATTCCACGAACTAAATGAAACTTCTGCAACAGTTTACAGGCTGAGTTCATTAGGAATGTCGTTGTTTGGTTTAGGGGTGTAAGTTAAAAGAGATAGAGTTTTTTGTTCAGCTTTTATTAGGACTCCGACCTTTAGAAGAAAAAAGGAACCTTAAATAACATACCTAAATATAGGACAACTTCATTGTCCGTCTGTCAAACCATACCATTTTCTCAGGGCTGTGGTCCTTTAGCTCTGTGAAAAAGTCAACTCATAGATTCCTTCACATTGACCTGGAATCATAGAAAATACACAAAATATGGCCAAGTAAAGCAAATAATTCTGAACCGAAAAATACTTATCAAAAGAAGCCCCCCAAAGTACTAGTAAAATTTCTCAAAAATCATATCTACTAGTGGTGTTCTCATCATCATCATCATCTGATGATAGAGCTGGAATTCTTGCTTGTAAACCCATTGACTTGGGCTCATTTAATTAGTTTTTAGTTCTTAAACATGTAACGTACTACCTCTTTGACCATATTGGCTACTGGCGTATTAGCCAGATAAAAAGTAAACTTTAGAAATTTCGTAATTCGTATCTTGTCTGGCAGCTGATTGTTTTTTTGACGCAGTCCTGGTTTGAGCTCCGAAAAGTGAGGACGTACCTATCTTCTGCACAATTTTTCAAGTCACACCTATAGTTGCGGCGATGGGCTAGTCCCTTTTGTATTTTATTGGAGCTGAATTTTGAGTTGCTGTAAAGTGCAGAAGTTGCTATAAAAATTCTCTATAATCCCCAACCTTTGGGGTTCCACGCCGAGTTGTAAAATCCTCCTGGCGCTAATCATATCTGTTGTTGACGTCTGGAGAAGTGGACCAGCTGGATTTGTCACGAGTCTACCAAGGAGCTGAAGACTATCTACAAATTCCCGGCGAGTCGCTACCCAGTGTTTCAACGATATCACCAATATTCGACTCACGACCCTGAATAAACGTATCTTGAGCCTGCCAACAAACTCTTTTGGTCAGGATAGAGTCTAACTGTTTCAATGGCGCCCAGATTAAGGGAATATTGGTGATAGAGTTTTACGTCTGGTCAAGGGTATTTAGGCCATAAGAGCGCCGTAGAACACTAGATTTTTTTTCGTAGCTTGTATATTTTGTTGTGTTTATTTTTGTCTGACAGGAGTATATTTGATCGTTTGTCTGGATACCTACCTCATTTCTACATTCTGTCGCAGTCTGACAGCCGTTGTCATGACAATTATTATTGTTGATAAATATTTTCCTCCAAATTCTCAGTACGAAAAATAAATTAATAAATTGTGAAGATTTTAGTAGGAAAACTATTCGGAATATTAAATAATAAATAAGGTTAGTGTTTAACGGCCGATTTCTCGTACATTAGTTGTGTACTCTGCTTACTTTCATGTAAATTTGTACAGTTTACTGGATAGGTAGTAAACATGTCGTTTCCTATAAAATATCTGTCGCTAAATAAGGCTGAATTGGAGTATGAGGTTGAGCTTCGAGGAGGTACACCGGGTACTGTTCTGGACCTCAGGAAACAAATAGTTCCCCTGGCCGAAAAATCACCAGCTGATGATATCTCGGTATCGCATTTGAGTGCGGAAGTAGATCTTCTGGGAGCCAAGGAGAGCTTACTCAAAGCCCTTGCTAATATTACCTCGCTGAACTCAGAATATGACCGCGGTCAATATTACAGAACTGAGGCGATACTGCATCACGTATCCCATAGGTTGGATCGTATATGTCCTGAGGAAGCTCAATCTGACGTCCTCCAAGTCTGCCGTAGCAACCTTGCGATTTCTCTAGATAGTTTAAAAAAACTGTCTCATCAAACTAGATCTTGCACTGTTGCTGAGAATGCTTTTGCGATTCCTAACATCACAGTGAAATGTGAAAAAAGCCTCACGTCCGATCTAGCTAAGCTGAAATACGCTGGCAAGACGTGCGTGCGTGCTTTTATTCAGAGAGTGGATGAGTATGTGATTGCTAGAGGTGTCTCGTCTGATAAGTTGGTCAATTTAGCGTTCGAGATTTTCACTGATGATGCTCTGCACTGGTACAGGCGTATTAAGGACTCTGTTAGCTCGTGGTCTGACATTGTAGAGGCGTTAAAACGAGATTTTAGCGTATCGGACTATGATTATAGACTATTAGATGAAATTAGGGCGCGTACACAGGGTGTTACTGAAAACATTACTATTTATGTGTCAATTATGGAAGGAATGTTTTCGAGATTGTCAAAGGCACTCTCGGAGGATGATAAGCTGGAGATACTGCTGCACAACATTCGTCCATTTTATGCAACATCGTTAGCTGCATCACCTGCTGTCAAGTCGATTGAATCCTTGATAACTATTTGTAGAAATAGTGAGATTTTCAATGCGCGTGTTTCGCATTTTCATGAACCACCCTGTGCGACTGCTAGTACGTTAGCACCAGACTTAGCTTTTAAAAAAGCTCAGCCCACCGCTAAATCAGGTTACGCGACGAATAATAGGCCTGCGTATAACGTCAACGTTGGTTACGAAAATAATTACCAAAATAATCGGAACTTTGTCAACAGTAGGCAATATCCAGTCTCAGCCGTAGCTAACTACCAACGTCATGCATACTGTCCTAGATGTAGGACTGATACACATTCATTGGGTGAATGTAAAGCACCACATTTTCCTATCTGTTTTAAATGTGGTAAGGGAGGTGTTCGTACACCTGACTGTCCGGACTGTCGTTCTAGATATCAGCAAAAAAACTAAGTGGCTCGGATTGTGGTGACATTAAGGGTGAAAAGATATCTAATTTTGACATCGCTGACTGGAAGAGTTGGCTTGATACTATTTCTAAGTTTTTTTCATGCTATAGTGTCGCTTCAATCCGCGATCATTCTTCTGCCACGGAAAACACTCGTCCTTATGTAAATATAAAGGTAGCTGATAAAACTGTCACGGGATTACTGGATTCTGGATCTTGTGTCACTATTCTTGGTAATGGTGCGCACAAAAGTTTTCTAGATAACGGCTTGAAGTTGCAAGTTTGTGATAGGGTGAACTTTGTAGCTGCAGGTGGTCAGAAACTATCACCGATAGGTGTGATCTATATTCCTATTACATTTGAGAGTCAACTTCACATAATTACTGCTTATGTGGTTCCCCAAATTCAAAATAACCTTATACTCGGTATGGATTTTTGGCGTAGTTTTGGTTTATTCCCTAAACACCTAAGTTCCGTGTTATTCTTTAGCGAATCTGACGCTAGGTTAGCTGAGGTTGCTTCTCATGAATCGAAACATCTTCATGCTTATGAACACTTGTCCGATACACAACGGATTACTGCTGATAACATTATGTCACAGTTTCAAGACATTTCCTATGAGAAGTGCGGTTTAGGTCGAACTTCCGTGATTTCTCACGCTATTGACACTGGGGATGCTGCCCCCATTCGTCAAAGATATTACAGAATGTCTCCTGAGAAACAGAATGTGTTGGTCAAACAGCTGGACGAGATGCTGGAGGAAGACGTCGTTGAAAAGTGCGAAAGCCCCTGGTCCTCTCCTGTTTTACTAACCCCCAAAAAGAACGGAGAACTCAGATTCTGTCTGGACAGCAGAAAACTGAATTCCGTTACCCGAAAAGACGCTTACAATCTACCTTATATTTCTGAGATTCTAGATAACCTTCGAGACGCCAAGTATCTATCTAGTCTTGATTTATCTAAAAGTTTTTGGCAGATTTTGATTAAGGAAGAAGATAGGTGTAAGACGGCTTTCTATATCCCCTCGCGCGGAACCTATCAATTTAAGTCCATGGCCTTCGGTTTAACCAACGCTCCAGCTACGCAACAGCGATTGGTCGATTTTTTGTTCTATGACCCTGAATTCGAGCATATGGTCTTTGTCTTCATCGATGATATAATTATTGTCTCTCCTACCTTCGAGAAACACATCTCTCTATTGCTACGTGTATTAGAAAAATTAAAGTCAGCAAACCTTACGATAAACTACAAGAAATGTCAATTTTTCAGGCAAAAATTGAAGTATCTTGGCTACGTTGTTGATTATTCTGGCCTGCATGCAGATCCGGAGAAGGTCGAGGCGATAGTAAATTATCCTACCCCTACTAACCGCAAGGAGGTCCGTCGTTTTTTAGGAACAGCATCTTGGTATCGTCGATTTATTCCTAATTTCAGCTCTTTAGCCACTCCACTGAGTAAGCTGACTTCACAAGGCAAGAATGCACCGGCGTTCTTTTGGTCGAACGAAGCTAACGAAGCGTTTACTAAATTGAAGGATTGTTTGGTCTCTACGCCGATTCTTTCGTGTCCTGACTACACTAAGTCGTTTGAAGTCCATGCTGATGCTAGTAATGTGGGTGTAGGCGCTGTTTTAACTCAGAACATTGATGGCGAAGAAAAGGTGATAGCCTACATGAGCAAGTCTTTGAATAACCAGGAACGTAATTATAGCGCGACTGAGCGTGAGGCTCTCGCTGTTCTATCTGCGATCGAACACTGGCGTTGTTATTTAGAGAACGGTCAAAAATTTGTTGTCTATACTGATCATTCTGCTTTGAAGTGGTTCCTAAATCTTAATAACCCTACAGGTCGTCTCGCTCGCTGGGGAGTAAGACTTTCTGCTTATAACTTCGAAATTAAACACCGTCGTGGTGTTGATAACGTCGTGCCTGATTCTCTATCTAGGTCGATTCCTGTCGGCGCAATCAACGACGTTGTTCCCACCACGAGTCCGAATTCTTCACCAAGCACTACTGATGAGTGGTATCTAAACATTTATAACGGTTGTCAGAATTCTCCTACTTCATATTCCAACTATATAGTTTCTAACAATAAACTATATCGCTTTGTAAAAAGTCTCAATCCCTTAACTCGTGAGTTCGAATGGAAAGAGGTTGTTCCCGCTGAGCTACGTTCTGAAGTTATAGGTAGCAATCATTCGGAACCCACTTCTGCACATTTAGGTATCTTCAAGACATATAAACGTCTTTGTCTAAAGTTTTATTGGCCTAAAATGCTGAGCGATGTTGCCAATTTTGTCACCAGCTGTCATACATGTAAAGCTTACAAACATCCAACTCATGCACCTCTAGGTCTTATGGGTCGTCCAAAACATTGCTCTAGGCCTTTTCAGATGATTAGTATGGATTTAGTCGGTCCACTACCACCGTCTAGAAAACAAAACACTTTTCTCCTCGTCATTACGTGTTGCTTTTCCAAATACTGTCTTTTATTTCCGATTCGTCGAGCTACTGCAGAAATTATTACTAGGATAGTTGAAGAACAGGTGTTTCTTGTACATGGTGTTCCGAGCTGCGTTTTGATGGATAATGGAAAACAATTTTGTAGCAATACTCTGCGTAAACTGTTTAGCGATTATAATGTACCTAAAGTTCGTTTTACGCCGAGGTATACCCCACAGGTGAATAGCGTAGAGCGTTATAATAAGACGATTATGATTGCAGTTTCCACCTTCATCGAAGATGATCACAGATCGTGGGATACTAATATTTGTAAAATACAGTTTGCGTTAAACAGTTCTGTTAGCGAGGTTACTGGATATTCGCCGTCATTCCTAGTCTATGGTCGAGAGCTTGTTCCATGCGGTACTCATTACGTCGAAATTGATAATAACGATGATGTTCTTTTCGCCCCTAGAGATGTGTATGCAGAGAATCTTGGTCCTCTACGAAAAATCTTTGACAAGGTTCAATCTTGTATACTACGGGCCCACGAGAGGAATTGTGGACCGTATAACTTGCGTCGTAAGCAAGCAGAGTTCAATGTAGGCGATTTTGTTTGGAAGAGAACTTATTATCTCAGCGATAAGGATAAGGCTAAGCGATAAGGCTAAGAAGTTAGCTCCTAAGTTTTTAAAATGTAAGATAATTAACAAGAAGTCGTCATTAGTTTACGAACTTGAAGACATGTTCGGTAATTTTTTGGGCTCTTGGCACATAAAAGATTTAAAGTTAGGTTGATTTTTTTTTTCTTTTATTTAATTTTTACATAACTACTCTATATTGTCAGACTTACTGGTTAATCTTATGAGCGTTATTCTATTTATTTTATTCTAAATGATAACATTTTTATTTCTAATCTTTATGGGATGGTCTGTTTGTTAGTTTTTAACTAAATACTAACTCTTTAGCGCTTGTACTTGTGCCGAGCGATCTGTGTCTGTCTGAGAGCACCTTCTGTCTGAAGATAGGCTGCGACAGCGTTCTGTCTTATTCAATAGTAATTAAACTATTGAACGATTCCATTATGTATGTAATAAGTATTTTGACCCTTGTATTCTAAAACCATCTATATCTACAGCTATGTAAAAGTTCATTATTGTGTAACGTTACTCTGCAATGTCTGTTACTTTAGCTTATGGCCTCTTGAACTATAATTCTCTACTTTTTTACTCTTTGTTGTAGAATACCCACCCACTAACGGTGCATGTAGTCTTGAACACTTGAGGGAGCTGCCCCTCATGGTGTTATTCTGCGTTACGATAGTAGCTAAGCTATCGGGACGTCTATGTACTAAGGTTCTTATTTTAGTTCAAGGGACCTTGCTTATTTTTCAACTTCTGACAGTTAGTCTGGGTGTGCATTTGGCTATAATAATGGCACCCTGTGTGTAAGGCTGCGTTTACACGATGCTAGTGTGAACTCTTTTATGAACTTAGTATGAATTCTGATGTCTGATTGTTGTACGAATGTGTGATGTTGGTATGTAGTTGAGCTAGACTGTTGGTTTTCTATTTCTCTGACATTGTAGATGGCGAGCTTTAGAGAATTTTATCTTAAGTAGTTAATTTGGTAAGTTAGTTTAGTTTAGTTAGTATCTTAGCGGATTTTATCAGGTAAAATCCTACCCAAACAAGACGGGTATGTAACGTACTACCTCTTTGACCATATTGGCTACTGGCGTATTAGCCAGATAAAAAGTAAACTTTAGAAATTTCGTAATTCGTATCTTGTCTGGCAGCTGATTGTTTTTTTGACGCAGTCCTGGTTTGAGCTCCGAAAAGTGAGGACGTACCTATCTTCTGCACAATTTTTCAAGTCACACCTATAGTTGCGGCGATGGGCTAGTCCCTTTTGTATTTTATTGGAGCTGAATTTTGAGTTGCTGTAAAGTGCAGAAGTTGCTATAAAAATTCTCTATAATCCCCAACCTTTGGGGTTCCACGCCGAGTTGTAAAATCCTCCTGGCGCTAATCATATCTGTTGTTGACGTCTGGAGAAGTGGACCAGCTGGATTTGTCACGAGTCTACCAAGGAGCTGAAGACTATCTACAAATTCCCGGCGAGTCGCTACCCAGTGTTTCAACGATATCACCAATATTCGACTCACGACCCTGAATAAACGTATCTTGAGCCTGCCAACAAACTCTTTTGGTCAGGATAGAGTCTAACTGTTTCAAACAAGTATTATTTTGTTATTCATCACTCAAAAATTTATCACTTGTACCAATCAAGATTCAAGCCTTCACAGTAATACTCCACTTTCTATAATAGTAAGAAATTGAAGTTGAACCGACGGCGCGGGACTCGATTGAAGTTCCAGTAATTGGACTTGACTTTGTTGGTGCCAGTTTTAGAGTAGTTGCCGCGATCCTTTGGCTTTTATATCACGTAAGGCTTTGATTTTTTTCTAGCCAAAGATGCTATTTTAAGGATGATGGATATTGAGTGAGAATACCCACTAGCCTACTACCTAGCTAGAAGTTCACTTCATTATGTTTTTGAGGCGAGGTATGAAAAGTTACAAACCTAGGTCAACGAAGATTGCGGAAGTGAGAAGCGAATATTACTCGGAAACAGGAACAAGTGGGATGGCAATTGTGCGCTCGCACCTAATCTGAATCAACGTAAGCGCTAAAACGGAAAAAAATACATAAATAATAAGCTTTTTCAGGGAATAACATTTCATTTTTCAAATCGCTAGTTACAACAATTCCCCACATATTACAATTAATAGAAATATCATATTTACTACTACTGCGGTATAATGGGAAAAAATATTGGAAATAATCGGTTAAGTGCGGGTCAGTATCGCACACGAAGGGTACCGTACCATCGTACAACAAATCAAAAGCACTCAAAACAATAAAAAAATAAACAAAAAGAAAATTTAAAAAGTTTATTCTTTCACGAGATTTGAACCGACGACCTCCGGATTGAGAGTCTACATCATACCGGCTAACCACAACCATGTGGGTTGACGCGAAATATGCTATCATATTTAAATGTGTAGTAATGTAGTATATGTGTCTATGACATGGTTGCTATGACAATAAATAAACAGTTTCAGTCAAGATCTCCATTTTGAAATGCGTAAGTGTATCTAAACACGTCTCTTGTATCGGGGCCCCCTTTAATTTGCAATATCTCTCGTATTTCAGTATTTGTGGTTGGTGCGGCAACAGATATACACATTCTGTGAAAATTTCAGCTTTCTAGCTATTACGGTTCGTGCAGACGGACCCGGTGACAGACAGGACGGACGGACGGACGGACGGACGGACGGACGGACAGACGGACAGCGAAGTCTCAGTAATAGGGTCCCGTTTGGCACCCTTCGGGTACGGTACCCTAAAAAGGGTTGACTTTGGATTTATTTTCTATTGAGATTATCCAAAAACGTTTTCCAACATGAAAACCCTAGATCATATAGGGTGACATTAAATTAGCTGACAATATTTTGGGGAAGATAGTACCTATCATTATGAACAACTTTGCCCAAGAAACATACATAGTCGCAAATGAAAAAAGAATATTGGGTCTCCCATAGTAACTTGAAATCAGCTGATCGGGGCAATTACTGAGGGACGAGATTTTTTTTTCATTTGCGACTATATGTTTCTTGGGTAAAGTTGTTCATAATGACGGGTACTATCATTCCCCAAAATATGGTCAGCTAATTTAATGTCACCCTGTATAGTCAAATATACCAGAAATTTATTACGATTTGCCGAGTATTTCCTGAAATACACATGAAAAAATCACCCCCAATTTATTTGTGAGGCGCCTTAATTAATAAAGTTGACGTTCTCTGCAATCTGGAAAGATGAAGTCACCGATAAACTAGGTCCGTTTTATGTCCTTTTGTGAAATTGATCTTGTAAATAATATCATTATTTCTACTACTTACAGATGGTGCAAAATAATCTTAGGAATAATCACTTTAGGTATTGATATTTTTGGTAAACTGTATAATATACTAAATTCAAAAACATTAAAATGGTGAATAAATTAGTTAGCACTGGCATTTGGAGCTGGAGAACTACAAGCCTAACTTAAAGACATCCTTTTGACTGAATTAATAATTGATTTAAGTGCCTTCTTTAATGGAAATCGCAGCGACATACATATTTAAAGAGTTGAGTATTTCTCATTATAAACTGTGCATAACTGATTACAGCACTAATTTCACACTTTGCGTGAGATAAACATGCAAGTGATTTTCCATTATTTTAGTAATCATGGAAGTGTCAGCTGTTTCAATTTGTATTCTGCTTTGTCATTTTATTTATTTCATTCAAGGCGGGGGTAAGTATCAAACGAGTTAATACCAAAATCCATGAATAGCGGAATTATTATGTACTGTTAACCACTCTAACGTAGCTTGGTACGAGCACACCTCCGGTCTAGCGTCGCTTGGTAGCTACGTACCACGGCGAGTCGACGGTGACAAAGCCGCAAGGACCGCACCCAAACATTAATTTATAGATACATACATACATTGCTTTTGGCCTTACACCTGGATATTCTGTGCCACTCTGGTATCCAGACAATTTATTTATTTATTTATTTATTTATCAAAGCCTACAGCACAGATCAAAATAATATAAGCAGAGA
Organism: Argyresthia albistria; assembly: GCA_963457715.1. Classification (NCBI taxonomy): domain Eukaryota; kingdom Metazoa; phylum Arthropoda; class Insecta; order Lepidoptera; family Argyresthiidae; genus Argyresthia; species Argyresthia albistria. The sequence goes on from OY735258.1 coordinate 9,631,499, forward strand.
ACTTATACTAGACATAGGCCAATTAAAGGCTTCTGTTTTGTAGGCCAAACATATGGTAGTGAACTTACACAATCTAAATAAAATAAAAAGGGGGTAATTTATAACTACCGGGTTCAAAGTTAATATGGGGATGGGGTGGGAATCTGTGTAGGGGTGTGTTTGTGTGTGTATGATGTCAATGTGTGTGTATATCAAACAAACTTAATTTAAAAGAGCCGACTTTTTTCCTCCCTTGCCAGTCTTTGAACCCTGGACCTCTCACTATGAGTCTAAAACTCGACAATCATACTAAGGGTAGTATCATTCCCCGCAAGTTGGTCAGCTTATTAACTGTCACCTGCATAAGTGTTTATGTTTATGTTGTTCATGTAAATCATAGATAAAAGGAGGATGCAAACTCTTTGATGTAAATGCTATCTACAGTTGCTATTGACTGCCCAGTGTTGCCCCCTCACACAGAATGCATATACAATGTACTAATATGCCCCAAAGATGTAATGACACCGGTTGCTACTGCCAGTACACTGTCAAAAGAAATATTGGTAAGGACAAAATGTCCTATTGCACTTGACTAAATCACCTAGTCTCAAGAGAGGTGTAAATACGCGTTTGTGCTGGCTGTAGCGGCAACAGAAATACGCATTCTTTGAATATTTCAGCTTTGCCTATTGCGGTTAGTTAGTGAGATTCACTGACAGTCACGCGGACAGTGGAGGCTTACATTATTCAGTCGTTTTCAATAACCTAGCTATCCTCAATCGGCAGATAGGGTGACATTTGACATAAGTTCCATAGCGCAACTGTCAAATCTAACCCTATACCCTAATTATTATAATATTGAAGTAAAATGACAGTTCCGATAATACCGCTTTTTGGTAGAAAGTAAATAGTGATGGGGTCTAGAATGATTTAGATCATTCTAATGTCTCAATATATGATATTGATAGAAATGATCAAGTTAATCAAGTTGATAAGAGAGCTAGTAGTGCTAGTGCATATAGCTTATTCAAACTAAAATGACGCGCCCCCCCTCCTTTGTTTACGAATAATAAGTAAGAAAAATTAAGCATTTGCAATAGAATAACTCACAAAAAGTGGGCACAATTTGCTTCTGCCACCTCAATGCTTTCAATGTCATTATTAAATTGTAACAAATATTTATTCCATATCCTAATTTTACAGAATTACTCTATTCATTTTCATTCGATTTAGAATGAATGAGAACATCACTATCAAACTGAACATGGCAACATTATTTCAAGAAGTGTCGTTTGATGTTGTCAGTATACTTCGTTTTTGTAGTAATTAGGGTATAGTAATGTTAAAATCATGGATAGATAGGATATTGCAAATGGACGTGTCACTAGCACCAAAAACATTATCGCATTTAAGTTTGACATATTTCGTTCTCGATCGTGATTAGCTGATAGCGGCACGTGATTGGATGTTAATTGATCTGTTAGCTAACTGTAACATTTGAACAGCATCTCGGAAACTGCCCATTACGCTTACTGTCATCGTAGATTGCACGTCATGCGCTTGCACAATGCTTGCACCATGCCTGCTTCATGTTTGTATATTGCGTAGGAATAATCAAAACTGTATCTAGTGCCATGCATGACGTTCGGTCTACGTGGATAGTAAGAAGTCTGGGCGTATGCTTAAGACGCAGGCGACGCAGGCCACGCAGGAAAGATCAAGCAAGGCAGGACAGGCGATGTCTTTTGATTGCGCGCGATTGTCCTGTCTTGCATAATCTTTTCTGCGTGGCATACGTTAATACTAAAAGTGCCCTGAATGTCCGTATAGCGCTGGAACCATCGAATGGACGGAGTGGCGAAGATAAAGAGGACAGTGAAATTGAGTTTTTGCCATCGAGTAAGTATACAGAATAACCGGTAAATAAGTAATGAGCTGTGCCATTGCCACCCACTTCATAAAAAGAAAAAAATTGTATAAATACACTGCCAGACTAAATAATGTTTTGATTTTTTCTGGACGGATTTTTTGTACCTATCCAATCGAGATCCCGATAAACATTTTCTTGATTTAACGACCACTCCCACCACGGGGCTAATTTGTCTTCTCTCCATTCCAGCTGTAAAAGAATTTAACAGAGCGGTCGCTCTGCGCCACCACATAGCCCACTTCTGTCCGACCAAAGACATAGCCAAGAAGTGCATCAGACACTGTATGGAGGTGGGCAAGCCTGCGTTCTGCGGTAAAGACTACAACTGCCACTGCGGTCATAGATATAGCAGTCACGACATTAACAAGAAAATTGATGTTAACGCGACCAACAACCAATTCCGGGATCTCTACGAGAAGTATTTCGGTCCGGAGGCGGATTTGTCTCGAATGAGAAATTAAAATATTAGATTTTACTATTTATTATCTACCTACTTACCTATATTACATAACACAGCGTCACGCCGCGCCGGAGAGGCATAATTTGCTGACTTTTCAGCCAGTTATTCAATACCCCATTTTGCGTGACAGGGGGCTAGCCCATCGCCGCAGCTATGGACTAATTAAGGTTTCCTCACGATGTTTCCCATCACTGTTAGAACATCTGTATAAAGTACTTATGATAAATTCTCATTAACGAAGGTACCCTAGTGGTACCTAACCTTCCTAGTAACTTGATTTAACTGTAACTATATAGGTAATTAATGTATCTTGCTTAAATCTTGTCTTCGTGCCAATGACCTTGTAATAACGGCCAGCGTAGTATTCAAATCTATTAGGAACCTTTTCCCCGTGGAGGCTCGAACCCAAAACTACGCAAAACTCAATCCACAAACTCATAAACTCAATCTGCAAGAGGCGAGAGAACCCGTGAATCTGTCTCCATAGCGCATCAACAAGGAAAGGGTGTGAGCTGAGGGGGCTGTTCCCGTTTCACCCCTTCTATGTTCTAAATGATGATGGTTAGGAGAGGATAGGGATGAGCTTAGAGAGGATAAAAGTATAAATTAGAAGTGGGCATACCCAAATCAGTATCGTTTCTAAATTAGTGCCGATCTTTCACTCTTCAGATAACTGTTTATCTGAGGAAGTTGACACATCACAGGTACAACAAAATGTCAAATAAATTTGTGGATAGTTTGTCTGGGTATTGAAAGATCGCTCCTTAGTCGTTTATAGAGAGTGGGACGTTCTAGCAATCGACAGGGCATGGCATTTCTGACAATGGTTGGCCACTATAGTCTATTCGTGATAAGAATACAGTGAAATTTTAATTTAAATCTGTTTACACACACTCACAGGACGGGACACAACCTTCGCGTTCTAAAGTTTGCCTTCAACTGGTCACTGTGAATTTGGCTTGATAATTGGAAACGATTTGATTGGTTACGGGGCGTGGCTAGGCCGCCGGACAGTAATGACTTTACTGCATTCTTATCACGAATAGACTATACTTGGCCCTACACACCTCCGTCAACCCGCACCAGACCCGCACTGAGTCGGCGCAGAGTGCATGGTGAAAATTATCTTACCCGAATCTTTATCCGGTGGGGATATTAATGGTCTACATTTATATTTATTATTTGTATAGATTTTATAAATGTTAGTATTTCAAAATAGGTGCCAATCAGGGAATAAGCACTGGGAATGGCCCTTCAGGGTACTTATTGATATGCCGCGGACAGATCTATACCAGGGTTGAATTTTAATCGCTCACAACCCCTTCGCCAGGGTAACGTATTATTATTGTTTGTACTCATAAGCATGGGATGTGCCACCGATTTTGTGATAACTTTTGGGTTTGGTTTAATTTTATTTAAATTAGAAAATATAGATGCTAACTTAGTTTCAATACTTGAGGAAATTGGTTTTCAGAGCCCCCTGCTGAGAGAAATCGAATTATCTAATCTAATCTAATGTTTTATCATGTGGCGATAGAATCTTTAGAACACATGAAACTATAAAATTATTATATAAGGTAGGAAAAATCTATGCTTCTGAAATCAGTCAGTCCAGTGTAGTAGAAGCTATGATTTAAATATATTTAACTAACATCCATGAAGGCGATTAACTTACTATTTAAGTTGAAACTTTGGTTTATTATAAAGATAGCCCCAAGAGAGACAGTGTTTGGAACTCAACGAAGTTATGTTAAAGGGAATTATTATTTATCAAATTAACCTTGGAATCGGGAAACGAGAATATAATCTGTAGGTTAGAGTTGAATTATAATTTCCAATTATTTCGCAACGTGACAGGTGACAGGTAAGAGAATGTACTACTGAAATTCTAATGCCACTCTCAGGACCTATCCATTTCAAGGTAGTGTTTTTAGTTTTTAATTATACTAATAACTTATATATAAAATGAAGCTAACATTTTTCTTATAACTATGTATTAAAATTTTAGCATAAACTCATCTGTGCTTCTTGAGTAATGCAAAACAAAGATTCCCACCATCCGCTGAAATGTCAGGATGATTTCTCATTTATCACGTTCACAACTAGAAAACTTTTAAGTCGGCAACACACCGTGCTGCACGGAGTACTTAGTCCTGACTGACCGACTAACTGACAGATTTATCAACGCACAGCCTAAACCACTGCTCCAAGTTAAATTTTGTATGGACTGGCTATTTTAACACGACCTTTCGCAAGCGAAGCTGCGGCCACTGATAGTAAGAATATTATCATAAGCTAGTTGATGGTGAGATTATGAGGATTTGGATTACTTAGAAGAACTTTCAGTTCTGAAGTTTACAATGAGATACTTTTAGATATTTAAAAAAAAGGTTGGTGTCGAGAATGATTTTATGTTTCAAGTTAGCTATGATATTAGGGACATGGTGTAACAGAAAGGTCAAATAAAATTATATTCTGAATATGATTCAATAAAAAAATAAGTTATTAGACATATTCCCATATTAAATTTATTATTATTATTATTATTAGCCTATAGCATCCCACTGCTGGGCAAAGGCCTCTCTTCCCCGTTTCCATGCATCGCGCTACTGGGCCGATTCCCACCAGTTCTTGTTGTGGTCCCTCAGCTCGTCACTCCAACGTTTTCTAGGGCGGCCTCGACCCATATTAAATACCTACCTTTAAATTAAATGTACGTTATTTTTACTATTTGCCTATCCCTATAGGCCGAAGATGGAAAATTGATCAGAGTATCCCTAACTGCTCCTTAAAATATTATATATTTTATCTTATATACACATATTATATCTTTCGATACCCTGAATATTGCGAAGTGTGTAACCAGCCCTATCACGTCCGCAAATGGAAAACTTTCAGACAGTCTGTTTGAAATTGTTCCTTGTTTATTCGTTGGATGCAGTTACCGTTTCACACAAAAAGGGAAACGTTATTTTACTCCGCTAACTATATCACATAACGTAGCACAATGTACTGTCAGCAGCACATACATGTGAGCTTGCAAGATGTTCAAATTGATCTGGACATCATGAACCAGGAAGATCCACACAGCAAAATTGTGACAACAGTCAACACCCATGTTAATACCCGTACATAGGTGTTTACATAATTTTGAGACTTTGGCTGGAATTCTTGTTTATAGGTACTCTATCCATGCTTAGAAGCAACTTGACAGCTAACCCAAAACTTCATAAAATCCACTTTTTAAACACTAGGGATGTTACCAAAATAATCGGAAAGAATTGAAATTGTTTATTCAGTTGAACTAACAGAAGAGTTGTCATCGTCATCACTGCTATCCGCCCTTAAGGATATAATTAGTTAATTTTCAACTATATTATTGTCTATTCTAATGTCTCTTTGCAAAATCTTGTAAAATTATTCCCGATTCACAAATGTTTAAAGGGTGTTTCGATTCTTTTGATTAATCGATTTTATGAGCAATATCCCCTCACTAATAGGCCAAGATTGATATCTGTCAAGTTGCCTGTTATATTAGATGCACTATAATACTCGTACATAGTATGTTCACATAATTTTGAGCCTTTCCTGGGTGGATACTAGTTCAGTTTAATTGATGTGGTGTATTTAATTTGGGCATCCTGCTTGCGCTGCGCAAGCTTATCTGTTGATGAATGTATGGCGTGGTGGGATATCCTATGTATGGCTCACGAAAACGAGCATAACAGGATGTAGGTGATTAAGGTTTGCTGGAAGAAATCTCTTCTCAGAGATAAGATCGCCTTTGTACATTGTCTATCTATTGTATGTTTTCTGTATGTCATTATTGTGTTAGTACAATAAAGAAATTACAATTACAATTACAAGGTGTGATTATGGATTTTATTTCTAAGGATTTTTACGGACATCATTGGAACAACTTTTACTGCCACACTCAAATTGATGAGAACAACTTTTTGTTTCACGCTACATGCAATCTAGGCCAAAGGGAAAAAAGGTCAGAAGATCTCGCAATTTTCGCTACTTGTTGGTAGGAGTCGTAAATAACCCTTGATCAACGCCACTGAGCCAGAACAAGAGATGGAGAATATCTCCACTCCCATCCCGAAAGCCTGTGCCCCTAGGTACATTAAATTGGCAACTTTTTTTAGGCCATTTAGATATAAAGACGCACAATTCATTTCAATAATTCACAAAAGTTATTTAACTGATCTGTACTGTAAAGTGTATTACTGTCTCTGTCTATCTTGCAGCGCTCGCTGCGTTGCTGTCTCACTCTAACACACGCGCAGAATTGCCCAAGTTCGTAGGTTATCTCCTCTTATATCTGCAGTCGAGACGTGGAGAACTATGCTCGACTTCGAAGGCAACCGTAGAAAGGGTTTTTGGAAGCTTGTGGGCATAAATAGAATTCATTACAATATACTACTATACCTATTTTGTAGTAGATAGATCTATAAAAAGAGTAAAATAAACAAATTACTCCTTATGTCCTTGTTGAACAACCCCGTAGCTTGATTCTATATCTTAACATATCCCGATTCTTTCCAAATTGAGGTTTTACCAATGATAAATCACTTAAAGTGACAAACCCCTGATATACTGCATTCATTTTCTGTGTGTCCTTTGCGCAGCGGCTCTCTTTGATCGAGTGTCGGCGCTCTTCAAATTAGGCCGCAAGTGGCAAGGGGCGGCGAGATCAAAGGACACACAGAAAATAAACAGAGTATACCAATAATCGCGCTCTGATTGGTCAAACGCCAATTTTAAGTTAACAAAACATCCTTCAAAACATCCATGTACAGCTTTCCAATGATTTTTTCGAATGGGGTGATATGTGGAACTAACTCTTGATGACCAATGAGGAATGAAAGGTCAGTATGGATGACAGGTTCGTTGCATTAAGTTGCGTAAAGCTGGCGCCCCCCTGTAAACGTCACTTACACGCCAAAATATCGTTGGAAGACTAAAATAAGAACAGCGATAGAAATACATAGACGTCACACATAGAGAAAAGTGCCAATATTCAGCAGAGCACCCTCTCACCCCGCGCATCTGTACTTCGATTGGCTACGAATCTCGTAGCGCGTAGCAACGTGAGGCTGTCGGTCGGGCGAGGTGCTACGAAGCGGACGTTACGCCGTAGCGCTCTCACGTGACACTTGCCAAGGGACCTGTCTCCGAGAACGAATTTTGAATTTGAATTCTGTATTTTGTGACTGGAGACTACTTTGATTCGGATTTGAGTGGTTTTGACAGTTTTCGTGGTGTGTTTGTGTGTTGTGGACATTGACTTTTGTGTCTTTCGGGCGGTTGTTTAAGGTATGTTAATTTGTATTATTATTTAACCTTAAATATACATAAATTACCTTGAAATTAATATCTACCAAGCTGCTAGGCAGTCTGTTGGCATGTATTTTTTCCTGTTTTTGTATTGGAGTAGCTTTTATAATTTATGTTTACTAACAACAAATGACATGGACATGTAACTTATTAAGAATACTACTTCTACTACTACTATTCTTCTTTAAATTAGTAGACTTCTATCCTTAGTATATACTTATTTTAATTATAATGAGAAGGTTGATTGATTTTTTTCTTTAATAATAATTATAACGACGAGAGTTCAAAGGGAATTTTCAAGTGTATACCATATTATTTGAGTTGCAAAATAAAAAATATATATAAATAGATTTAAAAATACTTCAAGATTCACGATAATATCATTTAGAAATTACTTGGTCGGTTCTGGAAAAAACTGGGTCTAAACGATTTTTTTTTCTCTCTAAAAATCCTCTTTCAAGACAACCCCACTTCGCTAATAAGAGCTATTCTTTGGTAATCGAAAGCTTTCCGCAATGAAAAGCCTTTGAATATCCTTTGAGTGTATCGCGGGGAGTTTAAAAATTCAAAAGGCTGTGTGAATGTTACTGTTCTTGGTAAACTAGGGTGAGGGTTGCGAGTTTGCAGGCTGATGGAATAAACCCAGACGTGTAGGGTGCCTTGGAGCAGGAAAACACAAACAACATTAATATACAGGCACAAACATTGCTTCTTGGTCCACGTTGTGCCATAACTGTTTTGGGAATAAAAACACTGACGTCATACACATATCTGGCCCTACAATAGGATACGCTGGGTTGTAGGAAACATTGACCTCAAACACATATGTATAAACATCCAAGACCTGGGGATTATTTTTCTTCTTTCCCAGCCGGGATTCGAACCGGGACTTCTTGCTTGGGAGGCAGAGACTTGAACCGCAAAGCCCCAGCTGTCGTCAGAAATGTGTATGGTTTAGGATATTCCATATGAAGATAATGTAACAGCTGAAGACACGCCAAGGGGGCATAGAAAGATAGATATTATGATCTTTGACAAGGGTGCGAAGAAAAACATAAATTGATTTCAATTAAGTCTGTTTATTTGATATTTATATATATATAGGGCGCGTCCGGGTCTGGACGGGGCTCGGAGGGCGCACGAAGGTTGAGAAGTTGCATACAAAAGTGCAAAATCCCGGACGCACCTGGACACGCCCCATTGTAAAATAAATCATCCCTAACATCTTAAAATTCATAATTATTGAATTTCATGAAAAGTTATAGTCATACTTACATTTATTGAATTATGGTATTCCACTGCAATGTCGGAGTTACTAGTACTATCACGACCTCTGATCTGACCCGTTATAATAAACTCTTTTTGGTTCTGAGAGTTGTTTCAGCTATGCCACAATCGCCATATTTCAAGAATCTTTAATTTTCACGGTCTTGTGATAGCTGCCAGATCTAATAGCGGTATTAACACTAGCCAAAGAAGCACGGAGTCGTACACCTTTAATAATATTTGCTAACAACTCACAACGGAATTGAACTACCCACTTCAACCAACCCCTCGGAGCCCGAAAACTTGCGCCCTTTCCCCCCAAACCCCGGAAACCAACCCCCAAAGTAGCGACACTTGGTTAGCGAGAAATCAGTAAAACTTTTACCAAAATCCGCTCATTCGCGAGGAGTTCGTGTAAATGAACCATGAATGTAAACTTTCGTCTCATAGCGTCGAGAGAGGAAAGTTCGTTGAAGTCCACGAAAGAAGGTTACGAATGCCCTGGAGATTGAAGGCCATAAGATTTTAGGAATCACAAGGGAGGTGCGGAAATAGGCGTAAGTCGTTCCCCGCTTACGGTTACTCAGGGAATTTTAAAGTTGCAAAGTTACTTTGGGGTGGTGATTTTGTTATGGGTCTTCTGAAATGATTTTGTGAGAAAAGGTCCGATTGTGGTCTGAAGACTTTTTAAAGCATTTAGGGTTTAGGTTTAGTTGCTCAGAATGATGTCCCTAAAACAATAGTAACTTTTGGCTAGGGGTCCAAAAATAACCCAGAATATAGCCATGATTTGCACAGTTGACTTGAAAAACATATTGTGTAAGTATAGGTATTTGTTAGTTGGTTATTTGGTATTTAGAACCTACAAGACTATTGTTTATCAGTTTATGTTAGATCGGGGGTTATATCAAATACCTAGTTTCAATGGCAGAAAATATCCTAAAATATGTTCCTGGAGTATTCTATTATCTATATTCTGGCCGCAAAGAGAATGCAATCCTGGCACTCCCACAAGTGAGATAGAGTGAAAAGTAGCGCGGGACAGACAGGGACATATACAATACATGTGTCAGGATCGGCCAGAGTAATAACAATAACACAGAACATTCTTCCTAGAACTGAAAACTGAATATCATAGCCCGTGAATAGACGTCGACTTAACTCACAAAACATCATTGGCCATTTCAATGCAAATAATTGTCCTAGTAATAAAACAGTTCCTTTCGGTTTCCCTGTGTATATTTACAAAGCTTGGTTTGTCTTTATTGCACCACTCTAACATTTGATTTAAATTCTGTTTCCTTATTTCGTGCCAGCGTTTATTTTTTACTTCCTTCGGTAAAGGTCGTAAAGTGTTGAGAAGGGTTTTAAAACGTACAGTTCGTTTTCGCTTACTTGCTGGTCGTAAAGTAAACAAAACAACTGGAACTTTCTGTACTCATTTGGTACAAAGAAAATAAATAGGACAAACAAGTTTGAATAAATTATTGGCTTTGACACACAGTACAGGCTACTCTGACTACGAGTGGTGAAATACATAACTGCTGCTCAGATCAAATGCCACTTGCCGCAACTGAAACTTATAACTTTGTTGACTTCTGTGGTGTTTCGTTCCGTGGCTCTGCCTTCCAAGCGAGAAGTCCTGGGTTCGAAGCCAGGCTGGGAAGGAAGAAAAAACTCTCCTATCTTGGATGTTTGTACATTGACTTGACTTGTATGGTCACATACGACGTACGTCACATACGTCAGTATCTGTTTGTGGTTCCCACGACATATTCAGGTCCTGTATATGTTATGTTTGCAACATGAATAACTATTAGGAATTTTGAATAGCTATGGCTAAAAGTGGGCATTATTGTTCTTCAGCCACCCCGTATGGAGAAAGGCGTGACGCTTGCGTATGTTGTACGTGCACAAATGAGTCCATAAAGCTAAGGTTGTATCTGGGCCCGTTCCACTCCATCGCCATCAGGTGACTGCGATATTTCCCCGAAATTGGACTGCAAGTGACAGCGCCATAATGTGTGTCGTCATCCAATCATGAATTTGTGACGTCGCTCGCGAGTGTGATGAATTAGCACGCCTTTTTGGCTTTGTGATTTGTGGTGGGGGATCAAATTTGACATAATATAAATGTTTTGTGATTTATTGTGTATGTCGGTAGATATCACGTCCTGTCACGCAAAATGGAGTATTGAATCACCTGGCTAAAAGTGGGCACAGTGTGCCCCTGCCACCCCGTATGGGAACAGATATGACGCTTTGTTATGTGTGTGTGTATTTGTTTAGGGCATACAAATACAAAACTCAAAATGCAGAACACTTGAGATATATTGAAAGCACCTGAAATTAAAACTAACTTCACTGACGAGTGACGACCGCTGTTTATGAAAGAAAGTAAAGATTACCATCATTTTATACATTTGTATAAGTACAGGTCTGTACGTACATGTAGAAGCTTTTCATTTCAGTTTAGCCCTGATAGAATGAACTTTATAATATACATTAAGGCGCCTCATGAATAAATTAGGGGTGTTTTTTTCATGTGTATTTCAGGAAATACTAGGCAAATCGTAATCAATTTCTGGTATATGTAATTTGACTGTATAATCTAGGGTTTTCATGAAGGAAAACGTGTTTGGATAAAATTTTCTCGATAGAAAATAAATCCAAAGTCAACCCTGCTTTCCAAAATTTTTTCATTTTTACCGCAGTAGTAGTAAATATGATCTTCCTATCAATTGTAATATGCGGGGAATTGTTGTTATTAGCGATTTGAAGATTGAAATGTAATTCCCTGGAATAGCTTATTTTTATGATTTATTTTCCGTTTTGGCGCTTACGTTGATTCAGATTAGGCGCGAGCGCACAATTGCCATCCCACTTATTCCTGTTCCCGAGTTATATTTGCTTCTCACTTCCGCAATCTTCGTTGACCTTGGTTTGTAATTATTCGTACCTCGCCTTAAGTGACCCACTGCTGGGAAAAGGCCTCCACATGCTGTACCCACAGTTTTTCTCTCCTGAGCTGCGTCCGTCCACCCTGGAAGAAACTTAGCGTAAATATTACAAAGGAAATATTTTCGTTACTTACCTTTCTTTAAAAATACGAATAATTAACAAGCCTGACTAATTAATGGCAGTGTCAAGGGTTGAAAACACTAATTTCAGTAGACATAATACTATAATTTATTACAACAAAATACTACCAACCCAGTAATTAACGGGCAAACCAGAGAATATGTTTTTAGCAAAAGCGGTACCGTACCCGTCTTTGTAGTCTTTCAAAAATACTATCATGATGAAACAACTGAGAGACTGAAATATTTGGCAGATATTCCTAAAGTTGTTTGTTACCTACAATAAATATTGTATTCTTTTATCAGATGTCATAAGGTTTATTTAATTACTAAAATGAACAAGTCATTTAATCTTACATCTCAATACTCTGTGTGACTGTGTTATTTGTTTTTAGCTAACAAGTAGACAAGCAAACTAGAAAGATTTTAAACTCATTGTGAAATAGTTGAAAGAGAATTGCCAGTCCAAAACAGCCCGCAATAAAATACTATTTAAAACATTACGGAACCATAACAAACGGGACTGGAAAAATTAACCCCATCTACTAAATACAGCTGAGGAAACAAAAGATCACGCCACACGCCTGAAACAACTATAGAATACAATACAATAGGTACCATACAAAGTACCGCTCACCGAAAACAATGGTACTTAATTAATTTTCTTTGAGGATAACAGAATGAGGGTATAGTAAGATCAGAATCGTTGGGACCGGAAGCGCCTTTTGACTGAAAATGGCGAATGGTGCCCAAATTAAGGCTATAATTTTCCAAGCGAGAGACGTCAGTGAATTTTTGAGTCAACACTCAAAGCGGTGCAACTTTTCCGTCATTTGAAAGGATTGAAACGTTTTAATTGTATGATTATTTTTTAAGAGTAAGAGCCATGCATTCTGCTATAATACAGTTGTCAGTTGTTACGGAGGACGAAATACCGTAATGAACAAACTCAACTACATAATTGCAACTGGTTCTCGTCGCGCGCGCTACGCAAAAAAACACTGACTAAAAACATGAGATTCAGAAGCGCATCTCCATTCCTAACAATCCTTGGTAGAAAGGGAAAAGAAGGGACACTGCCCTGAATGCTAACGGTAAGAGAATAACATCCGCTGTGTCACCGATTTGTCACTCAAACTTCGACCCTATACCCTTGTGATAGAGACCCAAGGATTCTTTTCACGGTAAATCTCTTATGCAGCCAAGCCCATGCAATATTAATCCGGCAATTCAATTAAGCAAAAGTAAGTCTTAATTATGTAGCAATAAAGGTGGTTGGAGTGGTGTTTTGGACAGAAGACTTAAGGTAGAGTTAAGAGGAACTTTTACTTGTAAATGTTTTTACATGATCCATGCTCAGTAAGAAGGATTTACTGATGTCCAAAAAGTCCGTGTAGCAAAATAGATATAACCCGAGTTTGTTGCAATTTCCCCCGCGAACTATATTCGTCTAAATATCGCGGTAACACCCGATCCGTTAGCGCACTTGCTCGCATGGGCGCCAAGTTGGATCTTGTTCCGAAATAGCTCACTTACGTCGCTTGTGTAACAATCTACTATGGTAAACGCCTAGGCTATTTGTATTGAATATTGCCGATTCGGGAGGTGATACGAACTAAACTAACCAAACGAATAAAAATTGTGTGTTTGATAATGGAATCCGTGGCCACCGCGCAAGAGCTGTCGGATTTAAGTTTAGTAGTAACTCGTATCAAGAGTCAAAGTTGCAATTTAATCACAACTGTATATTATTATATATAAAACGAATTGCCTATCTGTTGGTGAGCGCAAAATTGCAAGCGGCTGGCGATTCTGATGACTTTTTCAACTTTGCGTTGAACTCTCTCCATGCTCTTCTCTCTTTTTAGGTTACCGTACCCAAAGGGTGCCAAACGGGACTCTATTACTAAGCCCACGCTGTCCGTCTGTCTGTCTGTCTGTCTATCTGTCCGTCAGCGGGTCCTAGAGCACGAACCGTAATAGTTAGAAAGTTGAAATTTTCACAGAATGTGCCGCAACAACAAAAAATACTGAAATACGAGAGAAATAGAGATTACAAATTAAAGGGGGTCACCATAAAAGATACGTGTTTTGATACACCCACGCATTTCAATATGGTATATTTCGCGTCTCAAACCGCTGTCGTGGCGCAGCCGGTATGTTGTAGGCCTTGAGTTCAAATCCTCGTGAGGGAACAATCTTTTTTTAATATCTATTTGTTTTATTGTTCTGAGTGCTCAAGTTGTGTTGTGCGATGGTACGGCGCGATTCCGATTCGCACTTGAACGATTTTAGATTTTTCTCTCCGTAAATATTTGCGTAGAAAATCACAAAGGGCCTAAAATACCTAAAATAAAAAAAAACACTCTTTCAATAAATATGAAGTTGGTGTCAAACCTTGTGAATTTGACAGTGGATCAGGTTATTCCTCCGAGGGTCAGGTATTGTGCTGTACAACTTGACAGTCGTGAAAAGCTCAGCGTTGACTGGCAATGCTTTATTCGCGTCCCGCCGAACCTTAAACAACACCGAACAAATCAAACTTCGGTATCCGACATCGGAAACCTCGATAGTAACAAATGTTGAAAGTTACGGTACAACGCGCCCTGTTTGTAGTGTGACAGATAATAGCGAAGTCATACGCAAATAAATAGTGCTTATTTCCATTTACACAGATCTTATAAAATAGTTAGTCAGGCAAGTTAGGTCGGGTGTCAAAGGAAATATCTTAGTGCAAAACACCCTAGCGCAGGGGTAAACAACAACTGTAGTATTTTCGTACGACATTGTACTCATTTCGTGTTTTTTGCATGATCTTCGTTGACAAAACCTGACATCCTGGTAGTTGTCCAACGCATCCATTTACTTTTATCTCTCACTCTACTACTCCTTCCCCCGCTTGGGTTCATTTCTACCGAAGAGGCTCTCGACTCAAGTCTTGTTTACATTGAACAAGTACACTGGAATGAAATTACAAGTCCCTACTATTAAACGCTTTTTCAGCTTTGTATACAAAGTGTCGATTTCGTAATCCTTCGAGCGAGTTTTACCAACTTTTACTAGAGAGTATCTTCTACTTTTTTTTATAGAATGACGTCCTTTTGAACTGTCATTGCCATACTAATTATCCCTGTGATAGTGATTTTCGCATAACTTTTTGTTGGTCCAGAAATTTAAGTCGGGTATAATCGAATTCTTTTTGGGGGTGCGAAACAAGGAAAAGTTTCTCCAACTGAGTTGTGCCACATCTACATAGAATATTTTTCGCCGGTATCCGGGGGTAAAAGGTGAATTATTAAATTTACCTCTAATTTTCCATGAGTTATTTTTACCAAGAAATATATTTATATCCCCACCGAGGGGCACATGCCTTTGCTATAATACGAGTAATGCCTTACTGGCTCAATGCAGGTTGATGGAGGGGTTTCACGGATACTACATGATACCAAGTCTAACATCCGTTTGCACTAAACGTAAGTTAGGTTAGTTAGGATACGCCTAAGGCTAAGAACAGCCTAACCATAGACTAAAATGTATGGCTTAGGGATGGCTTAAGGTTAGTGCATTTTTTTTTGCTAGGAGCAGCTTAAACCAGTTAGGAAAGAACTTAGGCAATTCTTATTTTTAGTGCAAACGGGTGTAAGTGATAGTAACCGAGACCTCAAGCTTAAAGTGTCATGCGAAACCAGTTAATTCTAAATCCGTAGAGTTTTTCTATCTGTTATTTACATCCGCACACAGTGAGTGAAATATGAGCGGCAGCGAGGGGCTCCCAAGTGGGCTATTCCATATTCGGGACTATTGACATAATGCTTTCACGAACGTTCTATCCACTTCACAGTACCATAAAAATCGGAATAAAATACTGACTGTTTTCACCATAAAAAACTTGTACCAAAGATTTTTTTCTGAGAAAACATCATGAGGAAACCTTCAATCTCCGTAGCTCTGGGGATGGGCTAGCCCCCTGTTTACGCAAAATTGAGCATTGAATATCTGGCCAAACTTCGGCACAATTAAAAGTGTCATTTTCTATAATGTCTCTATTTCCGTGTACACGAGAATGCGAAATTTTAGGGTACCTACCTGCAAGTTTGAAGTATCCCAGGCCCTATATAAAATGTTCAAACCCCTTTAAAATTGCTCGGTACCCATAATTTCTCGGTGCTTAAATGCTCGTACCTAAATCATCAGGTTCCGATTCTGCTGTGATATTGTGATCTTGCCGTTTCTCGGCCCTCTCCAGGTAAACTTCCCCTGGTTGTAAAGTTTTTCAATAATACACGCTACTCTGTAGGAGTTCGAAAGCTGTCGGCGAAAACTTTTAAGCTCACCGAAAACTTTCAGCGTTCAATTTGTTTTGAAATCTCCCTTCTTGTATTGTTGTATACTTACCTTCAAAAAGTCCCTATCCCTATCTACGAGTATGCCTAATGAAAATAATAATAAATATACGTATACGAGAAAAATATGATTTTTATACGTTTTTTTACAAATATCAAAGCCCGTGCCATTCTTCTTTTTTAAATAATACAAAAATAAATGCAGGAATTCAAATAATAGTATTATTCTTATTATAGTTAACCTGAACTACTATAATTCTTACTTGAATATGAAATAAATCGAGTAAGATTGTTGTTCTAATAAGAATTAACCTAAATAACTTAAGGTAATGGTCTAAGATCCGAGAGAGCTGGACTTTTACCCATCTGTTACTGCGATGAAACTTGGGTTTTCATCTCGAGTGGGTTGCCTAGCAAAATCCTGGCAAGGCTATGATTAATTATTTAACGGCCAAGTGCGAGTAAGACTCGCGCGCTGATGGTTCCGATCACACTTTTAGATTGCTACCTCTAGTAACTGGTGCAATTAAGTAACTACATAAAATACAAGTATGATGTCAGCCATGTAAACAAAATTACGGCATTAACGGTCGTAGCGTTCGATTACGTTGACCTAGAAGGTTGTTTTTTTCACAGATTTAAGGGACCATAGACTTAAGTAATTGGTATAAATTTCAGCTTGATATGTATACGCATTCTTGATATAAAAGGCCTTTTATTTTTAAATGTTAAACTAATCATAGCCGCAATGTATTTTCTAGCATACAAAATTTGATAAAAACCAAGTTTCATCGCAGTAACAGATGGATGAAGGTCGAGCTCTCTTCGGATCTTAGGATATAAGGATGGAAACCTTTTGAAAGACCTGACTAATCTCGTAGCAAAAAGGAAAACAATGGCCAGTTCAAAAACTCTGACTTAAAAATCACAAGTTTTTCTAATTCGTAAACTCGAACTACTATTTGTAAGACAATACATTGCAAACTTATCTACAATGTAAGACTTTGTATGAATGGAAAGAGTCAGCTTCTAACTATACTGTACCAAACGGAAGATTTTATGAGCCCGAAATATGCTGACATACGAAGTAATATTCGAGCGTACATTTCGTCGGACGTCGTAAAAATTCAATTCATTTCGACCTTCCTACTTTACTACTCTTCTTTTTACAGTCGCGATGTCGTCAAATATAATTTGGAGTTTATACCATTGTTTTTTTGGAGTCAGAGTGGTTACTATTCTTGATTTGTTTCCATTGTTATTATCCAATTAAGCTTTATAGGGACTTATTAAGTTTTCGTACCCTTAACTATCTACCAATTCTTCAGTTTCTTTTCGTATTATTCTTTACTTTCCCTTTAGATTGATTTAAACTAGCCCATCTTCGCAGCTATGGAGTACTGAAGGTTTCCTCACAATGTTTTCCAACACTGTTAGAACGTCACGTACGTACAAGAACGCTACCTATCTCATTGGTATAGTGTCAGCACCGGTATTAGAACCTGCATCTGTGTGAGAAGCAAGCGTAAATCCCCCAAGACCACGGAGCTCTTTACCGCAAGTAATATCAATAAATCTAGTTGTAAGACGAGGTATTGAGAGGTATTCATGCAAAGGCCGAACGTCCCATTCATTAAAGGAGTGTAACCATTGCGACGAACAAAGGCCGGGTTTGGACGATTCGGCTGCTTTCATGCAGAATTGTAAAACCAGCCTGTGGATTATGCGATCCTATGCATAATACTCTCTCTTGAATTTTTTTTAAATTTTTTATTTATTTATTCTTTGTATCTTAAGTAACATATATGATATCTTAAAAAGTACTCTTAAACCACTGAGGTTTGTTTGAGCACAGAACATTCGTAGTTGTCAGTTTACATAGATAAATTACACTACTGCACATAACTGGCCTAACACTGCAAATTTATTATTCTAGTTAGGTAGACGTTCGCTTTATTTGATTTGGGCTCAACTAATAAATGCTCATTATAAGTGAAACGCAGGTGCAGCAACATAATGCACAATCAGGTAGCAGATGGTAAGTATTTCGCATTTTATAGCATCTCTGGCCACTTCTTCATGCGGGTAAAGACGCGAGTGAGCATGTGCTGTACTAGAAATACAGTATTAGTATTTCTTGTTTTGTGTTATTGTTTATGTGCAATAAAGAAAATATCCCATTATGAAGATCTCGGTATAATAGTAATAGTATCTTTAGTTAGCTAGTTTTGACGCATTCAGATGTAATTAATGCTGTTTTCCGGTTGGCGTAGGTCTAATTTTCAATTTAAGTTTTTGTTTGTAGTTGTTACGGATCTAGAATCGGTTGGAAACAGTGTTACTTAAACAATGATTGGTATTATATAAACAGAAGGTATTCAATAGATAATGCAAGTTAGCTAACACAAGAAACCACCCAGAAAGCAATATCTTGTCTTGTAACACAGACTCGTAGCATAGCGGGGCAGCGTCTACGCCGTAGCACACTTTACGAATACTTTCCTTACGAATTATCAAATTCTTCGAAAATATCGAATACATTCTCAGCAGTTTTTTGCAAGATTCTATACATAATATTAAATAAATAAGTCGATAAAATGGCTTGCATTTTACAAAAAAATCTGTTAAAAGTTACCTTAAACTAAACTATCGTTCGGGTTTCACAATCAGAGGGCGCGGTCAGCCTAATCTGGTATTGTGTGGGTCTCTTTGTGATGTGTCACAGGAATGTTTTAAGTAATTTGATAAGTACAATTGGGGAAACCAACGTGAGCCACCTCGAATTCTTCCCCTTTATTTATCTCATGGAATGTTGTTTTACGTTCGCCCATACAACTCTCCGTCTCCGTTTCAGGTTCGACAAAAATCCTTTCGTATGTGCGTCTGTCCGAATGTTCAGCTGTGCGGATGTTCTCCTTTTCTTCTTTAGAGATCACATTTCTTAAGATTTCACAGTGCCTCTAGTTATTATGTTCCATAAAAAAAAATATAACTTTATATTTTTAAATGTAAATTGTTAGTCTGGTACTCCACCACCACCACCACTCCAAATAAAAGTACAGACATACCAAGATCTATGAAATGTCAGAATTCAAAACTACGAATGCCATCTTTTAACGCCATTCTGTGAACGGACGCAATTCCCAATTATCACAAATATGGCATACTAGAAGCAACTAGCAACACCCGTCAGTTCACAGTTAACCCTAGAGTGGGCGCGTCTTTTTGCTAAACGTCAGTGGGCGCGTGGGGAGAATTTCGCCGCCCATTTACTTTGACCATTTTAACTAGAAATATAGCAATTAAATTAATTATTTTTCTCAGGAATTAAATACAATAATAAGTAATGATAAATCAACATATTTATTAAACTCTGTTTTTTTTAGTTTTAATTATAAATGCACCATAATATAAAGTCTACCCTTCAAGTTTGCAAAAAATACATTGCACAATATTACTTACGTGAGTGGGCGCGCGGTGAGCGATTCGCCGTCCGGTGACACCTAATTGTAACAACTTGCTCCTCAAGCGCTCCCCCGCGCACTTACAGAGTCCAGCCTTTCGGCACGCGTTGCAAGCGAGAGTGAGGGCAGCTACTAAAAAGCGCAAACCTAACGGGCAGTTGTTTTAAAAATTATAACCGTTTTTTTAGCACGGGCGGCAAAATGCTCATAGCGCGCCCACTCTAGGGTTAAGTGTTCACAAGTTTCCTTTATATTTGAGTTGCGGATTTACATCAGGACCTTAAAATACACCTTTTAGTTATTTTGCTCATGAACAGTTTCATAAACAAAGCTTTAACGTTGCTTCTAAAGATGTTGAGATAAAAGCTTTGCAGAACAAATCATCTAACATCTCAACAGGAATATTCCAGGAACAAAATAGAAGAATACTTGATTCGAAAGCTATTAAACTTACCCTCCATATTTATTTCTGTAGGAAAAAGTCGAGTACTCTTACAGTTTTATATTAAAATTTTGTATTTAACCGAGGCAGATATATTTTTTCCTCGATTGAGGACTGTTAAATTTATTACAAGAACAAGAAGGGAGAACTTCTTTACACCATAGCTGCGGCGATGGGCTAGTCCCTAGATTCGCAAAATGAAGTACCGTAGTAGTCGTAGAAACGTAGGCACAACCGTGTCTCTGCCACCCGGTATGGGAAAAGGCGTGACGCTATGTTGTTATGTCATTAAATCCTTTTATATTCACCAAGGCAAAAACCTCGTGTCTCCCCCAGTTTGGGCAAAGGCCGTTGCGTCTGACAGTTGCGTGTCATATATTATTTTGTGTAATATAATAGATTCACAACAGCGCGCGTGTAGAGGCGTGAAATGAACAAAAAGCTGTAATGATAGACAGTAGGGTTCCGTACAATAACGGGCGTTCTAACCTTGATGCAAATCGTGAGTAAACCTTCATCACTCCATGCTGTGGCGATGGGCTAGCTCCGTATCTAGCTAAAAGTGGGCACAGTTGATCCACTGCCAGCCCGTATGGGAAACGGTGTGACGCTGGGTTTGTTTGTTTTGTTTTGCAGGGTTCCATAACGAGATATTACTTGAAAAAGCTGGAAAATATAATCAATAAACTTTACTAACTTAGAGTCGCGCTTCTTCACATACGAGTTAAATTGTGCCCTTTTAGCCAGTTATTGAATACTCAATTTTGCTTGACAGGGGCCCATCGTCAAAGCTATAGACTTTATAGTATAGAGTAATGAAGCTAAATAAAAATGTAGCTCATTGATGTCCCTATCAAGGAGCATATGTATCTTTCACCCGAATACGACTAAGATTAAGTGCTCCACCATGTTGGCTCAGTGAGGAGTTGTGTGTGACTATTGGCCATCCTCGTCGGTCTGACAGGCATCAGAAGATGTGATTATCTTTCATATATTCTTTCTTTCTTTCATATTCTTTATTGCACAGAAACTTAAAAAATACATTTACAAGAAATATTATATGCAAAGGCGAGCTTATCTCTAAAGATATGATTATCTCTGTCTGACAGATCTTTACGACCACCAGTACCAAGTAATTCTTATTTATTCGTATTGCAAAAGTCGTCGAGTCGTTCTTATATAAATAATATTGATGTCTGCAGCCACTCAGCTGCTTTGTCAGTTAGAGTGAAGAGGTCAGTGGGGTCTCCATTATTTGCGTTTAGGTCAGTCCCGAATAATGTGGTCCATACTTAGAACATCCGCTCCGCAATGGCAGCCCGGTGATTCTCTCCGATACCAAATAATGATAACGTATTATGTAAAAGTATGCAATAAATAAGTATTTATGTAAAGTTTTAATCAGATTTCATTCAATATCAACAGCAACGTAATAAGATTAATAATTCTGCATCAAAATTTAATCCATGCAGGCAATTAATTCGTTTTGTATTTGACCTGATTTTTGAGTTCATAACCTGTTTTACTACTAAAAAAAATAAGCAATAACATAATTAAGTACTCACGGCTGTAATTTTCAATTAAAAATAACCAAAGCTGTAAGTAATTTGTGATGTTCTAACGAATAAAAAGAGTCTAACTTTAAGTTACACAAAGCTATTTTGAAATTTTAGTTGTCACTTATCTAATTTATTGGCGAAAATATCAAAGGATAGTCATTTGTTTCTAATGCTAATTTGTTTAAAATTATAATTTGTTTCGTTCAACACAGTGTTTCTAACTAACCAAACAGTTAGATTGCGAGTTAGCACTAGTATACTCGGATTAACTTGAACAACTCGATGCAAATGCGTATGAATGGAGTATCATCAGATAAATGATAAAAATCTATGTTACAGTTGACTTAAGATGGAGACGACGAGGACGAACTAGCTTACAAAATGATTCGGTTCTTCTATGGTTCATTACAAGAAAACATATATTTTTTATTATTTAATTAATCTGACCCATAAAATCCCCAATAATTTCGGCTACCACACGTTTCTGTGATATTAACGGAACCTCCCACCTGTCGCGCTCTAATTGGATTCTTTACATGAAAATGTTGTCCCTTTTGGCTTGGCCAGAAAACCAGTTTATTCAGAACTACCTCTTCCCCTCTAGTTAAATAAACTATAGGCGTATTTGGTGAAAGTTCATTGGGAGATGATAGGTCAAGATAAACTGGTCATAGGTTTGGGTTTGTTTGGCCCTTCCGCTTGCTTTGATTAACGGGGTTGCCCACGGCCTTTGTACCAATACGTGTTTTAAAGTGTGGACGTAAGTGCTGTGAACCGTAATTGAAAGTTTCAAGTCCTGTTTAATAAAACATGGTTTATTACTTCGGTTACGAAAAGATCTCATGAGAGTTAGCTCGAAAATGCAATATTACATTTTGGAGCATTACTTTATGACGAATCTTGAATTAAAATACTTTTACTGGATGAAAATCATTTTCTAAACTGTATTCTAGACAAACAGCAGAAAAATATTCCATGATAGTTATGTTAATAATATATGATTGATTATTCACAGAGATAAACTTTAATCCCTCAAAGCTCGATATTTCCATTAGCGTTTTCTGTTAAACTCCAGATTAAAAAATACCTGCCAATAACGTGATTTGAATTACCAAAGACCATTCCTAAATTTTTGTATTCTTTGTATTGGATTAGACTCGGCTTTTTACCTGGACTTCGATGCGTGAGGGCTTACAATACCGTATTAAATATTCCAACTTTTTCTCGTTGATCGAATATCCACAAATCCAATAGTAGGTATAGATATTGCAAAATTTTCGTTGAGTTTAGCGTCAACACACACTCTTGTGTCACTTACGGCTGATTTTAATAACCTATCTTCTATCCATAGTCTGCAGATTTGAGATTTCTAGTGTCAATTTCGACAAACATAAATCCCATAGCGCAACTGTCGAATGTAACGCGTTTTGCTGTGGATTGTTTTTCGTAGTGACCTTTTTACCGCGAACCTCTTCGCTTGGGCGCTTCTTTTGTTTTTATTCGCAGTTTTAATCTTCAGATTTTTCGACAACGTATTTCAGTAAGGTGGTCCTAAATGGGCCATATTTTCACTGCAATATGTGGCTTGCAACTATTGATGTCTTTTTCTAACATGTGAGTAAGAGAGGGACACCAATAGTTGCCGCCTACATATTGCAGCAAAAACTGGCTCGTTTAGGAGCACCATTAGAACCACTATTGAAGGATAAACAGATGGACAAAATGACTTCGCAAATAGAGGTTTAAAAACCCGACACAAGTGGCGCCGAGGCAACGAATTTGATTTTGTGTTGCATTAGCCGAGCCATTTCGGCACTGCCGCTTTCGCATTGCCATTTGGATTTGACGATTTCATTTGGAAAAAAAGTTAATCCCGACTTAAACGATCAAAGTAGCTCGGCGAAGCGCCTTCTCTTTGAAAAATGGAGGTAAACCAATTCTCCAGCTCTTATTTTGCATACAATTTCAGTAAAATTTAAATAAAAATACAGGTGTTCTTCATCTTAAACATACATATTATAGGTAAGATTGAATACAGTAAATAAGTAATTCAATCTTACCTAATTTTCAGGAAACATAATCATTACCGACGGCTGTGTTTTGCCTGTCACCGTAAGATTGTCAAAACTTGAGATTATAATCTAACGGATAAAAAAGCTTTTAGATTATAATCTGTCGATAAATTGTAAACCAGATCTTTTTTTGTACTTACAAGTCAACCTAACACGAAGGATAAACGGGGATTCGCTTCGCTCACCCCCTTTATCCTTCACCTATCCTGACTTCACTTTGCCCAGTGATTCGTCATTTCAGTTTATCTATTAACGCGTAATATTGTATGAAGTTCGGTACAGTTCACAATTTATCGTCAGATGGCAATCGGATTTAAAACCGTTAGATTGTAATCTCGCGGGTTTCACAATTTTACGGTGACATAATTATATGTATAAACAAAATTGTACTGTAGGTATTCTAAAATAGTACAAATAAATAGATAAGGGATCGTTCAACAATTACGTGATAATTTTTGGCCGTTTTTTAACCCCCCCCCTCTTTATGTGATGACAGCGTAACCTTTTGTTTTTAACCCCCCCCCCCCCCCCCGCCTCGCCTTGACTATGTAATCTTCGTCCGTGCTTAAAATGTTTGCTGTTTATTAGCACTGACACGTATCGTATGTCATGTTTCTGTGGGTCTTAAATGACCTAAATTTGGGAAGAGGGTGTGTCATTTTGTCAAAATGCATAAGGTAAGAACTATACAGTTAAATCAATAAAATAGATACTTTCATTAGTCTTTATTGAAACGACGAAATAAAATCAACTCTTTCTCACTAAGTTACGTTTAACAAGTTATTAATTAAGTTATTATTACATATTCTAGTGTTATTCTAAATCTAAAGCAGGGGAAATCCCGTTTCATCTATCTGATAGTAAGTGTTACCAGTAATTAACTTCAAAATTGGACGTAAATATTTAAATATAATTTACTTTCGGAAACGAAGCGCAGATGACGTAATCATGGATTCTCCCCCCCCCCCCCCCCCCCCAAATGATCCGATGTATATTCCCCCCCCCCCTGCCGGTGACCACGTAATTGTTGAATGATCCCTAAGTATTGGCAAATGCGTAGTAAGCCAGGTTAATATGTAAAGCGGATTGATGAACGTACATAATTATAGTTTGGAAATGGGTTTATTTGCAGCGAAATTAAATTTTAATGATGATGGGATATTCAATGTTTTGACAATGCGTTGACGACCTCTGTGGGTCGAGGCTGTGCTTTCCAAACGAGAGGTTTCGGGTTCAAATCCTGGCTGGAGAGGAAGAAAAATCCGCAGCTCTTTGATGTTTACATGTCTGTGACGTGGCTGTTTCTCGTTAATCGCAATATCCTAGAGTGGGGCCAAAACAGGGAGCACTTATCCAGTGGAGAGCGCATAGATACATTTTCCTTTGAAACACAACTCACCAATTTACGGGAGGCGGGGGACGAGGTAAGAGAGCTGTGGTTTGGCCAGCCGCTGCGAAACTGTCTGGCGGCCCGTCATCGTATATATATATGTTGCGTATGGAACGTTTGTTGATACAACAAACGTTTGGCGAGCCGCATTCCCCCGCAGGCGTAGTCAATTGGATATAATAGTCTCTGGGCCAGAAGTATTAAACGTACCTGTATGAATGTTATGTCGTTTCATTAATTCGTCGTTAGAGGAAAGTCGGGCTAGTAGCCTTTCATAAGTTATCAAACTGCCCTTAGACCTCTGACACACTTTAAACATTAGTCTGAAATCTAGCCCGCCACTGGCATGACCCAGTCATTATGCTTGTTCAAAATGAGCGCAATGAACCGAATAGGAATTAATTATTTATAATTCATTGTCGGTGCAAAATCGAAATTGGAGGCTACGTTGGAAACACATTCAATTGTAATTATCCTTTCATGATTTGTAATGGATTTTGCAGCTTGTCTGTCTCTATAGTCTATTAGTGGTCTGATAGAGTCCTACTGGTCGTTTTATTGTGGTTTGTTTTATCTCGATTCAATGGTCCGTGATTTAATGCAGGCTCGATTGTTTTTTAATCAAATTGAGTAGAAACCAAACATTGGAGAAATAATTAGTATTGACTAGTGCTCATTAACTTTGAATCATCCTGTAATAATTTTGTGGCGGGACAAACGCACACGTTAACTTTTTATTAAGATAACACCCTGTATGTAAATTGAACGCAGCTTCTAACCGACTTGGTGCTCTGGCCTTTCATATATAGGGCACCCTCTATAAATCTTCATTCGATCCGGGTGAGGTCAATGAAAAGCCACGGTGTTTGTGCCACGGGCGTTGGTCCGTATTATGTAACCTTTGTTATAACATGTTCTGTTCAATTCAATTAGACCTTAGTAGGTTTAACCTGTTTCTGATATATTTTAAAAAACTAATGAAGAAAATATCAAAATATTCGAGATCCAAAAGTTTATATTTGCACAACATTGGCAATTATTATTATTATTAGATATTAATACTTTATTTCAGATAAAAAAAAAAAAACATACATTGTTAAATTACTATTTACCACTGCTTATTGCGAGCTTTGTAATTTCGTGATTTCTTTATGAAAGCCACTTCATGACAAACTGTTTGTGACAGATTTATCTGTAATTTTACATGCAAAATGTATGATAATATTATATCTGTGGAATATAATACTTTTGGCCCATCATCGCTTTTCCCTTGCACCGCTAAGCAACTCGTAAGTTTTTTTTACTACCAAGCCTTACTTATGCTAATGCGAATGACCAAAGAGAAGAATTCTACGACTGACTATGAATATTATTGACGTGTTTTCCTTACGTAAGGTGTCCTAGTTTGAAAGATGCTGGATTTATGTCGGTGTTTCCGGGTCGCGCCTCGAATCCGGTCAAGGATTGTGCAACACGGTGTCAATTTATTTAACCACGCGGGCGAATGGCTTTTCCTTCAACTCTTTTTAGCAGAAAGTAAAACATAGTGTCCGCGCGTGTAACTAAACGTAGAGGGGCAGACAGGGGAGTAGAGGGGGGTCCAACACACACGTTTATATAAGGCGCTGGGCACTAGGCCCAGCCTCTCTTTTGCATATTGTTTCAAACTAGCTCAACTCTGTAATTTTATTAATTATTTTGTCATTACAAGTATATTTTGTTTATTTGAGTTTAATTGAAAAGCCTCATAGACACATAGAACCATGTCTTATCTCATATAAGGTGGCAGAGGCACATCTGTACCCATGCTTAGCTATACAGTAGGCAATCTTGATAAGCGGGGGCACAGATGTGCCTATTTTGCGCCACAGACAGGGGGTTGGCCTATCGCCGGAACTATTTACATATGAAGATTTCCTTACGATGTTTTCCAACACCTGACTTCAGTACCTTCATAATCTTTATATTCCACGATCTTTCCGAGATTTATTAACCGACTTCCCAAAGGAGGAGGTTTACAATTCGTCCGGATATTTGTTTTTTTTTTTTTTTTTTATTTTTTATGTATGTTCCCCGATAGCGCCTAGACGGATGGACCGATTTGGAAAATTATTTTTTTGTTTGAAAGGGTTTACCTTCCCATTGGTCCCATTGACACCAGGTCAGGATCTGATGATGGGATCCTGGAGAAATCGAGGGAACTCTTCAAATATTATAGGCAGACCTATAGTGATTTTTGTGTTTTTCATAATAACTCGTGCAAATGCACATGGTAAGCATAATATTGTGATGCGGAACTGCTCATGAAGACCACATATGGCCACCAGATCTGCTCAATACTAGGTACAAATACAATGCGTGGCTGGCGGGCAGGCAACGCATAGCCTAAGCCGGTGGACCTAGAGCCATGAAACTTTGTACAGAGGTTCCTTAGTAGCGTGGGGTAGCACTGTGATGGGATTTGACAAAATTAATTGCCCAAGGGGGGGGGGGGGGGTAAGGGGTTACAGTTTGTATTAAACTCAATCTAATCAAATAGGGTTTGTGGAAGTCGGTTTTTTCTAAAGTTTACTTTTTGTTTCAATTATCATCATCATTATGTTATTTTCTTTGCCAGAATATTTTTAGGTATTTGGTTTGTAGTTTTTTTATTGTAGCTTCCTAATTTGTTAATAACTTACCACCTGAGGTGGCTGACAGTGACAAGTCTTCTCGTTTCGATACATTAAAACTTCTGGTTGCCATCACCATTACGGGAGTCATTTCAATATTTTACGTCTCATTTGACTGCGCTTTTCGGAATTTCTCGACGTATTTTATATTTATATACTTTCTGGGTAAAAAATTCGTTCGTCAAAGAAAATTGCGAGCTCCTTTTGGTAATTTAAAATGTACACCCGGCCCACCCTAAGGCTATAAAGCTGCAACAGAACGGTGTATGTATGACGTCCTAAAATATTGTTATTACAAAAGTGGCCCCAAAGAATTCCGGCGAAAATGGTGTTCTGTTTTAATAATACATGCGGAAGGAATTTCAATTATAATTAGAATAAGAATTCATCCCAGTTGGAGTTTTGTTGTTTTGTCAGTTGAATCATAAAATAAGTCGCATCGGCACTTGAATGCTGAAATAAAAGCTTAGCTTTTATCGCAACTTTATTGGTGAGTGACATTTCATACATTTTAGTAGATAAGGTTTAATAGGGAACTAAAAGTTAAAATTATCCAAAAATGTTAAACTTAGCTATATACGTGACTAGAATGACGCAAATAAAATAACATAAAGAGGGTTCCATAGACTTTTTGCCGCTTTCTGAAATATAAAAAAAACCGGCCAAGTGCGAGTCGGACTCGCGCACGAAGGGTTCCGTACTATTATCTATAAAAAACCGCAAAAAAAAAACACGTTAGTTGTATGGGAGCCCCCTTAATATTAAATTGCTTTTGTTTTTTAGTATTTGTTGTTATAGCGGCAACAAAAAATTTCATTAAATTTTTCATCTGTGAAAATTTCAACTGTCTAGCTACCACGGTTCATGAGATACAGCCTTGTGACAGACAGACAGACAGCCAGACAGACAGATAGACGGACAGCGAAGTCTCAGTAATAGGGTCCCGTTTGGCACCCTTTGGGTACGGAACCCTAAAAAGTTCGTTACGGACGTACATACGAAGAGCTGAGTGGTCTAGTTTCACTCTTGCTTCTCACACAAGAGATGCAGGTTCGAATCCGGATGTACAGTGAGATAAGTTAATTATCTGGACGTCACTTCTAACAAATGGGGTATACAACAGGCTTCAGCCCCTTTAGTGGGCACAATTTGGCCTTATCCGCCCCTGACGGGAAAAGGCATTATTTGAAGAAAGAAATATTCTTTAAAGTATACAACGTACAAATTATACACAGCAATATGGGTGTGATCGATAATGATAAACAATTTTTTCTTCCAAGTAGTCACCCTATTAACAAGGTTATTATTTTTTATGGCGTTCCGTTACACGCAAAGCATGCAGCTAGTCACAAAATTAGGTGCCCGCCCACGTACATGCAACTTATCGTCATTTCCCGAACACCCTAATGGAAATTTGAAAGTTCTTATTTGTTCCCAGCCACATATTGAATAGGAAAGTTCTAGAACGAAGGCATTAGTGTCCGAGTAGCCACATTGTGTACTTACGCTGATGCGAGCTAATGGATATGTCGGCGGCCGATATGTGCCCAAACGTGAAATATCATGAAACGATAAAATCTCTTAAGGCAAACACTGCGGTAGCTTAGGTGAAGACTAAAGGGGGCGAGCGCAGCGAAGCCCCCGAATAGTCTTCGTATTCATAATATACTTTCATATACTTTATTGCACAAAATAATAAATTTTACAATGGAAAGTGGACAACACATGACAAAGGCGAGCTTATCTCTATTAATAGATTTCTTCCAGCAAACCTAAGATGGACAGGAAATAATTGAACAACTGGTAGACCCAAGTGCACAACATTAAATAAGTTAAAACAATAAACTACTTAACAATACGTACATAAATACCAGACTATTCGTATTCGTTTGACATGTTTAACACAAAAATATCACGTAGTGCTGAATAAAAATGCTTTTAAAAAGACATGTTTTCCTTAAAACCCGCCGCATCATTATGTGCCCAGTAATTGCTTGGGCATAGGTATCATGAAATGGCGGGGCACATCATGATGTGCCCGATTCTACGGTCGGCCGCCGACAGATAGATCCATCCATCCATCCATCCATTGGCCATCAAAATGGTCATTGTTTACTTTTTTGCTACGATACTACTTACTTGAGAAAAGGTGTAACTGAGACGTGATGGGCTTAAGTTGCATAAGCAAACAAGTATACCTGCTACTACAAAACGTAATGATAATAATAGGTATCTATCTCTGATAGGACATTAGAGGTTAGTCTGAGAGATGTCAGCATATTGACGAGATGCGCCTTGTGTTACGAGTATAAAAATCTCGGTATCACGAGCCTGCTATGTCCGACTGCTGGGCAAAGGCCTCTCTCCCCCTTTCCACTCTTTCCTATTTCGAGCAGTCTCCCTCCACTACGTATTCCATAGACCCAACTTATCACTCTCTATCTCTTCCCGGGTCGGCCACGCTTTCTCTTTGCATTATCTGGGAGCCAGTTTGTGGCTACAGAATAGATCTGAAAATATTGCTAAGTCGTAAAAGGTTGCAGATTACATCAGCTGTATGTCCTCCCATGAACGTCTCAAGAGTCAGGGTGAGAAAATCAACTAGCCAATTTTACGAATTAAAAGACGGTTTTGATGACATTAATTGTCAGGTTTACCTTTAGACTGGGAATTCATATTTACATTTTCAAGTTCAACGGCATTTCATGAACCATTTTGGCAACGTGACTTTTCCGAAGTAAAAAAGCCTGCTGAATTCTATTCTGAATGTTGCTGAGCCGAATTTTGTCAAAATTTAAGATGGCGGCCTAACGGAGATTTTTGTCTTTGAAACCTTATTACTAACTGCAATACTTTTTGTTTAAAATAGTTAAAACCGCTGTTAGGGAAATATTTCCAGGAAAAAAGGGGGGAAAAGGGGGAGGAGGAGCCAAAATTCGGCTTGGCAACATTCAGAACCGAATTCAGCGGGCTTTTTGACATCTAAAAAGTCATGTTGCCTAAATGGCTCACAAAATGCCGTTGACACGATAAAGGGAGCCGATTTTTGAAAAATTTAACCTACTTACTTTACTACTACTACTTACCTTATAACCGTCTTATACTTATACTCCCACTCTATGTTTACTGACGTTGGTATTGTGCTTGCCCTACTGCAGACAATTTGGGGTACAGTACTCCTAAGAAATTAGATATAAATTATTTTGATTGAACCAAGGAGCTTTATCAAACAAAAATATGAACTAAAAAGTACGTTGTAAAGCTCTCGTATCATTCTTACTCGTTAGACGATTGATGATTTTTTATCAGAATAACCAATATATTCCAAGGATATCGGACTTTTTGTGTGAGGAATACTGTACGCTTAATTGTCTGCAGTGCTAATTAAACGCGTTGTATATACTGTAACTGTATGCATACGCAAATGAATAGCTTCTATCATACGAGTAGCTAATTATATCAAGATAGCCTCTGCGAAGCTCTTCTAAGTAATTAATTGCTATTGTAATTATTGTATACAATTAGTTCGATGGAAAAGGTATGTTTGAGAAGACAGTAAGGAATGGAATTAGCTGAACCGGGATGTATAATGACTACTTCTAAGGTATTATGATTCGAGGCTTTGCCTTCCAAGCGAAAGGACCCGGGTTTGAGTCCTAGCTGGTGAGGAAGAAAATTAATCCCTGTCTTTAATGTTGATATGTGTGATATTTCACTGTTTCTGTTCCCCACAGTATCATCTGGCCCACACTAGGGCCAGAAGCTATGTGTATTAATGCGTTCATCTTAAAGCCGCCCTTTTCGATAAATATTTTCACTTCCAGTCCCTTTATAGGTTCGTATTCATCAACACAACACCAACGCAAAATAATCCCTGGGATCCACTACAGGATCCTATTACTCGGGCGCATAATACCAAATCTTATCTTGCTGAATACAGAGTTACTTCCGATAGATTGAGCATTTTGCTATCGATTTCCGGTTATGCGTCTCATGTGTTGCAATGAAATGTTTACTGTGCACAACCGTCGTCCGTCCAAAGTCCACGGCTCGCGATTTTCAACCTACCCTCATCGAGATAAAGTTCAAAACCTATGAAAATAAAACAGATCAAAAGATCTGGGTCTTCCATGGACGTTTTAGTTGTATAGTTTTCCAACGATCTTTTGGCGTGTGAGTGACGTTTACAGGGGGCGCTACTTCTACGCAGACCTGTCAGAATTACTTAGTTCCACCTATCACCGCATGCCAAGAGTTCGTTGAAAAGCTCTGGTAGCTACAGCGGATCAGTAACTTTATCGGTGCTCCTGATATCAATCGCAATAACTGTGAAATTGACCAATCACAATCCGATAACTCGACTTCATTGGACTATTACCTCTACACTGAGCTTAAATGACAGATTATTTTTAGCCAAATTGAAAGCGTATGACGTAATCATTAGTATGAAATGTCGCAGACAGTTTGCGTATACGCTTTCAATTCTCATGGGCGAGAATTAGGCTCCTAGAGTTTTTTATTTCTAAAACAAAGTTTATTTTAGAACAACGTTGATATTGTTTTTCCTTCTAACAAATGTGAATCTAAAACCCATTGTGTATAAAATGTCAGGCAAATGACTCCTGATTTTAATTAACGAAAATCCAAAAGTAATCAGATCTGTTCTTTTGTCTACAAAAACAGTATCGGATAACTCTGGGCTATACTAACGAGACGACTGTATCAAATTTAAGTCATTAAAGGTCTTACGAACACTGGCGGAATGAAGAAATGAAACTCATCTAAACAAGTCAAGTACGTGTTGTTGGTACCCGATATCTTAGAACGTGCCAAGCATAATATAAAACCAAATTCTGGTTAATGAAGCAAAAATACTTTTGCGTCAAGCGTAAATTCATCTTTTACATCATTAGTTTCTGGAAGAGCTTTCTAGTGTAACATAATGTTAATCTCGTCAAACACATTTGCTTAACGAATACCGCTATTTTGAATTATTCGTCCACTAATAGCCTGCTTTGACCAATGTTACAGAAACTTGGGGTAATATTCGTATATTTTTCAGTGACAAGTAAGGAGGTAATAGTTCACGCCATGAAAATCAGAATCAACGAAGCTGGAAGAGATCTCTTATTAGAGATAAGCTCGCCTTTGTACATGTTTTTTTTTTCATTATTAAGTGTCTGTATTCTGTTTTTGTGCAATAAAGTATAAAGTGTAAGTGTAAGTGTAAGTCACACACTAAAGTCGGTTCACTTAGATACTACTGCCTGTGCACACTTGCCTTTGGCTCTTGGCAAAGGATGACAATGCAAGGGAATTTAGTTTGTATCGAAGCGCCGACGTCGATAGTGAAGTTTTGTTTGTGTAGGCTCTGCTTTTGTATACCGCAAATGTTTTTTAGACATTGGGAGGACAATTAGTTCGGTGCCTCAAGATGAAAAGTTAAGTAAATTAACGACATAAAGGCAAGTGTTCTGCATAACACTTAAGAATCGCTGACGTTCGACCAATAAAGTAGAACGCGCGTGAGATCGCGGTTAGTACGGTTATTTGTGAACCGTACATTCGTGTACCGGGCACTGTCTAAATAATACGATATAATTCTCAATTCTAATAAAGGAATGACAAACATATTAACCCAATGCATATTCATAAACAATAGAGTACGAAAATTGCCATTATAAACTCAAAAGTTAAGCAGTCTATTTAACTCTTTCGCTGTTGTAGCCAAATTTCTGCCCACTAAATTAGTTAAACTAGCTAACTTTGGACTTGTTCCAATGAACAGGTCTTATTCGGTACCATTTCGCATATTAATGCGTTGTTTATTAAAACTTGTTAGCCTGGATTATGCGATACAATTTGCTGATGTTATGTTCGGTAGTTGGTTAATTAAACTTGCAGGTACTAGTGACTATACTAAACTGTGGTTTAGTGAAGTGAAATGGTTACTGCAGTCAACAGCCCTAACAATATCTTCTAAAAATAGGAATAGTTGACTTTCAAAGTCAATAGCGTCACGCCATTTTCCATACGGGGTGGTGGACGCCCAGTTTTTTTTTTAAAAATACAAATACGTTTATTTTGCCAAACAGAGTACAATAATTATAAAAAGTTACACCCATGCAAGTTGGTCAATGTACTATTTTGCGTGTGGATGGGGGAGATATGAAGCTTATTCAAAACTTGCTGCTAGTAATGTTTTTTTTCTTGCACAAACATTGCTTCTGGTCCCCAAGATACCCTGTATCGTGAAAACCAGAAACAGCGACATAACACTGGAGCATCAAAGATTTGGGTTATTTTATTCCTACCGGGATTAAAAAACTCAATTCAAACATAGGACCGGTCGCTTGGGAAGCAGAGCTTTACACAACTACGCCAAAGAGGCAGATTTGTTTACGTTTTCGAACCTTCCACACTTTGATGACGTCACCTGGAAGTGTTCCGACTCATATTGTCGGGATGCAATGAATAATTCCATCTCTCTACTATTGTTGCCAGGCTCCGCTGGGAGTTAGTTCAACACGAATGCTCATTGAGTTTGCAACTGCCTGATTGTACATTCGACAGCTAAATGAGAATATTCGATTATTAGTACGAAATACTGTGTTATTTTAATGGGGATGATAGATAAATCACTAAAGAGCTTATTGAAAATCGACATGAAATGAATATAGAATGAAAACATAACAGTCACTTTATTATTTTCTTCTTTATTTTCTTTTTCCTGGATTTTATAGTCATTGCGTAAATCAACATTACAATATTCGTAAAACATAATGAATTGTCAATCACAATGAAATTAAAAGTGACAGAACTTTAACTACCTACCCAAGCGAATAATATAATTGACCGAGCGAGCGAAGCGAGCGAAGCGCCTGGTTGACCGAGCGAGCGAAGCGTCTCCGTTTCAGGATTGGCCAAAAATGCTTTCGTATGTTTGTTTGTTTTCCTGTTCTCCTCTACAGGGCGCATTTCTCAACCGATTCGCGTAAAATTTTGTGAGTAGGTTGAAAAATTAAAAAGTTTTTTTTTTGTCGAGCCAGTTTTTGGATTTTTTCAAAATGGCGGAGATTAAAATGTAAAAAAATCGCTACAACCCAAACGGCTCGATTGATATTAACAAATGAGTTGTCGTTGGATTTGTAAAGACCATGAGAGTGAAACAGACTATATAATTTTAGTAAAAAGTCAATAGGTTGTATTTTAGATCGCAAAATATAGTTTACAAAGTTATTGGTGCGGCTTTTTCATACTGCATGTACGTAACCAGGTACATTAATAAGTTTGTATGTGTTATTGAAAGAAAACTATTTGGGTTATTGTGTGTTAGCAGTTCAGCTTTCCCATCGACATACTCCCGAGGTCTACAGCTCACAGAGCCACTAGTGTAGATGGTCTAAGTCTTGCTACGCCATAGCAACCTGCTACGAGTATGTACGGAATTAACGTGGTTCCTGCTACGCTGCGTTACGAGCATTGCCGGGGAAGCATACATACAAGGAACATCGTATAGTATACCTACAATATCTTGCATAAATATGTATATGTTACGGCTACTAGGTGAGCGATATAAACTAGTTTTAGCCGGCTAATGATATGTGTTACTAGCGTAATGTTAGAAGAGGGGATGACTTTAGTTAGTATTCATAACAATAGTGGTATGTCTAGGCGAAGTGGTGGTTCAGGGTCACAGATCACGTAGGTGAAGGATAAAGGGGGTGAGCGAAGTGAATCCTTCTTTATTCTTCGTGTTAGGTTGACATGTAAGAACAAAATAAACATAAATGCATACCTAAATTAGCCGGCTTAAACTAGTTTTAGCAGCTCACCTAGTATTAACCTAGATTTTTCTTCAAAGTTCTGCAGAGGTCGTATTCCGACTGGCCCCCGATTCTCGCTAGTTGAGATATTGGTTTTGATACCGCCTAAATCCGCCGAAAACTATTTCGATCCATATTTATTTCGATTGAAAACGGGTCGAGATATCTCAGATGGTCGTAAGAATAGCTTTTTCCTGATTTTGACGGAGATTTCGGTATCTCAAAATCGATATTTTGACCATAGACATGATCTCGCTAGCGCGAGGATTGCCCCCCTGTTCAGGAGCCGATATGAGATCGAGAATCGAGATCAATATTTAAAAAGACAGTTTTACTATATCGCACCCCTATATAGACATAACTTTCGTCTCCCGAACGTTTGGAGTAAGACTTCCGTGCTCATGATTACTTTGGGAGAACTGTACATAAGAGTTGTTTGTTCTTTACAAATGCAATGCCAATTTATTTCACCCCGTTTGAAGTAGAACTGTAACTAAGTATGCGGTTTTAGTACTATTTGCTTTGATGCTATGTGTGATGGCGAGTTAAATGTCGCTGTGGGCCTACAATGTATGCCCAATTGCGTATGCCTAAACTATGAGTAGAAACTGAGGAAATGGAGAAGAATATGAAGACATCAAGAGTCATACTCATAGTAAGTGCCACTAGCTTTAACCTGAATTACCGCAAAGCTTGAGGAAACCTTAGATAACTCTAGTAAAGGTTTACATGAGTTTATAGTTGACTTACGTTCTAGTTATCGTCAGTAGCGTTGAAAAAGTTAATAAGAACTAAACACACAAGGCTTGTTCGAGCATTCGTTTACATTCTCGTGTGACAGCTAAAACGAGCTACTGGCCCCATTTCCACATGTTTCTAAATTAACCCTATTTATATTCTTGAGGCGGACGTAAACATTTCGTAGAGCCTGAGGCCCGGGCCACTTTTTATTTACATCGAGAATGCCTTTTTGAATTTCGAATGAATTCAAATTGAGAGTTGAAGATTTCTTTTTTCTTAGCTAAGAAATTTTCTGAGGGTGCAAATAGAATTAGCCGAATATTTTCACTTTCGGATTGTATTGCTAATTTTTGGTGCGTTTGCAATGCTTAATGAACCTTAATGTGAACCATGTCTCGAATAACCAGTCCTGTCAAGGTTTAGTAATAAAATGTGTCTGTTAAACTCCGTGGTCTAGTGGGTTTAATGCTTGCCTCTCACGCAGGAGACGCTGGTTCGAATCCCGGTCCTGACCATGAACCAATGAGATAAGTCATCTATCTTTAGTACGTAATACGGACACTCTAACGGTGATGGAAAACATCATGAAGAAACCTTCATTACTCCATAGCTGCGGCGATGGGCTAGCCCCTGTCACTGATTAATTTAAAATATTTTACTTCACTGGCTGAAAGTGAGCACAGATGGTGCCTCTGCCACCCCGTATGGGAAAGCGCGTGACGGTATGCCATGTTATGTTATATGTCTGTTAAACCTATATCGGGCTCTGCCCACTATATGCCCGCCCACCAAATATGATATATTTTGGCTTAGCATAAAGGCTTAGCAATAAACCATACAAAAAAATCTGCATGTTTATGGTTTATTATGGATTTAATATAAGGTACAGTCTGTAACCTACCTCAAGTATTAGTTATTACAGGAGAGATTCTTTGTCATACCTACTTATATAATATACACAACATACACTAGCGATCCGCATACATAATGTATCAATCATTTAGTTACGACTACCGCCCCCTACTCTGTAGGTGATGTAACTTTCAAAAGCTTCAATAAACTATATATTAAACTAATATTAACACGAAGGGACAGAAAAAGGTAAGGTACGCAGAAAGGGATTTTCATTACATTTTCATATTTATGAACGAAATTGGAAGCTAATATGCGGGATTCTCCGGAAGATGGGACATAACAGAAAATATTACGGTCAAGATTGAAATTTTATTTATGAAGTCGTGTGGTGACCGCCAAAACATTGTTCTTCGTTGTACTCAATGTGTACTCAATTCATTTCTAGAATAAAAATTAACAAAATATTTTAACAACATAACATAGCGTCACGCCTTTTCCCATACGGGGTGGCAGAGGCACAACTGTGCCCAGTACAAGCCAGATTTAAAATATTTTAAATTAATCATATAATGTAGGTTGCTATAGCCAAGTCAGTTATTTACAGTTTTGTAAACAAAGCCGATTCTGAAAGCAACTTGACTACTACAGGCGAAGATAAAAAGAAAATAAGTAAAGCATGCCTCAGCTAAGCAAAGCCCTAAGACCATAAAAGCCTACGAAAAGTAATAAAACAAGTAACCTTGTTACTACTGAACCCATAGGCATTGAGCAGGCAGCATCGATACTGGAGATTTACGAAAGGGTCAGAGTGACCCTTCTATCTAAACAAAGGACAAGTGTTACCTTCCCTTTTGTTTTAAGTGCTGCAATAAATCGAAATATGGGAAGGTTACG
Source organism: Argyresthia albistria (assembly GCA_963457715.1). Taxonomy (NCBI): domain Eukaryota; kingdom Metazoa; phylum Arthropoda; class Insecta; order Lepidoptera; family Argyresthiidae; genus Argyresthia; species Argyresthia albistria. The sequence goes on from OY735258.1 coordinate 9,669,815, forward strand.
CCACTTGTTTTATCTTATCACTGTTATAATAAATAATCATTGAGTTATAAAAGGTTACACTAGAAAAGTCCAAAAATAACAGTGTTACTTTAGTGACAAAATGATAGGAAGAAAGAAGTGGACTAATCGGAGGGCGAAGAGAATAATGATTCAATTGCTGACGATTGTCATTAAAAACAGCTATTATGTCTATTTTCTCTCAAACTATGAACGTTAAACACTTTTTTGTTACAATTTACTGTATCATCTTTGTTTTTCTGTAAAATAAGAGCGTTTTTTTTAATTGCTCCTATTAGAAAAGGTCTCTTTTTCTGCAACTTTATGTCATTTCTATTCAGAATCATGGAGAAAAAATGTGTCCCAAAAATTAATATATATTTTTGTTTCCACTTAGTTACATACATAAAAATCATCTGTAAAACCGTAATGAAATAGGAAAAAAGTACTTAGGATATTTTTTTCTCCATTAGGGCTGAGAAGAGCTCGCGATTCTGAATAGAAATGACTTAAAACTTGCAGAAAAAAAGGCTTTTTCAAATAGGGGCAATTTGTTAAAAAAAACGCTCATAATCGATTCCTAAGAACATACTAACATACGAGTATCTGAAGCAATTTACTGCTCGGAACATAGTTATAATGATCCTTTAGATGTTGCAGGAAATCATGAATCTCTCACAACATTTCACGTATGAAAGAAACTCGTACAACGATGTAAATATTACATAGCACTCGAACCCAGAGCGCTACTTCGCCTAAAATCATCATAAAAACTCATACTTCATTGCTGAAAGACCGTATAAACTGACTGTAATGTAATGGCATTGGCTGCAGTAGCGAACAGTTGAATTATTCAAACTACTCACTTGAGGCTAGCGGGAAAATGGCGGGGGTAGGGGGGAAATTTTCATATTCCCATTAGGAAGTTCCGTTTGTGTAGAACGAGGTAGGAGAGCTTGTCCTGTCCAAACTAAAATGACGCGCCTTACTCCTTCATTTGCGTTAACGTGTATGGGTGAAAGCGACAGTGGGGCGCATCATTTCAGTTTGAACAAACTCTACTACAAATTAGGTTGTTCTGTTGTGAAAAATCTTGTAGGGACGTGCAGTAGGTACCTACTTCTTTTACCCAACTGAGCGAATTTCACCAATGAAGAGTAACTTTTTACTCGAGAGTATCTTCTACTTTTTCATAGAATGACCTCATTTTGAACTGTTATTGTCATTCAAATTATCCCCGGGTTAGTTATTTCCGCATAACTATTTGTTGGTAAAATCCAACCTAAGGGTTATAATTTTGGCCGAAATGCTATATTTAGGTAAAGTCATATATTCCCTTTGAACTTCTTAACTCCTTATCAGAATTTGACAAATTGGACATTGTTAGAAGCCTCTTTATCGTCCGCTGGTTAATGGTTATACTCTAAACTTGATTTCTCCCTCCAGAGGCCAAAATTACAGGTTATAATTGAAACAAAAAGTAAACTTTAGAAAAAACCGACTTCCACAAACCCTATTTGATTAGATTTGAGTTTAGTATCTAATCCAGTTACCCCCTTATCCCCCCCCCTTGGGGAATTAATTTTGTCAAATCCCATATCAGTGCTACCCCACGCTACTAAGGAACCCCTGTAAAAAGTTTCATGGCTCTAGGTCCACCGGTTTAGGCTATGCGTTGCCTGCCCGTCAGCCACGCATTGTATTTGTACCTAGTATTGAGCAGATCTGGTGGCCATATGTGGTCTTCATCAGCAGTTCCGCATCACAATATTATGCTTACCATGTGCATTTGCACGAGTTATTATCAAAAACACAAAAATCACTATAGGTCTGCCTATAATATTTGAAGAGTTCCCTCGATTTCTCCAGGATCCTATCATCAGATCCTGACCTGGTGTCAATGGGACCAATGGAAAGGTAAACCCTTTTAAACAAAAAAATAATTTTCCAAATCGGTCCATCCGTTTAGGCGCTATCGAGGCACCTACATAAAAAAAAAAAATAAAAAAAAAAAACAAACAAACATCCGGACGAATTGTAAACCTCCTCCTTTGGGAAGTCGGTTAAAAAATATTTATTTTTATACAGAGTGTAACAGAAAGGGGTGTACAAGCCGAAAGAGGGCTGTTAGGGTCATCATTCTGTACAACTTTCACTATGGGACCGACTTGATCAGAGCAACTTTATTTTTTACTCCACCATACAGATCACCTAGCGCTAGGCCCGAAATGTACTGAGTTAATAAAAATAAAGTTGCTCTGATCAAGTCTGTCCCATAGTGAAAGTTGTTCAGAATGATGGGTCCCTAACAACCCTCTTTCGGCTTGTACCCTTTCTGTTACACCCTGTATAAAGGACCGTGTTTGGTATCAAAGTAATGAGATTAATTAGAACATGCTAAATTTATTTATACTACTAGCTCAGCGAGCTTTGTTTGCATTTCGTGGGATCGTAGAGTATTGACCGTTTGGAGGTTATCGGTTTCAATTTCAATACTTTTTAGAGCACGATATGTTTTGGTTTCGAATCGCAGTTGAAAAATGGCCAGAGGGGTTTTAGGAGTCGAGTCTTGTTCGGAATGTTTTGCCAACCGTTGGCCATATGCCATGCCTTCCCATGCATGACGTTTACAGTCTCTACGAAATTCTCTCAGGGGATTTCGCCAGTTTTGCGTCTTCAAAAACAGGAAATAAGAAAAATCCGTCAAGTGCCAGTCGGAAATCCACACGAAGGGTACCAGAAATAGGAGAAAACAGGTCCCTTGTACCCTCATTGTTTGTTAGAATGTCGTGTGGTTCATTATTTGTTAGAGCGGCAATAGAAATACACAATCTGTGACCATTTCAACTCTACCAAATTCGGTTCTTCAGATGTATAGAACCCGCTGACAAACAGCCGTTCGGACAGTGGACGTTTAGTAATAGGGCCCTGTTTGGCACCCTTTGGGTACGAAACCCTAAAAGCAAATGCCAGCCAACGTTGCTCATCGTTGGATTAACACTCCATTCAAAATTACCATCCTAATCACCCCACAATGTTGCTAATTCGGCTCCCAAATCTTCAGACGTTAGGTGTCGTAGCGTAAATAAGATTACGGCCGGCAATTTAATTAGGGCTACCCCAAAATGTATGCAACATATTCAGGTCACGACGCAGCAGTGTCAACCCTCGAGGCCGTGACTGTTTAACTTGGTTAGCAAGTTTTGAATCGCACCCCGATGTTTTAAATAAGTTAGCTACTTGGCTTTCGGGGTGCGCTGGGAACGCGGGTGGTTGAATCTTTAGTTTTTAGGGTACCGTACCTGAAGGGTGCCAAACGGGACTAATAAACCCACGCTGTCCGTCTGTCCGTCCGTCCGTCTGTCCATCAGCGGGTCCTAGAGCACGAACCGTAATAGCTAGAAAGTTGAAATTTTCACAGAATGTGTAACAACAAATATTGAAATACGAGAGATGTTACAAATTAAAGGGGGTCCTTGTACAAGAGGCGTGTTTTCCTTCCGACTTCCCAAAGGAGGAGGTTTACAATTCGTCCGGATGTTTTTTTTTAAGTATGTTCCCTGATAGCGCCTAGACGAATGGACCGATTTGGAAAATTATTTTTTTGTTTGAAAGGGTTTACCTTCCCATTAGATAAGGATGATTGGGGGGATAAGGGGTTACTAAATCTAATCAAATAGGGTTTGTGGAAGTCGGTTTGTTCTAAAGTTTACTTTTTGTTTCAATTATTAATTTTCTTCTTGTTTTTAGGGTTCCGTACCCGAAGGGTGCCAAACGGGACCTTATTACTGAGACTTCGCTGTCCGTCTGTCCGTCCGTCCGTCCGTCCGTCCGTCCGTCCGTCCTGTCTGTCACCAGGCTGTAACTCATGAACCGTGGTAGCTAGACAGGTGAAATTTTCACAGATGATGTATTTCTGTTGCCGCTATAACAACAAATACTAAAAATTAAAAGAAATTTAATATTAAGGGGGGCTCCCATCCAACAAACGTGATTTTTTTTGCTCATTTTTGCTCGATATTGATAATGGTAGCAGGTAGACGCTTAAAATGTTCACAATATATTGAGTATATTATTTACTTAAAAAACAAATAATTAAATTATAATTAAATTAATATTTAGGGGGGCTCCCATACTTTTTTTTTTGCTGTTTTTTATAGATAATGGTACGGAACCCTTCGTGCGCGAGTCCGACTCGCACTTGGCCGGTTTTTTTTTATTGTTTTGAGTGCTTAAGTTGTGTTGTACCATGGAGCAAATCTATGGTTGTACGATGGTACGGTATACCCTTCTTGTACGATTCCGACTCGCACTTGACCGATTTGTTATGATCATCTCTGTATACTCATGGTACAAATAAATATGATCCCACGGTTGACGTCTCGAGTTTGATAGGCGTATCAGTCGTGGGTGTCGCGCCACTATTTTGATGTTGTTAGCACACAGTAAGCCCAATCCACGACCGACCACACAACTTGTTATACATATGTAGGTAGTGGTTATATTGAAGTAGATGAAAAAAGTGCTAAATTGTAAAAAAACGTATTCTGTACTTATAAGTGTTTAGGTAGCCCAGGCATACAATCACAAAAATAAGGACACCGAACACTTAATAGCTCGATGATTCATATGCACAAATAAGGGTCACTTTAACTCAATAAGCTTAGATACGTCAGAAATATTTGTATTATATATTGCTCCCCTCCCGGTTGTTGAATACGTTTGTGTTAGATAGCAAATGCATTTTCTTGTGTGAACTGATCCGAGAGAAAGTTGTAGACTAGTAGGAGCTCTGCCAAAGCGTTGTATCGGGGCAGGGGCCCAATGATGTTAACAAAATGGCGGCTCAGTGGTAATAACGCGCTGACTACTGTCGAATTTACATACAGTCTTCCCACGATCTTCTGGCACTTGAGTGACGTTTACATGGGGGCGATGGTTCTACGCAACTTAACGCAATGAACCTGTCATCAAGAGGTAGTTTTAACTGTTACCGTATGCCAAAAGATCGTTGGAAAGCTGTACAGAGTAGAAGTGTCAAAGTTATGTCACCATCTTCTGTGTTTACAGTGCCACCAACTTAACTTTTCAGGTGATAGCGGTCGCTAGTGTCATAGTAGTCTTCATAATAGCGGACATAGTTTAATAGAATTCTCTTTGATGGCGGATGACAAGTCCGTAGTACCAATTTTTTCCACCTGAACAGCTAAGTTGTTGGCTCTGTACACATTTAGTTTACAGTTGCTGTTGGTAGATAATTCTGGTTGCTTTGTGATTAAGATGTGTAGATTTATTGAAGTACTATCGTATATCTCGTGCTCGATATCTAATGCTGACTGTACAGAATTTTACCTGTCGTGTATTGGAAACTAAGACAGTTAATAAATAATAATTATCAATTATTGATCACATAATTGACATTGAGCCATAATTTTGATAGCGTAATCGGGACTCAGGATGTACGGTCGCGAGATAGGATAGCGCGTTTTGCTCGACTGCATATCCGGGAGGGTGATGCAGGGAAACATCATTTTATTTCAGCTTATGTGTTAAGAAATCTACATAGAAAACATTAACTTGTTTGTACGTATTCATGCGGAAAAGGGCTAGCCTGCACGAGCTAAAGACCGTGCACGTAATAATTTGACGCAATGTACTTAGGTCACAATATATCGTGTCCAAGCAGCCATTTAGGGAAATAATATCATTTCCGAAAATAAAATTCTCCGACCTGAATTTTTCATTCTGAAGAGTCACTCAAGAGGTTTTCGTTAGATCAGTTATATATTTTTTTGGAGGTTAGGTTGTAATTTTGTTCACACGTTTAAATACTAGCCCTTGAATAATAGAAGCGAGTTATATAGAAAACTAAATAATAGGTATTTAATAATAATCCGGAATAATTAGTAATAGCTCGATAGCTCGTATTCAACAGACGGAATCGTGCAGGTCTCACTTCATCAGGTTAGGTATACTGACAGTTCCGGCGCTTTAATTACTTGTACTGATGGATGGTCTAGCTAAGAATATTCACAAAATAGAAAGCCAAGAACCGAGACATACACGAGAGAATTCTCGTAGAAAAGACTTCCCGATAGTATCTGCACCTAGGTTAGAAGTAGCAAGACATTCAGCGGGTTATCAGTCACTCAGGTTATTTAAGCAACTTCCGATTGAGCTTAAGCTCCTCGTCACGCACAGCAGTTTTAAAGATAAGCTTCATAAGATAAGATTCATATTGAAAATGTGTCCATATAGTATTGACGAATTCTGCAATCAATCAAAATAACATTAACCAATTATTATTTTTTGACATGATATTTAATTGCTTGTGTTTATGAATTTATTTATTTATTGTGACATGTGACCTGCGAATGATTAATTTTAGTGTACATTGCATTATTTCACTTATTATTACTGTTATGCCAGGTATGTTTATTTGTATTGAATAATTTATTTTACATATGGGTATAATTTTATTTTATTTTTATTTTAATTTAATTTAAGTTACATTTTATTATATTTCAGCTCATTGAACTGTTATATGACTTTTTAAGTTTTAATTTTAATTAATGTCTACTTCACACACAATTGTACTATTGTTTATGAATAAATACTATTGAATTATTGAACTATTAATCATAGAAGATATACTACCAGTCGACATGCTAAATAGGTAACGTAAATATCAGTTATCATTTTATTCAAATCTTAACTATTTAATTGCCAATCTTGTAGTTCTTTTTAAATCATATTCACAACAGCTGAAGCAGTATTTGCTTTTAGCCTCCAATTTGAAAACGTTGACCCAGCAGCATTCGCATTTTGAGTGGAAATAAAATCAACTTTTGCCCAAACAAAAATTATCTCTTACACAACATTTAATTAACATTCGGGGTTGAAGGACATAAAATAAATGAAACGAAAAATGTAAATTTGAGCTCGATACTAAATATGGTAATGGTGGATATTACATAACGAAACTGCGCTACATAAAAACGTATGGTTCCCGCCTGTTCTACTCAATTCGTGAAAGAAAATAAAATCAAATGATATTGTTGAAAAGTAATAAATTTGTTGACATATCAATTGATCAAGTTAATAATTTATTTCGGATCACGTTGATTATTCCATGTTCCTCGGAGCTAATTCAGGAGAATGGCGTTGCCCATAGAATTAGGCTTAGTCTTTAATGTAGAAAAAAACCGGCCATGTGCAATTCGGACTCGCGCACGAAGGGTTCCGAACTATAAAAACGGCAAAAAAAACATGTCTGTTGTATGGGAGCTCCCTGAAAATTTTATTATATTATTATTTTTAACCGGCTCCAAAAAGGAGGTGGTTCTCAATTCGGTTGTATATTTTTTTTCTCATTATTATTTTTAATGTGTTACATCGAAACTGGTAGATAGGTACTATTTATGAACCGATTACAAAAAATATTTTTTTGTTTGAAAGGGTTACTTAAAATTGGTCCCATATCATGAAAATCAGGAATCGGTCCAGTAGTTTGATCACTACGTCAAAATATCTGAAAAGTATAACGTTTTAACGTATTAACGGTAAACAAAATTACGTATTACGACTGTGGGCTGACTGAAGGGACCGATATTCGTCTAAGTATATTATGGACTTAACAGCTAAAAACAGATGTAGTAGGCTCGTGTTCGTGTTTTTAGACGACATTCGCAACGCGAGCAGAGAGGATTGAGTAAAAAGGTCTTGAAGTCGGTTTTTTTAAGTTTTTACTTTATGAATTATTTATATATAGTACTAGCTGACCCGGCAGACTTGTACTGCCTCAATTTAATATGAACTTTATTGAATAGCAATAAAGTTCAAATTGACTCTAGAAAACGATTGACTCTAGAAAACGTTTGTACGGGAATTAGAAAAGGGCTGTTTTTAGGGTTTTCCCGGAAATTATTCGATTTTTTCTCGCCTTTTAAACCTTCCCTAGACCTCCACGAACATTTCAAGACTAAGATAAGATAAATCCGTTCAGCCGTTCTCGAGTTTTAGTGAGACTAACGAACAGCAATTCATTTTTATATATATAGATTTGTTGTTATAGCGGCATCATCTGTAAAAATTTCAACTGTATAACTATCAGGGTTCATGAGATACAGCCTGGTGACAGACCAGACAGACAGACGGACGGAGGACAGCGAAGTCTTAGTAATAAGGTCCCGTTTTTTACTCTTTGGGTACGGAACCCATAAAATGAAATGAAAATGATATCATCTCTAGAATACAAGGTGTTTTTAAAGGATGTATTCTGAAATAGAAAGTCTGTAACTGCCGTTTTGGGCTACGCTCCTGTCAAAAAACATTTAAGGAATCTGTAGGTTATGTTAATAACTAGCTGAATCGACTCCTTCTGTCGAACTACATTTTGCAAGAAAACAAGATTGAAAAATATTGTTTTTTTTTATTAAGGGGACCTTTTTTAGAATTCACTGAATAATTAAAAAAAAGTACATTCGAATCTGCCATCCCATATAGGGTGGCAGAGAGGTAGATATAACTGTGCCCACCGTGCTTTCAGCCAGTGATTCAATACTCCATAACACATAGCAATTATTTTTTATACATATGGATTCAGCTAACAAACACGGTGGCTTCTGAAATTTCATTCACATCCCATTTAAAAACGATTTTTTGTTGGTCCTCGACGGGATCAGGCCGAAATGCGATACGGCTTCAAAATTTAAATTTTTCATTGAACGAACAAAGCCGTATTGGGAGCTTAGCTTTGTACCGATATCGCTATGATCCATCTACAGGATGTAGGAAGTATATGCCTAATCCATAAAAACCATGCCTTAAATCATGTGCAGATTAAGTTGAATAGAATTATAAAATATTTATTGTCAATATAATTCCTTTTTCTACGCTTTCGAATATGGCTAGATTTTTTGACTTCCACCCTGTACGTACTCAGGATTGACTGAGTAGAGTTCTACCCTTTCAATTTCACGCTTTTCAGGATTGACTGTAGTCGATAATTTCAGCGCCGTTGTTGCCCTAGGTATTGGAACGTCCAATGTCGACAAAGTACCACAATCTTTTGTTCTGTTTTTTTATAGGTTTTGAACTTTATCTGGTTCACCAAAGGCATGTTTTTAAGACAACATAGCACAGCGTCACGCCAATACCCATATTATGGCGTGGCAGGGGCAAAGTTACGCCCACGTCTCCCAGCCAGTTATTAAAATGATTTCGTTGATTGCTCTGTTAACCCTTTTGTTCACACATCGCTGTTCATTATTGTTATTAACTAACTATTTAAGTAATCGTAAACTTAGATCGGCGTCTTGGAAACCGGGTAGTTCCGTTGTAGGGTTGCCCAGTTTTAAAGTCAAACTGAATTCAGATTTGCTTTAACTCGACCATTAGCTTGATTTGAGCTTCCTAACCTCTCTAGCCCGTGATCCCTCAAAAGGGAAAGCCAACACGTAAACGTTCCTTTTGAACTGGAATTGGACCCACTCAGTAAATTACAGGCTTATATTTTGCGCTCTTTATGTCATAATGGACATAAAGGCTTATCCGGGTATTCGTGTGGATTGGAATATTTTTAATTTTGCGTTAATAGAACACTGAAATGCTTTTTTGACGGTGTCATCAATCTCTGTTTTTTTATTTTTTATTAATGTATGGCTATGATGAATATGGCTAGCCTCTTGTCACGCAAAATGGAATATCGAATCACTAGCTAAGTGGGCGCAGTTGTGTCTGTGCTTTCCCGTACGGGAAAAGGCGTGACGCTATATTATGTTATGTTAATTTTGGTATTTGGTCTATTTTATTTTAATATTTATCGTTGTGCACTTATGTAGGTATACCTTTTATTAAATTATCCTCTCCATCCTAGGTTTGCTGGAAGAGTTGTCTTATTAGAGATAAGCTCGCCTTTGTACATGTTTTTTCTAATATTAAGTGTCTGTATTATGTTTTCTGTGCAATAAAGTATAAAGTAAAGTAATGTAAGTCGATGCATAATGTCGATGTTCGTACTGAAACCCGCAAACGCGTTACGGTATCTCACGCACTTAACGTAGCTCATTTTATTTCGCAACCAAACGTGCCACAGTCCCAAAGGCAATTATCTTCTACACTCGGAGGAAGATTAAAAAGATTTAAGTACAGTGGTCTTATGTTGATTTTGCGTGTTTTTAATTGTATATGTATAGTATAGGAGCAGTCAGCAGCTACTTCAAGTGTTCAAATGTCTACACATTCAAAGAAACATGATAAAATTATTTCAACATCCACATTAGCATCTGTTGATATAATTTGGACATTTTGGTTGTGAAGATGTCGGCGGCCGATCGTTGAATCGGGCTCATCATGCATGTGCCTCGCCATTTCATGATATGCCCAAGCCATTACCGGGCATATCGTGATATGGCGGGTTTTAACGAAAACGTGTCTTTTTAAAAACATTTTTATTCAGCACTTCATGATGTTTTTTGTGTTATACGTTTAAAAAGAACACGAAGACTGTTCAGGGGCTTCGCTTCACTCGCCCGCTAGTCTTCACCTAAGCTACCGCAGAGTTTGCCTTAAGAGATTTCATGGTTTCATGATATTTCACATTTGGGCACGTTACCCAGTTCTACGATTGGCCGCCGACATAGATAATTCTTAGTAGATGAGTGTAGAATAATTTCATGATCATGCATGGCATCATGAAATGATCAATCTATCCCGGCCACGATATGTCAACAATATTCCCTGAAACTTACCATTATCTTTCTGACAAATCTTATCTCCATATGTGGTGGTAGACAAAGCACCAGCAAGGATCAAGGAGTCTTGATATTAAAAGTATGTCAAGATTTACCATATTTTTAGCAACTAAATCCAAATCCTAAACCAGGTGCACACACACCGTAGTCGAAGTATGTTGCCGTTCGGAAACCTTGCAACGATATTCCACATTTCCCCTCAGAGAGGAAGGGGGTGGGGAGCCTTTAATCAGCTACTCTTCTCCCGGAGGAAAGTGGGGATGCATTATTCATATAATGCTTTATCAAAAACCACCAATCATAATACGTGATACTGAATATTGAATGTGGAATAATATCATTGTTTTATTATTGTAACGTTAACACGTTGAATAGGGTAGGGATCTGCTTATTATTTCAAAACTCTGACAAAACTGGCAAGCAAGGTGCAGTCTTTCAACTCTTTTGTAGTGACGTTTACAGGGGGCGCCAGCTCTACGCAATATAATGCAACGGACCTGTCATCAACACAGGCCTTTCTTTCCTCATTGGTCAACAAGCGTTTGTTCCACCTGTCGCCGCGCGCCAAAAGACGTCCAAATGTGCAACCGACAACGTACTGACAGTATGAAACGTCATTTATGTTATGTTTGATGTTTTAGTTCTTTCAGTCGAGAGATTGTCATTCTCCTAGCCGAAAAGGAAAAAAAAATGACATTAAAATTAGGGGAAATTAAGTTCTCATCCCCTTGCAATACACTTTAATTAACGTCTTGGTAGTCACTGTCAAAGTCGAGCACTATTTTGTGCTTCTGCGAGCAGTAGGAGGACCGACTTTACAAAAGGAGGAGGTTTACAATTCGTCGGGATATTTTTAGGGTTCCGTACCCGAAGGGTGCCAAACGGGACCCTATTACTGAGACTTCGCTGTCCGTCTGTCTGTCTGTCACCAGGCTGTATCTCATGAACCGTGGTAGCTAGACAATTGAAATTTTGACAGATGATATATTTCTGTTGCCGCTATAACAACAAATACTAAAAAATAAAAGAAACTTTATATTAAGGGGGGCTCTCATACAACAAACGTGATTTTTTTTGCTCATATTTGCTCGATATTGATAATGGAGCAGTTAGACGCTTAAAATGTTCACAATATATTAAGTATATTATTTACTTAAAAAATATATAATTAAATTAAAATTAAATTAATATTTAGGGGGGGGGCACCCATACAACTTTTTTTTTTTTTTTTTGCGGTTTTTTATAGATAATGGTACGGAACCCTTCGTGCGCGAGTCTGATTCGCACTTGGCCGGTTATTTTTGCATGCTAGTGGTCGTTATTAATAACAAAGTATTTTCCATTTTACAGGTACGTTCGGGTTCCAAAAGGCTGTCTAATACAAGTTACTACAGGATAAATGAACGTAAAGTAAAGTGTGTAATTCGTATTCGTAAGCGGCTTCCATTTTCCATATTAGAGTAGCGAACAAACATTTTCTCGTTACAGCCAGTATTAAACCACTTTAGGAGATTGCCCGGTGAATTTCATATACTCATGAAATTGCACTCAAAAACTGTTTTTTTTTTATATAAAGTTTGAGGGCTGCTCAAGTTCTTTATAAATAAAGATCATCTTTTGCATATCTGCTTTCTAATCGATAATTTCAAGATGACCGGTTATTTTTAAATTCCTGCTTAGATAATTAGTTATTTCAAGAATTGTTTTAAAAACACATTAATCATCAATAATAATAACTGTAACCTTGTCAATCCAAAAGTGCTAGATCTTGAACCTGAAAACCCTAACGGCGAAGTTTTTGTTTTTAATTTGAATTCAGCGCTTACTTTAGTTAGAATATATGTAACGGGCAGTTGGCCAACTCAGGGCTTAGTAATTGCGTTCCTAAGAGTTTATGGCATAGTTCCTGAAACTATGTCGGTGTGTAATGACTATTAGATTTTACAATACAGTCAATTGACGTGCTAAATAAAGATATTTTCGCCCGACTCCTCTTAAGTGCCCCCAGAAAAAAAGAAGAATATGACGATAATATTGTAGAGATCAAACATTGTAAACCCCAGCTAACGTAATACAAAAATGCATTAAAACAAACTTTCTGTATCGCTATTATAAAACCTATTTAAACTTTTTGTACTCTAGACCTCCATGTAATTGCCAGTTCAACACTGGCTGAAAATACTGCAGCAGGATATTTGAAAAAAGAATTCGCCACCAAATTGAATTTCTTATTGGCCTACAACCAGCCAGTCCGGTGTCGGGCTAGGCGCTAAATCAGTACAATCGTTGTTTAAAATGTAAAACGTGTGCTCTGCCCCTTGAATTTGTTAGCGCGACGCGATATCGCTGAGTAAATAATTGCGGAACGCAGCCTAATGTGGAATTCTGAACGCATCGTAAGATAGATGCTCTGCTAATGGAGGTTGGGTGAAAGAAAAACATAATTTTGGCGCGTATTGACTTGTGTCGAGGACTTGGCGTAGATAGTATCGAGTGTGTTCCGCGCGTAACTAATCATAGTAAAAATATATTTTATTTTAATTGTCATCAAAACACTCCTTGGATGTTTTGACTCAAAAGGCTTTGTAAACATTTCTGTCCTAACTTTAATCCGTCAATTTCCCAGAGGCTTAGTTCAATATCAGCAGTGTACTGAAGTACAGTACAAACTTTGCCCGAAAACTGAATTTCAGCACTTATTGGGAAAGCAATGGCAATACCTTTACTCTTAAACTTGTCCAATAACAATGAAGCTTAAGTGCTTCCCAACAACACCTTGGTAATCCTTGAAAGGCTTTACTTTGCCGTGTTTCATAACAGTTTTCAATTAAAATTAAATTTAGTAATGCGGTTGGTTTGGCGGGTTTCTGTGACCATACCGCTACCGCTACCGCCGCCCTACCGACCGACCCACCGCCGATGATGTGCGAAAGCCTTATAGGTAATTGAATATCTTTCAAAATGCATCTTTTCCATCGTGAGGAAACCTTCATTACTCCATAGCTGCGGCGATGGACTAGCCCAATAAACATAAACATGAACATAAACATTTACATACAGGCACATACATTGCTTCTGGCCCCACACTAGGATAGCCTGTGTCGTGGGAACCATAAACAGCTACATCACAAACATGTAAACATCCAAGACCTGGGGGTTTTATGTCACGCAAAATGGGGTATTGATCCACTGGCTAAAAGTGGGCACAGTTGTGCCTCTGCCACCCCGCACGGGAAAAGGCATGACGCTATTTAATTTAATTATTATTATTATCTTTTCCATCTACCATTTGAATTTGATTCCATTCTTTTATCGTTGACGAAGTGTACCCTGTTATGTTAGTGGCAAATGGAATTTATGCCCGTCGTTTTCCTTTACGTTTCTTGTAACAATCCTATTGAAATACAATATTTAGGGGCGATCTTTCAAGACCCACTTTTGGTTTGTTAATCAAAACACGCAGTGCGCTAACATGCTATGTGACATGTTAGCGCACTGCGTGTTTTGATTATATATGGTATATTATGTTACCGTATTTTTTTTCTAGGATTTTTTGCAAACTTATACCATAATCTCCCTCGCTCGTTACTTCCCCCCACCCTCCCCCGTAACAATATCGCACGCAGCATTTTCTTAGTTCAATGTCCATGACTGTCATATTTATTGACTAGTTTCTTTCAGAATCGCTGACCAGATTGGTCGCAAAACTCTCTTTCTCTATTCATGATCGTGATCTGAAAGCGGTATTGGTACTGCTGTACTGAAGGAATAGTTTCCGAAACGTTCCTTTTGAGAATTTTCTAACGTTCCGTTCCGTTACGTAAACCGTTATTATTCTGATTCGAAATCGGTCGGGACATCATCATTATTCTAATTAACTCTTATTTAATATTGTACTTTTCTGTCCATACTAGGTTTGTTGGAAGAAATCTCTTGTTTAAAGATAAGCTCGCTTTGTAGATGTGTTTAAAATTTTCCTGTCTCTAAATTGTTTTATGTCTGTAAAACGGACACTGTTTAAGATCCCGAATCTTGGGTGATTATGGGACACGAGTAACAGGGGGGCAATTCTGGCGCTAGCAAGATCATGTCCATATCCATTTGAGATACCGAAATCTCTATCTAAAACAAGAAAAAGCTATTCGTACGACTAGAAAGAAAAAAAGAAAGAAAGAAATATTATAAGGACAGTGAACACACTACAATTACAACTACAACAAAGAGACAGCCTAGACTAGCCTTTCGGCCAACCGAGATATCTCGACCCGTCTTCGATCGAAATAAATATAAATTAAGATCGTTTTTTACGGATTTAGGCGATATCAAAACCGATATCTCGACTGCGGAGATGATCTCGATAGCGAGCAAATCGGGGCCTGGTCCTCCCGTTTATACCTTGACTGTTACGAAATTCATGGAACTAGCGCCATTACACCGCTATCGCCTTCAAAGATAAGACATCAGAAGAAAAGACAAGAAGCAGCCTTTTGTAGGCTCTCAATCCAGAACTCACCGCGGGCTATTGGGAATTATAGTACAGACTCTCATGTACGTCTTACCATAAAACTTTGCGGAATATAAATATATGTATCTATCAAACTATATAAAAATAAAATATAAATATATCAAATATAAAAAATTAAACAAACATTTACATACAGGCACATACATTGCTTCTGGCCCCACACTAGGATACCCTGTGTCGTGGTAACCAGAAACAGCGACATTACAAACATGTAAACATCCAAGAACTGTTTTTTTTTGTCCCCAGCCGGGATTCAAACCCGGGACCTCTCGCATGGTAGGTAGATGCGCCACTGCTACGCCACAGATGTCGTCAAATATAAATATATCCCTTGCTGATATATCAAACTCTCTCATCGGAACTTGGTTTGCTGGAAGAGATCTCTTTTTAGAGACAAGCTCGCCTTTGCACATTGTTTTATTTACTTTTTGTCCTTCAATTAATTTTATGCAATAAAGAAATTATTATGATCCATTTGAAAAAGCTATCGTCACGGGTCGAGCGCTCGAGCGGTATCGACTTCCCAAATTACCAGGGTGGCGAGTCGCGTACGGGTATGGCTTGGCAGTGTCTATAGCGAGAGCGCAAAATTGTTTTGTTTGTAACGCGGTGCGTCTCGCTCGGCACACCGTCGACAAGTCAAAACATGTTTTTTTGCGCCCCACTATTAGCCACTGACACGCAATTCCGTACGCGACTCTCGATCCTGCAAATTTGTTTTAAAGCATTCATGTATTAAATAATAATATTATAAATAATAATAATATTATAATGTGCCTCTGCCGCGCAGTAGTAGAGCGGACACGTTGCTACAACTAATCTTATTTTGTATAAATTTATTTTTCTGATCCTTTCTATTTCTGCATAATTTCTTGTCTCTTTTACTTCTGCTTTGAACTGTGATTCTATTTTGTGTATTGTGACGTCTGAATAAACGCTTATCTTATTACTTTAGCACCAATAAAAATTATTTGTGAAAGTAGTTTCTGCTTTCGGCTACCCTCACATATAATAAAGTATGCAATCACTGGCTAAAAGTGGGCACAGGTGTGCCTCTGCCACCACGTATGGGAAAAAGCGAGACCTTATATTAAGTATGTGTAGTGTCTGCTGCTGCACTATTTCCCTGGGTCGCTATCCTTCATTCGCCTCAAGCTATTAGGATTATGAGAGGCTATCTGCCTTCAAAGACTTCACTTTCTGTGTGCCACTAGCTCTTTTGACACTACGCTTAATGTGTCAAGACTGGTTAGTTTGGTCTACCCAGTGTACGTAAAAGTCCTCTTTGACGGTGCCTTTGTGTTGTGCAACCACGCAGTCAAAGTCACAGTTCTTTTTAGGGTTCCGTACCCGAAGGGTACCAAACGAGGCCCTATTACTAAGCCTCCACTATCCATCCGTCCGTCCGTCTGTCCGATTGTCAGCGGGCTTTATCTCACGAACAGTAATAACTAGAAAGTTGAAATTTTCACAGAATATATCATATCACTTCAATATAATGACATTCAATTCAGTATTAAAGATACGGGTTCATCAAAGGCCGATTTTAGGTAGAAAATGAAAAACATGAAAATATTTTGACAATTTCATATTCATATTTTGAAGTTCCAAATCAACAAAGTTCTTTCGCTAATACATATACTTTGGTATTTTTTTTCTTAAACCACATTTCCACGAGCAAGTTACGAGTTAGAAAAGAGCTTAAAAAGCTCGCAACTCTCTTTGTAAAAGTATTTTTTTCATAAGTTTCTTTCCAATATCATCGCAAGGGTAAAGCTAGGTCGTAGACATACTACTTATGTTTTGAGAAGGTCCAATTTTATTTATGTTGATTTGTAGACTTTTTGTCTGGTATAGATGTCTAAGTGTGTTTATTCATCATCAAAATATGAAATACCGCTATTTGGATCTTACTTTAAGAGCGGTATTACTAAACGCTCTATAAATATCAATATGCTAATAGATATACACAAAACCTATAATTTAGTGGTAATATTATTGGAGTATTGCATCACTGGCTGAAAGTGGGCACAGTTGTGCCTCTGCCACCCCGTATGGGAAAAGGCGTGACGCTATAATTATATAATACTCTACATGCACAAACACACACTAAATAGATAAGTGCTATATTGCTTTGTATTGTAATAATATATCTTATATCTCTTTTTCCTTACCTTAATTTCATTAAAATTCTAATTTAGCCTTAAAGTGAGAACCGTACTCAAAAATGTAATATTTATTGATGACCTAATATTGGGAAGAAACTGTCTCTCAAGACACAGCTCACGCTAATTTGAGGGACAGGGCATTCCATCTATGATGTACATTTGCTTGCAAATAAACGAAACGTTTTACTTTACTTACTTTACTTTTACTATTTATTTAGTTGTAGTTTTTTCAACGTACTGCATTGACGCAGGCAGCCTGCCAAAAATTCCCCATTGCCCCCAAATTGAACCCATCTAGTATTGTACCATCTGTCGAATTACCCCTTCTGGACATCGCTACTTTGCTCGTACTTATTATCTGCGTGATAGAGTCTACAATTCTTGGGATAAATAGACACGATCGTATTAAGGTAGACGATACAATATCATAAAGTAATTATGCCAAGAGCTTTGCATGTACATATTTGATTTCGAAATACACTCACTATCACTCCTCAGAACTTCGTAGAATTCCAAACTCCCATACTTATAATTTTACCCCTGAAAAATGAATCAAAGGCAAAGAATAGTGCATGTAGACGATTTTGTATCGCATCCCGATCTTAATTAAGCTATATTGTCTAACACCTAAATCCCTGCCGTCTGATAAACCAGCATACACCGGGCCTTCCCCCAATTATGGTGGATACACAGTATAGCAAGCATGTGAATGTAGCATTAGATTTTCATTCACATGCTTGCTCCCACAGTCGCCCAAAGTAGAGTAGAGGCATACAACTTACATGTTCAATGAATATTTATTTATTTTATTTTTATTGGTACCATTTTATATTTGTGCCATTACAGCAATCGAGCCAAGGCGGCACAAACAAAACACAAAATTGCTAATTAAATAATTACAAACATCATTCAAAACAATATATTCACATTAACAAAATTTAAATAATAATATTTGATAGTATCTGTAGAAATAATCGACTTGGACTTGCTAACACCCGGTTCCCGAAACGAAAATTTTCGTTGACAACGGGTCAATGCTCTCAGCCAATTGCGTGTCGCTATTTTCAACGAATCCTCGAGCTACATTTGACTACGCCTTCAAAAACTGGGGATAAGGGTAAGGATCTATTGCAGGCACAAACTTGTAAACTGCGGCGCGTTTGTGTCTCTGGCCTACAATAGGCTTGTGGCCAAGGTAATCCAATAAATCTAGGAACAAGTCTAAAGTTGTAGTAGGTATACTTATGTAGGTCTACCTTTTATTAAATTATCCTCTCCATCCTAGGTTTGCTGGAAGAGATCTCTTATTAGAGATAAGCTCGCCTTTGTACATGTTTTTTTCTAATATTAAGTGTCTGTATTATGTTTTCTGTGCAATAAAGTATAAAGTAAAGTAAAGCATTGTGTACAAAATGGCTTGACATTCTCATAATTGTATATTTCCAGCAGATATATTTTATAAAGTCTATTTTGTGCAAAAAAATACAGAATTTGATGGCACTCTTACATGACGTAATTCTGTTGTTATTTCACAGAACTCAAGAACAAAAGTTCCGTTTTGACAGTTCATAAAAATCCTCTATTTTGACTTGACAGGCCACAAGCCCATTGTTAGCTTGCAGCGCAGTTTGGCAAATTCTGGCAAACGCATTCTACATTTTAGTCTCAATTGCATTCCTTTCAATTCACTGGTGCAATTATTACAACAATCGGGTCATCAGCTGGACTGGCTAACATACAGATATTTCAAAGAGTTTACAAGATCACCTATTAATTACA
Source organism: Argyresthia albistria (assembly GCA_963457715.1). NCBI lineage: Eukaryota > Metazoa > Arthropoda > Insecta > Lepidoptera > Argyresthiidae > Argyresthia > Argyresthia albistria. The sequence goes on from OY735258.1 coordinate 9,689,038, forward strand.
TACTATAGTGTATCTGATATAACAGACAACTTGACAGATGTCAATCTTAGCCTGTTAGTGAGGGGATATTGCTCATAAAAATCGATTAATCAAAAGGATCGGGAATAATTTTACAAGATTTGCAAAGAGACATTAGAATAGATAATTATAGTTGAAAATGAACTAATTATATCCCTAAGTGCGGATATTAGTGATGACGATGACAACCCTTCTGTAAGTTCAACTAAATAAACAATTTTGTTTCTTTCCGATTATTTTAGTAAAATCCCTAGTGTTTTAAAAGTGGATTTTATGAAGTTTTAGGTTAGCTGTCAAGTTGCTTCTAAGCATGGATAGAGTATAGCTATGCTAAGAAATCACATACGTAGTAAATATCACCAGCGGATCTCACACATAGAAAGATATAATACAACTGAACGAGTACAAAAACATTAATACTCATAATACTGTACCTCCACATCACCTCATCTCTCAATAGCCTGTAGACGCACAAACAAACAATCGTTGCTTAACGAACCCCAATTAGTCCCTACGGTATCTCCCACGTCCTCGACATGAGGGCTTTGTACGGAACCCAAACAATAAATAGGAACCCCTGGAGAAGCGGTTCCGTGTACCTTTTAGTGTAGAATCGGGGAAAATGAAGCACTAATGGTGCATATTGTGCAGTTGGTTGGTGGTGTAGGTTTTCTTTAGTTAGGTAGGTTTTTAGTTGTCTTGGAAGCAATAGGCTTGCGTCCAAGATAATCCAATAAATCTAGGAACAAGTCATAAGTTGAAGCATTGTGTACAAAATGGTTTGACATTCTCAGAATTGTATATTTCCAGCAGATATATTTTATAAAGTCAATTTTGTGCAAAAAAGACGGCATTTGATGGCACTTTTACATGACGTCACTCTGTGGTTATTTCATAGAACTCAGGAACAAAAGTACAGTTTTGACAGTTCATAAAAAGTATCTATTATGTATGACTTGACAGGCCACAAGCCTATTGTATTGATTGGTTGTTGCTGTCTTTTCGGTCAAAGTTGGTTACAGATCGTAGTGTTATTATAATTTACCCAGTTTAGTAATAGATCGGAATCAGTACTATTATAAATTTGCGTAAGTAGCGTAAACCTGCATGTGTTTTATTTTGTTAATTTGCATTTGCATGTCTTCTCATAATATATTTTTTTGTGAATGCTGTCGCACACCTGTTATTAATGCGTAGGCGAGACCTAGCTGTAAGTCATTTATACTGTATGTAATGTATCGTCTACTGTATCGTTGGTGTGTCAATAAATAAATAAATAAATAAATAAATAATAAATAAATTTCGCCATCATGTTTAAAACAAATTTACTATGGTGCTCTTAGATTTTATTCAATCTTCTCAAACAGTCAAGTGCGAGCAGGACTCACGGACCAATTGACGGTTCCGATCACACTTGGAGAGCGTAACTGCTAAAGCGTAAAAACTAAAGTTTGATGTCATCCATGTAAACCGAATTACATATTTTTGCAGAAAGACAGAAACCTGTTTTCAGATTTTTCCCTTTACTCGGGAAGTACCTTATAGGTTTTGGGGCCATTGCGATTACTATGAAAATCAAACAATTTTACAGCTTAAACGGTGTCGTTAGCGTTCGATTGCGTTGACCTCTAGAAGGTTTATTTTTTACTGACCCACTGAGGCCAAAATGTACTGGGAAGTGAAAAATAAAGTTGCTTTGATCAAATCAGTTTCATAATGAAGTTGCTCAGAATGATGTCCCTAACAAAGTAGTTTCTCATTTTGCGTTAATTCATTTACACCTTGTATAGTAGAGGAACTAATAAATATTTTTCTACAAAACTGCAAAATTGCATTCTATGCTTATCAGTTTGTTCAGTCTAGCAGCAGCTAGATTCTAGAACGTTCTTTAGGGTTCAACTGTCAGTTTAACGCATCCACGGAACCAGAGAGTTACGGGATCCGATTCTAATATTTCCAATTTGCCACATACTGCTCTGTCGGTCGCTATAGGTTTTATTAGCTGCAACAATAAAGCAAATTTGAGTTAGCAAAGATGCTATCTTGTAGCTTTCCCAATTGCGAACATTTTAAACAATAATTAAATTAAAAGCATTTACTATAGTATAACGCTATTTCATAAATTAAAACTTACTATTTTGCATGCTTATACATAAGCTGAAAACACTGGGCATACTTTAAAATTAAGATCATCTTATTACTGTTTTCTTGCAAATAAATTTCATTTCATTTCATTTCATTTCATTTCACTTCATTTATAATTCTTAGGCCGACTTTTACCAAACTTTATGACAGCCGCTAAATGCAATTTTGAATGCGATTTATTTAAAAGACGGCCTTGTTAAAAGTAAATCTTGCCTAATAAATAATACTTACTGTTTGAAAGTAAAACTTACCCAGATTGCCTATAATATGTATGATCAATCTACTAAAACGGTGCCTTGATAGTGAGTAATTGTACAGATCGATATTAATATCGACAGTTGTACAACAAAAGGCCAGCAAAAGTACCTACCAATACAAAGGGAAATTTTTAAAGTATGTGTGTTTGGATGTACGATTTCAACCCAATTAGGTCCAAATAGCAGAATCGGGTGCCAGACAAGCAGAGCACAAGCCTGATTAGGTCTCAGAGGATTGTCTACGGGGCTCTGGTCTGTTTGCATACACGGGTATCTCATTTGCATTGCGATTGCACTGCGATTGCACTCCGACGTCACTATACTTGTACTTAAGTAGCTCCGTAGTTGTAGACTGCCGTTTTGAATGTTATAGTACCCAAAGTTGTTGATAGCATCTCAAGATTGCGTTGATAGATGAATTGTGAATTAATATTTGCGAGTCAAATAGGAATTCAGACTTGGTTTTGATTCGCATTACATAGTGACAATAGCATGAGTTTACGTCTAAAGAAAATAATAGGAACCAACAGCCTTTCACGTCCTTTCCGGGTAGTTTTATTCTCTCGCTTGCCGGGCTAAAACAAACGAATTTTCTACAAAAAAAACATTCTTTATTTAAATTAGGATCTTTCAAATATACTTGATTGACCCTGGCAAAATTAACCTCAATGATTGAAACAAAAGACTTCCACAAACTCTATTTAGCAATGTCAAGTGCTCTTTGAGTTTAATACAAACTGTAATCCCCTATTCCCCCCCCCCCCCCATGGAGAATTAATTTCATCAAATACCATCTCAGTGCTACCCTACGCTACATAATGAACCCCTGTACAAAGTCTCATGGCTCTAGGTCCAACGGTTTAGGCTATGCGTTGCCCGTCAGCCACGCATAGTAGATTGTATTTGTACCTAGTATTGAGCAGTTCTGATGGCCATGTGTGGTCTTCATCATCAGTTCCGCATCACAATATTACGCTCACCATGAGTAAATGCACGAGTTATTAAAAGTCTAGGCTAAAAAAAATATCCCGACGAATTGTAAGCCTCCTCCTTTTGTGAAGTCAGTTAAAAAAGGTTAGCACGCCATACATTATAGGAAAATATAATATATTGAAGTAAAGTATGTGTGGTATGTCTGTGTACTACAGAATTTCGCCAACTAAGCGTGGCTGTCTATACACAATCAATACTACATCGTAATGAACCGGAAATATCCCGCCGCAACAATTAATACCCTAATTAACAATTGTTCTGCGACAATAAATGGATTTCCGAGAGTTTAGAGTAGAAATAGACATCCACGATTCGGTGCATATGACTAGTTTTTATTTGCGGCTTCGCTTAAGTTTAAGTAACCTAGTTAAAATCAATTCATTAAATAACTTATACATTGAAATGTGTGCATAGGTACTACCCAGTCAACTTGTTTAAATAGACGTATTTACTTTGATAACTATCGGAGGTAACTCCCTAGGTGGAGGCAATCAGGAGTAATGAACTAATAAACCAACATTATCATGGGGTAGCTTAAAACTCACGGTAACGAAGAGGGTAGGATAGCTATACAGGGTGTAACAGAAGGGAGTTTTTCGGCAAACCTAGGAAATGTGACATTACTGGCGAATGCTTACGCTGTCGTCAGTGAGGCAACTCTTTTATAGCGCACAGCTAGGTACCCTTACCCATATTTAAAGCTAATGAACCATATACTTCCAACATGTTAGGGTAACTCGGTGGCACAGGCCGTCGCACCTTAACACAGATCATTGTGTTGCGAACGCATCTGACTTTGAAGCCTGCCTCAGCGGAGGCATGGTATTTTTTATGACGAGTTATATCGATAAAACGTTATGTTTACAAAGAGAAAGTTCCCCTCTGGACCAGTTGTATGATACATTGGCTAATATCATTGATGGTACAAGTTGTACTAGTTTATCCACTTGCACCATTGATGGTACAATTGGGATATGGTGTCCCATATATCATTAATATTCTTGTCGGTTGGCTTGTTTTTGATTTTAAAAACTGAAATATAAAACTTCAATATAATGCCGATCCCCTGCTTTAACAAAATATCGATACTTTGCCCATCCCTTACCCTGGTTTTACCCACTTCACCCTACTTCTACCCTCTATTTCACATTCCAGGTGAATGCTTGTAAACACAACCTGATAAATGGAACTAGTGTCCTTTGAATCAGATTTTATAGCATTTTTCAACAACATTTTATGTTTTTCCACTTTTAGCAGCGCCAACTGATTTTGTTTAAGCAACCGTTTATAATTTCCATTTGAATAATGTCATGTTGATTAAGTTTTTTTACAAATATAAATAATGAGGGGCCTTTAGGAATTATGTCAGTATATCCAGGGTTTTTGAAAGTTATTTAGAAATATCCCTCCCTGTCAGGCAGTGAAAATACCTTTTTCGTCATACCCAAATAGCGAGCCAAAAGAGGTAGATGCGAAATCACCTGCATAAATATGATCACTTTTCGAATATCTATGTAAAACTCAATCCTGCATAAAATCGACAGTCCCAATAGCATTTTTCCGTCGAAACATTCCGATATGGTATTCGTAAAAGCAATTTTTAATCTCGTTCGGATTATGAATCGCCTCTTTGCAATTCTATTGCCCTCCGTTTAATTCCATTTTCTTTGAGCTTAGAATTCGTTCTGGAAAAAATCGGAATTTCTGGATATATTGGTTTCAGGTCATGTTTTATATTGAACGCTCGCTTTGGCGATGGCTTCTCTTCGTGTAATCTAATTGATGGTCCAGTCTTTTATTCTAGAAATCCCTCGGGATATATGAAAGTGTGTAAAGACTAAAAGGTTCGATTTGAACATTAACAACACTTCAAAGGATGACCTTTAGTCTTCAGACATCAGTAATATTCAATATCACTCAAATCCGGATGGGTGATCAAATATCAGATTAAATTATTATTGTATGAATACCTACTCGCTTGCTAAATGTATGAAAGATCCCATTTCTTTTCTTCTATTTTTTCATAGGTTTTGAACTTTATTACGATGTAGGTGGGTTGAAAATCGTGGGCCGTGGACTTTGGATGAACGAGCTAGTCACAAAACATTACGTCACCGCATCTTTTTTCCTGAATCATCAGAACCGGCCTCTAAGTATCTTTCATAATTAAGCTAACAGCCTCAAAAAAAAAGTTTAATTTGGAGAAAACATGACGAAAAATTACATATCCTCATCAAACTCCATCCCCATTTCTAACGACAGCGCGTGTAACGACCGTTACTCTCCAACGACAACGCGCGTGTAACGCACGTTACTCTTTGACGAGAGCGCGCGTGTAACGCCCGTTATTTCTCTGAAATCACCTACGACGACACAAGTGACTTAACTACGCCGTTCGTAATAAGGCGGGAGTATGATATAAAGCTCTTGGCTCATAGGAGCATGATTCCACCCACAAATGTACAATTGGTCTGAGCATTAAGCGGTAGCAGTACAGGGTTTTGATTTGGTTATTTAACATATCCTGTATCCCGTGTAACTAAAAGCGAGTTTTTATTTTCCCGCTTATTATTCTACATAATTTGAACCAGAAAGAGATAGAGTAATGAGTTGGGTCTATGGGACAAGGATTGGAGGGAGACCGCTCAGGATCCGATAGAGTGGAAGAGGGGGAGAGAGGCCTTTGCCCAGCAGTGTGACATTGTGGGCTCGTAATAATAATATTTTGAAAAACGAATTGATGTGTGCAATTTGTATTGAAATAACCGCAATGCGCGGGCGGACGGGCACCCTCGGTCGGTCCATGGATCGCAAGCGGCAACAAGCGATAGAGAGCAAAGCCAAAACGATTTAAGTACGTAATTTTCACAAAAAAGAAGTTATTTTTGTTCAAGTGTCTTGGGTTGGTTGGTTGTCTTTGTACTTTACTTTACTTTATACTTTATTACACAGAAAACATAATACAGACACTTAATATTAGAAAAAACATGTACAAAGGCGAGCTTATCTCTAATAAGAGATTCCAGCAAACCTAGGATGGAGAGGATAATTTAATAAAAGGTAGACCTACATTTATGTATACAAAAATCACTTGTTCATAATTATATCTTCATAACTAACATACAATTTAATGTTTTTCTTCGAAAATACATCCTTATTAGCCCGGGTCTCTCAAGAGAAGGATTATACAGTCAGATAAATTTTTTGACACTTTTTGTACGTGTGAAATGTTAAAAGCCCTAGATAAATAGACGGATAAACGCTATCTAAGGAATGAGAGAACGGCACACATTTATTTCCAAGCTTGTACCCCACAATAAGTCCTCCTGGTAATTGGCTACATTTAAATATCCAAAAAAAGGAATGGCTTCACTGAAAAATATATAGTCAGCAGTTATGTATGACCCAACTGTGTCACTTGACTCCCATTTTTTATTCCAAATTAATAGCCATCGTTATCGTCGGATTGCAATTATTAGGACTGGAAACGCCTTTTGAATGAAATGACAGCAAAGTTACTACTATACTAGCTCTTCCAACGACCACGAAACACGATATCTCTTTCGCTATTAGAATCTCTGCGAGATAAAGTCGAATGGTTTGTGAATGAATGCTGATTGGCTTTTGTGCTGCTCTCGTACCTTTGTCAGTACAAGATAATTTGAGAAATTCATCTCTTTAGTTAATGGATGGGGTGAAATTGCTGCTTTGCTTACTAACGAACAGTTAGGAACGAAATAAGCTGGGTTACCCTGTTAAATTATTCGTAATTAGTAATTTCTTTATTGTACAAGTGCGAGCTTATCTCTAATAAGAGATTTTTTCCAGCAAACCATGTTGGGTAGGAGACGGAGATGATAGGAGGTAAGGTTTTCCTCACGATGTTTTCCTTAACCGTCAGAACGTCCGTCTATCTTGAGATAAATTCGCTAACTCATTGTTACACATTAAGCACTGGGATTCAAACCTGCATCTTTTGCGTGAGAATCGGGCTTGGGACTATTAGGGACCATAATTATGTCCGCAACGCAACACAGAGCTTGCTGTCAAAACACCCTTTAGGATAATTTACTAGATATAAAACCGTGTCTACATACTTAGAAATGAAATGTAAAATATCTGTTGTGTTTTGCATTAAATAAAATAAATAAATAAATTAGACTACGGACGATTCAATGTTTAGCTGGTCTACTTAAAATGTCAACTTAGTATCACAAAGAGAACTAATTACTTCACCTAGCAGAAGGTCACAGGTCAATCAGCCTAATCGGGGTAATACATTTGCGACGCAAGTACCCGGTAGTAGCCATATTAGCTTGATCCCTCCCTCCTCCCGGATTTGTTCTGATAAAGGTGCATAGGGGCAGGGGGTTGAGGAATCTGGAGCTCAACATAATTGGCTGAGTTTTATCAGGTCATAAATCGAAGTGGTATCTGTGGGCCGTCAAACCGTGAAACATAGGGGAGAGTCGCCTGAAATAATTTCGTTGGGGATTTTATTTTCATAGCTTAGACTAATGATGATCATAAAATCCTTCGATAGTGTGAACTAACCGGGAATCTGAAAGAGCCATGGAAATAACACCAGAACCACGACCTTCTATTTCTTCCTTCCACGATTAAAAGTGTCATCGAAGAATTTTATCACAGACTTTTACGGCGTAATTTCACACAGAAGGCTGGTTTCAAAATGAACCTAAAAAAACTCTTGCGCAACGTTTTTTTTATTATTATAACCCTCCAGATGACAAAGGCAGTGATTTCTTCGCACCTTTAAAACTTGGTCGTAATCCCAGTACGTACAGTTGACAAAAGAAAAAAAATTGAGTTTTTGTACTTACGTTAACAGCGCTAGGGATGATAATCTTACGGAAGGTATACTTATTTACTTGGCCCTGCAGTAGCTGCCAATGAGACCTCTTCTTGGGAAGTACCATACCGTTTATCGAAGGCTGGTATATTGCCACTTAAACCTTCAATATTGGAGGGGAAAATATCGCCGTACCAGCTTTCACCAATGCGTAGTACTTATTTGGAGGCGTTACGAATAAATTTCGGAAAAAAATATATAATTAAAGCAAGTGCCTATCTAATGAGAGAATTAATATATAACCATATCCAAAACTGTGGAAATAGGTCAATATCTGGTCACTCAAAACGGGGAATTGAATTGGCTACAAGAGCAAACCTATGCCTTTCACGCTATACATGAAAAGCGTAAAAATAATGGATATTTCGGTAAATTAATTTAGAGTTACGAGAGCGTGTAATATAACTCCAAATTATAGAGCATTAAATATGAACATTCGTGCTAAGAATGTAAATGTAACCAAGGATGTATTAAGGGTAGGATATACATATGAAGAAATAAGTTCAATATTGTTTCAATGACATTGTAAGATTACCTACATGTACATTTATGGCAATAAATATACTATACTACTACTATACTATACTAATATACGGAATGGTAAGAAAAGTTTGAAAAACACTTCCTTTCTCTTTCGTGATATGTATGTTTATGTATTCTACTCTATTTATTTTTTAATATAATTGTATTCATAATATTCATATATTTTCATAGCATTTTTATTGTGTAGATATATGTAGTTTCATTTCATCTAGCTTCATTTTATTTATTGTGCACTTGGTCTATTCTCTCAGTACAAGCTGTCCTATCTTGCCTTGGTTTGCTGGAAGAAATCTCTTTTTAGAGATAAGCTCGCCTTTGCCTATTTGCCTTTGTCTTATAAGACTATGTATCACATTGTTTTCCGTGCAATAAAGAATTGTGAATTATGGATGGTGTATAGTCCAATTTGAGTATCATTGGCAAGCGTAGGAGCGGCCTAATCAGATTACCAACTCGCGCCTTATTCATTTATTTACTCCCTTGTTTATTTATGTATGTATTTCGTGCCACGCACCGATCAATCTGCGTTCGGTACCGTGATAAAATCAAATTGTTTTCGACTTTATCGATGGCGCTTGAATCTTCCGTTCCAATGTTTTCCTTTTTTTCTAAAGGGGACTTTCGGGTTTCGGGGCTTTGAATTTTTGGGATTAGGCGGCGGATAACACTTCGGTTGGTCATTAATAAATGATTTAAGAATATCTTAGTTTATGCTATGAGTTGTACACATGTTTACATAACCGTGTAATGACTTAGATGATTAAATGATCATAGCAATGAAATCAATAGAGAACAGATTGATTAGTAAACTTCACATTGCGCGAGTGACGACGATGTGGGCAATTGCTAGTCAATTTAGTAAAATGCTAGAAGTCTTATGTTAGATTGTACCTTTAGTTAGACGCATAATACCAACTACGCAAAATACCAACTATACGCTAAACACTTACTACGCAAAACACCAACTACGCATAACGCCTTAAGCAAATACCAACTACGCAAAATACCAACTACGCGAAATACAAACTATCACTTTACGCGAAATACCAATCACGATTGAATGAATGAAAAAAAAAAGTTTACCTGTGCAAATCAATTCCGGTGGAAGTGGTTTCGAATGACGTCCCTAACTACCCCTTGATATTCCTATACCTAATTGTTGTACTTAATACGAGAGCTTGCTGGTTTATATAAATATGCGTAAAAGTCTGCATTTACTCCAGGGGGGTTACCACAAACGTTAGATATAGCGATTCAGCTTAACTGAACCGCATAATAAAGCCCACTATAGAGTAATGGCGTCTTTCTAATAAAAACACCCTTATCTGTTGTTAAAACTTCTTGTTACTCTCAGGTTGAACTCAGAGTAATATACTTTTACTCCGAGACTAGAATCGGATGAGTACTACTCATTCCGCAAACAACATTTATTAAAGATGAAATTCGTTAATACTGGTTTAATGCTTGGAGCAAAGTTACTAGGTACTGTTTTAGTCTGTGTTTAAATTACAAAATAATACGAATGGATATGGAATAGAAATGGTTGCCATAGTGATGTTGATTTTGATGTCGCAGTTGGTTGGTCAAATCAGACAATTAACTAACGCCCTAGACAGTTAATTAAACACCGACATTTAACCAAGTCACTAGCATTTTTATTTAAATAAAGCATCGTCCACAAGGCGACCCCATGTAGTTTCACAAAACCGAATTGGTTGCTTATTACCCTACGAAAGTTGAAATGCGTCTTGTTGCCTAGGAACGTTTAGACAAATTTCAGTCTTTAATTAACGGTGTAGGATGTTAGTTAATTGTCTTATTTAACCAATTAACTGTGACATTAATACTTTGATAGATTATAAACCTAGAAAAGCTAAAAAAGTTGTGGTTACCTCTCAAGACGGCAAGAACGCAGCACAGGGGCCCGATGCTGCTCTGAGAAACGCACTTATATTGGATCACTACCGCTTCTAAAACACCCAAAATGGCATCATTTGGTATGGCCCTAAATAGATTGCAAGCAAGCGTACGTACTAAATGCTTACGATCTATTTACGATCTATTTGCGATTCTTCAGGAGCATACCAAATGACGCCATTTTGGGTGTTTTAGAAGCGGTAGCGATCCAATATAAGTGCGTTTCTCAGAGCAGCATCGGGCCGCACAGATAAATTGCGAAACAACAATTACGCCCAAGTTGTTCAGGAGTTTCCTTTCGGCGATATTTTATCATTTGACGGATGGCTGCGATTAATGTTGCCACTTGCGACGGGTTCAGACGAAATGCGGTTTTGCCATTGCTTGTCTGTGGTTTCAATTCAAACAAAACTGAAGATTGTGTTGTTTAATTTTATTGATTTTTGATTCTGAGTTAGGTTAGGTTAGATAGGTTAGGTTAGTTATCCAATGTATAGAATCCTGTGTACACCACTACAACTACCAAAATGTGTCAACATAACTTCCAGTGGCTAGACAAACCGTCAATGTTTTTTTTTTTAAAATACTATAACTTATTATTAAATAAATAATTGATTTCGTCCTAAACGACTTACAGTGTGAAATGATCAGAACTTGATGTTGCACTCCTCTATTTTGGGATAATTTCGATTGACTCAATAAAGAAATTATCAATTTTACTTTTGAGCCTTTCATTAAAGGCTTTATACAACATATATACGTGGTACACGTTGTTAGGTTGTTTTCTTTTCCCGGTATTTTATCATTTGATGGATGTCTGTGTGATTTAATCGATGTTGCCACTTGCGAGGGTTTCGGGAAAACATGAACTTATTAAGTTATGATCCACACAATGTTTGAGTTACGATGCACAGCCTAAAACAATGGCCGATGTGGAAATTGTAGTCTTGTGAAGTAGTTAGCCATAGGGCTAGACCAACCCTTTTATTCCAAAGTGAGTACTAAAAAGGTCGTAAATCCTTGGTTTTAAAGAATACTACCATCTTTCAGTGCCATATGCGACTTAAATAAGGGTCAACGCCCAGCTGCGTCGGACAGGTGAAACATAAATTCTCGCACCCTAAAAGGGTTTTTAGGGTACAAATTACGAAAGAGCTCCCTTGTGTTAACGAGGGCTGTACAGTACAGTACAATGTGGCTAAGATCTTTCTGCATGTTATCTAAACTAGAGTAAAAATAACCTGCAAGCTGCCGCATTTTAAGCTGTCAGTTTATGTCGTTTGTTAGTTTTATTATTTTGTATCTAGTTTAGTTGTAGTTTAGTTTTTTACCTATTGTTTAGTTAAGTTATAATTATTAATTTGCTATGTTATAAATAAATATAATAATATATTAAACAAATACCATATCAAGAATTTTGTATCAACATATTAAACCGATGAGTATTAATAGAAGTTTGTGGAAGACCGATCAAGCGTTAATCTCATGTCAAACTCATTTCAACCACTCAGGTGTGACAATCTTGAATTAATCTTCGATTAATCGCCAGTTGCATTTGACCAATCTTAGAAACGATGGTTTTTTTCACATGATTTCACTCACCTTATTTACCAACAGATAATTTCCTCTAGCTTTCGACGAGCGTTTAACGTTGTAGCTCTGTGCTAGAGCCAGTGACTATATATCCAATTGACTGCGCCTGCGGGGGAATGCGGCTCGCCAAACGTTTGTTGTATTCAACAAACGTTCGCATACGCAACCTATGTACGATGACGGGCCGCCAGACAGTTTCGCAGCGGCTGACCAATCGCATCTCTCTTACCTCGTCCCCCGCCGGTCGTAAATTGGTGGGTTGTGTTTCAAAGGAAAATTTATCTATGCACTCTCCACTGGATAAGTGCTCCCTGGCTCGTGCGCATTCAAGTCTGCCACTTGAATAAAAGCAAAAGCGGGGCCTTTCATCTCAAATTCATACAAACGGCCCATCTGTTTGTCTTTCCGCGGCGGCACTCTGCAGGCATAAATTCCGCCGTTTGAGGCTCTCACTCATGTTATACCGCAACAGCTGATAAAACAGATGGAGCGATTACTCACCTATCCTTGATTCACTGAAAAGGACATAGATGTAAAACCCAGAATTGCCAGCAACGAAAACGATAGATATGCATTCAGCTTCTCTAAAGCCCATTCATCAATCAGTTTTTAAATCACAGAAGGTAATTAAGAGAGACATGTACTAAGCCCGGATTTTACCAACGAAAGAGTAACTTTTACTTGAGAGCATCTTCTACTTTTTCATAGACACGATCAGAATCACCCCATTTTGAACTTTCATTGTCATATAAATGTATCCCCGGAATAGTTATTCTCGTATAAGTTTTTGTTGGTAAAATCTAACCTAAATATTTTACAGGAAAGTGATTTTTATATTGAGAACGGCCCCTAGTCAAAGACAAAAAGCGTCCCCTTTCTGACTCCAATATTAAATATTTATATAGAAATTAATTATAGAATCTTTACATTGCCATTCTAACAGTTTGTATAAATAACGTTATATTGTATCGTATATTTTTATTTCAGTTAACAATACAAAGCACAAGTAGAAAACATATTCACAAAGGCATGCTTTATATATAAGTGAATATCATTCGTAGTATTGATATGCACAGGGGTATACAAATTAGCATTTCATTTATTTAAAAAAAACTGTTCAAGATAGTTAGTTCATATTAGTTATCTTTTGTAATCAAGTTTGTTAGTGTTAGTGTTATAAGCTGCCTTGTATTTTGTACAGCAGTTTTCCGTCCATCTACCCAGCGCTTAACGAAAGGGTGTGAAAATTAGCGCATTTGAAACACTACAGAACTTCAGAGTGGCACTTACGCTTTCCCAGCATATCTATCCCCGGAACGAGCTGAATTAGCTTTAAGGGCTCTGATGATAGGACTTATTTGGTTTTGAATGTTAATTTGACTGGCTGTATGGTCCTTATCTTGAGTATGCAAGGGACAGATATGCATTAAGGTGATTAAGGTTGTTAATAAGGGTTCGTCAACTTTTCATATACAGTTGCTGGAGCATTTGCATTATTTATTACGTTAGCTGTTAAACCCGACGATGTCAGAAGTTATTTCCGACACAGCTTGGCCGCTTGCTTTTTAGGGTACCGTACCCGAAAGATGCCAAACGGGGTCCTATGACTAAGCCTCCGCTGTCCGTCCGTCCGTCCGTCCGTCAGAAGGCCCTCCAGCACGAACCGTAATAGCTAGAAAGTTGAAATTCACAGAAATCACAGAATGTGTGTATCTGTTGCCGCTCCACCAAAAAATACTGAAGTACACGAAATATTGAAAAAAATAAAGGTGTTTTCATACATGAAATTTATTTTTTTGTACTTTTGGTACAATGATGGTGCGGAACCCTCCGTGTGATAGTCCGCCTCACACTTGGCTGATTTTTATTTTGTAGGCCGACACACCTCCATCTACCCGCACCGAGCCAGAGCTCGGCACTTTCTTACTCGTATGCGAGTAAAGGTCCGTGCCCCTCGGTCGGGACATTAACTTTTTCTCATTCTTTCGACTAATAGACAAAAAAGTAAATAAAAGTAAGCTTATGCGGCGATATTTCGTTCTTGTTGAGACTAACACATACATCACATTAAGTGATTTAATATAATCCATATATAGTTGTTTATATACGATATGTGGTGTAATGTAATGTTTAAAACGTTAATAAAGACTTTTGAAAATCAAATCAAATCAAATCACTGGTATGCTAGGTCGCTTTTTCTTGACAGTTTTTGAATTGGCTTTTTTAATTCTTCAAGGTTTATTTGACGGTTCATTACCTTTTAAAATATGACAATATCATTTGTCAATACAATACAATAATTCTCTACCGAATCTTTTTTAGAAAAGAGTTTTCTTGGAGTGCCAATAAAGGGCACTCCTTTACTGGCACCTCAAGACAGTTTACCTTTCTTAGTACACACAGCACGTTTTCAGCCGACACAGCCCAAGATTGCCCCGATACGAGGTCAGCAGGTTGAACTGTTATAAAACTTTTATGCACCATAAAAACGGTTCCAGAACTACTTGTTTCGTATGAGCACGTTGAGTAGTGTTGGCGAAGTGGGCCGGGATCTGATGAGGTTAGATCGGAGTTGGTGTGAGTTTGAGTGGAGTTTAATGGTTTTTTGGGTGGAAGGAATTTTGATGCTAGACTAGTTATACCATATGACGCATGTCGATAAACTTATATATCACATAGATAGAGCTTCAGGAGTAAAGACAGAACGTAGCTACAGCTGTTTGCATAGAACGAACAGATCTTTAGTAGCATTAGACCCTCGGAGGAATATTAGTCTGAGATTAGAACAGACGATACCGTTTTGAGATACGTTGTTCATTGAATTTCCATACAGGTTTACTGGAACACTTGCCAGAGTCTGAGCATACAAATTCTATTTCAGCATAACTAAACACGTTTCATGTATTGCGTCTAGTAAATATTCAAGAAAGGTGACACAAATATTATTCTAGATACTAAGTCTAAACCATAACTCAAAACCATGAACCACTCCAATCAAAGTGTCCTGTTTAAAATGGCAAACTAACGATAACATTATTATCTTAAACTTTATAGAAAACAGAGGCAATCTTGTCGCCTTAGCTACGGCAATGAAACTTTTATAAAACTTGCAACAGATAACCTTACTAACTACGGTAGTAATTTAACAAATATTAACATTCGAATAAAAAAAATGCAGTTTTTTAACATTTGCGTTCGCAAAAATCATGCACATATTCTTTGCGAATATCAATGAACTTACTGAAAAACTCAATCGGAAGAAACGGACCCGGCAAACACCATTTGATTCATCACAAGCATTCGATTCATCTCAAACCTCAACAACAAACAAAATCTCCCTGATAAAGAGGGAGGCAGTTGCTGGCAGCTGCTAGTAATATCCTCGCGAGAAAATGCTCTGGAGATACGCTGGGGGCGAGAACTGCATTTCCGCTGCTCAACTACATTTTATAGTTGTCCTGTCCTTGTATCTTTTGTCTCCTTGTCTGTTTTCTGCTGACCCAATTACTTTCTATATTCTGCGGTTTTATAAAAATGTGTGATATTTTTTCTTTCTCTATAATATTTACATCACGTTATCTTAAATACTATTTAATAACTGGCCGGCAATCTACGAGTATGTCATACAAAGCTAATCAGGGTTCCGTACCCGAAGGGTGCCAAACGGGACCCTATTACTGAGACTTCGCTGTCCGTCTGTCTGTCTGCCACCAGGCTGTATCTCATGAATCGTGGTAGCTAGACAGTTAAAATTTTCACAGATGATGTATTTCTGTTGCCGCTATAACAACAAATACTAAAAACATAATACATTTAATATTAAGGGGGCTCCCATACAACTAACGCGATTTTTGTAGCGGTTTTTTATAGATAATGGTACGGAACCCTTCGTGCGCGAGTCCGACTCGCACTTGGCCGGTTATTTTTCTAACCTCATGCGTGTAGAAAAACGCAGCTTTGCTGCGCTGCCCAAAACATCTACAGCGATAAGCGTGCACGAAAAATAGAGTGTTCGGTAACAAACCCCGTATTTGGGAAAGATGAGGCACTGTGTTAGCTTAGCTTTGTATTGTTACCATATTAATTGTGACTTTTTTGTTCCAGATCACGACTCCCCTATTCAGTAATGATGCGCTGACAGCATACAATCGACATGGCTACTTCACTCGTAGCCTCGATTGTGCTAGCACTGCAACTCCTTGGAACTAATGCAGGGAAATGCTCTACGTGAGTATGCCTAAACATTTAATTCACAATTTCATCATTTAACGTAAAACGTTTGTTGCTATGTGGGATTAATCCTCATTCTCCCTCTACCGTATTAGAGCAGAACAATTGTATCGATAAAATTTCGAGATGTAATAATTAGCGGTCAGCAAAAATACTCGACAATGTATGCCAAATGAGGGATTGATCACCTGAAAACGAGTTTTTGATGAACAGACGAAACGAGACAATTATTTCGAATGTTAGTATTTTTTTCAATGAAATTCTAGATTTTCGAGAAACAATAGAATTTTACTGTAATTAATACCAACGAGCGAGCGGTTGCTATCTTCTTCAAACATTTTCTCTAATATCTACGTGAATTTCGCTGATGTTCTAGATAGAAACTATGCTAATTTCAGTTTATTTCTCAGTAGAATAACACGGTTTTGGTTATATTTCTACGTCTTAAAGTTCTTACAAAAATACTACACCTATAGTATACTTACATTCAGCGACATATATTTTTTACATATGAACACATCATTCATAATTTCCCTATTCAAAGGAGTTAGTAAGTAAAAGTGTACAAAGGCGAACATGTTGACGAAGAATATAAGAGATTTGGTTATATTTCTACGTCACAGGGGTCTGCCAAGCGTGAGTAAAAGTGAAAGTGTGTCAAGTGCGACTCCAGCCTCGAGGAGTAAACTCGGTGCACCTGTTAGCTGACGAGTGTCTACTGTGTAGTACACGAGACACTGGGATAAATTGCATTGGGTAATGTTGGCGTCTTTTTGGCGTTCCCATAGAGTTTGGTGGATTTTGAGTATTGGCGGCCACTCATGAAAGTTATAAATTTTGAAAGAGCAATTAAAAATAAACTAATCTTACTAACGAGTACATATAGCTTAATAATTTCGGGGCTGAGATATCTCACTTTAAAGTTTTTTCAGTACAAAAAGTTTTACTTGAAGCTCTATTATCTCAGCTTCGAAATGGTTTACAGAAATGCTTCTTCTTTAAATATAATGATACTGCTACCAAATAATGATAAAGATATCGGTGGCCGCGAATAAAAAAAATACGCCGATGGTCCATAATAGGTTACCAAACCCCCTTTTTTACTGGCCTGCCTTACTATTACTACTACTTATTTCGTCTTTATTACTCTGCGGTATTTAAAAAAAAACACTAAATTCTCACCCTTTTTCTCTGAACTGACCAGTTGAATGAACGAAAATATGACCTCTTGTGCCCTCTCACTTTCAGTGGGTAAAGACGCCTGGCTTTTCTTTAATTATAAAATATATAATATAACAACTCTTCGTCCCAGTATCTATAAAACTCAGAAATGTAAAGTTATTTTCCTTTTATATAAGGGACTAAAATTATACATAAAGTAAAAAATAATAATTGTAATTTCTTTATTGTACTCCACAAAACAGATATACAGAAAATACATGAAAGAATAATAATGTACAAAGGCGAGCTTATCACGAACAAGATATTTCTTCCAGCAATCCCTAATGAGAGGGAAAGTTATATGATTGTATATGTAAATATACCTAACTGTTTACTTACCATACGTGTCATAAGTGTTGGTACACAAACACAATGTATTGTATACGTACTCACCACTTACGTACAGCACAGTGAGTGTGTGCGGGTGTGGTAGGCTTTTGGCTTCAACTGATATATCGCTTTATATGACCGTGGTGACATTGTCAAATGGAGCGGCTGGTTTCAATAGTGTAAAACCTAGATCATAGATTTTAGCAATAAATTATGAACATTGGATCTGGGACTATTGTTAAATGTGAGCTGTGACACTTGTCTAGCCAGAGAGCTGAAAAATGGGTACATACCTGACACGACCTTACCTATATGTTGAGAGTACCTCTATATTTTAAGTATAAAGTAACTTTAAATTGGATTGAAGGTCCATCGATTAGATAAAATAATCCAATATCCATGCACGCAAGGGGCCAGACATCGCCGAAAGCGCAAAAAATAGATAAATCTTTATCATTTAATGACTGTACTGTACTTCAAAAGTATCTAAGTGAATAATTATTATAAAGTCTCATCCCCTCTATCCTTCTTAACCTTGTTATCTGAAACGCTTCCAACGTAGATTGATGGACATTTCTTCGCTAATGATATCGTTTTGGGCTCGCACTGCTGTTATAAGCACTCCTGGGGATTCTTGGAGATCTTGACAGTATTTTCATTTTGCTTAGTCCAGCCGAATGTAAGAAGTCTATTAGTACAGACATGCAAGTACCTACTCGTAGGTAGCTACTTGAAATTTAGGTAAAAAATGCCGATGCTGCATACAACAACATTAAAATATTCTATAGAAAAAGAAAAAAAATATAAAAAAAAAAAAGATACGCGTGTAGCACCGTACACGTGTTAGAAGTAAAACTTCTGTAGCTAGATCATTAAGTGGTACCTATACTATATCTACACCTATACCTACCTATACTAAAGGAGATTTAAATTTCCAATTTTGAGATCCAATCTCTGCTTCAAGTTACTTTTAAGTTTCAGACGTCCGATTATTTGAAATTATTTTATACTTGTACTTACTTTTAATACGTCATGTCATTTATTTCCCACCATTCCTTATCTACAATTTGTCGCGCTCGTGGTAATATACTTAACTCATTCAATAGTGTCACTCACTACTATTTGCATCTCGCTCAGATTATATACCATCTGACGTCACGTCTTTAAGCCGTCTCGCTCAAATGTATGCATTGCTTTGCTTGTTTTAGAAATCCATATCGACCCGTGTGACATTGATGAAACTCTTTTCTTACAAACTGTATGGATCGCATCGCACAGCTGTCAAACATAAGTTCCGGTTCCAACAAAGAGGTTGAACGAAGTAGTTTTTGGTCACGTCACTGGTTTTGTTTATCCCAGCCAGCGGCGGCGGCGGCGGCGGCGCCATCTTGGCCATACCGGAAATCAAGAACTCGTGGAAGAATGCTTAAAATAATTTTTATTTGTTAACGTTTCATCAGGTTTTTCTCTCACTAATTAACATTCTTTATTGTACGAATGTATTATTATCTTATCTGATTAGTTAAAAACCGTATTGAAAATAGTTGCGGTTTTAAAAGTCTTCAGCCGACCCTGACGTCACCGATTCCAATTTCCGTTACATTTCTTAGCCACTCGTGATAGCACCCGGCTAGTATCAATTGAAAAGCAAATATATGAATAACCCACAGTTGAGAGGTTAAATAAATTTTACCCCCGTGCCCCAAGAAGTTTTACTTCAAAAATATTAGATAGATTTTTGAGTTGAGAATAACATAAGGGGTAGCAGAGGCAATTTTGCACACTGCTAGCCATTTTTGTGTTGAATTTTGTTAATGTTATCCTTGGCTCAAATCCCGGCGAGAAAAAAATATCCTCGGATCGGTGCAACTGACGTCGTTGTTTCTGGTTTTTTTAATATACTCGTATGTGCCGTGCCTGTTAGATACACCTTTATGTTTAGCAAAAAGAGTTTCGAAACAAATAGACAGATTCTGCTACGTATGCCGGCAACCGTGGTCTTTCATGGAATTCTAAACAAACCGGGGTCAAAGTTGTTAACACAAAGAATTTGGTCTGTCACTCGCGCGACGCTGACACGGAAAATCAATTAATCATACTTTGTAATAAAATTTACTACTCGACGTCATTCTCGACGAGACTTACAAAACTCGATTTATTTCTCGAGAGTCATCTATTTAATCGTCTAAAACTTCTCGGCTTCCATACAAAAGGTCCCCTTTCGAGGCGAGATTTTCTCAAGTGCTTCACATAAAAGTTTTTTGTTATAACCCTTCACTGAAATTTTGTTCGAAAGTAATCAATTGAGGGTCGGATTAGGATTTATTTTGAGCAGTAATTTGAGTGTGTGTATTAATGTATAGTACGATGACGGTTCTGAATAACCATTTGTGTTTGTTTTGTAAGTATAAATAACACGTTTAATAATGTAACTAAACCCGAGTTAAACGAAACTTGAACGAAACTGAGCAAGAGAATATATTATTGTAAATTAGTAATCTGAATTGTGCACTGAGTTCTTTATAACTATCCAGTCATCTAGGTTTGCTGGAAGAAATATCTTTTTAGAGATAAGCTTGCCTTTGTACTAATATTTTCACTAAAATGTTAGGTACCTGTTATTTACTGTATGCAATAAAGTATAAATTTATTTTCACCTTATGTCTTGATTTAAACTTCAATATCAATGAAAAATAATGCATGCTTATGCCTTATTAGGGGTTGGTTTAACCATTTTCCAAAGTGATAAATATATATTGGGCTATATAAAACCATAAAACCGAACATAGCTCCTACTACGGCTTATACGAATCCTCGCTAAAATGGGTTGTCAAGTTGCCTCAAAGATTCCAGTTCATTCAAGGGATGCCAGTTACCCACAACCACCTTATTAGTTTCGCAGCTAAAAAGGCGATGGGTAGTCAGACATCCTGAAATGGAAAATCAGAAAAATGGGTCATTTCATTCCTTTTCTATTTTTCTGACGGAATGGAAGGAAAAGTTTCACACGGAATAATGAGAATAAAAACTTTTTTGATAAAACCTGTTTTTACCTACAATAAAAGACGAGATATTTTTCCTTGTTTTAGTATCTCGTCGGCTCTCCACTCGTATATTTTTTTAGTTGAAGTGCGGGGATTTTAATTATAACGCTTCTTGAACTGAGAGGCCTAGTTTCATTGTTTCAGTTCCAACGAAATGTTATAAGTTTGAAGAGTTTGTCTGTCTGGGTGTGTGTCTGTTTGCAATGGTTTAATTTAAGCTGTGTTTCATACAAATCGGCAAATAAATAAGGGACCTTTACAGAGACTGATGTGTCAGGGGCCTTTTGATTTTTATACGCTTTTATTAGGTCGTGTTGTAACTAAATAACATCGTGCAACACATATTATCATTGAACGTTAAATCATTATTAACCCCCGCCCGACGAAGGAAAAAAGGGGTGTTAATAAGTTTAAAGTGTGCGTCACTCTGTCTGTCTCTGAGCACGTGGAGCGTAAACGGGTGAACCGATTTGAATGTTGTTTTTTATTGAAAAGCAGATTTCTTGGAGCTGGGTCTTATGGTACCATCAAGCTGGTCTGATGGTGGAATTCGAAGGTGAGAGCGGGAACTCTATGATGCTTACTAGTAAATCCGTCGAATTTGGACTCATTAGGTTTGTTGTGACAAGCCCTTTGGGAATATGGTACCATCGAGGTGATCTGATGATGGAGTGTCAAGATCGAAGGTGGGAGCTGAAACCCTGGGATGCTTACTAGTAAATCTATCGAGTTTAGGCTCATTAAATTCGTTGTTATGAGACCTTTACCTAATTTCATGTGATGATGAGACCTGGTGATGAAACTGGAAGACTGGTTTTATGCGGGGGAATTTTAATGCTAAAGTTATTTTATGATACTAATTTACTGTCATCAGTTTAACCGTTTCTCCAAATAATATAGAATACTTCATTTAGGTATTCAGAAAATAGCAGACCTCAACACATAGAAAATGAAATTAAACGATACGTACTTACGGTATCATATGTAAAAGGCTACGTTTTGTAGCTATGTTATTTTTTTTATTCGAGATAATACAGCATGTTTTAATAAAAACTTCTATGGCGTGAATAAAAACATCTCAAAACAAAATAATTATCCATATTAACGTGTCAACAAGCCGATAATTCATTGCTAAAAATCATTTAATGTAGGTACAAAGGGAAATTCAAACAATTTATTGGATATTCAAAAAAAGGCTGGTTATCTCGCAAAAAACCTTTGATAATAAAATTATCTATGAAGAGTCTCGGTCAGTCACCCCAATGGAGTTTAATCGTAGTATGGATGAAATAAGAAGCTTGACATAAAGTCCAAAAAGGGCTAGAAAATGTGGTCCCAACTGGAAATAAATAATTACCAATGCTTATCTTCTGTTCAATTGTTTAACTAGTGATACTGTGATGAATTATGAAAAAAATAACGGTTCTATAATAGATAATAATAAAATATATGAACAAACTTATACACGCACATAATATGCCTACGTCATGCCTTTACCCATACGGGGTGGCAGAGGGACCTCCAGAATTGTCCCTTACGTTCAGCCAGTTTTGAAATCTCCATTTTACGTGACAGAGGAACCCCAAGAACGTTTACCAAGACTCGACCATACTACGAATACATTTTTACACCCAAGAATATAAAACTGGCATTTATGAGTCGGACACGGTAATATGCACATAATGTATTGTCTGTTTATGGCCCTACAAGAAGCGGAAAGTATTCTAATATCATGTTCTTTCATTCTCCTTTTGCGGAAGAGAATTATTTGTTTTGGAATAAACGTATTTTGTTTTTGGATACAAGCTACGATGAAACATATAACTATAGACCTACCAAGTTATCTTTGAAATGTTAGAATTAAGAACTACGACCGCCATCTTTAAAAAGCCATTCTATGCTCTGACGTAATTCCAAATAGTGTAATAACAGAAAGCCACTGGCGACACCCGTCATTTCAGAGTTAAATTTGCTGGTCTGTAAGTGCATATTTTGACAAGGACGATAATGAAGCTATGCATATCCAATTAAATGATCTATTTAGATTTGTAGGTCACCATATTCGAAGAAAAACAGCCCGGGGTGTAGAAAGGCGGGGGAGGGGAAGTGAAGGCGCAAGCCCATGAATTATTCAGCTAGAGGTAATGAGCCCCAAGCAAGTCTGTCGAGGAAATCTATGAGACGAGAGGCTGAATAAAGCACGGCCTTTGCCACTAATGATTTAAAACGAGAACTTAGTCTGCGAAAAATGATCTAACTCGATTCTGTTTTGAGTGCAGATGAAATTCTATAGAGCACCGACCACTATTTGAATAGAGATAGATATTAAGATAGTGAGTCAAATCTATGTACGAGTAAATAAGTTAGTGGCAAATATTGATCTAATATTTGTATGTGTAGGTATTAATTTTACATTTGATGTACCCTGTATCGTCCAAATATTCAAAGCCGCGCCATATCTTACCTTTTGATAGTCCTACGAAATTGCTGCTTGGAATTGAGATAATGTTATCTCTAGCTCAATTCGGGGCCATTACCCTTTCGTGTAGAGATTTGCGATAAACATTAATTTATGCCAAACTCAGTGGCGGATTAAGTGACTTTGCTGCTTCGTGAATTTCAGATCTTTGGTGCCCATATCTTTTGTGATTCATTTATTGCATTTGAGTAATTTAATTTTTTGTTTGTAAGGGCCAATTCGATTCTAGATGATTTGCCAAATTTGCCAATTTTGATTTGATTAAATACCTACTATAGCTAAATGTGTGTGTGACTTGTTTCAGTATTAAGTAGTATACATTCACGAAAACCTGAAAAGGGTAAAACAACGTTGTAATAGCAGAAACTTGCATCACAGACCACCAGGTAATTAACACACAGTAACCCAAAACCAAAGGCAGCTTGGTTCCTGTATCCTTTTAAATCTTGATAACCCAAATTGTGGCGCCCTCTCTTAATGCGGCACTGGCGAAATTAAATTGTCTGCGTCCTGGTTCATTCAATTTCTGAATAGGCAGGGAGTGTTCACAGATGGTGCCTTGTAGTAGGTACGTGTTTACAGACACCACTGAACCTTCCGCTAGCACTGTCGTTCTGTTATTGGATCCGCTGGGAAAATATGGTTCATGGGGAGGCAGATATTAAAGCACCCGCCTTACAATTCGTCGCTATTCTTCCCTGAGGGCTGCTTTTTTGGTGCATTGGAACAGGGGGTCGTCCAGTGCTGCCTTGATTTGGTCCGTCCATCTCATTGGTGATCTACCACGCATTCGGGTGCCCTCGACTCTGCCCTGTACCACCAGTCGCTCAATGGACATACGGCCGCGTCGAGATACGTGTCCAAAGAAGGTGAGGATGAGGATACGAGCTTGGACAATAGATGACAGGCGCTGCTTAATGCCTAGTTCTTGGAGAATGGAGTCATTGGTGCGGAACCCCTGTCCAAGATATCCCAAGCATTTTCCTCCAGCACCACATCTCGAGAGCATCTATCCTCTTTTTCTCGTTTTCCCGAAGCGTCCATAAAGGAATATGGGGAACACAAGCGCTCTGACTAGCCGGGTCTTTGTGGCTTTGGTGATGTTGCGGTTCTTCCATATTTTCTTGAGTCTGTCCATAGAAGACCTCGTAATCGCCATACGTCGCGTACAACATTATAGTATCTGTGATGAAACCGATACCGTTCTGATGCGTCACAAAGTCACAATACAACACAACAGACAAATGCAAATCAGGCTTTATCCCGTTTTTTGTTTAATTTTGTGAGACCAGTTAGAATATTTTCTAATTCAGCAACATAAATGATAAATAGGAGCTGTATATTTTACATTTTTACCTTGGGCTTGGCCCAGATTTTTGAAGGAGCCTCTAACGCCATCGTCACCTGTTTGCTCTACAAAAACTAATTACAAAAAAATACATTTGGTTCTCACTTTTTTCATTCTGCATATATTTTCCATTTATCTTCGACGTCTATTTGTTCTCCATTGTACTCGTACATAAGTTTGTTCGGCCTATGTTCTTATGAGAGAATACCGATTACCAAAAATATATATTTTCTATAAATGAAACTGGTTATCGTAGAAACAACCATTTTCAATGGGTTTGCATAAGCTCTCCTTTGTACATTGTCTTTCTTTCATATAATTTACAAATATCTGTCTTGTGGAGTACAGTCCAATAAACAAATAACAAAATTACGAACTGACTCTTGCATCCCGTATAAGCAAAGGCGTGACGGTGTTTTTTTTGTTAAATAATAATGTTGTCAAGAAAATATTGTATGTAAGTGCGTTTCTTAAGTTTAGCAAAAAGATGTCCGAACCCAACAAATCTAATAGAACGCTTCCTTTTACATACTGGGTGCCTAATACCACGAGAAAATACGATAATCTCAGGTCCAACCGCCGCTTTTCCCGTCGAAATTGCATTGATTTTGAAAGCAGATTTTGTTTGTCACGTACAAACCATTTCCTTTTCCACTTAGAAAGGAGCCTTTTCCCGGCCCGTCACAATCCCAGCTAGCCCGTAACAAAGACATCACGCACAAAAACCACTTTGAAACTCCTTTTCCTCATAAAAGCAATATTCGGCAATAAACAAGAATATATTGGTATCGATCTGCAGTCTTTAAGAACCGTGTTGGCACGTATCCATCTGCTGGTCTTTAATCATTCCGATTGAGACAGGAAATAGAATAAAAGATACCAACAGCACGATCCATTTTGAACTGACACCAAAATAATAAATCATCGGGGTAACATTCCGTAACGCGTACTTATTTATTGTGCCATGCAAATATTGAGATTGTTTCGAATCTCGGAAATTGCGGTGTTTACATTCACTCATCTTCCATTTCCGTGTCACATGCATGATCTGAATGTTTTGTCTACTGAGGATTACACAGTGATTTGTCGAAATCCATGAGAATACTCCACTCGGAAATGTGAGTGAGTTTCAGACATATTGTACGTAAACTCGGGGACACAGGATTAATGTCTCAACCAGCTTGACTAGGTCTCTGTATTTGCGACAGTATTCCTTAATGATGGGATATAGAGGTTTGTTTCTGTGCTTGTTAAGGTACTGTTCTTTCAGGGGTCACGGAAGTTGGACATAGCAATAAGTTTCCGTGGTAAGGCTCATTTCAGTTCGTTCCGCACAAGTGACATGGCTCCTGACTTTGTACGCTTCAAGAATAATGACTTCTTGAAATACCTATCTCTTTTGATAGATTTACCAACTTGGCCAATTATTTTGTGTTCGACGTCTTTTTAAGGGTTCCGTACCCGAAGGGGGAAACGGGACCCTATTACTGAGACTTCGCTGTCCGTCCGTCTGTCTGTCACCAGGCTGTATCTCATTTATTTATTTATTTATTTTATTTATTTTGATTTCTCATGAACCGTTGTGTATTTCTGTTGCCGCTATAACAACAAATACTAAAAAACAAAAGAAATGCAATATTAAGGGGGGCTCGTTCTACATACTAAATCTTCTAATCACCCTCGCTACAATCATACAGTACATTAAACCACGTTATACATACAGACATACATAATATGCTCACACCTTTTAATATAATATAAATAGGGGGATAGAACTCTACTTGCTATGATCTCCTGGTGTATTCATGGATCCCGAGCTGTTTCTGCGGCGCTAGTGCCACGGTCGAACTCGTATTCGGAAATAACCCGATATTTCAAGTTTTCCATATTGTGAACAGAACGATGTCAAAAAAAAACAAATGACACAATAACAAATGAATCGCTAAAATGAAGACACAAGTATACAAACCTTAATTTGAAATAAATTTGAATTTGGAATTCCTAACCAAACGCCAGATATTTCAGATCAAAGTGGCCGGTTTCAATAAACGCCAATTTCATATGTAATAATACAAGGTGTAAATTAATTAACGCGAAATGAGAAACTAGATACTTTTTTACCGACATCATTCTAAGCAACTTTTATTACAAAATCGATTTGATCAGAGCAACTTTATTTTTCACTTTTCACAGTACATTTTGGCCTGAGTGGGTCAGCTGATTTGTATGGAACAGTGAAAAATAAAGTCTGATCAAATCGGTTTCGTAATGAAAGTTGCTCAGAATTATGTCCCTAACTCCTTTATGCGTTAATTCATTTACACCTTTTATTAGCTTACCTACCGTCTTTGGCTACCATTTGCAAATAAATAGAATAAATACTTTTTGTCCAGTAGATAAAACGTTTTCATTTATGTCACTGGATTGTTCATTTGTCTCTTATAAGCTTTGTTCTTGAACAAAAGTGATTCTACTACTGGTAGAGAATAAAGTACAAAAAGCGGACAAAAAACTAGTTATTGTACCCAGATGTTTCTTGTCCGACTCGCATTCACTGAGTGACAGAATTATTAAAGTTTTATTTCCGTTTTAGTGTTCCGTACCCGAAGGGTGACCACGGAACTCTTTTACTAACGGCCGTTTGCAATAACCTATCTACCCTCAATCTGCAGATAGATAGGGTCAGACATGAGTTCCATAGCGCAACTGTCAAATCTAACTCTAGTAATGTGAAAACCATGGATAGATAGATTATTGCAAATGGAAGCTGTCCGTCTGTCTGCCCGTTCTGTCCGTCTGCGGAATTTATCACTTGAATCGTAATAGCTGGAGTTACAATTGTCACATAATGTGTATTGCCGTTACACAATAGCCATTCTAAAAAATAAACGGTCAAGTGCGAGTAAGACTCGTGCACCAAGGGTTCCGATCACACTTGGAGAGCGTTACACGTGTAATCAGGTTTCCACATAAAAAACTAAAGTATGATATCATCCGTGTAAACCAAATTGAATAATTTTCTAAAAAGACAAAAATTTGCAGTTTTCAGATTTTTCCCTTTACTTGTGCTATAGGACCTTGCTTTGTGCCAAATTTCATGATTGTGGGCCTACGGGAAGTACCCTACAGGTTTTAGGTCCATTGCGATTACAATGAAAATCCAAGAATTTTACAGCATAAACGGTCGTAGCGTTCGATTGCGTTGACCTCGAAGGTTGATTTTCTGACTATAGACCTTAACAATTGATGAAAAATTTGTTTGATACGTCCACGCGTTCTTGATGTAGGCAGGCCTCCGTCACTGAATGTACTCGCGCGCTATAATTACCTACCGCCCGCCCGAGCTCTCGGAGCTCACGGCTATGGCCCTGCGCTCAACGTCAGTATGGTTGTCGCAAGCCAAGCGCACGCACGTTTTGAACTGTGTTCGTATCGTACGAGTATCTGGGATGTCTGCCAGCCCTGCGATTAGTGTGAGATCGCGCGGTGCGAGGCGATCACAACTGTACGCTTGAGCATTTAGGCACATTTTAGCATGCAGCGGTTGCTGTCGCGACGGAGTAGGCTATTATAGCAGTAGGTATTGGAAATTTCCTACTGAGTGAAGTATCTGTTACGTAGTAACTGTTTAGTAATCTGTGATGTAGGTCTTGACATACAGGACGGACGGACAACAAAGTGATCCTTTATGGGTTCCTTTTTTTTTCTTTTAAGGATCGGAACCCTAAAAAGTGGTCCATATACAAACTTTTTCTAGTTTGATGTATGACGCATGCCGTAACTGTCACGTCGACTTGACCGATTATTTATTTAAACTATGTCTATTTTGGTGTCGAGAAACATTTATCTTTATTTTAACTTTGCCGCGTTTGAAATTGAAGACTAGGTTTAGAAAGTGGCAACCAGAATTGAACCCATTGTTAACTCGACGGAACCGGTTTTGGGGTTAGGTAGTTTTAGAAACTCGGAAGTTGCGGAGTTCCCTGAATGGGTTCTCTAGTAGAGTGGTTTGTGCTGAGTTCAGTTCGCACGCTTTCAGAACTAACAGTAATGTGAGCTCATGAATTCATATTTCAAATTAGGATTATACTATACAGGGTGACATTTAATTAGCTGACCATATTTTGGGAAATGATAGTACCCATCATTATGAACAACTTTCCCCAAGAAACATATACAGGGTGTTACAGAAAGGGCTGTACAAGCCAAAACTTTCACTATGGGACCGACTTGACCAGAGCAACTTTATTTTTCACTCCACTATACAGATCAGCTGAGCGCTAGGCCCGAAACTTTCATATCATAAACTTTCCTGGAGAATTACTCGCTCCAATTCCCTGGTCGAATAAATAAATAAAATAAAAAGGAAATCTTTCAATGGTTTATCTTCATCTTTCCTTGCTGTACAACCCTCATCAAATTAAAAACATTAAAGAGCCATTCGTCTTGATAAAAAAACCTTTAAACATAAATATTATTGTGCTTTCTTTTTCTTTTTCAATTGACAAAGCTTCCTACTGTATTCTCCTGGCGTGTTGACTTCTCTCTTTCTTTCAATATCATGATGTGGCCAACCATTTTTAATTAAATGGTCAGAAAGGATAAGATAATCATGAAAACATAATATCTATTTGTCTCTCGTCCGTTTTCAATAATCTATCTATCTGCAGATGGAGAAGGGTCTTTGACATAAGTACCATAACGCATCTTTTAAATTAAACTCTAGTACATAATGTGAAAATCATGGTTGAAAATTTTCGTTAGACGTCACTTACAACCCCCTTAAACTATTACTACACACAAGGCTTGTGGCCAAGGTAATCCAATAAATCTAGGAACAAGACTTAAGTTGAAGCATTATGTACAAAATGGCTTGACATTCTCAGAATTGGATATTTCCAGCAGATATATTTTATAAAGTCAATTTTGTGCAAAAAAGACAGAAATTGATGGCACTTTTACATGACGACGTCATCTCTTGTTATTTCATAGAACTCAGGAACAAAAGTTCCGTTTTGACAGTTCATAAAAAGTATCTATTTTGACTTGTCAAGCCGCAAGCCTTTTCTGATATACCGTGTATAAAGTGGTCCAGTATTGTCATAGTTTGTAAATCCTGTCTTCTCTCTTATACGGAATTTCACATTCCAATCTCTCTGTGTTGCAACTTGTAACTACAGAGAAACGTTTACATAGATCTCTTGCAGAGCCACCAACCGTTGTTGTTTGTTGCTTCAACATTCTCTGTGCTTTGGTCCTAGCAGAAAGGTTGAGAACTCCAGCTTAATCTTCTACATTTTATTAGCTAACCAAGTCTATAGGGAAAGATAGGGAACGAAGGCTGGGCAACCGGACACGGTGGAAATAAGGAATTAATTTTCAGCTTACTTTTACAGGAATTCCGATCCTCAATAAAATTACCATTCAATATAAAAAAAAGAAATCGACTTCAAATCAATTCGAGGTATACATTTAGAGGGGCAGTCATCAAACCATCTTCTTTGGTTAACAAATTCATACTCATAGTTCACAGCAAAGTCATCCTATATGTACTCTAAAGAATATAGAGCACAGACTATTATGGTCTTTGAAATAGAGGAATAGCAACGAAAACTCTGTCTAGGATCACAAGTCAACAGAAAGCGGCACGGGCTCTCACGGTAAACAAATTCTGTATTTGGTTCACAGAAATGCAAATACAATAATTTGGACGTGTCCCGCCGATTTGACGCAGTGCAGTTGGTTTGGGCTCAGTCATTGAAACGACGACACTTGGTTTGTAAAGCTGAGGGGCAATTCTCGACCATTAGAGTTGAAAGCGTAGACGACAATATTGTCATTTTTTAATGAAATACGCAGCCAATTGGCTCCTACGCTTCGAGAATTCGCCTGGACGTCGACCTATCGGCACGCCCGATTTATATAAGTTCCGCGGAATGTTAATGGGTCGATTTCAGGTCACACGAATGACGCGTCATTCGAGTAAATTAATGTCATTCGTGTGACAAAAAAAAGTGAAATCGACCCACGTAGAAGATTCGTAACGCTTGCAACGCCATTTGCAGCGTACCGTAACAACGTTCGTAGCAGATTTGAAACGCTATTTGCAGCGTGCGTGACACCGTTTTTCACATCACACGAATGGCGTGTCATTCGTGTGAATTAATTTCATTCGTGTCACATATCGTTCTACGCGGTTTCTTTGCCTGTGAGTCAGTAACAGATGAAGCCGGTAGGGTTACTGGAGTTACAGTGCCACCAACTTAGCTGTTCAGTTGATAGCGGTCGCTAGTGTCATAAAGTCTTCATAATAGCGGACATAGTAGTCCGTAGTACCAATTTTTCCTACCTGAACAGCTAAGTTGGTGGCTCTGTACTGGACGTGGTTCTGATGAATTCTTTCCACCGTACTCAGAGTCGTTTAATGAACGATTAATCCGATTCCATTCTTGAATTTACATGCACTTTCACATACTTAATCGATGCGTGCCGGCAATGAACGAGGTATGTTGATTGGTAGGTGACTTATAAATTATCACTAGTGGCTCTGTGAGCTGTAGACCTCGCGAGTATGTCGGTGGGAAAGCTGAACTGCTAACACACATAAAAAAAATAACCCAAATAATTTTCTTTCAATAACACATACAAACTTATGAATGTACCTGGTTACGTACATGCAGTATGAAAGTAGCCGCACCAATAACTTTGTAAACTACATTTCGCGATCTTTAATACAACCTATTGACTTTTTACTAAAATTATATAGTCTGTTTCACTCTCATGGTCTTTACAAATCCAACGACACCTCATTAGTTAATATCCATCGAGCCGTTTGGGTTGTAGCGATTTTTTTACATTTTAAAACCCCATATCTCCGCCATTTTGAAAAAAATCTAAAAACTGGCTCGAGTAAAAAATTCTATTTATTTTTCCAACCTGCTCACAAAATTTCACGAGAATCGGTTCATAAATGCGACCTGTAGAGGAGAACAACCGGACAGACATACGAAAGCATTTTTGCCCAAACCTGAAACGGAGACGCTTCGCTCGCTTCGCTCGCTCGGTCAATTAATTATCAGAACATTTTTATCCAAACTTGTCGAGGAATTATTAAAATAAATAAATGAACAAATGACGAGGCAATTCCTAAGTTATAATTAACAAGAGAACTCAGTTGTAAAATCAAGGGCTTGTTGTGGAGTATTCACGAATAAAATATAATGGAATGTAGTTGAATCTTTGTAGATTCCGCTTTTTTTGTCGTTCAATTTTTAGATTCCTGAAAGCAAAGCTTCAAACGGTTTTTATTGTACGTGTTATGCGTACAAAAATTGTCATGTAATTTCATTATTTTTTTCAGTGGCTTCTCGGTAGTGGCACCAGAGGTGGCAGTGCCAGGGAAAACTACAGCTGTCCTTGTCACTCTCCACGGGAGGGACAGAGAGGCGCTCGATCCCCTGAATGTCACTGTCAGACTTGAGACGCAGGACTCCGATAATGACGTGAAACTGCTGACAACGGCCAGCCAGATGGTTACAAGTAAGTTTTGAGAAACTCCATTATCTATCATTCAAGGTTCGCTTACACGGGAAGCTAAAATTGCACAATTACGAACAACTATAACGTCACCCTACTCATGGCTATATCAAACAATTTACGGCAATGCCAACAATAGCTATTGTAGCTAGTGATGCGCCACACCGCATGGAGCAATTAGAAGCAATAACGCAAATTTAACATTAAGCCGTACCTGGTAGTTTGGTAAAGCTGCTTAGCCTCCGTCGATTTAACTTTGACATATTTCATAAATGACAGAATCTAAATTGATTCAAGACGAATCGATTGATATTCTATAGAGCGTTTTAATAAAACGCTCACAGTTAGAGGCTGAGAGCTATCTCGAGCGCGAGAATATGATTGAGAGACTTGTTATGGCGAAACCAAAAGATCACTGGAAAGCTGTAGCTGAGAGAACTCTCTGAGCTCTTTATCAATACCAGCATTATCATAACATTGTTTAGCTTTGAAAATGACATATTTATTAATGTTTTACGTATTTCAGTTGCACTTAATTAATTTAAGTAACGGATAGCTTGGGAGCAATGTTTGTTGAATACCCTAATCTTATCTTTACAAGTGTTTCGTTTATTTCGGATTGTTCAAGTTTATCGGTGCTATTTTTATATTGAACTAAGTTTTCCGGTGGCTTGAAAGAACATTTCTGTATAAATATCAATTTACATTCCCGGGAGAAGCCGTAAAGACATTTTCGAGCGTTAGAAAACTTCAGCTGTGTCTTCAGCACCCATGCTCGCCTGGTAGATTTCCAAAGATACCGGTGTTTTATTTTTCTGTTTCTTATTTGTTTCTGAGAGAAAACTGTTGAATCTTTTTTTAATAGTTTCTTGTGATACCGTGCTTGCTATTAAATTTAATTGGTTTTGATTGCTGAATTAATGAAGTAATCTGATTTAATTCAGCTTCTAAAATGGTTTAAAGGTATTTAGAATAATCTGTGAATGCCTGATACGAAAATTCGGACAGTGTTATTTCAACCACATTTCATATTTCATGATTACCTAAGTTTTGTTTCCCTTGCGACTCTTGCGAGCATCGAGCAAATGCAACAAAGCGGTATAATTGGCCTTATCTCTTTTGTCACAACTACGAACAATTGATATTAATTTCAACTAAGTATATTCACACATTCCTATAAAATAGGGCTATGAACATGATAAACAGATAGACAGCCATTGACTGACGGATAGACAAACAATGACGTAATGCTTTAACTTTAAAAACAAATGTTATAGCTAGATACCAAGTAAAGTTGAGTTTGGAATAACTTTAATAAAAAGAACAATCTGGGAATGGAACATTTATCCACGTCTGGATGCTGTCAGGAACGTCCGTCTTGGCTGCATTGCGGGCCGGACCATTCAGGCGATGCCAAGACAGGAAACTAGATTCCTATTCTATACGACTCGCAGAAGCACTATATAGTGTTTGACTTTGACAGTGACTACCAAGACGTCAATTACTGACAATTGCAAGGGAATGAGAACTTAATTTCCCCTAATTTTAATGTCATTTTTGTTTCCTTTTCGACCAGGAGAATGACAATCTCTAGTCTGAAAGGGTTGTTAATGTTGTAGATGCGTTTTTTTTTTAACTGAGTGATAAGTACAGAGTAGGTAGATACTGTATAAAATGTGGCCCATTGATGTCCTCACCAAAGGGCACGAGTCTTTACCCGGATACGATTGCGATAGAGCCATACTGGCCGCCAAGCTGGGCGGATCAGTTCTTGATTCTAGAAAATAATATGACCATTTTAAAAGAACTTTTGTTATGGCTAGAATAAGGAGCACTATTACACTATCACTACTATTGGAGTGTTCAATTGAAAATGGTCGCCATGGTGATGTTTCACGGAACAGTGTTTGAATCGCAAAAAATATTGGGGCGGTTTATTGTAGAGGGTAGTGGCCAACTCAACTGTCAGAAGTTTGTAATACTCGTAGTTGTATGGAAGGTTATCCTTTCAGTGTAATTATAAAGTAAAGTCTTTCGCAAATTTTATTATTAACAAAATACTTAGATATTTCGTGACTAAAAAGTAAAAAAGCTAACGAGCCATTTTCGAGCAACGTCTTATCAACAAAACTTTGATCCAAAGTGCCTTGACGGTGTTTGCTACAGCCTTAATCAAGCTATGCTCTAGACATCAGCTAGAGACTTAATGAAATCTACGAGTAGGTACCTGCTCAATCGAATAAGGCCCCAAGTCTTTCGGCAAATGGTTCTAACTGAAAATTCAACTGATTTTAGACGGGTCACGACACGACGACGACGTTTTGTAAAATATTTACAGATGACTAGAAAATTAGGTTTCTTTGATTTTTTTAAGATACATATATATATTATCGAATCTAAAACCATAATAGGCCAGCCAATCTACACCATCGTGATTCTAGATGTTTCGCTTAAAGGACACATTCCGTGGAAGAAAATTCACAGGAGACTTCAGAAAAGCTGAATTGAATTTTTCACTGGGCGATATTACTGGCGTCAAAGATACGACGACGGCAGCATCAGGTGTTAATGGCTCAAAGCGATTGCTAATACTGTTTCAAAGAAATCTGATTTTCTTTTTTTTTAACCCTGCAGCTGCGGGTAACGAACCGTGTAGGCAGCTGCGCCTCGCGCCTGATGAAATGGAAAAATTACGTCTCTTGCAGATAAAGGAAGGAGTCTTGTTAGACGCGTTACGGGTTGTGAATGACTAGAGGTAGTTTTTTAGGGTTTTATAGCTGTAGGGTGCCAAACGGAAACCTATTACCTACTGAACCTAGATCCGTCTGTCTATCCGTCAGTGTATCTCATAAACTGTAATAGATTGCTGTTGAACTGACTTTTTACAGAAAGTGTGTTTGATGCCGCAAATTATTACCGATTCTGCACACGCCATTATAAAAAATATTTAGACCCCTTTTCATTCACA
This sequence comes from Argyresthia albistria, assembly GCA_963457715.1. Lineage (NCBI taxonomy): Eukaryota > Metazoa > Arthropoda > Insecta > Lepidoptera > Argyresthiidae > Argyresthia > Argyresthia albistria. The sequence goes on from OY735258.1 coordinate 9,724,530, forward strand.
ATTCACAATTATTTATTATTGCACACAATAATTTAAACAGTAATATTAAAAGAAAACACATGTACAAAGGCGAGCTTATCTCTAAAAGAGATCTCATCCAGCAAATCAGGCGAGGCGTGAAAGGGAAAAATATGCGTAATGAAAGGGTTCTTCTTCGATGGCGGAACCTTGTGTGAGTCCGGTCCGACTCGTGCTTGACCTTATTTTATGTCATTTTCCTGTTGATTTCGAAGACTAGAAAAGTCGCATTTCCACTACCCAAACTGCCACAGACAAAAAATGTGGCCCGTCGCATAACTGGCATAACGTGGGCTCAATTGTGCATCTGCCTTGGGGAAAAGGCGTGAAGCTATGTTTTGTTTCGTAGAGTGTAGTATACCATTTGCACCAAATACCTACCTACAGTACGGGCCATTGTTTTAGTATTATAGACACGACGTGCCAAAACAATGGCCCCGTAGGTACTGTACCTACCTAGAAGCTTGTAGTATTCATAGGTATAGAATAAACATATGACTATCTTCATTTAGCAGCACAAACTCATAGTAAATTCGAACGATAGCAAGGTATGCCAGCGAACCACTACGGTCTCTTAGTTTTTATTTAGAGTGACTTTATTGGCTCTAGTGCTTTGCCAAAGCCTCCTATTGTTTTCCTTGAGGATATTTAACATTTTCCTTGTGGATTTCCTACTGCTACCGTTTAAAGTACAATGACCCAAGCAAGTTTAACTTTAAAGGGACAGTTACACGGGCAGCCAAAATTGCGCAATTCCGAGCAACTATGACGTCACGCTACTCATGGCTACACCAAGCTATTTACGGCAATGGCAACAAATCTATTGCAGGCATTGCTGTTAAAAACTTTATCGCGAAATTGCTGCAATTTGTTGGAATTAAGGGCTATTTACACGATGCCGTTTACTTCTACATACCTTTATGAGCAATAAATTGAATGCAATAATTGACCTTCAAGAACTGTATGCAACTGTTAACACTTAAAAAACTGAATGTAAATTATGCAGTTCCGAGAAAAGTTTTGAAATGAAACGTCAAAGCAACGTCATGTATGCAACAAGCAAGAAAATGGCATCGTGTAAATCGCCCTTTACAGTTGTCGGGCAATTATTGCTCGAAAAATTGCCCGTAAAACCGTACCGTAATAATTCAACTGAGAAAACAGTTTGACGTTGTTGGAAAAAAGTTGTTTTTCATTCGTCCAATGAACAAAAATGCTCGATTCTTTGAATACAGAGTCACGTTCGCGAGTTCGGACAAAGCCAGTATCATAAAGTTTTATGCAAAAGATTTAATTTTACGCAAAGTATTGTGTACCATTGTTGTATTTTGTTTCCCATTGAGATTTTGTATTGCAAACGATTGAGGAAAGAATACTAAGCTGAGTGAAAGTTATTATTTTGGTAGATTTTATTATGAAAAATTGCGTTTACTCCAGTGCAGATACATTTGCGTGACATTTTGAAAAAAATATAATCGGATGAAGCATTCGACAAATATACTTTATCATGCTAATTCCCGTACATTTTAGATAAAGAAAGATGTTATTTTCTAGACGGAAACTCGAATATAACCCAAGAGCAGAGTAGGTTATTTTGCTTTTCAGTGTAAGCTAAAATAAACTTGGCAAGATGCTTGAAGAGAGCTACATTTTTCATCTTTGGAAACTGGTACACCATTCAGGAACTCTGAGAAGCCTTTGAAAAATTGTTGTCATAATTTATTTTTAAATGTTGTAACAGAAAGCAAAACTTTGTCTGTACTAAGTCTTTGCTTGAGAGATTTTTCACCTAATTACTAAATCATATAAATTGGCTCAGATTAAATAATGAACGATGTTGCCGTTTAAGACACAACTCTTGTTACACATTAAATTCCACTTAAAATTTAGAAATTCATATCCCGGCATTGTTATTGAGTTTTATTCAGAAAATGAGGATTCAACATGAAACAAGAAAGTGAGAGCACTACTTCTCACTTTCTTAAAAGTTATTGTATTTATGTAAAGTGTTTGTAGTATATCAGTATGTATTTATCATTAAATGATAAATACATACTGATATAATTTGTTTTTCTATATTTATAGGTATTTAACTTATTCTTGTGTATTTTATTTAAATTAAGGGGGTAAGTAGTTATTGTGCACTGCCTACCTACCCTTTCACTGTACATTTCTTTTCACGCCCGGTTTGCTGGAAGAAATCTCTTTTTAGAGATATGCTCGCCTTTGTACATGTGATTTCTATTAATTTAACCGTATAAAATATTGTGTCCTATTGGAGTGCCGGACTGGGCGGTGGCAGCACAGAACAGGGAGGAATGGTCTGAGATAGGGGAGGCCTTTGCCCAGCAGTGGGACACTATGATGGCTAAAAAAAAATGTGTGCAATAAATAATTGTGAATTGTGAAATTCACTATGGCAAAGCTCAAACCTAGAGGTGTAATAACTTGACATGAGCAAGTTTAGATGTCATGTTTTAGAGAGAGATCTAAGAATTTAAATAATTGAATTAGCATAGTTATCATAGTACATTAATTTAAATTAATATTTGCAGAGTGTAGCAAGAACAATATTTATTTAACGACCCACCAACATTCAGACAAATAAAATATCTTTATCCCGTCTCAAGCCTTTTTACTATCTTAGGCTTTTATAGTAATAGGTCCTTGTAATTTATTTCTCAGTTTACCCGACCGTACCATTTCGAATATTTTTTCTAGAGTACATAATCGAAATATTTCAGAGAAACTAAATGAAAGTACTGAAATACTGAATACTGAAATTGATAAAAACATCAACGCCTCATTATTATTAATATGGCACTAGACAGTGTTTTGATAGCGAAGTACCGCAATGAATGAAAGATTTGTCCGATTTATTTCTTTTTATTTCGAAAAAGGAACGAACGAGTTCCAACGAATCCAACGATCCCTACGGTTTGCTGGCAGTCAGTTCGTGCTCGTTTCGCGATGTTGTCTTTTTGCCAAGCACTTTTATAGCTGGCCAGTATCTACACAGAACCCTGTGAACAGTTACTTCTGTGATCGAATGGGGCTTCAAAATGTTTGGTGCGGCTATGATTCAAATAAAATAAATATACCTTTAGACAGGCCATTGGTTCTGTTCTGGCCCCACACAGGATACTCTGTGTCGTGGGAACCAGAATCAGCGACGTCACACACATAAATATACACACATACATAATGTATAAACTATAAACATCCAATACAATTTTTTTTTCATCGTCCGCAGCCCCTCTCCAGCCAAGAATTATAACTGTTACCCGAAAATAACAATACTTTGCTTTAGTTCCATAGAACTGTTTCATCAATTTCATCATGGATCAAAAACGAATAGTTAGAAAAGAAAACATAAATATATATGCTTAAAACGGATAGTTGATTTACAAGTTAATTATTACTCTCTTCTGTTCAAAAGGACCAGAATGAAGAATGGAAACTCAAACCTGATCTAAATCAACACACATTGTATGTCAACTGTTCGTTCTAAAATATCCTACAGTTATTTACGGTTCCCGGCGAAAAATGCAAAAATAAAACTAAATATAGAATAAAATTTGCTCCACATTTTTGGTGCATCGCGAAACGGAAACGTTGTGTGTGGTGTGGAATGGGTGAACAGTTTTATCTGTTAAACAAACCAACCTCGGAAATAAAGTTTCGTGTTCTACGCCGCCGCACTGCACTGCCGCGCTACGGCCATTCCTCTCAACTATAAACCAAACAGTATAGGTACTATAAATAGAAACACTGAAATTCTGTAACTTTAATAACTGGTCAATTGTAATTAGGACTCTCACACGAAGGGTTACGCACTATAGTACAAGAAAAAGTATAAAAACATGTTTATTGTATGAGGACACTCTTATTTATTTTATATTTTCTGTAGTTCATTTGTCGCTGCAGCGGCAACAGATATACACATTCTTAGTAGGGCGTGGACAGACGATGACGAGCCCCGCGCCCGCTAAACCGCGCTCTCACGGCCTTGCACCGATTTGTGTCTTATTGCTTATTAATAAGTCTCTTATAACATCAGATGGTTTTCTTCGCACTCGCCCCGCACCCGCTCCGACGCCGCGCCGCGCCCGCTCCGACGTCGCGTCAAGTCCGCTCCGACGTCACGCCGCGCCCGCTCTGACGCCGCGCTGCGCCCGCTTTATTGATGTATTATGAGACTTTTTAAGACACAAATCGTTGCAAGGCGTTCAGAGCGAGGCTTAGCGGCGTCGGAGCGTCGGAGCGTCGGTGCGTCATCGTCTGTCCGCTGTCGGACAGACAGACAGACAGACAGGCGGACAGCGGAGGCTTAGTAATATGGTCCAGTATGCGACCCTTTAAGTATCAGCATGCATGCTGAAAAGAAAGATCTAGATAATGATGTTTTAGATGGGTTCACTAAGCCATTCCGAAACACGCTTAACCCTGGTTACATTTCTACTATGACGACTCACTCACGATGAATTGAACTTAGCTTCATTATGGCAATTTGTAGATTTATTAGAAATACATGTGTTGCTAACTGTCCATGCACGTACATGTTTAACAGTTGGTGAATTTTTCGTAAGCTGATAGAAAATCTTCTGATGTAACTTGATTTTCCAGTTATCTGATGCTGTGCAAAAACAAATCTATAGTCACCTCTGGGCAAAACTAATAGCGATAGCAACCTTGATTAAAAAATAAACCCATTAGATTGAAGACGATACTCAAAGCCGGAGAAATAATTAGGAAAGTATCCATCGGTGTCCTTAGAGCAGAATTCAATTAAAAGTTCCACCGGTTGGAATTAAATTTCACTCAGGTCGCACAAGTAATAGCCACTTGATTCCAAACAGATAACAATCGCTGTCTCGTCGAATCTCTCATCTCCTCCTACTACAGCTCCAGAAGAGTGAAAGGGACAAAATCTCACTTGCCCGTAGACACTGTGATTGTTTTGCAAAATCAAAGAGCTGCCTCGATGACAGGAATGCGATGAGTTTGTGAAAATCGGAAAACATTTTTGGAGGGTTTCTCGAGGAGTTTTGAAGAGTTTAACTCATAATCCGCTATCATTGGGATCGTGAATCTATTAGTCTTGTTGATGGGGACGGCTTATTTGCTTGATATTTGATACAGGTATTATGTAGTTCGTATGTGTTTATTATACTAAAATGTTCTAACATTATACACCCGTTTTCACATAACGCAGTTAGGATACATAATATAGGATACATAAGGCGCAGAATTACGCAAAAACAGCCTTTAGCAAAATCCATATCGGAATAATGAGATTGCTAATAAAAAGGCGTCTGAAAGATAAAATAGTGATCCAAGGCAATTGCTAATTTATTAATACGTCCACAAAAATGCAGAAAGTAACCCGGGCATTCATCAATTGGATTTTATTTACACAACAGGAAATCTGTGAAATTTAATTAAACATATCACTTTGAATTCAACAAAGGGATGAAATCCATAAACTCTTGAGAAGCTTTGCCCTTCACAATATTTTGGTGGATAACTCTACAAAAGGAAATCGCATTAAAGAACTTTTAATTGGGTCGAATTCTACGAAAGGATGCCGTACATAATTGTTTTCTAGGCTATAATCGTAAATTTATAATTGAGAAAAAGATCTTTTCTAAAGCGAACAAGTTTTTTTATTTAATTTTGCACCTTTTTCCTGAAAACGTAATAAAAGTTTTTGGCGCGGGAGATATTTCATCGAATTTGTAATCAAACCGAAGTACAGGGACAGTGGGGGAGATTTGGATGGAAATATAAATATTATTATTTTCGCAAGTGACATTAATTTTATAGTAGGTATAACATTGCATAGAACAAACTTCCGTGGCCAATTGGTATTTAGCACATTGGAAACGATCGTGCGAGTAGAGCAACAACTGGCCAAGACTGGTATTGGATGGATGCCCCTTTCTATGTGGGATTTGATTCGCGCGCTTTCATGTTTCGGATGATCTGTAGGTCCTGGCTGTTTGGTTCAGCAGCGGCTTGAACTTCGTACAATCCGCCGCGCAGTTCATTCGTTTCGTTGCAAACTACTCTGCCTCTTTGCTTCCACGCGCGCGGTGTAGAAAGGTTTTTTATGTAAAATAATTCATATATTCGGATTTACGGTTATTTCGGTTACAAATATTATATCTATGAACTCATAAGGTGATCCTACTGGTGTTGTGCAATCGGTTGGTATAATTTGCGGATTGGGAGGCCTCCCGAAGTCAGACGAAAGAAGTCACGAGCGGATCACGTTCACCCTTCTTCCTTGATTTATATATATTTAGCTCTGTGTATCACAGGCGAGGACCTTAGGGTCACACTGGCTACCATTGGCACTCTGTGGTAGTAGTCGTAAAGCTGTGTCGGAGGCCCTAATAGGGCACCTTCATAACTTCTGACAGTCGTCGGGTTGGCCACTAGCCAGACACCCCTCCATCAACCCGAACTGGCCCTTGCCCCTCGGTGGGGACATTATTGGGCTACATATGATTTTATAGCCAGTGTATTTTATTTCCTAGCCTCTAATGTGCAGACCGATGAAGAATAGAATTTTGCGTCGGTTCGCTAATTACCCTCAATTTGGAGACTTGCCATTTCCGCTTCATTGCCAAATGCAAATATACGTATACTTGAAGTGTACAATTTCCTCTATCATGAATATATTACTTTATATCATATCCAGAAAATTACCTGTAATTAATATATAGATAAATGTTTTCAAATTACCTGCTTAAATAGGTGGCAACAATCTTTTCACTGAATATGTAGAGTTGTTTTAGCTTGCATTGACATATCTGTTGAGTATGATTATTCTGATTAGTGATTACACCTAATATTATACAGACTCTCAACGTGGGATACAAAATCTCCATGCAAATTATTTGCTCAGATATTGAAACAATCCGACGCCCAAGGTAATCTGTATTCTATTGTCTCGGCTAAGAAGGGAATTAGCAGCATTCCAAAACCAATATTACGGGTTGAGGGAGTATTATCTTACAACGTTTGTCTATAAGAGCGGATTTTGAGCTCAATGGAGCGGTGCTCAGGGGTGATCAAATTATCTTTACGCGCGCGCGCGACGCAACACGGTTTTGGATTAAACTCGCCCTTTCCATCGCGTTTATGTTTTGTGCTTAGAATAATTTTATACTAATGTGACACGCCAATAGTGTTGAGGTTTCAATTGTGATGCATTGAGTTTGTGAGCATCAGAATGGGGGATACCGTTTTAGCTGGCCACTGGCGAGAAAGGTTCTAAAGTTTAAGAAAGAACTATTCACTGCCTTCTTAGTTTATGTGTAAAAGATCTTGGGAAAGGTATTATGATATAATATTGACAGCTTTATCCCAGTTCAATTTGCTTTAAACTAATATAGGCTTAATTAAGATAAGCTTATATATTTTGAGCATGTAAATCATAACGTGTACAATTATCTCGAGCGAGAGAAGATATTACTGAGGCAAACGCAGCCCGTTCCTTTCATCTTCGCTTGTCGTCAAACATCATCAATCAATAGAAACCCAACAAAGATATATTCATAGTTACCTACCTACCTACGTACGTAAAGACATGGGCTTGTACGTACAACCAACCCTTAGTCAAATTGTTTCCGTTGCCCTGGGGCCCACCAACGGTTGACTTCTGAAATTGAAATATTAAATATTGCAGCGAATCGAAATAATTAAGGGAGAGATGTTCCTTTGAGATGGTAATAATGATGGAATAAATCTCCGAGTGGAAATTATAAATGGACGTGAGTGGAAAATCGTCTCAAGTGGCAATAATTTGATTAGTACAAGGCTAATAATTGAAAATTTATTAAAGAGCCAGCTTATTGAATTTAAAGTTGGGATTACAGACTATACTTTATATTTAGAAATCTTGGTGTTATATTAATAAGTAATCTCTCGCTATACAGTGAGGTAATGGTGCCAGTATTTTGGGCACCCTCCCACCTGGCAGCGATCCGGGCGTAATTTTTAGTTTACTGTAAGTGTTAGTTGTAGTAGGTTTAATAATATTTATCTTTGTATATCACCATTGTAGTTATTGTAAATAAACATCAAGTAATCTCTTTATTGTATCATTCATAAGAAATATGGGTTCAGAGAACGCAAGATAGATTAAATTAAAATAAAATATTTGACGAGAGATTATTGAGGTACCATTGTCCATTACTAATAGTAGTTCAATGTATAGAAGTAGGTTTTTGAGCTGAGGAACATTTATGCATATATTGTTTCCCAAGCGATGAGATTACCAGAAACATTATACGAATGTTTGGGCCATTTGTTTTATTCATACTGACTAAACTGAACACTGGGAATTTAGAACAAAGGCATGCAAGTTCAAAGTGTTTCCGACAAACAGCACAAAAGTTTTGACATTTCGATGCGGTGCAACGGCGGCCATTTCTTTAAATCTAGAAACTTTGCACAGCTAACGGCACAGTGCCAATATTTCATGATATTGGAAAACACGTAAATACAGTCAGCTAGTACGCGACACATTTTCAATTTGACACCTATTTCCATGGTTATAAATTCTGGGTTCTTAAAATATTAATATTTAATTTTACACCTTATCTAAATGAAGAAATATACAGACCTTAGCACAGTAAAAACTGAACTAGTTAGTTTTATCCAAGTTAGCCGCAGCTATTTCGGTGCATAATATGCATCCCCCACATGGCTAGTCCGGCGTTTTTCGCGGCCGGAACTGTAAATATTATTTAACTTTAAAAAATGTGGATTCATTTACTCAAGCGCAATGCAACACATAGCCATACCGACATAACAATAAATTTGTCCAATAAAAGTTATCAACGGCAAATTGAAAAGTGTTTTCCAATATTTCCGGGAGGTGAGATAATTTCCTATTTGGTACCTACTTGGACGAAATAACAACTTTCCAGTGGTTTATTGAAGTGGTCCCACCGTTTGGCGAGTTTCTTCGACATCTTTTTCCATTTGGAGGTGGTCCAAAAGCTTTTATTGTCGAAATCGAAGACTCTTGTAACCTCACTGAGGCTTTAGTTTAACTGCTGGGATGGAAACTGTGTCTTTCTTTTATCGAAGTGCCGGTGAAGTTAACCCATTTGTAGTGAATTGGAATTGAGCACTTTGGCTTCAATACACTTACAATTTGCAATACTGATTATTGTTTCCTACGTAGTATATGTACTACCTATACCTATGTATGTTTGACGTTAAGCTGTACAATAAATACCCCTTACAGGCGATCTTTCACTCCTCGTTTTTTGTCGGTTTAAAATTTTACACGTTCTTGAAATGTCAAATTGAAATTATCTGACTGTTTGACTGAAAAATAAATACACTCTGATTAGTCAAACATCAATATAAAAATAAGCAAGCATACAAACAAAACAAAACAAACATTGAAAACATCAATCCGACATGAATTGCTATAAAAATATCTAGATAGAAAAAAAACATTGTGAATGGGCTACAGGTACAACAACCTAATTGCAGAGAATTATCCATAAAGAACTAAAGAGCCTGCACTTGAGTTCCAGTAAAACTTTGTCCCTATTTCATCGTTTGTCGACTAGGATTGCTTCTCAATTATGGTTCTCTGCAGGAAAACTTCGCTAGTTTCAAGAAGAAAATATTGACTTCATTAGTGTCTGCTCAGTTGTTGGGACTGACTGGAAAACAAACAGAGAAACTTATCCTATTATTCTCTGGATTTTATCTGTGACTTTAGAACGCTTAGCTCAGTTTTGGCTTTGTATAGTTAGAACTTGGTTGCAAAGCCTTCATGTTCTACCTATAATAATATAATCGACATTGTTATCTTCGGTCGAATGAAAGCTTTTCTGAAACGACCTTGATAAAGCTTTCTGATGTACATAAACATAGATAGCATACCGTGCCATCAAGTGTCAACGTGCCTATTTCGCACTATTTATTTTGAAAAACAAATTAATCTATTAATAACCGAAAACATATTTTTTTACACTTCTTGTACAGGCTGCGCTATCTATAGAGTCGTTTGGTACAAGTATGCTGCTTATAGTTTTTTTTTATCTGACTTTGAAAACTCCTAAATGTGTATCAAACATGATGAGCATGAGCAGGATGCAAATGAATAACCTCACCTTAAAAACTAAACGCTGCCTCTGCAAGCAACGCAACTGTCAAAAATTAATATAATAAGAGGAAGTGGAAAAGGAATGAATGAAGAAAGTATATTGCGAATTCTGACCCTTTTTGTTTTGTTTCAGACTACGGCATCATCCTACTCAAGATCCCATCATCACCAGCCACCCACTGTACCCTGCACACTAGTGTTGGCTGCGCCGGCGATGATGACTGTACATCGAGGAGTCATAGTGTCATCAGACTGCTGGGACCTGTGAGAGACGTCATCGTGAGGCCAGCCAGGCATCATTACCGGCCTGGAGAGATGAGTAAGTAGGCTTCTTATAAAAGAGCTATTTATTTGTGTGACTACATGTGATAACCCTTAACAAGGCATTTCGCATTCGCATTTATTAACAAGCCATAAGGTTGATTGTCATGTGGGTAGCCTGTCTGCCTCTCGCTTATGGATTAATGTTGAGCTAATATTACTCAGCAGTTGACAGTGATGAATAGGGAAAACCAATACCGAAAGAAGGGTATTTAAACAAACCACATCGTAGTTAAGTGTAACAAAGACCGTCGTCGTCGTTACGGTTACTATGCTTCTTATGGAAGATTAGGCTTAAGTAAATACGCCGGTTTTTGAGATTCAGGTCAAAGGTTAACTAATCAATGATTAATGCAAAATAGAGGCACTTGATTTGCTGATAGCGGGACGGTCGTTGGCTGAAATTAGTAAATTGCTCTCTTAGCTAATCGATACCTTTGATCAGTGTCTTGGAAACCGGGGCCGGGGGTATAAGTGTATAAGGTCATTGTCCGTTTTGCCCATTTACTTCTCCTCCTTGTTTGACTCTAGTAATCAAAGCCAAAGTAGTCGTGATTAATTTATCAAAGGAGCAGCCACTTTATTAGTATGAAATGATTTGCCTGTCAAACAAACAATTTGGACAAGTAATTTGCGAAGGCACACGTTTGTAGCTAACATTTCGCTTTTAATTATATTCACAGCCATTAACTTTCTCAAGTTAATGTTGTTTTATGATCTTGCTTTATGTTTGGCCATTACAACTTGTCTTAAATGTTTATGATAACGCTGAAGAAATTAAGTCTAGATTATATTGTCTTGACGAGAGCTCTTCGAGATTTTACCTAACGTGATAATAAAAAAGTTTGACGTGGTTTTAAAAGTCGCATTAGATAAAATGTTGGATTATTAAGGAGCAAACTTAACTTAAAACAACATTTGAAGATAAAAATCCAAACAATAATGTTTTGCGATTCGACGCAAGCCATCCAACACTATTTCGTTACATCTTGATATTCAAAGAATGACATATTCTTTGAATATTAAGTTCTCGTTCGAAGTTGTAAGGGTTTACTAATTTGAAAGAGCCAACTTATTCCACAAAAAACACTGTTATGTGTTGATATTAACTAGAGATTACTGATAAATTGCTTTCTCTCTCTCCGGGCTTTAGTGACGATGTCCTATAAACCAAAGAAATCAACTCGGGATAATGCTACCGTGACTATCGCCTGCTCGTGGAGATTTATGACTAAAGTATAAAAGAAAATCTTCGCAAGTATGGTACGTGAAGTCTTAAGGTGCGGACTGACTGACGTTACGTTACGCGCACAGCGAACATTAAATGTTACACAGCGAGCATTCAGTACGTAGTATTACGGGGATGACAAAACTGCATGGTCTTTACCATCTCAGCGCACAGAAATCCAAAGAGGGGCGATGGACTGAGTCAGTACGTCTCTCCTCGGTGTATTTCCTTAGACTTAAGTAGAAATACATAACATTGTATTTTTAAGGCTCTGACATTTTAAAAGTGGTACGGGAGAGTTTCTTTCCCTTCTTTGCTCCATCCCTAAGCCTAATATGTAATTCTACATAAACTGCCGCGCAAATCGTAAGGGAAAAAGCATAATCCATTGTTAGCTGACCTATAATCATTTGTTTATTTATTTCTGTTGAAAGCCAAAGCAAAATCGACACACGTTAAAATAATAAAATAGAATATACTTAAATATACTTTTACATTGCAAATCAAATAAAGAAATCACAGTATTGTATCAATTCAAAATTCCAAATTGAAATTCACAAAAATATTTTAGTTCGAAATCCAGATACAAATTCTATTTGAATAATTCAACAATACAATACAATAATGTGACGACCTCTGTGGTGTTGTAGTTGCTCCATAAGCGAGAGGTTCCGGGTTCGAGTCTCGGTTGGTCCCACACCATCGTACAAGAAACAGTGCATGACAATATTTTCAATTTCATCTCATAATTTTGCTGTTTAAATTGACGTAATACTATTTAATTTTAACATTCTTATTTATTTAGTGTATTTCAGTATTTGTTATTGTAGCGGCAACAAGAATGTGTACTCTATAAAAATTTCAACGTTCTAGCTATTAAGGTTCATGCTAGAGACCCCGCTGACCGACAGACGGAAAGTGTATGCTTAGTCATAGGGTCCCGCTTTGGCACCCTTTGGGTACGGATCCCTGAAAAAGCACCAGGTCTTGGATGTTTACATAATGTTCGTAATCTCGTTAGTTCCAGTTCACACCACTCAGGGTTACCTAGATTTGGGCCATAATATGTGCTGCTGAGAATGTAAATGTTTTGCTTGTTTCAGTAACATTCTGGATCCTGGCTCTGGATCATGACCTGCGGTTGATACGCGGCGAACTCGCTTATGTTGCCTTGAGCGATGCCGCTGGAACCAAGGTGGCTATCTGGGATCAACTCTCCATGGACGAAGGTAAATTATAACACACCCAAATCAAATTGCAATGTTTACTTAAGTAATGCCACATTTGTGGGTTACATTGCGTTGCGTCGCGTTTTTTAACCAACTTCCACAAAAGAAGGATTTTGAAATTCGTCGGGATATATTATTTTTTACATAATTTTAATTTCCGTCGACGAAATGGACACTTTGAAACGTCGTCGTCGAAAATATCATGTGAAAATATACGCGAAACAACGCGAGCAAAAAAAAACCCAGTGTGATGTTGTGTGCAGTTGCGCGTATGCATTACTGTTTCTATGGCCTCGGTTAGACGCAGAGGGCGTTCTACCTACAAGTTATGTATAAGTTTCTATAATATATATGAGAGGGTTTTGCCTGCTTTCCCCAGTGACTGTGGTTACTCGAGCGGGCCTCAGCTCGTAGTCAGCTGGTAGCGGCATATCAGGGGGCAACACCGCGAGCGATGCATGCAAAGCAGCAATGCAAGGGATCCTCACTTTAAACAGATTTTTTTCCTCAACACAGGTCCGTTGTAGTAAAAATTAAGACAATGACGCTTTTGCCATATCAAATATGTCTTTTTCACGCGCTTGAGATAGATCTCAAAGCTGAGAGTTTATTTCTGTTCATACCATTTTATTGCTGTTCATAAGCCTGTGCTAACTAATGCAGTCAATCGTAACTGGTTTTGCTGACAAATCTTATATAACAATAGTTCGCCATTGTTCGGTCATTTGAGCCGTGTGCTTCTGAGAGTGAAGGGGTTATAATCATGATAACAACTTTTGTGTTACATGTCCCTAGGTATATTGAAAGTAAAGTGCCAGTATCTAAATAGTCTAATAGTCTTATCTAAATATCTCGTACTTTTAGACTCCTTAAACCAAGCACAGAATATCCAACAGATGTTAATAGTGCTCCAAGTTTGTAACTGGTATGTTTGCAACACATTACCCTATAGACAAGTATGCTGTAAGCCTTCTCGATACACTCTGACATCTTTGAACCCTAGTCGAACGTTATAGATGCGATATTATAACGCATTGATAGCACCGTGTGTGTGTGGGTCCATCAGTGAGAGCATTTCCATGTTATCCCTCTACTAACCCGCGTCACGAAATGATGGATTCGATTTTTCTTATCCCCGTCGTGTGATTGACGTTGAGACAAATTCTTTATCTTTGATGATTTGCTGCTTCCGACAGGAAACTCACGTGATATCAAGGGAAAAGAGACTCGAATACAGCTATCCAACTATTTTTGGTACGCGGTTAAAGGTGGAACTAACGCTTGATGACAGGTTTAGAACTAGCGCCCCCCGTAATTCACTGTCAAGTTGTAATGATCTAAAACAAGTGACACATACATAATCTTGTAACAAGTCCGACAAGCATCTCTGGCTTGTAGGAATCCTTGTGAATCCCAGTCCTCTTGAAAGTTTTATTTTCGCGACTACCAACCTAAATAACATTATTTTTCATCCAAACGAGCCCTTCTGTCAGTAATCATGAAAGTTTTCGGCGGCAGTAAAGCAATTATCGTTAAAACTTGAGTGGCTGATCCATTGTTTTAATTCCTCTAATGTGGGTATAGTAATTTCCGTGAACTTCAACTAAGCATTAATAAAGGTAGATTTATGGTACGAAGCTCCTATAATTTTCTCTTGTAGGAAATTTATAATTATTAAGAACCTGCCTGATAATTCGAATTTATGAGATGCGTAAATGATGCCTTGTTGAAATTCTGTGATTACTGTGTTTTTATCTTCCATGGCTTAGAATATTTTGAGCTCTGATTGTAAAGATTGCTATCAATGCAAAAACAAAGTGATTAATATAATTTGAATTTATATACTACTGTCTGTACATAAGCATAAATCTATCGAGAAGAAAAGAGACTAAAAATAAATGTAAGGGGTAAAATAAGCGGATAAATGTTTCAATGAAGTGATCGAGTTAGTCGAAGATGGGATGCCCCATATTTGCCTCAGTAGTTTTCTCAGAAATATTAGGCTCAACAAGCGTGAATGAGCCCAACATCTTCGAGTAACTACCCAGGATTTTTATTACATAACCGTGTCAGACACATAAATATACGCAATTCGGCTGAAGGGTAATTCGGTACCTAACGTCAATAGTACTCTGGCGATTTATCAAATCCCGACAGCGGCCGCTTTTGCTTGTAACATGGAAATTCTTTTACGGGAGGAAAAAGGATCAAAGTTGGCTTTACCTGACATGCATTCGAGTCGGTTTCCGGAGAATCGCGACCGATAACAGGATACCCGGATCCGTCTGATAAAATGGAGATTTGTTTTGGACGTAGACCGTTAAGTGTCTTTTTCTTGTAAAAGTTTTTACTTTATTATTCTTTAGCCAAAGCATTCTTATGTATGTACAGTTTGCAACACGATTAGCTACGCGGGCCTATACATACTAATTTAGTTAGTTGCGTTTGCAGATCGTACTTACCACACCTTGTATTTTTCAAATTGTAGAGTTTTACTCAAGTATGTAAATAAAAGTAAATGCAGCCTATTAATGTCCCCTCCGAGGGGCAAAGGCATACCCGGATACGTGTAAGACTGAGCCATACTCCACCACGCGTCTTAGTGCTGGTTGGTGGAGGGGTTTTACGACTACTACATACCACCAAGTACATAGTAGCCGAAATACATTAAAAATCAATCAAGAGAAACTCAGTAACAATAGACCGTCAACCTAAACTTAGTTTGCGGCATCAAATATACCCACCAAGCAGCAAAGCAAAGGAAGCAAAACACAAAGTAAGTTTTTGAAAAATTACTTCAATTTGGGTGCCAGCATGTTACAGGTGCTGCAAAACTTATTTAGGGGTTGTCGCATTGTAATGGTTCGCCCAATTGTAACGAAGACTGAATATCCGAAATATATCGGTACCAAAACTAGAAGGTTGGGCGCCCGATCTAAATTTTTACACCATATTTTTCAGTCCCTACTGAAATGTTTCACTTATTCATATTCATATTCTTTATTGCACAGCAAAGGCGAGCTTATCTCATAAGAGAGATTTCACTTCCGTTTCTTAATTGCGTAGTCTTACTGGTATAAAATAATAATTGTTTTCGAAACTTTTGGAGCTACATATATACACATATTTTTACACGAGGACTTATTCTGACGTTGACAATGTGTTCTATAGTAATTTAGAAATTCTCCGTCTTTGCCCACGGGGCACATTAATGCTTGCATTTTTTATTTTTTATTTATTCAAAACAAATAATACAAAATATTAGCTTAACAATTATGCATATTAAGCCAATTTTAAAACCCTGTTCTATTTCTCGGTACCGTTATTATTAGTACTAGTATTAAAGGGTCGAATTTCGCTACGATTGGATATTGGTACCAATTCAAATATCGTTCGGACCAATGGGTATCCAACAGGTACAGCCAACCGGTACGGTCTATGATTGTAACACAGTCACACACACGTTAAGGTTGGATATAAATTATGCTCTCTACGTGACCTGTCTCTGAGTGAAGACGGTCTGCATCCCGTCACAAGTTTGATTAATTACATTCATGGAGCCACACTGAAAAGTCACATATTATATTCGAAGACGCACCGGACAAAGCAGTTAGTGTTACTCGTGACCAAACACACGCTCAGCCCCGTACTTCCAATACGATCTTGCCTAAAAAAGGGAGAGTGTTTGTAAGTGAAAATCACTATACTTTGATACTGGGATTCTGATCACGTTTTTCGTTTTCGGATACAGTTTCACGGTTTTAGTTTACTTTCATTTGTGTGTTTTAGGGGAAAAGTCCTTCTTTGTTTTAGGCGACAAAACGTACCTTTAGGGAATGTGGAGGGGGAAGTAGGGGGAAGATTTGCATGACGTAACGCAAAGATAACACGGGTTTTGGGGGATAAAGTTTTGGTTGATTCATGGGTGAAGTTTCCTTCGAGTCTTTTACGTAAGTGGTCTTGCGCATTCATGTCTTGAATTGCAATTATTGTGTGGGTGTAGCACAAGAAAGTTCTCGTTCTGGTATGTGAAAAATATACAGTGCATGCATGATAAACTACAGTCAACCACACGAACGGGTAGGAGATATGCTTAGATACATTATGTCTCGAATTAGTTTTGATATCTGTAAACATGTGATATCAAAACTATTCACCGTTATAAACTGTTCATTTTTAGTATTCCGATCCTTATAAGAAAAAAATATGTCTGTCTGTCCGTCGGTCTGTGTGTCAAGCACCTTTTACATCAAGAACGCGTAGACATATCAAGCTGAAATTTATATCAAATATTAAGGTCTAAAGTCGCATATAGCTGTGAAAAAATCAACTTTCTAGGCCAACGCAATCGAACGCTACGACCGTTTATACTGTATTTTTTTTGGATTTTCATAGTAATCGCAATGGACCCTAAACTATAGGTACTTCCCGTAGGCCTAGAATCCTGAAATTTGGCACAAAGCAAGGTCTTATAGCACAATTAAAGGGAAAAATCTGAAAAATACAATTTTTTATCATTCTACAAAAATATTCAATTTGGTTTACATGGATGACATCATAATTTAGTTTTTTTTTTATGTGGAAACCTAATTAGGTTTATAATTAATTACATGTGTTACGCTTTCCAAGGGTGATTGGAATCCTTGGTGCGCGAGTCCTTCTCGCACTTGACCGTTTATTGAATATTCAACACTAAATCTCTTTCTCCCTTTCTCTGAATAGATCTTACGGAGACCTGCGATTAATCTTAATAACATAAAGTGGTACTTACTTATATTATACCGTGGCTTTTAAATGTACTTAACATTCAAAACCGATTCCTTTCCACAGGTGTACGCAAACTAAGCACCAGCCTGGCACCCGGCGCGCGCTCCGGCACCTGGCACATCTCTGCCCACTGCGGCGGCGCCTCCACCGCAGTTGAGCTGAACGTCAGCGCAGGCGCAGGCAGCGCGGCGGCGGCGGCGCCGGCGGCTGAACAGCACTATGTGGAGCTGCGGTTCGCGGATAGCATGCGGCGGCGGTACAAGCCGGGGCTGCCATTTGTTGGGCAGGTGAGAAAATAATAATGTTTTTTTTACCAAGCTCATACGCGCATCCATTGGCCACCATCCCATCTTAGTCCATCTGCCGTCGTCGTCCCTCCTAGACAACCCATCTACCCTTCGACCGAGAGGCAAACCACCCGCCCGATGTTTGGATGGCATCGCCCAAAATGCCGGGCAACAGTGGATCAACCCAAGTAACAAAAAAAACCCAGGTCTTGGATGTTTACATGTATAAGTTATGTTAATTAAAGGCATAATGCAGAGGAGGCCTTTACTCAACAGTGGTTGCTGGAGGCTGGATAAATAGACACGGTGTCCAGTAGCAGTAACTGTTGGGTAAATGCCTCAACAGAGCCCTCACATACCTAAATGGTTTACATTTGATTTTAACCGACTTCAAAAAGGAGGGGGTTATCAAGTCGGTTGTGTTATTTTTAGCATTTTTTATGTGTGTTACTCCTCGAAACCGATTTTTCTGGTTAGTCCCATTTTTGAAAATCAGGAATCGGTCCAGCAGCGGTTGGTTTCTATATAGAAACGACTATCATCCAGGTAACGAAAATTACGTATTTTTGCCTTTATGTGACTTTGTGGCGTGTACGCTCATTGTCATTGAAATGAATTAATTCTGGCTGACCGATATTTGATTTTGTGTAGTATTGTGAAGTCAGAAGACAGATTTCGTAGGCTTAGACACTCGCTTCCCGCGCGGACAGGTTTAGGTGATAGGTCATGAAGTCTGTTTTTTTTTTAAGTTTTTAACTTGGTGAATTATATAATTTCAATTTAACGTAAATATTCAAATGATAATAAGATGATAAGTGCATCTCGTATGCTGTGCCAGCCCATCTGAGAAAAGTGAAGAACGTCCTTAGGCCCCGGTGTAGTTAGTCCTCGAGTCTCTTATAAAACACGAATGGCAATGGCACGAGGCGATGGATTGCTCCCAAGTCCCAGGGACGCAAAATTCCATATTTGGCGTAACGGTGGCGGCGCGTTATACTTGAGTCTAAATGATGCACGTACATGCTAAACCATTTTAATCTTTGCAACATTAAAATATTATAATTTACAAATGAAGTGGACTGTTTTTTTAATTTATTTTTTAATCAAGAGTTTTAATAAAGGTCTGTCGGTGGACTATTCGAGCTCCCCCATCATATTTGAAATTCAAATTTTGTTTTTTATCGCATGTTGAATTGGCTTCGAAATTATACAGACAGATATATTGTAGATACAAATAAATATACATACCTTTATAAGTGTTTGCGAAGGCTCTCGTTTAGTGAGGTTTTCAATACCTACACTATATTGCCTGATAAGGAGCTAGCCCTTCGACAATGTATTATGTAAAGACCATTCTATAGTCCGCCAGCTAAAAGAATGCAGAGCTATCTTGTTGTACATCAAGCTAATCAATGTACACCTATGTATATGTGAAGCTGCCATAAGTTTACTTATAGCTTGACGATGAAACCTTAGAACAGTAGAATAAAACATCTAAAATACTTTGTAATTTTTAAAACCCGCCAAAACGATAAATCTGAATAAATCCAATAATAGTTTGAAAATCGAACGAGAAAAAAGTCGGGCGAACGATCATTTCGATTTTTCCCAGCGACTAGTTGCAGTAAAGAGGTTTTTTCAGCCCCTGAATAGAAAAAGAACTTTCAACGAGTCAACGAGCTAGGAAAAGGGAAAAAAACTAAAGATACCATTAGTAGAAGCGTGCTTGCATTTGGCTGGGTTCATTAGGTAAAAGAAAGGAAAATTGAGCTCTTTTTGTGTTGTAACATTTTTGTATCATTTTCCTCTACTTTGATGTCAGCTATAGTAAATTACTATTGGCTTGAAGACGAAAATATAAGAGATCGAGTTGAGTTCTATCAGGCTAATACTCCACAAGTTGTCTCTCCACAAGTTTTTGGGAGTTTTAAGATTTGACCCGTTTTCCTACGCAGTCAGCTATAGTTTTTAGGGTTCCGTACCCGAAGGGTGCCAAACGGGACCCTATTACTGAGACTTCGCTGTCTGTCCGTCCGTCCGTCCGTCCGTCCGTCCGTCCGTCTGCCTGTCACCAGGCTGTATCTCATGAACCGTGGTAGCTAGACAGTTGAAATTTTCACAGATGATGTATTTCTGTTGCCGCTATAACAACAAATACTAAAAATTAAAAGAAATTTAATATTAAGGGGGGCTCCCATACAACAAACGTGATTTTTTTGCTCATTTTTGCTCGATATTGATAATGGTAGCAGGTAGACGATTAAAATTTCGAGCGCGAGTCCGACTCGCACTTGGCCGGTTTTACACACGCACAGTATTTTTTTATTTCTTGTTTAGGAGGTAATGCCTTCGATTAAATACCTTCTCTTGATTAGGGTATCTCAAGTCATAACCACAATGTTCTTCTTACCGTGACGAGACAAAAAAGACAAGAAATACTTAAGTAATGTGTTTCTGTTTTGTGTATTGTGACGTCTGAATAAACGCTTATCTTATCTTATCTTATCTTACTTAAATAAATATACAGGGTGACACTTAAATAGCTGACCATATTTTCGGGATTCATAGTTAGTACCCATCGTTATGAACAACTTTCCCCAATTTCGCACGGTCAAAGATCACCCTAACAAGACAATGATTAAACATCGTATGAAATTTCATTCACTCTGCCATAACCCCTCGTAAGAACAACATTAATGTAACAAAAGACTGCGGATATTTTTGGCGTTCCGCGTCGCATCGAAATCTATCTACTCGCGAACCCTTAACCGAGCCCATCGCCTATGCCATACTATACTGTGACATTCTACATTACATTCTGGCTATACATAGGTATGTAAATTGCAGTTTTTACCAGCGCATAACTCAGGGCCACATGGTTTTTTGAACTAAGTATGTTGTAAATTCGTAAAACATAAATTTTATTTCCTTAACCATTTATTAATGAGATAAGTTTATCTTAAGTACGTTATACGGACGTTCTAAAGCTGATTGAAAACATGATTAGTTCATTACTCCATAGCTGCGGAGATGGGCTAGCCCCCGATCACGCAAAATAGTCACTGAATAATAGTGGGCACAGTTGTGCCTTTCCCACTCCGTATGGGATAAGGTGACGTGTGACGTGACGCTACATGTGTTTTCTTTATCTACTACAGTGGGTATCACGAATAATTACGCATCAAAAAAGTGAAGTGTAGAAATAACTTATTATACTTACATTTAACTGTAGCATGTCACTACTGACTGCAACATTAGCGTAAAATAGCATAGTAAGCACTAAGTTAGACATTATTATGTACACTTATTTATCGTGTTCCCTCTAATTGGGAAAGTAGACCAATAAACATAAAGACTCTATTCACCACCAACATCACAAGCAGTTCCCATCATATTACGTGGCGACCTTGGAAAAGTATTCGAATCAAACTTTCCGTGACCCATAATTTCAATGACATGGTAATTTCATCTGATTTCCAACGATTAGAAAAATATTCGAGATACTCCCCCACAGAACCCAACCCGCGGATCCTTAGCGGAATTGACCCACTTTTTTGGCAGCCACCGACAAATGGCGTCTCGTTAGTTGATACTTCAGTCGTCGTAACTTCTGAGGGTAGTTCTTTATCCACCAGAGGACAATAGGGCGTCGCGGTGCGATTTTAGCGAGTTGCAGAATTATGTAGCGCGGTTTAATAGAGAATGCGGAAATGTAGTTTGATAGAAAAGACGGTGCTATTTTTAGGTTTATACTCTATCCTTGCTTAGAAGCAACTTGACAGCTAACCTTAAACTTAAGCGATGTTACCAAAACAATCGGAAAGAATCTAAATTGTTTATTCAGTTGAACTAACAGAAGAGTTGGCATCGTCATCATTGCTATCCGCACTTAGGCATATAATTAGTTCATTTTTAACTATATTGTATATTCTAATGTCTCAAGGTGTCAACTTAAATAGGTAGATACTTTTATATACTCTAAACATTCTTTTTTAACCGACTTCACAAAAGAAGGAGGTTTACAATTCGTCGGGGTTTTTTTATATATGTAAGTACACCGATTTCGCCTAGACGGATGGAGCGATTTGAAAAAACCTTACCTTCCAATTGGTCCCATTGACACCATGTCAGGATCTGATAATAGGATCCTGGAAAAATCGAGGGAACTCATCAATTATTATTAGGCCTATAATGATTTTTGTGTTTTTCATAATATATCGTGCATTTACTCATGGTAAGCATAATCTTGTGATGCGGAACTGATGATGAAGACCACACATGACCACCAGAACTGCTCAATACTAGGTACAAATACAGTGCGTGGCTGACGGGTAACGCATGGCCTAAACCGGTGGACCTAGAGCCATGAAACTTTGTACAGGGGTTCCTTAGTAGCGTAGGGTAGCACTGAGATGGGATTTGACGAAATTAATTCTTAAAGGGGGGGGGGAATAGGGGGTCACAGTTTATATTAAACACAAAAAGCACTTGACATTGGTTCCTAATCAAATAGGATTTTATTGTATTTGTGGAAGTCGGTTTTTTTTAAGTTTTACTTTTTGTTTCAATTATTAGTTCGTCATTTCATGATAACATTGTTATATGACGTCATAACTACTCATAACACAAGTTGTTAAATGTGAAACTTTTACTTTTCTTATTTCCAATTCTAAGGAATTCAGATTAGTAGTGTAGGAGGGGAGGAAAGGCTCATTTACACAGAAAACGCAATGCAATGATATACCATAATTAATTCCCTAAAGGATTTGAAATATAAAAGAAGAAAATTTCAAAAAAAAATCCATTGTTCTATGGAATGGAGAATACTGATAGAAGATGTATCAAATGCAAATCAGTGCAGCACGAAACGACCCAAGCTGGTAGCTGTCAGCAATCCTCCATTAAACAGGTAGACAGACTCGTAGACAGACGCGAAAAAGACTCTTCGTTCTATTTAAAAACACAAAACTTCCTTAAATTAAAAACCCCGGAGGCAACACGTACATTTTCATTTAATTTCTCACTAGAGCATTTAATTTGTATTCACTTGGCCTCTTTCGCGTTATTCTTTCCTCTTGGCAATGGAACGAGGTTATAAATTACAGAATCTTGTCTGGAGGAGGTTCTATATCGATGTGATTCTGGTTTTATTTACGAGTTGGTATGGGGTGATTTTAAAACGCTACCCGAAATTTCGTTCATTTGTGAAATCTCAACATTCGATTCAAGATACTTTATAATGTGGTCCAAGAGATCGTGACTCAATGAAGAACTGAGTTAAAATCCCTCCTTTGTTTTTGAACTGTCTGATTTGAAGTTAAATCACAATTACCTACTTATGCAGGTACCTATTGAAATTGAAACATACCCAATTACTTATAAAAGTCATATCAAGTTGTTTTGTTCTTACAACAGCTACTGAATCAAAACACCATCCTCATACAAGCAGGTTGACCTCAAAGACGTTACCACTAGCCCAAATCTTTAGTGAAAAATGCATCACGCACGATAGCATATCAATTATTGCTTAGAAAATAACCGGCCAAGTGCGAATAGGACTCGCGCACCAAGGGTTCCGATCACACTTGGAGAGCGTAACACGTGTAATTAGGTTTCCATATAAAAAAACTAAAGTGTCATGTCATCCATGTAAACCAAATTGAATATTTTTTTAGAAAGACAGAAATTTGCAGTTTTCACATTTTGCCCTTTACTTGTGCTATAAGACCTTGCTTCGTGCCAAATTTCATGATTCTGGGTCAACGGGAAGTACCCTCTAGGTTTTGATTCCCTTGCGAATATCAAGCAATTTCAGCAAAATTTAGACATATGCAGTATCTTTTGATTGCGTTGACCTATAAGTTTAATTTTTTCACAACTTTAAAAAATCACAGACTTGAGTAATCGATATTGATTTCAACATGATACCTCCACGCGTTCCTGAGAAAAGGGGTCGTGACAGACGGACAGACTGACAGACAGACAGACGGACAACAAAGTGATCCTACAAGGGTTCCTTTTTTTTCCTTTTAAGGATCGGAACCCTAAAAAGTCACAAAATACCGTATTGGCAGAAGTCTCTAATCAAAATAGGCGCCGCTGGCAAATCAAATACCATAAGGCCCTAGCTAAGAAACAATACCGTATAGTTTGCACAGCTTTACTACGGTACCGGTTAACTTTATCGCGCATGACACGACATAACTTTCAGGCGGTACCAGTGTAGCCTTCGTAGCGGTGTAGCCTGAATGACTTAATTAAGTTAACCATAGTTTTCACTGTAGGCAACCTCCCGAGGTTTATTAAAGGTGGTGGCACTTCTAAATACTCGGATTATCTGCTTGTTTCCTGGATTGTGTTTTTGGTTTGTACTAGATTGTTGACACGGTCGCGTAAAGTATGATTTACAGCGCTTTTACTTTTGAAAACACTGAAATTATCATAGGTTATATTATATACCTTAAACTTGTCAATGATATGATTCTTAGGTGAGGGTTGATGTCGATCGATATGTTTGCTCTATACGTTTTTGGTCTGGAATATGGAGTTACGAAGTTTGTTCAAGACACCGTACCTCACATGCCTTCGCTAATTTGAGTTGGAGAGCGAAACAACAAAGTTAAGTACGAACACGTGTTTCTCTTCCCAAGCTAGACAAAGCAGATATAGCGTTTTTGTTCTCTTAAATTTACTGTTTTGTGTAACGAGTGATGTTATTATGAGCAATCCCTACTGAACAGACAAGACAGAAACACGAATACGAACAAGACACGAGTCAAAGATAGAGAAGATACAAAATAGAACGAGAAAGAATTCAACCATGTCTTGTCTTTCTCGTTCTGTTCCATGTTTGTCGCGTGTCTTGTCCGTGTCGTGTCTCTATCTCTATCTTGTCTATTCAGTGAGTAACGTGCAAGAAATGTACAAGTAGGTATATCAATGGAGTTATGAAAGTAGTGACTTTTTGTACGATACGTACGTTTACTTCGTTAGAGAAATGTGATGTTTTCGGAGAAAACTATGTCATGTTTGGGACATATCTTTTTGTTAGAATTGTGCTAGACAAAAACACGTTGTTTATCAGGTTTACAAGAACAAGCGAAGAATATATTTATACATTGCCTGCTAAAATTGTAAAGCCTAAACTACATAAAATAACTTTGTTTCTATTTGTACTAATTAATCCCTGGAGGATATTGTATTTGATTTGACATACTTCGAAAAAGAACTTGATCTTCTACGTTCCTTTGTTTTGTTTGGAAAAAGATACACGTATACACGATAATTAAAACGTCATTACCTACTGACATACCAAAATTATCTAGTTTCCAAACGTTCTTGCCAAATTTGCTAAAAAGATCTCATCTCTCAAGCTCGCCATGGTACATGTTTTTATAAAAAAATACGCGTGTAGCACCGTACACGTGTTAGAAGTAAAACTTCTGTAGCTAGATCATTAAGTGGTACCTATACTATACACCTATACCTACCTATACTAAAAGAGATTTAAATTTCCAATTTTGAGATCCAATCTCTGCTTCAAGTTACTTTTAAGTTTCAGACGTCCGATTATTTGAAATTATTTTATACTTGTACTTACTTTTAATACGTCATGTCATTTATTTCCCACCATTCCTTATCTACAATTTGTCGCGCTCGTGGTGATATACTTAACTCATTCAATAGTGTCACTACTATTTGCATCTCGCTCAGATTATATACCATCTGACGTCACGTCTTTAAGCCGTCTCGCTCAAATGTATGCATTGCTTTGCTTGTTTTAGAAATCCATATCGACCCGTGTGACATTGATGAAACTCTTTTCTTACAAACTGTATGGATCGCATCGCACAGCTGTCAAATATAAGTTCCGGTTCCAACAAAGAGGTTGAACGAAGTAGTTTGAGTCATGCTAGTTGGTTTTGTTGTCCCAGCCAGCGGCGGCGGCGGCGGCGGGCGGCGCCATCTTGGCCATACCGGAAATCAAGAACTCGTGGAAGAATGCTTAAAATAATTTTTATTAACCGACTTCCCAAAGGAGGAGGTTTACAATTCGTCCGGATATTTGTTTTTTTTTTTTTTTTTTTTTTTTTATTTTTTTTTTTATGTATGTGCCTCGATAGCGCCTAGACGGATGGACCGATTTGGAAAATTATTTTTTTGTTTGAAAGGGTTTACCTTCCCATTGGTCCCATTGACACCAGGTCAGGATCTGATGATGGGATCCTGGAGAAATCGAGGGAACTCTTCAAATATTATAGGCAGACATATAGTGATTTTTGTGTTTTTCATAATAACTCGTGCAAATGCACATGGTAAGCATAATATTGTGATGCGGAACTGCTGATGAAGACCACATATGGCCACCAGATCTGCTCAATACCAGGTACAAATACAATGCGTGGCTGACGGGCAGACAACGCATAGCCTAAACCGGTGGACCTAGAGCCATGAAACTTTGTACAGGGGTTCCTTAGTAGCGTGGTGTAGCACTGATATGAGATTTGACAAAATTAATTCCCCAAGGGGGGGGGATAAGGGGTTACAGTTTGTATTAAACTCAATCTAATCAAATAGGGTTTGTGGAAGTCGGTTTTTTCTAAAGTTTACTTTTTGTTTCAATTATTTGTTAACGTTTCATCAGGTTTTTCTCTCACTAATTAACATTCTTTATTGTACGAATGTATTATTATCTTATCTGATTAGTTAAAAACCGTATTGAAAATAGTTGCGGTTTTAAAAGTCTTCAGCCGACCCTGACGTCACCGATTCCAATTTCCGTTACATTTCTTAGCCACTCGTGATAGCACCCGGCTAGTAGCAATTGAAAAGCAAATATATGAATAACCCACAGTTGAGAGGTTAAATAAATTTTACCCCCGTGCCCCAAGAAGTTTTACTTCAAAAATTGTGTGCAATAAAGAAATTATACATATTATGAGCACAAAAAGTAGGCTCATTATATGTAGCAGAGGGCATAAACAAACTGCCGATGAAGACAATAATGATGAAATGGACTTCATTACGTATATTTTTAATATTATTAATTAGATTTATTTCGGACCACTAACAGATCCATATATAGGTATTATCGGTATCACACAATTTACTTACTTTACTTTTTCCTATACAAAAATATTTATTAATAATTTCATAACTGTATTGTGCAACTTAACCAAAATGTTAATAATATTCTTCCCCAGGTCGAGGCAATGAGTACTGAGAAAAAAGTCCGGGTACGGGTCAAGCTGTATGACGACAAGACTGATATCTACAGCCAAGATATTGATATGTCCACTGGAGAAGGAGGCTTCATCGTGCCAACTGTCATGGCTGATGCGCCATTCGTGAACTTGCAGGTGAGCTGAAATTTCATGGTAAACCATTTCCCGTCATCATAGGTTTTGAAATTTTGATTCCATTCTATAAGGTTGTAAATCGCGATGCATTCCGGGTAAAGCTATGCAGTAAGGGGTTAATTAAGTCACTGTTATGCTTCTAACTGTGTTCTAGTGCAGGGTCCGAAGCAATTTCATGTCCTCCTGACATCTGTTCTCGTTGACGTGTCTGTGACGGTGGCAGTGAAACAGCCAAGGACTAAGCAAACCCTAAGACAAGTTTTACTTCAACTACCTACCAACTTTGCATAGAAGTCGTACAGTACAAAAAACTTATTGCGTTAAACAAATTACACGGCATAAACGCTTATCTCCCATCCCGGGGCAATGCCACCGTTCCAACTTATCAAAAACACGCATCACCGCCCCCAACTCTTTAATCTTTCGCGCACTCCGACCGAGGGACGGGCCGCGCCCTCAATCAACCCATTTGTATTCCGAATCTGAGCAACAGTCAGACCTTTGGAGCGAGTTTCACAAGTTCCTAAGGCCCAATTAATGATGCGATTTAACTAAATTAGGATTGAAGCGCGAATAGGCAATTTGGACAGATGGCCTGCTGTGCTTAGCCGGATTTGAGATAGGCGATAGTTATCCGATGTTTATGGGTTTGGTGAAAGCGTTTTCAGTTCAGCCTGAACTATAATGGCTTTTACAGAAGACAATGCCTTTGCTTTACTAACAGAAAATGTGTGAAAGTAGAAATTAAATTATTTGACAGCGTGAGGGAGACCGCTCAGGATCGGATAGAGGGGAAGAGGGGGAGAGAGGCCTTTACCCAGCAGTGGGACATGGTGGGCTCGTAATAATAATAATTGACAGCGTTTGATATTTTCTACTATCCTGCAGCCTCTTGACAGCTATAGGCACTTACTACCCCATGTCCATTGAGCCCCACTGAGTACTTCGTAATTTTAGGCCCGTAATAATAAACGGCTCTTAGCTCCGAAAGTTATCTCAGCCACGATGTAACAATGGCGACTTTTGCTGTGTTAGCCATTTATGTAATTTTCTATATTGCTTCGATACAAACTACTTGACAAATGTATCGCACGCGGCTTCTTCCTTTGAGTGAGCTTCGAAATTCTTTATCAATAGCCGACACGCGCTATTCCGGTACTATCAAAGGCGGCGGTACCTAAGTGAGCAGACTTTAGGGCCCCTCCAACGTTCGATGTGGCATCAGTTGACGGAAGCGCTGCTCTGCTGCTCTTCACACAGAACAAACTGCATTCCATTACTTCTACCAATTTGTTGACTTAACTCGTTTACCCACATGTCTAGACTGGATCCCATTTAAAATTAAACTGATCCGTTCCGAAACAAAGCCAACTACAGAGGAAGCAATTACACAGAGTTGAGCGTAGTTTATGATGAGGCTATCAGTATGCAAATATATTATGTCGGGATTGCCAATCCGGGTGAAGTGCTTTTAGGCTCTAATGATTGTGATAAGACATTTGTTCCGATAACGACATGACTGAAATTGAGAGATTACTACGCTTTAAGACTCGGGAGCGGTTTTTCGATTCCCAGATAAACAGTCACATAACTAACATTTCGTGTACCTGTGTAATGTCCAATCCTCAGCTAAACAAACAGATAACACGGCGTCAGAACGAACGACCCACATCGCTGCCACTGCGGTGCCAGGGTGGACCAACTCGGACACTACGGCCTCTCCTGTCGTCAGCGCAGTGCCGGCCGTTGGTCCCTTGCCAGATGTGGCGCGCCTGCCGTTCTCGAACCGAGCGGCCTGGCGCGCGACGATGGCAAGAGGCCAGACGGAAGGACGCTCATTCCCTGGTAGAACGGAAGGTCGCTAGTTTGGGACGCGACCTGCGTAGACACGCTGGCCCCGTGTTACCTACCACCAGAGGGGGACTAGAGAGCTGGCACCTACCTCGCTCCGCATTGCCATACAGCGAGGAAACGGTGCCAGCGTTTTGGGACCTTCCTGCCCGGCAGCAATCTGGGCGAAATTTTTGACCTACTTTAGTTGTAGGTAGTTTAGTTTTTTACCTATAGTTTAGTTATAATTATTAATTTGTTATTAAATACAAACTGTATTTAATTTAAAGAATATAGACAGAAAAAAACAGATAAACCTTATTTGAGAATAATAATTGAACTAAGGTTATGTAGATAAGTCTTCCAACGATATTTTAGTGGGTGAGTGACTTTTACAGGGGGGCGCCAGTTCTACGCAAGTAAATGCAACGAAACTGTCAAAATGCGTCAGTTACCCTGTCACCGCAAGCTAAAAGATCTTTGGAAAGCTATAGACAAAAACTCTAATAGTGTCTGAGTTATCAATACAGACTATGACAATGATCTTAAATGGCCCAACCTGTAAAGGTATACCTACATCTAGTGACTCTGAAACTCTAATTAGTCGTGTCTTCACGAGCAGATACGTACGGCACAAGACTTTCCTAACAATCCCGCGAGTTGTCATAAGCTACTGCGACGAGAGACCGGATAATGGCACATCCCAAACTAGAATTAGTTTTGCCGTGTTCGAATTCTGAATGAGCTAGACAGGCAGGCGTCTGAGTCTAGAACTAGGCCAAGAACCAGTTTCAGTTGAGTGAGAGATACAGTACAAGTTCTATGTTGTATTAGAATATTTGACAACCGTCTGACCGATTCCAGAGGCCTAACAAATAGTAATAAAACAAACAATTTGAAAATGGAAACTACAGTGAACCCACGTTCAAGACCGTGTTTCTCCGAACTGCCATTATTTTTACAACAAATTCACTGAAATAAATTCTGCTGAGATAAATGCAAATAATCCGCTAGTCCATTAAACCTGAAAAAAAGCTTCGCTTTTAAAAAATTAGGCTACAAATCTTCGTCCCTCTTGAGTTTAAACGGGGCTTATCGCGCCAAAACGAAACCAACGTCCTTTGTGTTTTTTTTAGAAAACTTATTAAATTCGTATCTAAGTTTCTCTTTCATCTTTCTGTTAATTATAAGGAGCTTTGCACTAAGAGGAAGATATATTTTTAGAATTTTCTTTGGCTGACAGAAAATACAGAATGGCTTTTTTATTAAACAGAAATATTATGTAAAAAAATGCTTGCTCCTTTGTTGTTGGCTTATTAAGTGTGACGTCATTAATTCTTCATCTTTATATTATTGCGACAGAAGGTATTTCTTAACATGACTGTTTACCACGAACGTCGCGGTTTAACTGTACACACACAGTCAGACACCCTCGAACGCACCCTCATACAGATAGCGTCACGCCATTCCCATTCGAGGTGGAAGAGGCACAATTGGGCACACTTTTAGCCATTGGTAGGTAGGTAGTATTAGTAGTAGGTAATTACAATTGGTAGGTACTCCATTTTGCGAGGCTAACCCATCGCCGCAGCTGTGGAGTAATGAAGGTGTCCTCACTCACCGTTTTAAATATAATAACTGTAATATAAAAACGTTGTTGAGGAACGTAGGACTCAGATAGGTCAGAGCTGAATACAACTTGAATGTGGTGGAACACTGCGAAATGATATCCACAAGCTTCATTTGACTCGGCTGCATACCTGAATTGATCTAACTGATGGGCAAAGACATACGGTTTTCTATTTTACCGAGTTTAATATATCCGTCTGATTGATTAGAAAGGTAAGTAAAAGGATGAGAAACAGATTATGTAGATGTTATTATATCATCTAGTCTTATGACTAGTTTTAAGATGTCTACGCCAATAATATTCCGTATTAATCCTTTAACCAGTTACTAGTCACCTATTGTAATTTTGGAGCAGATAGAAAACCGAGGACGTACCTATCACTCAATATAGGTGTCGATATCCGTATATTGAATGTGCGAGTGTCAATACTCTGTACCTATTCACTCTACGGATGAAACCATAGATAAAGGCAGAAAAGAGGATGCAAACTCTATGGATGAAACATCCGAATGACTGATGATCTCAAGATTGATAAATATTAACGCATGATCGATCGCGTATGAACAAAAATCTCTCAACGACACCAAAACATAAGGATAAATTCTTGAAAAAGTACTGAGCCGTCACACCTTCTTCCATATA
Organism: Argyresthia albistria; assembly: GCA_963457715.1. Classification (NCBI taxonomy): domain Eukaryota; kingdom Metazoa; phylum Arthropoda; class Insecta; order Lepidoptera; family Argyresthiidae; genus Argyresthia; species Argyresthia albistria. The sequence continues at coordinate 9,755,982 of OY735258.1, forward strand.
TAGAGGCAGAGGCACTTTCTAGTATAGCCGAACTTGCTTCGACAAAACGTGGCCCCGTATCGCACCGCATAGTATTAGGAAAGTCGTGCCCTTTGCAGGAAATCAATCCATTTGCCGGATCCAGTGTCCATTCCGTGGTGAGCGTTTGAGATCATTAATTGAGACTGAGGAGTTAACTCCGTGATTGGATGCGTCGTCGGTTGGCGACGAACTTCCGGATTGTGGTTTGAAATATCGCAGTCTAGTTAGTTGGCTAATTAATTAATAGGGTAGTTTTGCTGATATTGCAAATGCAAATCAGGGTAAATATTTGATTTGTATTCATAAATTGTAACACGTAATTTTGTTTATTTTATACTACATTACCTATCATTTATTATTATTCTTATTGAGGTTAAAGTATTGTGCTGACCTCCATGCCTGATGCTGAAATGTTAATGTAATAGGTACCTCCATGATATTCGACCCCTTTGAGTCGACAGATTGTCATTCTCCTGGCCGAAAAGGAAAAAAAAATTGCGATTATAATTAGGGGAAATTAAGTTCTCATCACTCTTTTCTCCAGAAGCGACTAGGCGTATATAAACTTTATATTTTTTATAACTTTTTCCCATACAACTGGTTTAGTTAAAGAAAAGAACTGACAATAGTGGCGCTATTTGCATCAGGCTTTGATTTGATACAGTCTTTCACTGCGTTTTTGCCTTCTCGATCAAATGTATGCCTTGCGGGCGCCGCCATTACCGGTCCCAATCTTTAATTGAACGAGTAATACAAAAACAGTGGGCTAAAAAGCGCGGGCTTAAAAAGCAAGTGTAATTTTCGAAACTTGGTATATCAACAGAGCCGGAACCGAACTATAAGTTAAACCCGAGCTCACTCAGCAGATTCTGTCTTTCGAGGCAAGATTAATGGAATTAGACTTTAGCAACCACTCCAGTGAGAACAGCCCGGTCAGCGCTGATTCATTGGCTTTCGATAATCAAGTTCTAATAGGCAACGAAACCGTGATGGAATCAAACAAATTGTGACTAGGTACTCATAAAGCTCGAGCAGAGTGTTTTTTGTTCGGTATTTAGATCAAGCCATGGTTATTACCGGAAGAATACGAATGAATACCGTCCTTTTCTTCAGAAAAATTTACTAGTTTTTAAAATAGATAGGTAAGTCAAAGTTATTCTAGAATCAGTTACATATAGCTTAAAGGATTTATTAAAACAAGCCATATTAATAAAGTTATGGTAAATCTACTATAGAAATAATATGGAGTTAGAGAGAAGATTTTATAATTAATGTTAGTGAGACTGAAATTGAAAAATATTAGCTCCAAGCTCCCATTTCGCTTGCAGGGTATGTTACGCGAGCAACGTAAGCCAACGTAGGTCATAACAGGGTTGCCCTCCCTTTTATCAAGTTATGAGCTTGTAGGGCATCTCAGCGAAACGATGTTAAAGGCTAACGCTGGATCCAATCAATATGTTGGTGAATATAATTAGTCTGGGAAAGTTAGCTCAGCGCAGCAACGCACGCTGAACTTTACAACCACTTTGCACTTTGAGGTGGCGGCTAAATGATCGTTTAATTGAGATTTATTGATGAGCTGGTACACAGATTTTCATCGGGCAAATACTTCTGAATTACTTGAAGAGTACTGAAGGCGCCGCATCAGGTCAAGACAGTGATTTTGTGAATCACAAATTCCGTAAATTATTGAGAAACAAAGTTTGAACATGAGTGTCTCAAATTTTCACCTACTTAAATCAGTTTTTCATAAGCACCGCATTTGAAATTTATCTGTTACGTTGGTCTGTTAGTCCACCACTCCGCTTCATATTCCTCGAAAAGTGTACTGAATGTGAAATTCTTAGTTCCTCTGTCTTGATTAAGGAATCGTGGAAATGTCTATGTGCCATTGCATAACCCTATATGTAGATAAATGCTACCCTCAAAGACGGGTTATCAGATAGCTTAAATTGGGTCTCAACAGAGCAAGATCCCTAAAGCGCCGGCCGGGGCTGGGATCACTATCACACAAAATACTATTTTGGCCATTCAGGCGCAAATCCTTGTCTTTTTAAATAAAGCATATCTTGCCTGACCACTGATTGAAAGCAAGCTAAACAAACTATTTGCTTACATACTTCAGATAAATTATCCGTTGATACACTACGCAAGGGCCGAACTAAGTGCCATTTGATCCTTCCCTTCCTCCCCAGGAATATCGCAACGAGTACACATTAAGTTGTCGAAAGTGCTACAACTTTGAGAAGCAGTTTGAGCTAACTTCAATCACTTATGTCGTCGACAAAGACAAAAATATTTTATAAGTTTTATCTCCACAAAGTTTGAGATGGTAACAGATTTGAATTTCGGAAAGTTTTCTAATGTAATCCTGTTAAACATATTCGTGCTCTTAAATTTTGTGCTCTTAAATGTCTCCACGCGTTTTCTATGTTTCGTGCTTAGGTGTTCTATTGGTCCCTTTATGCCTCTATGTCACATTGTTTCTTGTTTGAAAACTGAATTAAGGGCTTGTATGAGCCATTTTTACAACAGAGATGAAATCGGCTCTTAATATTATCTAAAAAAACTGAAGGTATTGCGTCTCATCAAATGAGTATCGTATTAGGTAGTTTACTAGCGCTACTTTTAACAGCTTAGCAAGTTCTTATAGTCTGTCACACCCAGTTTAGAAAAGTTAAAATGTATAAGCTTTTTCAATATAGGAGAGTGCAAAGTTATTATGACTTTATAAGAAGTTGGAAGCCGCGTGCTGCGGTTTCCGTGGCAGGCACACTAGCATAGTTACCTAGATCGTGTACCTGACGTGAGGTTTATACAAACGTAAACTAAACTTCATTTCTTACTTACTCTAAATATGAGCAAAGGTGAGCTATCTTCTGGCATAGGATGGATAGGCAGGATTATTAAAAAAAAGTAAACCTACAAATGAAGGTCTACTTTTTTATCGTTGTCCCATCGATATATAGTATACAAGTCTGTGCGTTGTACACATATTTTGTGCACAACGATAAATATTATGATACGTATACTTGCTGCAACTAATAAGGTGATAAGATTTGTGGTTGCTAAAATCATCAAAAGACAATATAATTACCTACTATAGATCAGCAAATAATAAAACTCACATGGAATAACACTATGAACACACCAACTCATGTCGCCAGGGTTGCAACGTCCTGTCTCCTACTTGAGGGAAAAATTATACAGAGGTATAAACTATAAAGATCCTCTGATGGGTTGCAAAAGAAACTTTTATGAAAGCCGCAGTATAAAACCACTATTGTAGTTTTATGGGTAAAATCCAACAGTTCGCTATAAAGACCCGGTTGCTACTTTAAAATTTTAAAGCCTTCCGTTCCGCCGCATAAAGTGGGAATGCTATCTGCTTCGCTTTTTATTGTTTCACCAAATAGCGGCTTCAAATATCTTAGGAGCGGATGCAGAACTGCCAAGTCGAAGTTTAATTGATACTCGAGACTCACAAGTATGGAGCATTGTCAGTATACCACCGAAGACGAATAAAATCAAGAGGGGTGTTCATGGAGTGTTTAAAGTTTAAAGCGTTGTCTGTCCATGTGTGTCTCTGTCTGTGTGAGGGTGTGTATGTGTGTTTGTGTATCACTCTGTGGAACTCTGGCGTAGTTTAACTGGTTTGCTGGAAATAGTAGAAGACATTCTTGCAATGGTCCTTAGCCATGATTTATTAAAATTTGTTTGTTGGTTTGAATGTTATCAGGTTGGCAAAGTAATAGATCAGTCAAACTTTTTTATTTGGGCCAACTTAACTTCTGTGGGCCAGAAGCAATGTATGTGCCTGTATGTAAATGTTTATGTTTATGTTATGTGTATTTTTTTATTTTAATTTACTACCAAAAACCTACTGATGACACCATGTCCATCTTAAATCCCCTGCGATGTATACCAGGGGTAAATCCCGCTTTTTTACGCATTGAAGTATCTCCCTACATTATGTATTTCCATTCTTACCAAGTCGCCTAGGGTTGAACATTACGCGATAAAGGCACAATCGAAAACAAATGAGCTGTAAGCTACCCACCGTCCTGCGTAATGGGATCGGGTCAGGAGAAGAACAGAAAATGGATAAAAAAAACTTTGCCATCGCTATGAATAAAATTGTACCGAAAAAGCCGAAAATATATTTGATCCGGATGGTGGTTTAGTATTTGGAAGGCCTTTTGGGAGAGAATATCATGTAATATTTAAACGTAAACTTGTAGCGTTATTAAATAAGCAAAAACAGAACAACACAATGTTAGCAAATTATGTCATAAATAAACATTTGGATTGCAAATATCATACTGGCTGTTTGATAACATTTAATCATCTACGTGGCAAATTATCAGCAACCTAATGTTTCATGTTTCAATTGAAACTTGATTACAGAGTATTTATTTAACAAAAATGTTTCCAGTAAACGTGAGAGTTTCCAGTAAAATGCGCGATGTGCATTTTCTTTCCATTTATTCTCAAAAAACCACTGTGGTTTGTTGCATGAAATTATTCTGCAAAAAAGTAAATCCCCGAATTTGCAATCCTAAAATAACCACTCTGACCCCATTAGGCCTATTACTCAGAATTTCGCACCGAAGGGAAAAAAGAAAAACCTTACATGCAAGCCCCATTTTCGCCAGTATTATTTAATTTGGTCGTTCTCTGGAAAAACATTCCTTTGATGTCAGCTTCCTGTTTTTGGGCACCCCATTTTGACGTGTCCGTCCACGGCATAAAAGCGTATTCGATAATTTATACTATTCGTTTACTGAAGCACTTTGTGATGCATGGTTCGATAAGAAATTCGGTAGGTAGAGATATGGATTTTATGACAAATTCATTTGATTGCAATTCGTAAGCACGAGGGCTATGAAAAGTAAACAATATTATGAAGAAGTGTCACGTCACGAGTCACGAGTAGTCACGACATGATATTTACAATGGGTCGTTGGCAAATCGATGATTGTGCACGACGAGTTCTTAATTAATCATTGTCACTAACATAGAGCTCAAATATAAATATGTACATTTGTCTCACAAGTTCATAACTGTAACTTATTAACATAATTTTCCATTGGCCCACATAAATGTTGTTTTAAGAAGTAAACAATCTGTAAAAGTTTATTTTTGTAAACCATCTTGTTTTCTGGTATTATTATCTTTGATTAATAATTCTTTCGCACCTCCTTCATATTCTCAAATATGTAACCGATGGGAAGTATTCAATAAGCGTAAAGAATGAAGTGCAATAAAACACCATATCAGTAGGAAGCAGGCGGCTCTATAGGCACGGGAGCTCGGTATTTACGAGATCCGGATCCGGAATAAGATGAAAGCAATATCAAATTGTAATAAAATGTATGAACTCCGCATGGAATTGGCCTATACAAAATAGAGACTGGAATGTATTGACTGCTACGGTTTCATTAAATTATAATATGTATGTAGATAACCCGTGATCAAAGGACAGCGTGAAGTCAATTCATTTATTAATTAAAGCGTCCATCAAACGGTTTCAAAGAGAAAGTTGGCAAATTGTATTACAATTTCATTTTGTATTTCAGTTTAACATTTTCCGGTCATATATTCCCACACACATACAATTTGTTGTGAAATATTGCGCAGTAAAACATTGGGCATACTGAAATTGGTTTTCAAACTATTCGCCACTAGAAAAATCCCGTAATTCTATCCAATCTGTGCAAGTATGCTCCGCATATTTGCTGAACATATTTATTTTGCGTGCTTTACGCTGAATAGAAATAAAATGTTTCAATTGGAAAAGCCAGACTGTATTACGTGTTTTGCCCGCAGAACGCTACAAGAGATCCTGAGGCTCATGTACATTGCGTTTTGTAGAATGCCAATATTAGATAAATATAGTGTGCAAACCTGAAAATGTACATCAGACTTATGAGTAGAACATTTGACAGAACACTAAAATAAACTTAGTCTCCGAGGTTTCTACACAAAGTTATTACTTGAAAATATGTTACAATCGTGATTTAGGAATTGTAAAACTTGTCGTGATACACGCAAAATAGCTGATAAACGATATAAGTACAGTTTTAGTATTGTAAGTAGTTATCCATGCGCATATAAGCATTACTATCTATGTATTTGTACAAGTGTCAACTCACATGAATGATATATAAATACCGTACTACATTTTAAGAGCACCACAGTAAGACGATTTCAACCGTTGAAGTAGGTAGTAATTGAGTTGGTTTGAAACAAAAACAGACGTTACGGTATTTTTTGTCGAAATCTCTCAATGGCGACCACAGAGCAATATCTTAATTCTGACAATAATAACCCACAAATGAAGGCTATGTTTGAAAGGTTCATGAAGTTTATAGCAAATAAAAGAAACTCTCAAAAATCTCTAAAGCTTAAACACGTCTCTGAACTGAAGAAGAGTGGCGGAAGAAATAAACAAGGAACTAGCTCTAAAAAGAGTCAAAATAGTACCAAAATAATAAAGAAACAAAAGAAACAAGAAACGAGGCGGAAACCGTTTTCAAAAAAGGAATGTTTTGAATTTCTTGCCATGTATAAGGCATTTCAAGACGTCAATCTCAACAGTGAAAGAAATGCCATTGGTGCTGATGCTGATCCATCACTGTATTCACATGACAAAACCACAATCGATGATGAAAGTAGCCAACAGCATTGTTACTGCTGTAGCATGAGAAGTCGCAATCGAAAGCCTAATGGTAAAAACACGAATGGTAATCAAAAAACTTCTAAAATAGACGAAGAAGTGAATGCTTCTGTTGATATTTTAAAGAAACAATTTGTTGAATCAGACTTGGTTGTCAAAGAAGAAATTATTTTACCTTTAGAAAATATTATCGGTCATCGTGAGAGTCTTGATTGATTGATTTCACTATTATAATAATTCAGTGTATGAAACAGTTTTTTTATAAATGACTTCATTTTACTTACGCATTGATTTCACTTATGCAAAGCTCTTTATTCAGGTAGAATAGAATACTGGTATTATATTTAAATCTTTATCTTTAAATATATTGTTTTAACTATAAAAGTCTTTCTGAATAATGAACACATGAACGAAGAGCAACTGAACAAACTCGAACGACTTCAAAATCTCGGGATTCGGTTCATCTTCGGACTGCGCAAGTATGATCACGTTTCACAACATCGCAGGGAGTTGAATTGGCTACCAATTCGTCTACGACGGGACTCTCATATTCTATGTCTTCTCTACAATATTTTGTGGAACCCTCGGTACCCTAACTTCCTGCGTGATCGCTTCGAATTTCTTTCTTCAAGCAGGCTTCGGAGAACTCACATGGTTTCGTTGCTTAAAGCCCCATATCGCTCCACTGGAGCCTACGAGCACGGGTTCACAATCCGCGCTACACGGCTGTGGAATGAGCTTCCCTGCACCATCAGGGACAGTCCATCACTAAATATCTTTAAAAACCGTCTAAAGAAGCACTATCTTTCATTGTCAATTTAGATATATACTGGTATGTATTAGTGTATTCATACGATATTTATTGTTAAGCTGTATTTATGTAACTGTGTATGTAGTCTATTCCTTAGCAATAGGTTCTTATATGTAACTATGTGTAATAATAATATCTATGTATTATAGGTACCTACTAGAATAGTTTTATTGTACGCGCAATTCTTCCCCTTACCTATCATCTCCGTCTCCTACCCAACATGGTTTGCGGGAAGAAATCTCTTATTAGAGATAAGCTCGCCTTTGTACATTTTTTTTTCTATGTTAAGCTATTTTTACTGTCATGTGAGTACAATAAAGAAATTACGAAAATTACATTCATCATGAATTACATTTCCATTCTACATATTATTTAACGTAGGTTTAGTAGAGCTAGTGATTGTCGGTGGAAATAAGAATTCGGATTATTCACAGGATATGATTAAGTAAAGGAAAGATAAATATTAAATGTATCATTAATTGCTCCGGGTGCTCCGTGGTCTAGTGGGTTTCACCTTGCTTCTCACGCTGGAGATGCAGGTTCGAATCCCGGTGCTGACCATGTACCAATGAGATGATTAATTTGTCTTAAGTACATTATCGGACACTCCGTGTTTCGGATGGCACGTTAAGCTGTAGGTCCCGGCTACTATCACTACTTCGTAGTATGTAGTAGTCGTAAAACCCCTCCACCAACCCGCACTGAGCCAGCGTGGTGGAGTATGGCTCAATCTTACTCGGATCCGGGTAAAGGCCTGTGCCCCTCGGTGGGGACATTAATGGGCTACATTTACATATTTACATCATTAATTGGGAAAATCTTAGTTGTAAGCGGTTGAGAGAAAAGTATTTTCGATCTAACACACAAACCTTTTCAAAGTGCAAAGGCGAAATGTATGTGATTTATTTCTTTCCATGATACAATTACCGGGATTGTTTAAGGATAGAGGTAGAAGTAATTTATTCTGAACCCAAAATTGGTAAAATCATAACGCGGTTTGAGGAACAATATTTGGTTGAAAACAAAGTATGCCTTCTCGGTAACGCCAGAAAAGTAAATTCTCTTTTGTGAATAATAGTTATCTAAAATAGGTGTCAAACATTGGATCCACCACATACAACTATGTGGCGGATGAATGCAAATGGTATGTGACACACACATGCACCGCACATGTCACAATCCCCGCAGTGGATTGTGAAATTGTGATAATAATATGGTGTAACCTTTTTCGCTTTATTCTTAGAGTGCCTATCCACTACTGGAATTTGGATCAGGTCAGGGTCGGTCCGCTCTCCGTATTCCTCTCTATTCTTCACCAAGTGCATTCGCTCTTCTACGCTTGCCACTCCCGTCCCTTCCCTGATGATGCGAAGCCACGACTTACTTCTTCTGCCAGCGTTGCCATTAGTTTTAGTCTTATACATTTTCAACGACATTTGAATTATACATTTGTCGCTCAAAATTATAGTTGTATTACATAGTTCAATAGATGTACCTCGATCATTCCCCTTGTATTAGATACCTGTTTCCCTCGTTAGTTAACAGTCAGTATACAGGGTGTAAATAACGGGTAGTATTAATATAATTATATAGGTATTTTATTTTATAAATAAGGTCATTGCCAATTCCAATAAAGTTTCTCAACTTTTCATTTATTCTACAGAAGAGAAAACCGATCAATATGTGTTTTTTTATGTTTTTGTGCAATAAAGTATAAATGAAAATGAATGAATTGAAGACATGACTTAATTTTTTGTCTTGTTTCAGGCTGAGCTGGTGGCAGTGGAAGGGAAAGAGATAGAGACACACTACGTGCTCGCAAAAGAGCGGATCCGACGATGGAACTCGACATCCAAGTGCTATCTTCTCATTGAAAATCTGCCGACTCCTCTACAGGTAAGTTTACGAGTTCGATGATGATAATATACACTATAGAGTAAATTATATAAAGATCGTTTTTCTGAGGATCTATTGTATACAGTGCCATCTGGCTGAGGTTGGTTTCACTTTTAGAACCCATAGAAATTATCGAATTATTTTTGTATCGAGTGAGGAGGCACTGATATATACAACACGTCCTCGTCGATATAGTCTCATAACGTTTATTCAAGACCGGTTTTACTTACCTAGCCTTTTGATTCAAATAAAGCATCGTGGAAATCGTTTGACTCCTTCACTCTCAGAAGCACACTGCTCGAACGACCGAACAATGGCGAACTATTGTTATAAAAGATTTGTCGGCGAACCAGTTAAGAACTTTCCTTACCGAACGTCTTTAGCCGGATCTTTAGCTATCTGCTATTCGATTAAATTCCGATGCTAAGTTTTTCATAAAAGCCTTATTTAACTAAATGGTGGCGATTTTTTTTTTATTTATTTATTTATTTATCCGTGTTACAAAAACAACTTAAATAAACTAGTAATTACATCAGGGAACTTAAAATGTAAAAGCCGTTGGAAAGTAACACTAGGTGAGTAATACGCAGCAGGTGCCCTGGATACTACACTAGGATACCTGTAAAGTAGTAGCCAGTGAAACCGTCGTACGAACCTTTCTCCAAGTATTACAATAGTTGGCATTTTTTATTATAATTACAATTCTGTCCACCAAAGTAAGTATGGAGGGTAGTTTTATAAAATTAAAAGCTAGGTCATGATCTGGTTACTGTAGGGAGGCATGACAAGAGTAAACTAGATAGGAACTATGGATGGATATAGCTAGTGGGATTTAATTTAAGTAGATAATAATAATAGGGATACATTTTGATTGGTAGATATTCTCACTCAGTTCAATCAAAGAAATATTTTACTTAGATATACTTACACATATCTCTCGTTCTGTCTGTCTGTCTTTATCGGCTAAATATTATCCACAATATTATAACACTGTTTCAGTTTACCAACTAGGTCTCCGATGTTATTGTTCCACATTATGTTCAAGTAGCTGACATGAATAGTGTCAGTTATAGCAGCTGCACAAATGAAACTTGTGTTATGAGCAAAGTTTGCGTCGGTTGGTGCAATCTGTGTGTTGTATGTAAGTTTTCAGTTACAGGGCGTAATTGAAATACAATGTTTCGTGCTTGCTTAAGGACTTGGCTGTCGCATGCACCTATTTTGTTTAACTCAGATCCATGTCTAGACGGTATTTAAATAATTTACAAAGTCAAAAACTAAAAAAAAACCGACTTCATGACCTATTTAGTTCTCTCAGCTTTGTACATAAATGTCGTCTGTATACTCGAAAACGAGGCTAGGAATTCTGTCTCCTGACCATACGTATTACATAATGAAAACAAATATTCGATCCTAACAGCCATTAGGTATTAATCTCGTGACAATAACTATAAACATCGAAAAGTCACAGAAAGGCTCGATGTATAATGTCATCCACGTAAAAAAATAATAAACTTCACAGTTTTTCACGTAGAAAACTAACTACTGGACCGCTTCCTGATTTTTTTAAATGGGACCAAACTATTGGTTTGCCCTTTCGAACGAAGAAAGAATTTTCGAAATCGATTCATAAATAGTACCAGTTTCGATGTAACAAACATAAATAAAACATAATTATAAAAAACACAACATGCAATCGACAAAACCCCCCCATTTTTAACCTATTTTTATCATATTTTGTTTAATGCTTGTTACATCAAAACTGGTACTATTTATGAAACGATTCCAAAAATTATTTCTTTCTTCAATAGGGAAGCCCAATAGTTTGGTCCCATTTTTTGAAAATCAGGAAATCGTTCCAGTAGTTAGGTTTCTACTTCACTGTCAGGAGACAGATTTTGTAGGCTCGTTTTCGGGTATATAAACTACACTGTAAAACAAGCGGGAAGGACCAAGTACCTAATAGGTCATGAAGTCGGTTTTTTTAAGCTTTTATCTTGGCGAATTATTTGAAATTGGTTCGTTAATAATTCGCCAAGTCAAAACTTAAAAAAAAACCGACTTCTTGGGGTGAAAAGAGCTCGTGATTTTGAGTGGAAATGATTTTAAATTTACAAAAAATAAGACATACAAAAATGCTAAATAATAAAAAAGAAACGCTGTGATTGATGTGACTCTATGTTATGTTATTTTTGGTCCCCCAGGCCGGCAACGTGGCCAGCGCGAGCGTGTGGTCGTCGTGCGGCTGCCGCGCGCGCCTCCTGGCGGCGGTGACGAGCGGCGGGCGCGCGGTGCACTGGGCCGCGGTGCCGGCGCCGGCCAGCGACCGGGACCTGTGCCGGTTCAACTATACGTGAGTACCTACTCAAACTAGACAAGATTTTAGGTCAAAAAATATTTTTTGGGCCTTTTGGTCCCTTTGGTCCCTAATTTATATTTGGTCCCTTATTTATAGGGACACGGTATCGAAACAAAAGTATCGATACTGTACTCATATGATGTATCGAAAAAAAAGTATCGATACGGTATCGGTATCTGTATCAAAAGTATCGATACTTCTAGGTATCGAGTACTTTTACGTAGAAAAAAATAAACAGCTGAATGGTCTGGAAAATGACAAACTTTTACGTAAATCTTCATACTTTATATATTTTGAAATAAAACAAGACAAGAAATAAATCAATCATGCAATTAAATTTATTTTTTAAATAACATTAACAATATATACACCGTGAATTTTAAGACACTCTGAAGCCGAAACCTGGTTGGTGTAGGTAGACCATCGAAACTTTCGAGTGGTTCCACAATTTTCCAAATCGGGTTAAAAAAAACTCGAAAATTGAGTCAACTTTTAGGTAAAAGTTTATTCAATTTTCTAGTTTTCTAAGAAAGAACTCGAGTTTTCGAGTTTTTTTCACCCGATTTGGAAAATTGTGCCACAACTCGATAGTGTCGACGGTCTACACCAAAAAGGTTTCGGCGAGTGTCTTAATATTCACTGTGTATAATTTTACACTTTTTCATAGGCATAATTTTAAATTCACAGCCAAGAATTTATCTATCACCTATCAATTTATTGACATCAATTAAATATTTTTCTGGCAGGTTGTGGGGCGCGGTTGGATTGGATTTTAGTTCCGTCATGTTGTTAGTCATAGACTAGAATCGATACTAACTATAAAGTACTCATATCGGTAAAGAATCGAAAAAAAAGTATCGATGCCAAAAGTACTTGGCATCGGAAGAGAAGAATCGATTCCACCTAGGAATCGATCTTTTTTTCGTGTCCCTACTTATTTATATTTGGACCGTTTAGTCCCTTGGATCCCTTTGGTCCCTTAGTTGTCCTTGGTACCTTAGGTCCCTTTGATCCCTCAGGCCCATTTGGTCCCTTCTGTCCCTTTGGTGTCCGTGGTCCCTTTGATCTCCTTGGTCCCTTAGGTCTCTTTGGTACCTTAGGTCCCTTAGCTCCTTTAGTCCCTTCTGTCCCTTTGGTCTCCTTGGTCCCTTTGATCCCCTTGGTCCCTTAGGTCTGTTTGGTACCTTAGGTCGATTTTTGGTCACTTTGGTCCCTGTGGTCACTTTGGTCACTTTGGTCCCTTTGGTCACTTTGGTCCCTTTAGTCACTTTGGTCCCTTTGGCCTCTTAGGTCCCTTAGGTCCCTTAGATCCCTTAGGTCCCTTAGGTCCCTTAGGTCCCTTAGGACCCTTAGGTCCCTTAGTTACCTTATATCCCTTAGGTAACTGGGACGCGGTGCCGGCGCCGACCAGGATCTGTGCGACTACTCGGGTCGTACTCCAAACAACCAATGCTGATAAAGAAAAATCTTCCGAAAAAATACCATGGCCGCCAAACTACAGTACACATAGGTCCTTCAGGTTCTTTAGGTCCTAATAATCAGGATGTGTAGAAAATAAATGGAAAATGTAAATAAAGCCCATTAATGTTCCTACTAAGGGCTTTTACCCAGATACGTTTAGTAAGTGGAAAAATATTGGGTCTCCCATAGTAACTGCTATCATATTCAATTTGCGAACATGTTTCTTGAAACGTTCTAAATTATGGGTAGGTTACCTACTGTCTTCTCTAAAACATCCCATCTCATCACAGTCAGTTAATTAAATATCATAAGTAATAGCCTGTTTATTTTGATTCCTTAATGTCTCTTACTAAAAAAACTCAAAAAATCTTCATTTTCTACAACTAATCACTTGGTCTAATTAAAAAACTTTTGTATGGGGCGAAAGTCAATAATTAGTTTCTCAAATCCATTAACATCCGTTAGAGGCAAACCTGCTGTATTCTAGAGTCCTTTGATTGCAACCCAGGACTTTATAAAAAGGGGTTATAAATGAGTTTGTGGAGGTAATTAAGAGCAAAACATTATTGAAGACTACCTTAGCAATCCATTTACTGGATAAGATGGAAGTTTAGGTGATATTAACCACAGAGGAAATGGCTCGCTCGTTAAACACTCAGTTTATGCTTCTTGAAATTCTTGGGTAGTTAAGGACCTATCTAACGGTTACGACTATGGTTTAGTGTCCTGGACGCCATACTGATATAAGGGTTCAGGAGGTCTATTACTCTAAGGACGTCATCTGAAATATCCTATCCTCACCCTATTCTGGAGTATGTTTTCCATCAGTAACCCTCCACAACACTCCACAACAACTCCTCTGTCACCCCGTGTATGGAAAAACATGCTATGTTATGCCATTATTTCCGTTTAATCTTAGGATACTACTTTACATCATCAGTAATTCTTAAGATATTGTACACAAAAGCTGTGGATATTTGGTACACTGATATATTTGGGCAAGATTTCTCAAGTACTTAACTTATTTTTCCACTTGAATTGTCTTGTCTCCCAAAATCCTTTCCTATGAGCCTGCTCCAGAACTGCCTATCATTAGAGATTAGGTTGCTGCTGTTTTTTTTTCTAATTTCCCTTAAAAGCCATCCTAATGTCTCCGGGGGAAAGTTTCAACAATAAAGGCGGCTGCCTTCGTCCTCTAGAAGTGTATTTACTGTGATGTATATGCATTTCGGGGATACAACGGGCGTGGTCGTCCAAATGGTTTTGACCAATTTTTGTGCTGGCATCACTGGCACTGGATTCCCATGAGTTTTCCCCCACCAATGTTAATAGCTGTTATTTAAGATTTACTCTCATACATTATTCATTTCGTGAAACTTTTGGGGCACACTTTGAGGTCAATGCTTTTGAGGATGTTGAGTCATTAAAAGTTGGGAGTTGGATTAGGTAATTAGGAAGGTGAACGTCGTGTGGTTTGCTGTTTAAATGAATGGTTCCGCAGTTTTACAGTACTTGTATCATTTGGTTTATGAAATGATAGATACGAGTATATATAGAGAGATAGATAAATTCATTTATTCATTGATGGTACACACACAGACACATAATAATAAAAAAATAAAATAAGAATATAAGAATAGATATGAATAAATATTAGAGTATATTTATTCATACTGGTCATTAGTTTTAGTCATTTATTGTGCACTGACTTCCCTCTCTTTATCTGTTTTTTTCCTGTCATGCCTAGGTTTGCTGGAATTAATCTCTTTTTAGAGATAAACTCGCCTTTGTACATATCTTTTTGTAAATGTTACGTGTTTTGTATGTTTTTGTGCAATAAAGTATACATGAGCTAATGAAATGAAGAGTAAAATCTAACGAACCTTGATGAGCTTAAATTCCCACTTTTTATCTTATTATCATCAGAATTTGTTATTATTATACATCATATAACACAGCGTCACACCGCCGCCGCCGCACAGTTCTATTACTCCCTATGCAATTAGGTACCTTATCTATATTCTATAAAATCTTCTCTAGTCGACCGCTCAACTGAAAACACTTTATGCTTAAGCCCTGTTGTTACCACCAGCCATCGGATACGGAAATATTGGCTTAAACTCGAAAGTAATTTAACTTAAATGGGGGTCGAACTTCCAAGTCCGTAATGGCCCAAGTTTGGCCCGATGGATCGTTGAATAATGTCACACCGGGACGGCGTCAGATGACATAAGAGCTGTTGTGGGCTACGAGTTGGCCTGAAGTGGTTGGCTTGTTTATGAGAGTTTAGAAATGATCCTAAGGACTTTACAATTGGATTTTGAACCATATTTAAAGGTCACGATAACAAATCTACAATATGGTAGTTTAGGAAACTCAACTCCACCATACGAGACTTCCCGGGTTCGAATCCCGGCTGGGGACAAAAAAAAAACCCAAGTCTTGGATGTTTACATGTTTGTGATGTCGCTGTTTCTGGTACCCACGACACAAGGTGTAGGGAGATCCTAGTTTGGGGCCTGAAACAATGTATGTGCCTGTATGTAAATGTTTATGCTTATGTTTATCATCCTTTGTTATCAGTGGGAGAAATATGGTAAATAGGTATAGCCCGCATTACCATTCGGTTCACCGAGATCACCTAACATGATTCCCCAGGGGATCCTACATCAAGTGAACTTAGGAGTTCATCAGAATCTCCTAGACGCAGATTAAGAACATTAGGTCTTATTCAAATTAAGTTACCGTAAACTGTCAAACGTAATCAGAACAAAGCCTTAGTGTACAGCCAAATTTTTCAGAGCCATGTCTATTTGGCCAGATTTTTCACGAAGGCTATGTTTTCTTTCAAAATATTCTCGAACAGATGCCTCAAGTTGCGGTTTCATCCGATAAAAATATACCGTGTAAGGTGACAGGCGTTGGTGATATATCGGGCCCAGGGGCCGTGAATTTACCACCATTTGATAAATTACTTACCCACTTGGGCCTGTGTGTGCGGTGCGATACGACTTTTTTATCATAAATATTTTAACTATGCTTTTCTAACGGATACTTTAAAACCAAAGGTTACGGTAAGCTAACGGCTGGGAACCCGATCGTATAATTACACCTGACTTTTAGAGGAATACGAATTCAAATGTTAAAAAGGTTCTTTAACCCGATATATAGAAAATTATACAAGTCTGTGATATTTACTGTAAAAATACGTATAAATGCAAATTGTAACGTCCAGCTGCTACCTACACATACACAAAAACGCATCAAGCAATATTGATGACAGTACAGCTGTTTTGAATCCTGATGATTAATCACGAGTATCGTATCGTGTCGTGCATCGTGCATGCATCCAAAAATGCTTTTCACGTTACACGCTTTATCTTCATAGCTGGAATGTCCATAGATGCCATCCCATTCAAGACTAACGGTGTCCGCACTCGCAACGCAAATAGTGTCGGAAACGTATCCGGCCCGAAGGACCAGACTAATGGTTGGGCGTGTAAATAGCCATTATGGGAACGCTGTGGATACTGTGTAAACTAGATGCGTTCACGATGTCTAGTGTCTAGCCGAAGGTTTTAGGAGATAAAGGACTGTTCAAAATTATTTTTGGAGAAGATGTCACTGTGAAGGACACAGCTTAAGGAGTGGAATAGGAAAAGGTCTGTCTGCAATGCCCCGTCCAGACTCGCCGAGGTGGGAGAGCCGAGTAGGCACCTAGCTATCAGAGACATTGCAGACGGACTTGTAGCTGTAGAGACAGGAGTGATATAGAAATTAATAGAAAACACAGATATTTACAGACAGAAACTAGGAATAAAAAGGAACAAGAAAAATACGTACCCAAGTTAGGGGTCAAATTACACCGCAATTATACAGCAAAGTAGGTAGATATTTACAATTAAAATCACTCTATAAAGTAGAGGACCAAACCAGCAAAAACTGAACAAGAGCCCAGGGACGAGCAGTCGCTGAGGAGATCAAAGAAAAACTGAGCTCCAGGGAAAAACAAAATAAGAATCTGACGGCTGTGCCAGGCTTGAATAACGAACAAGCCTAAAAAAACTAAAGCTACAGGTAGCACAGGTAGCAAGCCATACTAATTCAATCAAAACTATTTTCAGAACAAAAATTTAAAAACTAAAGTTGGTATGTTACATGGGTAAAGAAACAAACTTGGTGTGAAAGGTGGGTTTCTTACTTTTGACTGAGAATCTTTAACGACGGTGTATGGTCGTTCTCAGATTGCATCTAGTGACATCGCTCACTTTGTTGTGAGCTGTGATCTGACACATTGCTACCATATTGAATGCATTCGACTCCTTTCGGTATTTTGTGTATGACTAGAGTGAATATCTGGTCCATTTTGAAATAGCTGATTTTATTTTCACATTGAACATAACAAAATAACATATTGTAAAAGTGTTGTAAGAGTTAGATGGAACATTGTATAGCAGCACAAATAAATGATCAATCACTCTCGAGGAAGTCATGAAACAAATAACTTTATTTCTGACTTCTTCCAGAATTCCTCATACATATGTATAATTCAATTAATTGTATCAAAAATTCCAAAACTTTTTCGCCCTCACCATACGACTAGCGAATAATGTTTTCATCAGATTGGCATTGCTCTGACTTTAACAAATCCACAATGATTATTCGCACAACAACCGTATTGCGCTGTTGATAATGACAAAATATGCATCATGGTCGCTGTAAACCAGATGGTAAATAAAGTTTTTGTATTTGTGTTTGTGATGGGATACTACGGTAACGAGTTCTCGATTGGTTTTCAAACTTATAACAAACATAACATTTACATTCAGGCTACATCTACATTGCTTCTATGCCCACACTAGGATACCCTGTGTAGTGGGAACCCGAAACAGCGTCGTAACAAACATGTAAGGAATTTGAACCCGGGACCTCTTGCTTGGGAAGCAAGAGGCATAGCCTCGACTCGTCACAGAGGTCGCCATCGAACTACATAGATCTCAATAATAATAAAAAATATCAAAATCACTCACATTCAACTCATATTAAGTCAAGCGCCATTCTCTCGGCCCCACAGCCTTCTCGGCCTCCTAAGTGCTGCCTCATCAAATATTAAGTACCTAGCTATATTTTAAGAAACATATATCTATGAAATAATTTACCTCCAATCCCATAGAGAGACCGCAACAAAAAATATCCAACGGTCCTAACACTGACTAAATACAATGACGACCGGCGGCGTTTTAAATCAAACATAAATTTACCTTTAGATGGGTAATAGAAGTAGCCGTTTTCATTCGTGAATTTGTTACATGATGTTATTTAGTTACAAAGTGGAGTATTATTCTCCACAATTTTTTTTTCAGTGTAAAATCCAAAGTACTGGACCGATTCCTGAGTTTCAAAAAATCGGACCAACCTTTAGAGCTCACACCCTTTCATACAAAAAAATATTTTGAAATCGGTTCATATATAATAGCAAGTTTGAGGTAATATATATAAAATAAATACGACATGCAATCGAATTTATCCTTTTTCAGCCAGCCAGAAGTCAGCTAAACAAACAAACAAAAACATTTACTTACAGGCACATACATTGCTTCTGACCCCACACTCGGATAGCCTGTGTCGTGGGAACCAGAAACAGCGAAATCACAAACATGTAAACATCAAAGACCTGTTTTTTTTTTTGTCTCCAGTCGGGATTCGAACCCGGGACCTCTCGCATGATAGGCAGATGTACAACCGCTGCGCCACAGAGGTCCAAAAACTATTGTACCACAGCACAGCGCAATAATTACAGCCTCTTGGACAATGACTGCCTGTATCCGGAATGAAGGTTTAATCCCTTCCCGAGTTTACGTTTTCAAATACAACGTATATTTTCCGTCAATCGAATTGATTTCCTTCCATACCCGTGCCATGGCTTTATTTATAAACCCAACGGTTCTGATTGGTTGCATTTAAAATGGTCGGTTGATTTTAAGCTACGGATTTATGGTAGCTTGTGATGATTTAGTGTGGAAATTGAGGTCAGTGGAAAGTTGACCTTAATTTCTTTCAGTAGTTATCATAAGCTACGTTAAGAGTTTATCGTTTTTGTGCCATAAATTATGCCCATAATATTGTATAAATATCTCTGCACTAGAGGCGAAAAATTGTCAACGAAGCCACGTATATCGTAAGTAGCTAGTCTAGTAGCTAGTTAGAAGTCATTGAGGCCACTCGTATGAGAAGTCGAAGACTCTATCCTCCTATTCTGCAGTAGGGATATGCCCCAAATATGTATAGTCCCGTATTTGTAACCGACAGCTCCTAGTGAAGGCTCTATTAGTGTTGTGCGGGCTTCATCACGATCGCGGGTTCAATCCATATGAGTCAAAGTCAAAGTCAAATGCATTTATTTGCGTGAGTATAGTTTATAAGAGTGAAACCCACAAGTGTCCTTTTCATCCGCAACTAAGCAGTAATGAAGGTTTCCTCCTTATTTATTGTAATGTATGGCATACGAAAGCGGGTCGCACGGAGCGATAGAGACAGGATCTCCGAGCGGCCCATCCCTGAGTCAATCTAGTGAATTCTTTCTTATTCTTATTAGCCTATAGCATCCCACTGCTGGGCAAAGGCCTCTCTTCCCCGTTTCCATGCATCGCGCTCCTGGGCCGATTCCCACTAGTGAATCTAGTGAATTATGAATCGTAAAAACCAAGGCCAGGGACATATTTCGAGGAAGAAAGTGGAAAGGGGGGAGACCCAAAATTCAGTTTGGCAATATTCAGAACCGGTTTCAGAAGGCTTTTTTAGATCGAAAAACTCACGTTGCCCAAATAGCTCACAAAAAGCCATTGAAACGGTAAAGGTTTTGATCGATGAACCGGTTTTTAGAATTTTTAACGTTCGTCAATGGTACAAATGGGATAAAGTAGTACCACTTGTACCATCAATGGTACTCTCCAATGGTACAACTGGTCCAGCGGGAATACCCCCGACGTGAGAAATTTCAAAACTCAAAACCACCTTCTGTCCGCAGGTTCCCAGTGACAGCGGACATGGCTCCAGTGAGCTCCCTCCTGGTGTACTACGTGACTGCTGCAGGGGAGCCGGTCAGCGATGTCGCCAACTTCCACGTCAAACTGCTGCACAAGGAGGTGAGAGTCAGGTCAAGTTAACTTGAGACCAAATCGTGACTTCCTTACGGCAGCGCTCTTTAGACAAAGGCTTGTGGCCTGTCAAGTCAAAATAGATACTTTTTAAGAACTGTCAAAACGGAACTTTTGTTCCTGAGTTCTATGAAATAACAACAGAATGACTTCATGTAAAAGTGCCATCAAATGCTGTATTTTTTTAGCACAAAATTGACTTTATACAATATATCTGCTGGAAATATACAATTCTGAGATTGTCAAGCCATTTTGTACATAATGCTTCAACTTAAGACTTGTTACTAGATTTATTGGATTACCTTGGCCACAAGCCTATTGCATATCCCAGCGAGGTCTCGTACACAGTTCAACCAATAACAAGAGAATAACAAATAACTTCTCAATGAAATAAAAATACTTATACAGCGTCAAAACATATTCTAAACGGGTAAAACCTCACAGGCATATGATTCGGTACGCAAACATCGTGTACGAATTCATAAATATTCATGCTACAGAAACATTTACCGATTTTCCTCGCCAATGTGTTTACATTGCTCGAAATATACAGCCATTGTAAATCGATAAATTGAGACGTGAGCGCTCATTTCCCCGCTGAATTACAGTCGGATCACTGACGGAAGCCTCCCTCAAACAATGCCACTTCCTGGTTACTTGGTACACTTTTTTATAAATTGGGGCGCGCTTTGTGATGATGATGACACACCCGCACGGCAATGGGAATTGAAAACCAATATTGTGCTCCGGCTCTCAATTTACAATACTCAGAATATTTTGGAATAATTTCTGCATTGTAGTTATCTTGGGATTATTTCCTTGAAAATATTTCACACAAGTATTTATTTTTTGAACAAATTATGTAATGGGGACATAAATTTGTTGCAAATACTTTGTTACAAGACCCTCTGTAGATTCCCTTCAGTGAAATTAACTCATTTATCTAATTAAGATCCTTCGAACCTTCCAAGAGCTATAAAATTTACAAAGTCAGGTCCATAAAGTTGAGATACAGTTTGTTAAACCTTATTAAGAACGTACCTACAGTACCTAGTTTATTTTATGACACCGTTTGTTTAATCGGTTACTCTCGTAAGGACATAGGCCTAACAAACTTAAAATGGAGAACTATAGACGTCGGAGCGAGAGGGTTAAGTTATAACCTTCTGATATTTTAAGGTGTAGGTATCTAATCTAGTGTTACTTTGCCAGACTATCTCAAATGTAGAACATATTATTAATATGTTCTTTTTTATTATGTTCTTTAACTTTACTTAGTGATGTGACTGACTATAAACTACAGTAGGTAGCAAACAGATCCTGATCCGCTAATTTATTCTTATGAAAATCACTGCTCTGTTGAATTGCTACATGTCCAGAGTTTAAGTCGGAATACGAAATCTAAACTGTTTGTAACGAAAATAAAGCGAGATCCAAATCCCTCAATCAGAGCTCCTCGTTAATCTCTTGATCTGAGGTGTTTAATCAAAACTAACTGAGCTCTGCTAGTTGATTGGGGCGTTCAATGGCGGCATGAGACTTTGAGGAACGTAATCGAGAACCATGGAGATATGGGTTGGTTAGACGCAGGTAGATGTTATCGTAAGTTTAACCAGCCAGCATTTCATGTGCGTGTGTAACTTCCTGTTTCCTTTATTGTGTGAGAATTTTTGTATAAAAACTTTATATAATTTGTATATGTGTTAATGCCATGAAGGATGAAGTAGCGAAGGTTTTATAATCTGAATTTGAAATAATCACTGGAAAACCTCACTCAAAATTATGAAAAACATGTTCAGACTCTATTTGGTAAAGGATTCAGTAATAGACAAAATAGTAAGAAGATTTCATCAAACGTACAACGCAGAAAAGGCTAAATAAAATTATAGCTGGAGGTTGTAAATCGCTATTTATTAACTGATTGATGACTATTTACTTTAATTCTATTATACTCTAACAGATTAAAACCATGTCACCATCCCAATACGCCCCTTCACCGTCCCAAATATTTCCGAAACCCAATAATCCGACCGAAAAGGGGCATAAATAAAGTGATCGGGTATCACACGTACGCTCGGATATCCGGCGAATATTCGCTTTATGGAAAGCTAAACGCGCCGTGTGACAGTGACGTTTTAATCTCACGGGGTGGGCAGCCGCAGTGGGGCGGTGGAGCCTGCGTGCCTGTGACAGGTGAGCCGTATCTGGGGCGCAATTCTGTTTGCAGAATTATTCGTAATTTTCGTAATTTCTTTATTGTACTCACATGACAGTAAAGATAGCTTAACATAGAAAAAATATGTACAGAGGCGAGCTTATCTCTAATAAGAAATTTCTACCAGCAAACCATGTTGGGTAGGAGACGGAGATGATAGGTGAATGAATTATGCCCGCCTTCCACTGCAAGCGGAACGTCCGCATATATGCTTCCACTGAATAAGAGAGATTTTGTATGCAGTTCGCCGTTGCGAGTTAAACGCAGTGGAAGGCGGGCATTAGGCCCCAGATGCGGCTCACCTGTTTTTCAAAATTACCGCTCAGTAATATTAACGCAACAAAAACGTCAACTGTAGTTACAGCTATCCAACGATCTTTTGGCGTTCGGTGACGGGTATAAACTAACGCTTTTAGACAGATTCATTGCATTAGGTTGCGTAGAACTGGCGACCCCCTGAAAAGGTCACGTCCTCACACGCCAAAAGATCGTTAAAAGGCTTTACGCATTATTCGGCTATTGGGGTATCTTTTCTTAGCCAAATGAAAGTAGCAATTTTGGTTATTTGTAGTCAATCAATATTACTGTTGTCTATTTTCAAAAAAAAAATACTTTAAAAGCCAGATAATAGGTGTCTAAAGTTGAGCGTCTTTGTCACGTCATTGTCACTGAACTGTCATTGTCACTGAACTGTCATTGTGGTAACAGAATTGGGCTCCCTGGTGTTTTGAACAGCGAATATTTTGCAGGTATTGTGCGACTTTCCTGTTTTAGGGCCATCGCATCATTGAACTTCATTTAGAACAATATTGTTCAGGCTGGACGCGCAATATGTTGTTAATTAGTTAGATAGCCTTTTGGTATTTAGATTTTTGCCTATTTCTGTATTATTGCCGGCTCTCCTTTTGCCAATACGACCTGTGAAGTGAAGAAACACATTTGCGCCATCTTTTAGACATTCAGTATACTAAGTTCTCTTCTAACCCACCCTAAAACCATTTGATAATATAAACTACAGCAATTTCCTAGTATCGAAACTCCTTATTATCCTTCCAAACAAAGACACGATTTGCCATAACAATACCGAACCGTAATTATGCAAATACTAACCGGAAACAAAGACCCCTTTCTATGCCCCATTCACTTTTCTAATTATCGCGCCAATGATTAGTAATAATTGCATTTTATATAGCGTTATTTTCCATAATGTTGGCTCCTTCGTTTTAATTAGCGGTAATGGCCAGCCCGTCGCTTCCGGGTTATTGGTGGCTATTTCCGTAACAAATTTGATAAGTGCGCCATTAGTTTTATTGAACGCTTAAATTGGCCGAATGACACAAATTCCGGTGGTTGCTATGGGATTAGGATTGTGGGAATAGTTATATTATAACAATACAGTTTTCTATTTTATTTATACCCCGATGATGGTACGTCAATTTGAAGCAACGCAGTTTACGCCTTGCTTTTATACTCTGTCTGTACAAATAATATACTTAAATTACGTCAACTCAATAAACCTAATCTTCACATAAAAGCTGACACAATCGCTGTTGTAATTACGGCTGGTTTAATTAACGAGGGCATTAATAAAAGCCTATTTATGGCCGGTCAAAGATTACAATTAACAGCCGAGTTTAATTTTATCTATGGTTTTAATGATAAATACATTTAACGACTTTTTTGGCAACTCAGCGACGCCCCAAAGTGAATTACGTTTTTCAGGTGCCTTCATCAAATTGTCATGTTTTTATAAACTAAAGATTTTTTATTACATTATCGGGCCTCTCCAAAAGCTTGTTAATGGTCATATACATCAGGGTAAGCCTCGGGTAAGCAGACGGATCTCTTGTGAATATCCTTTTGCTTAATAAATCAGATGACAAAAAATGTTCTGCTTTGTCTATGCCTAGCGATCGTCATTACCATAGAGCTGTTAAAGAGTTTCGTGTATTGGGCAAAGAGTTTCATGAATCTGATCTCACCAATCCTCTCATTATCATCAGGTGGTGGTAGCGGTCGAGGAACGTCGCTGGTGGTACCCTCGTGCCACACTGCAGCTCCGGGTGTTGGCACCAGCTGACTCAACTATGTGCCTGATTGGCGCACGCGCACCGCCCGACTCTAGATTTGATCCTCATCAGACGTAAGTATTCGCTCCATTTGATAAGTTATGCTTGGTAGTTTGTGTGGTTGCGTAATTTCTGAAAGATTAGTGAACGGAATTTTCAAGTAATCTAATCAGTCATGCTATATTCTCCTTTTAAACTGGTACAAAAATAAGATATTTTTCTGTCAAATATTTAGAACTTTGAGAAGACTAAATCGTATGTATATCACGAGGAATAAGACGACGTCACAAAATAAATAAAGTAAAAGGACGGCTGAATGTCCGCAGTAAATACTAGCATTATTTTTATTTATTTATTTATTTATATACGTATCCGGAGATACTTATAGCTGTTATTCGACCATTCTCCGTTAACTGTATTAAATTGACGAGTCTGTATTTTATATTTTTCCGATACTTCATTTCGTAATTCCATTGGCTGGAATGAAATTTTAAATCTCTCGCATATTTGATTTACAGTACGAAAGCATACAGTGAAACGAATTACGTAACTTTCGTTGTAGGCGCTACAATATAATTTCATTTGACGATAAAACTACAAATGTCAAATTACTTTCAAAATTACCAAGGTCTGAGAACTAATTTATCTATCGTGAAATTTATTTTATGTCAAAGAGGGTGTGTGTATGTGTGTGTGTGAGGGTGTGTTTGCTTGCGTGTATGTTTTGTGTGTTTGGATAGGTAACTCAGAAAAATACATCTTGAACATTTACCAATGTGACCAAAGACATTTCATCTGACATAAAAAATAGGTATCGGAATAAACCAAAACAAACTTTTATCTTTTCAAAGAACGAGTGAATTATTACGTTGTTATTGGGAATCCATTTTTAGGGTACCGTGCCTTAGAAAGAAAAAGGATCACTTCGTTGTCCGCCTGTATATTCCGACACGACGTCTTTCAAGACATTTTTTTAAGGTACACAGCCGCCTATGCCGCTTACGCTGCCGCCGGCACGTAAAAAAATCTAAGATTCCGTTAGAGAATTAAAATCTGAACGGGTCCCGTTGACCTAGTAAAACCATCAAACTTTAATCGTGTAATTTGGCAATATTTGATTTTGGAAAACCGTGTATATATTGGTAATTGGTATAGTTCCTTAAAAAACACAATTTGTACGAAACCCTCCGTCCAGGAGTCCAACTCGTACTTGGCTGGTTTTTTATTGTGATAATCGAAGTCGTGGCTAATCTCCTGTGAATTCAAACTCGACCGGCCGGCAAGTCAACACGACTTGAGTATCAATGGATGATTAACGTCCCCCGCCGCCGCCCCGTAGTCTCCTGATACTTTCGATACTTTTCTGAATTTTCGAGTCTCGTCGGGAGTCATTAATCAGCGAGAAAACCGGCGAGACGATGAGATATTGATAGTTGGTTTTCATTCGGGCGATACGAAGCGAAAAATGACACTTCTGTGTCGGTGAAGAGAAATTGCTTAACCAGCTTTGCGATTTTTATCAAAGTAACTAATCTATTTTTGCTTTATGTAAGGATGTATTTAAGCGGTTAAAACACGTTAAAGTTAAG
Source organism: Argyresthia albistria (assembly GCA_963457715.1). Lineage (NCBI taxonomy): Eukaryota > Metazoa > Arthropoda > Insecta > Lepidoptera > Argyresthiidae > Argyresthia > Argyresthia albistria. Next base: position 9,782,239 of record OY735258.1, read on the forward strand.
TCATGATGATTTTTCATGCTCTTAGGTACTCATAAACATAAACATTTCTACTCGGATATTAAACATTTCGTCAATTTGTAGACAGTGTTTGGTTGAGTTAAGTGTATCTTAAAAACTTAAACCTAAACGACCATAAGAATCCATGCAATTACATAAAAAAATGTAAAATCCTAACACTTTTTCAATGTGAAGTTGTATAGGATTTGACAGAATTAGTCATGTGCGTTTGAAGAACACTCGTCACTCGGGATGACAAATATATTGCTGGTGGCTGAGCCGCGAAATTTCCCCCTTCACAACATACGTCTATTTATTGGGCTTCCTGAAACTTTGTAGATCCAATTCTCGTACAATAGGAACTCGTTCATGTAAAATAACATTCTTATTTGGGATCAATAAGTACTGCCTTTTCGATTGCTATGAGGATGTCATCGATGTACATTTTTGTTGAGGTTGTTTATCACTAAGTACTTATCCGTGTAGGTATATGAAACGTATTATTTTATTGGAATAGGGTTTGATCCAAAATGATTATGATACTTTTAAATATATTTTGTTAAACTATTGCAAGGATGGAATAAGGTTAACGATAAAATATGCATAACGATTTATTACCAATATCCAGCGGATGACTCCAACGTAGAAATTACACTCCACCATAATGTTATGATTGAAATTAATTTTCTGACGGTAATTCCCTGTCATACTGCAATCGACAGGTCGGCAGGCCAGAGGGCCTCGTTATAAATACGAAAAAGACTTTTTCAGGTATCACAAAAAATAAACTCAACATCAACTCTCAAACATCTCTGTTGAAAAGACTGTATTTTTTCTCTTAAATAAAATGGTTCATTGAATATTCTGATTAACTAACGTCTGAGTGGCGACTAAATATTTCATTATTGAATCTTATAAACATCACAACAAACATTTTGTTATTGACAAGTTAAGAAGGAAGATCAGAATAAACATCTCGAGAAGAAAAGCGTTTGTCAGATATATCATTATTACTGCTACAAAGCGAGTGAGAGCCAAAGATCTGTCACCCCATTCATCTTCGCTCGCAACCGTCTCAGCGGAAAATTTCGATAGAAATATTGGTTGTCGCCGTTTGATCGATTTGAGTACTCGTGTGGATAAAATGTTTAGGGCCGTAATAATCAACCGCTTCCAGCTCTGAGAGTTGTCTTAGAGCAATAAAATATTCTGTCTGTCATTATCACGAGCTGAGATGCTTATATATAAATATCACCCATAATAAAACGCCCCCATGTAAACTAAAAGCTCTCACCTTTTAATCTCATAGCGGACCTTAGAACCTATTATATATTTATTATGTATATAATAGTATTATCACAGATACTATAATATTATACTAATACAGATAGACCACCTAGAACAAAATATGACACCGGCGTAAATTGAGATGCTACGGAAGCTTCTTTAGTTCGAGGCCATTATTGCTTTGTGCACCACCATCGAAAAATTGCAAATACCACGAGATGGCGCTAAGATATATAGGATTTATTCTAAGATTAGCGCCACCTAGGAGTATGTTAACTGAAACCATGACGTTTAAAGTACAAATGTTACTCCTCACGCCATCTCTTTTTTACGAAGGGTTACTAATTCTAATTTGTATGGGATGGGCACCCTGTGGTATTATCCAAAGCCCTGCCTCTACACTCTTTTAGCGGCTTGTTCATCTTACTAAAGGAGCACTATGGCGCATCTGGCTATTATACAGCTACCGCCTTAATAATAAAAAGTTAATGAGAGCGGCGGAACGAGACAGAGCTAGACGGCTATCTAGCTCTGTCCCATTCCGCCGCTCGGTTTATTTTATTAGTACGGGGCTAATGTATATCTTTGTTACACAGGTCCTCATCAGAGCACGAAGAGCAGCCAGGCCCAGAGTTTGTGTCAGCCGGTGTATCGCTATTCGTCGGTGGCGGCGCGTGCGGCGGCGGCGTGCTATACCGCCAACGCACCGCTCCCGCCCCGCGACCGCCGCCGCAACTCGTGCCGCCAGCTACGCACGACCGGCTGTGGATGTGGAAGTGCTTCAACTATACGTGAGTAGAACTATACATAAACGTGTTGTAGAAATTATTATTAAGGGCATCAAACTTAATTATTTTAAATTACATGCATGAAGCATAGTGGGGAAGATGACAATTACAAGAAACTAGAAGCATGTCATACTAATTAGCAGGTGGCGATTGATTTGAAAGTGGACGCCCTTTCTTTCTTGCCCTTCTTTGCTCCATCCCTAAGCCCACAACTTCCGAACGGGGGCGGTAGTATACAAAAAATATTAATATTATATTGAATAAGCAATCTGAATGATTTTATGGTCAATAAAAAAAAAGAACTTGAACTTGACGCGATGTTGTGTCAGTGTGTGGCGGCCATTTCACCATACATTTGACAATATTGACAACGGCCCCGATACCGACCCGCCTGTGATATAATATGGCAAAGGAGCAACTTCATTTTTGACAGCATACCAACTCTACCTTCTGGGTTGAGTAGAATTACTTACAGAAGTAAGAAATGGTGTTGCCATTATCATTTTGAGTTCATACTGAAAGGTGTTTAAAACAGCACTTTCTCTTACCTAGGTACTAGATAAAGAATAGATTTAGTATGCTCTGGAATAATACAAACAAGTATTGCTGCGGGAAGCAAAATCTAACTTAATTAGCTGAAAGAGCTAAAAGCCTATGAAAATCTAGTCTGATAATTAATTAATTGAGTCAGCAAACAAAATTAACTTTGAAATAACTTAAACTCAATTTGAGTAGATATAACAAATTATAGAAAGAAGAAATTGAAATTTATTTCAGTAACATACCTACGATCCTTTACATCATTATAATTATTGAACTTTAGCGATATTGTGGCTGCAGACTTAACGACTTCAGCGCGCAGCGTCGTCGCCTGCTTTGACGTCAGGTTTGTGCAACGAAAAAAGTGGACTTTCGCCACGCTGACCTTGCGTCTTTAAAAAAATATTTAACCCCTATTGACTTATCAAACGGTTAAAATAACAACTATATGCTAAGCTAGATATTTGTTTGTAACTGTTATTAATTAATTGTTAGGTAAACAACGTACTTTAGTTAAAGTTTTAATTTAATTTCGAAAATAAATGAAACATTCTATTGACGTATTTTTTTCACCAGCATTGATATTTTCGACAAAAACACGGCCTAAACTAAGTAATTTTACTTAAAATATATTTTTCAGTCCATACACCAAGTTAAAGACAAGTTTTCAAATAACAATACCATTTCAATACCATAAATGCTACATTAGTGAAGATTTCTTATAAATACCTACTTTAGTGAGATGTTTTCTTCTGAAGTAATTGCTTGTTCAAGATCGCTTTTATTGTGGCACGTACCAAAGTAACAGTTCAAAGACCTATAGGTCTGTCTGTACACTTACAAAGTGCTTGATCTTTTATTGCATTTTGTAATTCCGTAAGTAAGTGCAAAAGTACACAACTTTTTAATTCCAATTTGATTCAAAAAAGTGTTTGGATATTGTTTTATGGTGGAGGTAATTCTCATCTTGGAAATAAAATAAACAAACATTGCATCTACAGGATGTAACAGAAAGTTATAAATACGTAGTTAAAGTTATAAATAAAGTTATAAAACTTTTTCTATAAATACGATTTGATCCGACTACATTGTTTTCTTGTCACAAATCAGCTGATCGTCAGGACAAAATATATTGAGGAGTACAAAAGTCAAATCGGTTTCATAGTAAATGTTGTTCGGCATACTGACCCTGAAAATTCTCTAAATATGACTACACTTTTCTGTTACACGACTGATGTAAAAAACAAAAATTTTGTTAAACACGCTTAATTCTGCTAAATCTGGTTAATAAGATAGCGCGTTTAACTGAAATTACATATTTTGTAAGTGTACTACCTACTACTAGTGTTGTTCTACCTACTCTAGATCATTAAGCTAATGTTGATAGGTACGACTATTACTATATATGGTCTTTTGCTAATAAAGTAAACGCCATTTGACGCTAAGTGTGAGCCGGATTAGTATGGAATGCAAAACCACTCTACAACGTATAGAGCATAGAATAAATTGTATGGTATAGAGTACGAGTAAAGAAAGAAATAACCGGCCAAGTGTGAGTCGGACTCGCGCATGAAGGGTTCCGTACCATTATCTATAAAAAACCGCAAAAAAAATATGTATGGGAGCCCCCCCCTAAATATTAATTTAATTTTAATTTAATTATTTATTTTTTAAGTAAATAATATACTCAATATATTGAGAACATTTTAAGCGTCTACCTACTACCATTATCAATATCGAACAAAAATGAGCAAAAAAAATCACGTTTGTTATATGGGAGCCCCCCTTAATATTAAATTTCTTTTGATTTTTAGTATTTTTTGTTATAGCGGCTACAGAAATACATCATCTGTGAAAATTTCAACTTTCTAGCTACCACGGTTCATGAGATACAGCCTGGTGACAGACAGACGGACAGACGGACGGACAGACAGCGAAGTCTCAGTAATAGGGTCCCTTTTGGCACCCTTCGGGTACGGAACCCTAAAAAAGAAAGAAAATAATTTGTATACCTCCTGTTTGCGCTAACTGCAGTGCTACAACAGCCAGTGCAGCTCCTATAACACAATCAGTAGCTAACAACAACAGAACCTAGGCCATCACTCCTCTTTCATACTAATGGAAGCTGCGCATTTTAAACCGGTATCCGGTCCCGGATATCCGGCTAACTGACCGGACGGAGTCGCCCGCACTGCAGTTTGTCATCCGAGGCGCACATAACTTACGGACACGGAGCGTCCTTCCGACAGACGTATCAGCAAATTCTGGATTTATGGAAGTTGTCTCCGAAGTTTGGCAGGCGCTGGTTAATACTCCGATGGACGATGTCCGGAGTTTGTTGCGGAATTCAGGTTTTTGTCGGTGGAATTGGTTGGACTGTTTGTTCATTGTGCGCGCTGACCGAGATGCATTCCATTTGTTTTAGTTTCCAGCTAGAAATGACCGGGGACGTTAAAGCTGGGCCACCCGGCAGTGGGACTAAGGAAAAGGAATCCAAGTTTTGAAAAGGCTTACAGGCGATAAAGAAGACTAATTGAGCAACATAATGCCATATTCTCCACCTTATCATTAAAAAGTTACTCCGGGAGTAACTACGGGACAGAGCTAGAAGTACAAAAATAATATTGTGACAGATTTAAGTACCTTAACATCGAGCAAAAATCATCCAATTACGTGATTAGATTAAATAATGATGAGATGGACGGACCAGATCCAGGCAGCACTGGATGACCCTCTGTACCAATGCACCAGAAAAGCAGTCCTCAGGGAGGAATGGCGACAAATTGTAAGGCGGGTCACCCGACCGAAATGACGACCACGACCACTCTGCCAAGAGTGATACGACTGAGAAGAAGAAAGCGTGTGGAACACGCATATTCAACAAACTACTATAAAGAAACAACTGTTTTCAAAACCTCTATCAAACGTAACTTGAGATTCACAAAGACGGTTTTGGTCTAATGCGTCGTCGCCTTTCTAATTTTTCTTTCTAATTATTATTATTCCTAAGAACTTGTAATTTGCGATACAACCCGAGTTTCCTCAAAACGAAATTAAATCTTCGCTGAGTAGAAAATAATTTGGCAAGGCACTGGTTTCATAACTGACTATAGTATCTCATGTAGAAGGAAAATACATAAACATAAACATTAGCGTACAGGCACGTAGATTACTTCTGGCCCCACACTAGGATGCCCTGTGTCGTGGGAACCAGAAACAGCGACATCACAAACATGTAAACATCCAAGACCTGGGGATTATTATTTTTTGTTTTCATTATCCCCAGCGGGGAATCTAACTCAGGTCCTCTAGCATGGTAGGTAAGAGTCACAACCGCTGCGCCACAGAGGTCGTATTACACAAAGGTTCTGATGACTTTCCCCTTTCCCCAGGACCCAGCTGTCAACCGACGGCCTCACCATCTCAGCCCCTTCGGAGGCTGGTCGCTGGTCTCTCTGGGCCCTCTCTCTCTCCAACCGGGGTCTCCGCTTTTCTGAGCCCAGGACCATCAATGTCTTCAGGCCCATCCAACTGGACTTCACGCTGCCGCCTTCACTGAAAGTTGGGGAGACGGTGGAGGTGGATGTGAAGATCACGAATAATATCAACAATTGTATGGATGTGAGTATTGCTTTATATTTTTATTTCGGTCTGTTTTGCTTCTTGAATCACGAAGAACGTGACTATCTGAAGATGGGGTTTGGGAAGACATCTATGAGTATCTCTAGGTACTAAAAATGTTCTTTGTTCTACGTTGATTGTTTTCATATAATTTAACAGTACAGCGCTATAGTTTTTTTTATATACTTAAAAAAATATTAGCTAATTACTAAGTCAACGTCCATTGTTATTAAACTCACAATGCTATATAGGCTAAACGTGGCGGAAATCTACAAAAACAATGTTGAATAAACAGTCTCAACACACACTCCCACAGTAAAACACAAACAAAACCTAACCAATTTATCTCCGTTTGTGAAAATAAACATATGAAATTTTCGACGGTCTAATAAAAATAAAACATAAAATATATTTATTTAGGACTGACCCTGTCCTCAATAAATATTATCACTCATATCATAACTCAGGCCAGGAAAAACGCGACACGGCGTGGCTTGAAGCAGCATAGGTTTTTTATTCCCGGAATAACAAAAGTGACCACATTCATTGCCATTTTACCCGGGAATGATGAATGCCGGAAATTATTTTTCCAACCGGAATGGATTATCCAACGTCATTATCTTCTTCCCCTGAAAAATTTTTACGACGCGGTGGACGATATTAATTGTGTTGTGTTGTGACATGGTTGCATGTAGGTATCCATTCCCTTAATAGTAGCTAGTCAAATAAAAATACCTAGTACGATATTTTATTTGCCTTGGCAGTCAAATAATATAGGTACGAAAAAAATGATTTAAGTACCTACCAAATAGCCCCCATTGTCTATTGGTTGCAACAGATAAACTATGAAGAACTGTCGAAATGGATCAGTCTACACTGGTGACATCTTAAGTGAGCAATAGGCCGTTTTTAAGCCCATTCCGACTTCATGTCATGATGGGACAAACGCGGGGCAGCAAGCTATCTTGTTTAAAACTAGCTGACACTAATAAGTTTATAGTAATGTCCTAGGTCACAAAACAAAGGTCACACTTTTTAAAAAAAGGAACCCTTATAGGATCACTTTGTTGTCCGTCTGTCCGTCCGTGTGTCAAGACATGGTCAAGACCTTTATTCGAGAACGTGTGGACGTATCAAGCTGTAATTTATATCAATTCTGTGGTCGCATGGCACTGTGAAAAAATCAAACTTCAAGGTCAACACAATCGAACAGTATGACCGTTTATGCTGTAAAAATGTTGGATTTTCAAGTAATCGTAATGGACCCACAACCTATAGGGTACTTCCCGTTGTCCTACAACACAGTCCTACAATCATGAAATTTGACATAAAGTAAGGTCTTACAGCACAGCACAAATAAAGGGAAAATCTGAAAACTGCAAATTTCTGTCTTTCTGCAAAAATATGCAATTTGGTTTACATGGATGATCATGTTTACATCATACTTTAGTTTTTTATGTGGAAACCTAATTATACCAGTTTCGCTCTCCAAGTGTCATCGGAACCCTTGGTCCGCGAGTCCTGCTCGCACTTGATCGTTTATCGGGCTGGCAGAAGCACAATTAAGCCCACATCAACAATTTGAATAGATAATAAAGTAGTAACCGTACAAGTAAAAGTTAACACACAGTATGCGCGACCAATCCATCTCTCGTGGATCCAAACTCCAATCCCCAAACACCTCCAAAATTACTCGTAATCCGAATTCGAAATTGCGTCTATTCTATTAGGGCGTACTTTGGTGAGCTTTGACACAGCAACCGCAAGCCTAAAGTTAATTCCAGCATAGAATAAACACCAACAAATGATTCACTCTATAAAGGAATATTGAAAAAAAAATACAAATTGTCAGGAGGTAAGGCGCAGTAGAGCGAATGTTGTTTATAGTGCAAGTGTTGGATCGGATCAATAATAAATGCGATAATAAATAATAGACGTATTAAATCCCTGTCACGCAAAATGGAGTAAGTTATAGCTAGCTTCAATTTTATTTTTGTTTATTATTTATTTAAAAATACATATTAAAAATTTAGCCTCATTATAGGTTGACCTATTTCGGGGCTTGTATATATTCAAGTATGCAAAACTGTGCCTCTGCCACCCCATATGGAAAAAAACGTGACGCTTTATTGTAATAATTGAACATTCCGAAACAGTTAACTCTACGGTCTACTTAAAACCAGGTTTAAGCCGGGATCGATCGCGACTAATCGGGCCATTTCCCGGGAAACGCGGATGCCTAATCGGGATTCAATGAGCGTCGCTGATTGTAAACAAATCAACTGCGCAAGTGATATCGATAATGACAAGGCACTAATTCTGTTTTGGTGTTGAAATCTAATACTGCGTCCGATTCCGAAGGTGACATGAACTATTCTAACTATTATTATTATTATGTGTTTATGAATTTTTCATTTCACTCTTTTTAAAGAGGTTCTGACACACGGGCTTACGCCAAGTGCTATGAGACTATCTATCTATGGATCATGGTCCTTGCCCAAGAATTTTCTTACTATTCTGCAAGTATTCAGTATGGTCGCTTTTTGGAGAAGAATGTGAGTGGATCTGGGTATATAGTGATTTAAGACTAGTGTGTAATGTGTATGGGATTACTCTTGTGGATGAAAGGACTATTGGGATAGTTTTGACAGTTTAAACTTGCCATTGAGTTTTAATTTCAATGGCAAGGTCTGTGTATTTTGTGTTTTTTCTGTAAAAGTCGTGGTAAGATATTATTATTAATATTATTACGAGCCCACCTTGTCCCACTGCTGGGCAAAGGCCTCTCTCCCCCTCTTCCGCTTTATGCTTACACAGGTTTTTATACAGGTTTACAGGTTCTACCCCTAACACAGGTTTTTATTAACTTAAAAGGGGAGTCCCACGACCTGTGCTGCTGTACTTACTGAAATAAACTAATTTAGAATACTAACTAAACGAATTAAAATCGTGTGTTTGAAAATGGAATCTGTGGCCACCGCGCAAGAGCTGTCGGATTTGAAGGTTGTCAGTTCCTCCAAATTATCTATGTAAAACTGCTACTACTACTACTTTCAATTTACTTTGACAAGATCTCGAATTATTATCTTATCAACAAAGTGAACGTGGCCAAGGCGTAACTTTACCTCGTCCACTCCATAAGGGAAATGTTACCACCTTACAGCAAAATCTGACTATGGAATTCAAAATTATCCCTGATTATCACAACACTATACATAGGAATACACTAACCACATGCTCAGAGACTATATATCCAATTGACTGCGCCTGCGGGAGAATGCGGCTCGCCAAACGTTTGTTGTATTCAACAAACGTTCGCATTCGCAACCTATGTACGATGACGCGGGCCGCCAGACAGTTTATCACAGCTCTCTTACCACGACCCCCGCCGCCCGTAAATTTGTGAGTTGTGTTTCAAAGGAAAATGTATCTATGCGCTCTCCACTGGATAAGTGCTCCCTGCACATGCTACTACTCAGAAAAGCTGCCTCCCCTTCTCAAAATACTGTCTTTAGTCTCGTGATCTCGTCGTCGTCGTAAACAGGAAAATTTCACCATTCGTCATGTTTGCCTCCTGATGAGTTTCCCCTCATTTGTGCTAAGAATGCGGATGCCGCCACGTATTAAGTCAATAATGGTTTTCCTTAGCTGAAGTATTTCGCTCGAGGTTTATTCCCGACAGGAATTTCCCGGGCGTTTCCGGCCCACGAAAAGTACGTGAAGCATGACTTTACTCTTATTGGGCGGGAAGATTGTTAGATTGTTTGACAATGGAGTTCGCAACGGATAAAATTTCGAAATAATAGATATTATAATCGGCAGTTACCCACATTACAAAGGAAAATTTGGAACTAATATCCCTTCAGGCGTCCTTCCAGGTTCTCGAAAGAAATCTTGTCCAAATAATTATGGTGGCATCTATAAAACACGTGACATTGGCGAAATTAACCCAAGCTGCTACAATGTTAGACCGCCAACTGATAAACCATTTCGCATTCTGGAAAAGCGTGTGAATTATTTGCATTATAGTATACTTACACGTTTATTGGCCTGATGCACTAATTGCTGCTCAAACAAAGTGAAACTTAAACGCCACTTGCGCTATGTTATTTTAAGGGCCGATCTTCCACTATTTGATTTCGACATTTCACAGTACAATGAAGTTATCTGACTAGTTATCGAGGCCTTGAAAGATCGCCCTTAAGTGAAACTACCGTTGGCGGTTCTAAATATAGAACATGCCTCTTTGAGAGATATAAACTACGAGACGTCCCATTTTGGCGCAGATATCGGGGCAACTTATTATTTCCCCCGAGATTCCGTAAATACCGCCGGATTGCTGAATCTGTATTGATTGCAATATTGGTATAGTCCCTTCAGAAGTGCTGTGGTTTACTTACAAAGGGAAGCCACTTATAGTTGTTGGTATTTTATGACCTCCGGAAATATTTATTTTGTTCAATAAGAGGATTTTTCCTTTTTCCTAACATGGCAGCTTGAAGACTTCTGATAGTCGGGTTGGTCACTAGCCCGACGCCCCTCCATCAACCCGCACTGAGCCAGCGTGGTGGAGTATGGCTCAATCTTACTCGTATTCGAGTCAAGACCAGTGCCCCTTTGTGGGCTACATTATTATTAATATATAAAAAAAACCCCGCCAGGTAACAGCGCTCCTCGCTCTCAGCGCTGGCGCAGCTTTCGCGAGCACGGGAGCTCTATACGTCACTGAGCGCCTGCGCCTCGGACCCAGAGGAGGGACACAATTGGTGGTGCGAGTCGCTGTCAACACACCCGGGCATAAGAATATTACTGGTGAGTTATTGTCTTTATTGTTAAGCGATCGATATTCATCAACACCATTGACTTACGAAATACAGTACATACAATACCAAAAACAGGTAAACATCTGACAGAGACGACTCAAAAATACTTTGTTTAACCAATGTTCACTATCCCAAGCACTTGTGAAGAATCCACGGAAACTTGAAGCTCAGGTATCTACGAGCAATTCAAAACCTTTTTCCGCCGTAATCTCTGGGGCAAAATATTTTAATGAAGTCACGAACGATGGCACGGCCAAATTCTTAGGCGTACGACTTTGCACCATTCTTTTGCGAGATTATGAAATTAACACACCAATGAGGGCTTGTTAAGACACGGTCTGCGTCGGAAAACATTACGTGGGAGGAGCTACAGATTAATTTGGTTTGTTAGGGTGCGGATTATTACGAGGCCCGCCAAAGATCGATGTCGAAGGCAACGAATACACGACTATACGATTGTACATTTGTGTATAGTTCAGTTGTATACGATTGGACTTGCTTCAGCATTATTACTAAAGAACAAGGTTTTTCTACTTACTTTTAAGTTTCCCACTAGTTTTGAATATGATATGGCCCATATTTAACACAAGCTTTTAATGTTCGTGTATTCGACACTTTTAGATAAGTATACGTCGTGTTTTTAAAATCAAATTATGATAATAAACCAGCAACAGAAACCATTTTTACAGTAGAGTGTTAAGAACGGATATCCTAACCAAAACCAGAGCATTTTGCGATAAAATCTCTTCTTAAACGCTCTGAAACTTATCGGTCCGTTAACAAGTGTCTCAACAATTAGACGGATTTTGAGAGTTGTTAAAAAGGCGGCAAAGTTCTTATATCCGTCGGCTAAAGATTAACTTTGAGACGTAACCTTCTTCGGTAAAGCTGATTTGCCGAAATAAGCTTTTGAGGGCAATTCAGGATTACTCAATTTACAGTTTAGTTAAGAGGTTAACCTTAGTCTAGACTTCTAGAGGTTTCTATCTCCAGCATTACTTAAAATAAGTCTCGAAGTCATCTCAACTGATAGTTTTAGATCAATCGTACTTTGCGTTTAATTCATTTAAACACTGGTTTTACTTATCACTTGTGATGGCATGTTTTTTTCTATAATAAATACAATAGATAAAAATAATAATAATAAATAATAGGATGCCTATTGGACCAATCAAGAAAGGATGGGATAGGAATACAGGGTGTAACAGAAAGGGGTCTGAAAGAGGGTTATTAGAAACATCATTCTGAACAACTTTCACTATGGGGCCGACTTGATCAGAGCAACTTTATTTTTCACTCCACCATACAGATCAGCTGAGCGCTAGGCCCGAAATGTACTGAGTTAATAAAAATAAAGTTGCTCTGATCAAGTCGGTCCCACAGTGAAAGTTGTTCAAAATGATGTCCCTAACAACCCTCTTTCGGCTTTCACACCTCTTTCTGTTACACCCTGTATAAGGCTATATCCTGATCAAGTTATGGGGACTTTTTCAAACAAGACCTTAGCATCATTAGGTTTAAACTGCATGCTTTATCTTCAAAGTTTAATTCCGGGTATAAGTAAGTAAAACTAGTCCCTCGTTTCGCTAACATCACAGAGTGCTATGAGGGTCCTTTAGAATATTTTCGCTTGCAGTAAGTAAGTATAAAATTTCATCTCGTGCGTCTACGAAGTTCTTCTTAACACTGAGTCTGTGTGTCTTCTACTATCAAAATATGTGTCTTTCTAAGATAGAAGCGCTCTGCTCATACTTCGTCGATTACTAAAATCCACACTCTACAGTATTGTTTTGTTAACAATCTGTACAGTTGTGTTGTATCAACTACTTTGTCTTTGTCTCTCTTGAGAAGTTGTTGCGAATGTACGTATCTTTAGCCGTCTTATGCGCTACATTGTTGGATATAATTTGCCCGAATCTCCAGCATAATAGTGTATTTCTGATAAAATCGTACGACATAGCAAATGAGGCACAGATATAATGCGTCATATTAAAGGGGCATTTCCTTTTCCAAGGAAACTAAAAGTATGAGAACTTTGATATGTCCGTTTAAAATTGTAATAAAACATCACGCCTCTTCCCACGTGTGGTGGCAGAAGCTCAAAGTCTGTGAGCGTTCAAACCTAATTCAACACTTGAAACTCAAAACAATGTGCGAGCGTCCTGCGTCTTAATTTGAAACAAACAATTAATTAGTAATTAAAGGTAAATGCAATTTAGTTTCTTAAGAATGTCAAAGTGTCCAACTATTTAGACCTGTTGGCTTATTGAGCAACTTTGTCAAACTAACCTCCAATGAAGGTCTCTGGGGTAACTTCTCCTCTCCCTATGTTCCCTATCTTTAACAAAGGTTGCATTGCCTGCCACTTCAGTCACCAACATTGTTCCAAAGACAATGCTAATTGAACCTTAATTCTTGACTAATTAAAAGACTGTTTACTACTTCGATTGGTGCTTTTGATCAATTCGCTCGTATTTACATGATAGTTTTTATCAGTCTCCTGTAGGACATAAGGTAAAATGTGAAGCTCTTTACATCACAGTAAATTCAACAATTATCGTAATAAAAAATAACCTACCTGAATATTTCGCACTTCCTTCATAATTTTACAAGCACACCGTGAGAAATCCTTGTATGTAATATATTTATCTGTGGCAATAAACCAGCCCCTTGTCACAAAAAATAAGTAGGTACCTATAAAATAATTACCTACCTCAACGTCGCCGCAACTGTGTCTTTGACAGTCTGTGTAGGAAAAACCCTGACTTTATGTGTTTATTGTTGTACCTACTCTTCTATACTCTAGATTCCTAACACAGCTTTATTCCTCGAATCAACCTACGTGAACTCAACCAAGCAACATCGCAATACTAGCAGAAAGCGTACACACCTCTAAAGCCTTTTAGGACAACACGTAGCATCTTTCGCAAAAACTCCGTCTTCAATTTAATTTTCTACTCACCACATTTGTTGAGAAGCATCTTGCAGTCGAAGGCAATCCACTTTCTATTTCATATTTTCATCTTGTAGTGCACTCGCATTGCCTTTGCAGGTGTTTCGAGTTTATCTTGCACTTTTCGAGGTAGCCTATTTGTGTTGCGCTGGGTTGCGCAAACAATCGTTATTGGAGTGAGAAGCTCTTCTCATCTTAGTGTATTTAAGTGGACAGTTGTACGCTCCTAAGTTTTGAGGTAAGCATTGAAGTCTGTGGGTAAGCAATATGTTTTTCCATCTGTCTGTAACATGTTTTATCATCTATCTTCAGGTTCAGAGAGGTGTGAAAACTGACGTAAAAATCAGCCAAGTGCGAGTAGGACTCGGGTTCCGCACCATCATTGAACCAAAAGTACAAAAAATACGTTTCTTGTAATGAAGAAATCTTTATTTTTTCAATATTTCGTGTATTTCAGTATTTGTTGGTGGAGCGGCAACAGATACATTCTGTGAAAATTTCAACTTTCTAGCTATTACGCGGTTCGTGCTGGAGGGCCCTCTGACGGACGGACGGACGGACGGACAGACGGACAGCGGAGGCTTAGTATTAGTGTCCCGTTTGTCACCCTTCGGGAACGGAACCCTTAAAATACAATTTATTGACCTTGCTTTGTGGAAAATTTCAAGTTTGTCAACGGGAAGTTACCCAATATATAGGTTTTCAGTATCTTGCCGATTACTTTGAAAATTCAACAATTGTACAGCATAAATCAAATCAAATCAAATAGTATTTATTCATGAAAAAAATGGTACAACAGGCTTTAAAAATAGAGGTGTCTGCTGCCATAACTAGGAAATAATATATAACCTGTATTTATGGCTCGCAGGCCCGTACCTCGTCGGTAAATGGTCGTATCGTTTGATTGCGTTGACCTGGGTTAATTTTTCCATAGCTCTAAAGAACCACATGCATGCCTGATCAATTGATTAAGACACACGGCAGTGTGTCAAGCCAAGTTAAGACACCCCGCTATGTGTATATCATTTACAGCTTGATACCTCAACGCGTGCCCATTATAAAAGTCTTAACAGACAGACAGACAGACAGACGGATGGATGACGTCGCTGTTCTTGGTTCCCACCCTCGACACAAGGTATCCTTGTGTTGGGTTGGCCTAGAAACAACGTACTTGCCTTTATACTAAATGTTGTTGGTTTATTTTTTAATGATTTGCTATTTGTTTAGGAAATTGCTATTGCTATTTGCTATGTGTTCAGGAAATACTGGAATAGAAAAATAATAAATAGAACTGCATAATCAATGAATCCTATCGTTTGTAATCCTAAAGTTTTATTATAAGCTCTGTCTTCATTTGAATTTAAAGCTACCAGACTTCTGAATATAAACTGAATTCATATTTTATTTAGATTCACTGAACTGGAAAGGGTCGTCTAAAGTCTGTAAGGACTTTGAGAGATTTGCTAACAGGGTGTTTGACCTTCGACTTTAGTCCTGTAAATTTTCTTTAGTACTTACTAAAACGTAACGAAATTTATTCTATCTACGGTAGGTATCTCCACATCAAGCATTAGCATCACGTTCAATCGTTTGCAATCAAATCACTTTATCGAATCTATGCAAATAACAACCACGCACTTACTAACTAACTTAGCTTAAATTGTTTCAATTTACACAACAAAATATTAATACGTTAAGCAAAATAAAAACAACTGAATGAAACTTCAATAGTTAGTAGTCACCTACTTAGGTTCAAATTAGCTAAAACAAGGCGTCTTATTTAATCACCTAAACCGTTCTGATTTCCAATTATCCCTGGTGATACTGGAGGATTGAAAATAATATCGCTATTCTGAACTCTATACTATTCCAAGTTACGGATTAAATGCTTTAAAATTTTAAAACGACGCACGATGGTAATAAAAAGTGCGTTAACCCCACTTGGAAAGCCTATTCAATACGAGTTTTCCCTATTTCCGTTTCATATAAAACCTCTTTACTTTCCACTCATGAGTTTATGGGGCGTGAGTACAAATTGCCCGGGGAACGGCCGGTGCCCGGTACCGATAGTAATAGAATCTTCTCGAGCTGAGAGGTTTATTGTTGAGTCAGCTCTCCGAGACACTCGGGCAAACATAAATGCTGGTGTATTATTACTGCTTCCCTAAGAGTAAATGTCGAGTTGCAGGAAACTGTATTAGAATAAGGAGGTAGTTTGTGGAGTGTTTCCTGTAGTCTGTTCTTATTAAAGTCTGCACGAGAGATAGCTGTCTCCGCAAGAAATCCTAGATTCAAATCCTGGTATGTGGGAGGTTTAGAGTGTGTCACGACGTTTTTTCAGGTTCCCACGACAAAGGAAATCTTAAAGTGGGGCCAGAAGCAATGGTTGTGCTTAAAATATTTATTTTATATTTCATGTAGCTGCTGGTGGTGGGCTAGCACTCAAAATTTATTATCACGCAAAATTAACCCATTGAATGTCTGGGTAAACGTGGGGCACCATTGTGAGTCTGCGACCCTGTATAGGAAATGGCGTGATGCTTTGATGTAATTGTTGTTGCAACAAATAATTTACTTTTAACCTTTAACTTTCCAGTGGAAGTGACCGGCTACAGTGCGGACAACTGCTCCGTGTCCTACACGTCCTTCAACAACGAGACCCTCGTGGGTTCCGTCATCAGATCGGCCAGCGTGCTGGTGATACCGGAGGGACTGCATCGGAGTGACACGCAGAGTGCATACTTCTGTGCTAATGGTCAGTATGATGCCTATTTTTACACACGCCCATTGATGTCAAAAAAACCTTTAGTAAATCTCAAGTTACGCAAATTAGGAGAATTAAAACAGTTGTTTCTTGACACTAGTTCTAAACACAGATATGATTACACACAGAGTGCATACAGTGCATGTTGTGTGAATGGTCAGTATGATGTCCATTTATGAAGCCAAAATTGGCAGCAATTTTCTGAACTTTGTGTAGAGTAGGTAATAGCAATGTGTAGGTAGGTAGTTGATATGAGCTCTCGAAGTGACACGCAGAGCGCTTACTTTTGTGCTAATGGTGAGTATGATGTCCATTACTGCATGCAGCAGCATTTAGCAAATCTCAAGATACGAAAAATAGGGAACATACCAACCTACAACACCTACCCGACTTTTTAAACTCTAACCGACTTGTGAAGTTACTTTTTTTCACAACGACTTTTCAAAATCACTTTCTCCGAATTCCAGAGCATCTGGCGGTCTCCTCCCGAGGATCTTGGGAATGGCAGTGGGTAGCAGCCCCGCGCAACAGAGCTGGTCTGGTCCTGGAACTACGCTCTCAGGGTGCGGCCCACGTGGCCTTGTCCTCCATACAAGAGCCGAATGAGGATATGTACCGCGTCGTGTTTGAGAGAAACAAAGTGTGGATTGCCAGGGGGAAGCATGGTGAGTTTAGATCGCTTAGGGCTTAGATTGTTTAGAACTCTAATAATCGCACATGCTGAATTAGTTTTTCATGAGAAAAGTACGTTGATTTAATTGGTGCTGGTTGGACGTGGCTGATAAAAATGAACCCGGATCAGGCAAAACCGATTTGAGTGGCGTGTATGCAAAACCCTTTCTTCAATAGGGTGAGCTAATGAAACCAGTTCAACTCAACAGGACCTAATATAGGATCTGGGCCATCTTTCAATCAAGCGTTAATCATCATCATCACGTCTTTCGCAGAGGCACAATTATGCCCACTTTTTGTCGGTTTTTCAATACCCCCATGCCCGATATGCGTGATCTCAACTCAAAAACCCATGAAACTCCTCCAGGCTATGACGTGCACCTAGCCAGCGCGGAGCAGACCGACGAGCCCGACCCCTCCCCCTGGAGCTCCTGGTGGGTGCGGTGGGAGGGGGGGCGGCTGTCGGCGGGGCGCGGCGCGGCGCCGGGCGCGCGGCGGCTGCTCGAGTGGCCGCTGGGGCGGGGGATGAGGGTCGAGTTCGTGGGGTTCAGCGCGATGTGGGGGGAGAGGGCTGATTTTAGGTGAGCGATTTGATTTTGTAGTAAGAACCTGAAGAAGCTTCAACCCCCTTAACCCTCTCGCTTTGACGTCCATTGTTCTCCGTTGTAAGTTTGTTCGGTCTTTGATTAAAGAAGAATAAAAGAAGAACAGCATAAGAACCTGCAAATTACTTGTATATAGGAGGTTTTCTAACTTTGATATCAGTCTCCATAAACTTGGTAGAACTATGTATGAATAGCTTGGTGATAGAGTTTGCTCCCCTGAGTAATACTTAGAATATATTTACTGGAGGAATGAAAACTCTTCTACAAGGCAAAAACTATTCTTAACTAAGATATTCTGGAGTGATGAGTTGGGTCTATGGGACAAGGACTGGAGGGGAGACCGCTCAGGATCGGATAGAGTGGAAGAGGGGGAGAGAGGCCTTTGCCCAGCAGTGGGACATGGTGGGCTCGTAATAATAATAAGATATTCTGTAGTTAATGGCTGGAAGAGATCTCTTAATAGAGATAAGCTCGCCTTTGTTCATTTTTTTTCCATGACTAAGTTTTGTGTTTATTTTTTTGTGTAATAAAGAATATATTAATATACCTCATATGTTTCCACATGATTTTCCAGAATCTGGAACTTCAACGAAGAGGCCGGCTTCTCTCAAGTCCTCGAACTCGGCCTCCCACATGGCGTCGTCCCAGGCTCCGCCAGCGGCACCATACTCATATCTGGTGGCCTTCACCTGCCTCTCTACTCGTCGCAAGCGGAGACCAAGGACCAGTGGGTGGACGTGTGGAGGGATTCGCAGCTGTCGGCGGCGGCGGCTGGAGTGTCGCCGCTGTTGGCGTTGGAACATATTCCGCATCTGGTAGATGATGAGGAGAGGGAGAGGATCTTGAAGAAGTTGCCGGAACAGGTAAGATGATTTGGCGGCGCGCCATCCGCGCTGTTTGTGCTGAAGTATTTTTTATTTGCGAAGTCGTAGGCACACACCAACTATCCCAACATTTTATTCGTTGGTGTCAATCCATATAGAGACTGATATCGAAACACGAACCGTTGTTATATAATGAAAAGTTGTTCAAATTCAACTTTTCATGTTTGGTTCGTGCTGCGCCAAATCTGAATTCCTTTGTGTATTTCAATTTCGTAAGCGGTTAAGCGTAAGCGTAAGCTGCAGGAGAGCTACAGTCGATGCTACAACACCTGAGCATGGCAAGCCTCGAGGTGGGACTAAGGATGAATATGTCAAAGACCAAGGTCATGACAAACAGCACTGAGCATACAGTGGACGTGGATGGGTCAAGAATTGCATATGTCCAAGAATACATCTACTTGGGCCAAATAGTCTCTTTCCAGGCCAGACAAGACAAAGAGGTCGAAAGACGAATTGGCAATGCCTGGAAAAGTTATTGGTCCATGAAAGAGCTCATGAAGGGAAATCTCCCTCTTACTCTGAAGCGACAACTGATGGACATGTGCATTCTTCCCATCCTTACCTACGGAGCTCAAACTTGGTCTTTGACTGACATCCAAAAGTTTAGACTCGAGGTTTGCCAGCGAAATATGGAGCGCAGTATCTTGAAGGTCCGGTTGCTGGACCGTGTCCGGAACACCGAGTTGCGCTCCAAAACTAAAATAAAAGACGTAGCAGAAAAAGCGGCCGAATTGAAGTGGGACTGGGCTGGCCACGTTGCTCGTATGCAACCGGACCGATGGGCCAAACAAATGACACTCTGGGTCCCACAAAACGCAAGGCGAGGTCGAGGCCGCCCTAGAAAACGTTGGAGTGACGAGCTGAGGGACCACAACAAGAACTGGTGGGAATCGGCCCAGGAGCGCGATGCATGGAAACGGGGAAGAGAGGCCTTTGCCCAGCAGTGGGATGATATAGGCTAAATATAATAATATAATAATAAAAGCGGTTATTAGTTACTCTATTCATAATTACTCCTTTTCTCATAGGGGTAGAGTGTCCACCTCAGGAGTAAAAACTATTTATGCCTACTTTGAAACTCTCGATTCAAAAAACACTCTCGCCCTAAAAATTGTTCTTTACTCCCTTGGTAAACGATCTACTATGATTGAATTAACAATTAACATAGCGTCACGTCTTTTTCCATACTTTTTTCTTCTCCGGGGTGGCAAGGCACAATTAAACCCACTTTATTTATTTATTTATTTATTTATTAATACACAAAACAGCAGTACAGACAAACATTACAACATTAAGATTAGAACAAACATTTCCGTCTGCAACGCCAAAAGCATGTGTATACAGCATTACTGACACACTTTACAAGGAGCACATAATAATACAAATCTATAGTTATTTAATGGATTATTAAAGGTTATTTAATATTAATTATGCACATATTGAATACATGTGCATGTATAGCAAGAGAAACTGAAACTAATTAAACAATTTTAAAATTTTATATTTAAAGCATGGCAGTGAATCGTGATAGATGTCAGGCCCGTTGGGATCATGATTAGCAGCTACTGCGTTGTAAGAACGACATATCCTCACCAGTGGGTTGTTGGTGCTGACGTTAATTCTGCAAGGGGGGATAGAAAAAGTGCGGGGGATTCTCACAGATCGGTTAGGGACGTGGATTTCAATGTTTGATAATAGTGATGTTTCTATGGTGCCTCTGACTATTTTATGAAGACAGACGAGGTCTTGGAATTTCCTACGGTTTGCAAGTGTATTTATGCGGTAGTGCTTACATCTCGTCTCATATGAGCTGAGCGTACGACGATGACCAAAGCGTGCACACAGCATACGCAGAAATCGCTTCTGCACGGACTCTATTAAGTCAATATGGACTTTATAAAGTGGAGACCATATAATAGAGGCATATTCAAGCCTGCTGCGGACCAGGGTGTTATAAAGGAGTATTAAACTCTTTGGGTTCTTGAAAGTCTTAGTGACACGGGAAATAAAACCTAGGAGTTGGTTGCATTTAGGGATGAGTGCTGCATAGTGGTGATTGAAACTTAGTTTCTCGTCAAAAATTATGCCAAGATCTCGAGCGATGGATTTCCTTTGTAGTGCTACAGAATCTATATTGTAGTCATAGTGAATTTTATTCTTATTAAGTGTGAAAGATATACTGAAGCATTTGTCTATCCCCAGTGCCATATGATTTTCTTTGCACCAGTCAGAGAGAGTGTTTATGTCAGCCTGGAGATTGACGCAGTCGTTCGTATTTCGAATTGTGGAAAATATTTTAAGGTCATCTGCGTATAATAGGCAAGGATTATTAAGCTTCGCAGCAAGATCGTTGATAAAGATTATAAAGAACAAAGGTCCTGTTAGTGATCCCTGCGGTATACCGGAGGATATCCCCACCGGTTGGGATGTGTAACCCTTCAATGCAACTATCTGGCTACGATTCTGCATGTACGATGTTACCCATCTAAGAAAATCCCCATGTATGCCATAGGATGCCAGCTTCTTGCAGAGTATGCGATGGTTAACTTCGTCAAAGGCTTTTTTGAAATCTGTGTATATGGAATCTACTTGACATCGATCGTTAAAGGATTTGCTTATATAGTGTGTGTACTCAAGTAGGTTCGATACAGTAGATCTATTTCTGACAAAACCATGCTGCTGCGGCGCTATGAAAGGCTGAACATGTGAATATAGGACTTCAAATATAATAGACTCAAAAACCTTGGTTAAAGCCGAGAGTATGCTGATGGGTCTGTAGTTATTGCAGCTACTGTTGTCACCCGCCTTGTGAATGGGCACGATATATGCTAGTTTCCAGGTGGTGGGAAAAGTACCGGTCCTTAGTGACTTATTGAAGATAATTGTAAGGGGTGTTGCTAAAGTAGCGGCACAGGACTTGAGAAAACAAGGTGGGATCCCATCAGGGCCCGCCCCCTTGTTCACATTTATGCTGAACAACTTCTTAAACACCAGCTCCTCTGGAACTGTAATATTTGATAATGTGTCGGAACAGTTAATATCGGGAGTCATCGCATCGCAAGAGCCGCCAGCTTGGTCTGTCTCAAATACTGAGGCAAAGAACTCGGAAAATAAGTCGCACACCCTCTGGCCTCCCGTCGCCTTCTTGTTGCCAAAAGTCATTGTCTCAGGAATGGAGTTACTAGAGGATTTTTTGGACTTAACAAACGAGAAAAAGAGTTTTGTCGAGTCTTTGAGGGAGTCTTCTTTTAGCCATGTTCAATACTCCATACCATACTCCATACTCTCTTCATCCTTCTACTATGACTACTACTCGATGAGTTAGCAAAGACATTTTGTTTTTTGGTCAGCCCATTTCCGTCCAAAGACATTGTAAAACAATCGACGGTTACCGACATAATCGTTCTTTTAAATTTTCAGGTCCAAATTCTGCTGTCCTTCCGCAAAAACGACAACTCATTCAGCGACCACCCAGCAATGAGCAGCCATATCGCAACCATACAAACACTCGAAATACTATCCAAAATCCAGTCATACTACCCAATCGATCCGGAGCTATTGCAAAACATCAAAAAGTGGATTCAGAACCGACAACTCCCTGATGGGTCATTCACCCCGCTACCAGCTGACAAAGAAGTTGATTACTATCCGATCCAGGCCATCAAGAAGTTAAATGGGACGGAGGATGTTGACGTCAATGAATACTACTATTATGACAAGGATGGCAATATGTCTCAAGAGTTGATTGATTGGGAAAGACGAGTGGAAGTTACTGCAGAGACGCTTACCACTCTTTTGGAAGTCGGTGTTGAGAACCAAGTAAGTTACATTGAAAAAGTTACATTAAGATTTTCTCTTCTTTTCTCGCTTCTGTACATAACACTTTCTGAGTAATAGAGTAAGTTTTTAATCTAATGAATTATTATTATTATTATTTTATTAATTTTGTGATTTATAATTTATGATTTTGACATTGATATTTTATGATTATGATTTATTTTTATACAAGACTGGCATGTATAGTACAATTATCAATAAATTATCTTATCTTATCTGCTTCTTCTTTTAAGATTTTGTCCACTACTGAAGGTAGAGATTCAGCTTAAGATATCATTCTTGGTCTGCAGTATAAAATATAATCCTATGTGATTACTTATTTCATTTACAGAGGGAGGTCAACGTAGCACAGAAAGCGCAGACCTACCTGGAGAAGAACATTTACAATTTGACATCCCCTGCGGCTCTTGCTGCCACTGTGCTTGCCCTGGTTCTGGCTAGGTAATGTATATTTGTTTAAACAAGATGAACCTTTATTACCTTTTCAAAACAACATATTGAGGAAGCTGTTCCATCTGCTAAGCCCGGAAAAATAAAGAACGGTCGGCCAATTGTTACCTGGTAAAGAACTCTCTCTATGGGCATGGCTTGATAGCATCAAGCTGGAGACATATTATAAATAAAGATTGAACAAACCCCTACACAAAACACTACCTCGTTGACTTAAAAGATCTATTTACTTACTAAGACACTACTTAAAAGATCAATAAACTATGCTATCCCACTTACAGAAGTCCAATCGTTCCGGAAGCCTTGATGATCCTGCGGAATGCTTCCACCACGGAGGAGGGAGAGTTCGGATGGCCAGCCCCAAGGAAAGACGCGGCTGATTGGCTGCTGGAGGAAACTTCTAGAACCATCAAGACTACTTCATACGGTAATATACCTATTTATAGACTTCCCTATACTTTGATAAGTATTGATAGGTAATTATCCCTGAACTCTCGTCTACGTAGATTGGACAATCTTCATATCATTATTTCAATGCATTTAAACAACTAGAATGTTTTAAGCTAAAATCATGTGCGTGTGTAAAGTGTGCGCAATAATAAACCACTATCTGCTCTGGGTATATCAGCTATTGACATAGCTGTAATAACGGCTTTGCTTTTTTACTCACTTGAGATAGCGCGGTATTCTAACCTCAAAACTGACGACTAAAGCGTTTATAGAAAAGTGCTATAGAGAGAAGGCCTAAGCTCGGTCAAAGTAGGTAGGTAGATCATGATCATGAAGACATTATTTTCAATCGCACAGAGGCAGTAACAATGGAGCAGTACGTAGCCGGCGTCCGGGTCTTGCTAGCGGCCTGCGCGCGCGGCGCCCTAGCAGAAGGCGAGGCTGCTGCTAGGTTCCTCTACTACCGCGCGTCGACGCTGCAGCGGCATCCCACGCTGGCGTATAGTGCGACTAAAGCTGCTGCTCAGTTTGCTGCGTTGGCTCACGATAGGTAAGTGATCTATTTAATTTTGCCGGGTTGTTGTGGATCTGTCCAGCTGTGGACGCAAAAATGCAGAATAATAAGAAGAAAAAGAAAATTGTGGCTCTGTAATCCTGTACAGCTTTTCAACGATCTTTTGGCACGTGGTGATAGGGGAACCAACGCTTGACCAATGATTGTTGGAAGACTGTATTTCTCTCAGTTATTTCTGTAACAACAGAGATATCTGTTAAATTGCTAAATCGACCTATTATAAGATCATTATTTTGTACGACCTGTATTTTCTAGCGATGTGTTTGGTCGATTCCTCAATCACACAACCATAATTTCAAAGTTTTACATGTACATTCGAAGTCATGCTGCCCAAGCATCAGTCTGGGCATAAGCTGAGATACAGGTGACGTAAGATTGAAAATCGCTGGATCTCTGGGGAGCCGGCGGCGGGCATGCAGGGATTAAAAATAACTACACCCAGGCTAAATCATGAAAGACAGACAGAATAAATATCGTGTTCAAATTACATTAAAACTGATACCTGGCGCCCAATTCTCACACATCAAATTGAAAGAGTAATAAAAAATATTTTCATTTTCGTATGATTGACACGTATTTGCGTCTACGCTTTTGATTTGCATGGGCGAGGATCGAGTCCCTGCATTGTATATTGCCGTTTGTAATTAACCTATCACATCTTCAGTAATCACCTTTCTATGCATACCCAGACACCGGGCGCTAACCGTGTCCCTAGCAACAGCTGGTATGGAACTGACGGACACTTTGGAACTACGTGCGAAGACGCTGCCACGACAGCTGCAGCTCCCAGGACTGCCTACTAAGGTCTTCGTGTATGCTACCGGCGCTGGATGTGCTACCGTTCAGGTGAGCTGCTTTTGTATGGTCGATAGCGTGTTAGTGGGGTGGGTGTCAAATCATAGGGTGCTCGCCCCATACAAATTAGAATTAGTAACCCCTCGTCAAAAAGAGATAGCGTGAGTAATAAGATTTGTACTTTAAACGCTATGGTTTCAGTTAACATACTTCTAGATGGCGCTAATCTTAGAATAAATTCTGGATGGTGCTGCACCAAGCGATAACGGCCTCGAACTAAAGAAGCTTCCGTAGCATCTCAGTTTAGGCCGGTGTCATATTTTGTTCTAGGTGGTCTATCTGTAGTATAGTATCTGTGGTAGTATCTTTATCCCTAGCTGGGTAGGCGGTGGGTCCGAATTAATGTCCAGGGAGAAGTAAATACTCTCGGTTTTATAATCGTCGTCGCTAGTTCTGTTTCCTATTGCTGGATATGTGATTGTATGTGGCCGTGAATGAATATTTTTTGTCTGCTTTATTACAGGGCACAATATCGTACTCAACCTACGAGCCAAAGCCTGAGAATACACTGTTGAACATCCAAGCAGCTATTATTGAAGAGATTCGTCCAGAGCGGGCCAGCCTTGAAGACTTACAAGGAAATCTGCCTACTTTGAACATCAAAACTTGTTTCAGGTACAGAAAACATTCCTAGATCACAATCGCTACCTACTTTACACACACACCCTCACACAAACACATATAGCGTCACGCACGCCTCTTCAGACATCGGCATTGTGCTATGCCCAAAGAGTTGTATAAACTTACTACGTCTATGCCCACGACAATCACTTTCGTAATTTCTTAATAACATTACAAAAAATAAATATCAACTAGATAGCCAAAACTTTTTTGTAACACCTAACATATATCTATCAAGAGATCTCTCCCAAGAAATCAAGTAAGAAAGATACTTACTTATAATAGTTTATTTTAATACAAATTATTATGACCAACAAAACTACTTCGTACTTTCTTTATTGTAGGTATTCCAAATACATTATGCAGATAGCATATGATAGAAAAAAGATGTACAAAGACGAGCATAGATAAGAGACAACAATATGTCAGCAGATTTCTCATTTTTCATTCGGAAGCACATTTTGTCAGAGTGCATTATTAAAAAAACCAATGCTTGGTTCTCAGATGGAAAGGCAAAGAAAGATCCGGCATCCTTCGCCTCGAAGTGTCCCTGTTCTCTGGGTACGAACTTCACTCCGTCAACCCTGTCGTCTTAGACGGAGCATCGTTTGCCAACCTCCACTACGGGTCAAGAGGCGAATCCGTATGGTTTGTGTTTGCCAATGTAAGTATTTATTATCTTTTGATTAGGTACCATCTTTCAGGTACATAATATGTGCAGTAGTTTCAGAGTTTCAAACAAAATGTAACCCACCATTTCTCCCTTATAAGAGATGAATTTTGCCAAATCCCTTCTTAGAACTACCCGACGCCAAATTTAAATGACGTGCCCCACTCCTTCATTTACGATATGCTTATGTGTGCAAATGCGTTAGTGGGGTGCATCATTTCAGTTTGGACACAGCTCTACACGGGTCCTTATGTGGCGTAGGGTAGCACTAAGAAGGAATTTGGCGAAATTAGTTTACACAGTTTCATTATTCTAGGTTTAGCGGTTTAGGCTGTGTTTTCTGTCAGTCACTATCACAAGAAATCTCTATATCTCTCTGTCATATCACTCTTATCATGTCTCTGACGTTATCTTCTATTCAATAAAATATCTTTAAGGTGATTTAAGACCTCAAGAAAGATAAAGTCGCTAAAAACAAACTTCAACCTCCTTATTTCAGGTCAGTTCTACCTGCCCAGTCTGCGTGACCTACCAAGCAAGATCTCACTTCGTCATAACAAGCCTGCGACCAGCATTCGCCAAGATCTATCCGTCAACAAGACCAGACCTTGCGGTAGAGACATTCTTCCACGCAAGATCTGGCAGTCCTCTCCTGAGAGGCATAACTGATGATGACTTCATTACTTGGTTTGACAAAACAGAACTAGCAAGTCTCAAAATAAATGCCAATATAGATAACATCTGTGAGTGTGGCCGAATTTGTAGTAAAGACTTTGAGGCAGATAAACATCATGAATATGCTAATGTTACTAAGATACCAGAAAGTAACATACACCTTGCAACTGGACAACCAACAGTATATATGGCACACAGCTCCGTAACTGAAAAGGTAAGTGTCGAAACAAAAGATGATGTGAAGATTACAACGCCATTGAACATTATTACAACAAATAAGGATGAAATTGAAACCACTACAGCAAATATTAAAGAAATTATGATGTTTACTGAATCTTCAAATAAATACAAGGACGATCCAATCATTAGACCGACTGCAATATATGTTAACAAATCAGAATCGGATAATCAAATGATTGACAACCATCTCGTTCAGTTGATACCGAAAGATGGATTGATTGTCCAAAAAAATCAACAGTCAAAACTTATTCCTAAGAAGGATGCAGAGCTGAAGAAGAAACCATTGCCAAGACGCAAAGGTAATCTCAAATCAACTTATGGAGACAAACATGAGACATTTTTCGCGAGAGTATTAAATGCTTCACAAGCCGC
Organism: Argyresthia albistria; assembly: GCA_963457715.1. Taxonomy (NCBI): domain Eukaryota; kingdom Metazoa; phylum Arthropoda; class Insecta; order Lepidoptera; family Argyresthiidae; genus Argyresthia; species Argyresthia albistria. The sequence goes on from OY735258.1 coordinate 9,809,917, forward strand.
AATTGTTATAACACCAGTAAAATCCAAAGTAACTAACATAAAGAAGGAAATAATTTCTAGCTTGATTGATAAAGGTATTGCAAATTCCACGCCATTTCCCATGAATATGACAACAAGTGTCGTAGTCATAACCGCTATACCAGTCACAGGTATTGATCATTCGAAGACCCAGTTAATTCATTTGGAAAAAAATAAAGATCTTAAAACAAATAATAATGATCTCACACTTCATATAAAAAAAAATACTGCTGTTGATGCTGAGACATCCACTGCAGCTCACATTATTGCAGCAGTCACAAACAATAACATACAGTCGATGTTCCATAGAACAAAAAAACCAAAAGCAATAACTCAAATTAAAAAACCAATATACAAACCAAAACAGAATTTCACAGAAGATGAAGCCAAAAATCAGACAAGTCAAATTAAACTTGATTCGAATAATACAAAATACAAAAACCCTACTCAAGAGAAACACTACACGAAATCGTTGAAATCTATAAATAAGGAAATACACAAAATTCCGGCAACACCAATATCTGAAACATCTAAGAATTTTCAAGAGATTGTGAAACTCGACATAGCCCCAGAAAGTAGGGGTGGGTATGAAATATTAGACAAAAACAATCTTTGGGAACTCCTGAAAGAGGGTTCAGGTGTAGACGCTGCCAAAGTTGATGATAAACTCCAAGTGCATAAATTTAATGTTTTATCAAAAAATGAGTCAAGTTCTATAAATAATCGTTCTTTATAAATTGTATTGTTACGTATTTGTAAGATATCTACAAATTCATCAAGTATTTTTGTAACCCATCCCCCGGCGTTCACTTAATGATTCTTGAATTCGCATGAACTTTGATCTTTAAAATTATGAAAAAGATTAATATCTCGAATAGAGCACGGTCATTGTTGAATGTTACAATTAATGGAAGCACTAAATGTTTGTGTGATTAACTAAATGATGAATGTATGTGAGTTTACTGGCTTTCATAATGTCTGAATAAACCTTATCTAACTTAAAAATCACTTTATTTAAGTAAAATACTGTTTTGTCTGTCATATAGGTAGAGTTTATCCGGACATAGTGAATCAGGCCATAGGATGTACTTACTTTTGTGTTGTAAATAATAAATAATTTAAGCTTAATATAAATGGCACAGTAATTAAGGATTTCGTGAATATATTAGTTACGAACTTCGCCTATATGCTCAAAGCCCTAGTAAGTAAATAAGAACCGCCACCTATCTTGGTTTCCTAAATCATGTTAGGATAATTATGTAGAAAATGCTTGCCAAATTCCTGGCTTAGTAGAACTTAAAATAATTTAGGGTGGCTAGATAATTGCTTCTTAGTAAGCTGGCATATAAAGATACGCTACGTTGTGCAAATTTTCCTGAGTGAAAAGCCTTGGATTCTAGTTCTTTCTACCTTCCAACCAACCAACGAATAATTTGTGCCAATTTTGTCATATTTTTAAGTATGATGCAAAAATTACTGACTGAAAACCTTTAGATGTTCCATTTCTAAACTAAGTTTATTCCTCTTTAGATTTATTTTATTATCTAAGTCCTTGTCCCACTTTTCCCTTAGAGAATATAAGTCCTAGTTATTAAATAGAGGATTGTAGTGTTATAATAATCTCTAATGTTACGTGCTAAAGCCCCAGAATCTCCATCCGTCTAATCTATTGTCTTCTGTAACTATTTGTGTATTAGTCTTACCTTCTCGTCTCTTAGTACCTTTACTTTCTAGGAAACTTTTAGTCAGTTACGCATCTAACCGTCAAAATATTTGGTAGTAAGTATTTATAAATATAACCACGTTCTTCTTTAATTTTCAATACACCAATTGTCTAAATAACGACCTTTAAAACCATAGTCTCAAAGTGCCAAACTTTTATGCGCTATTGACTAAAGTTTCACGGACGTAGAATGATAGTTTTACAATATGGAAGGTTGTAAGATTGTATGTGCGTAGTCTTTAATGTACATTAAAAAAATATGATATATATGCAATCTTTAGTGAGTATTGCAAGTCAAAAATCTTGATATTGCTAGTGCTAGATCAGACTACAGTACTGACCCAAAACATTTAGAGGATCCTGGATTGCATGTTTTTACTTGGCAGAATTAATCCTCAACATGGTAACTGCATTCTGACAAGACGAGACTAATATTGTTAAGCTATGAAAGAACACATAAATTAACAAAGTAATCTCTATTTCTAACATAGAAATGGCGTAATAAAACTTAAACTAATTGCCCTCCTAAATATTTAAATATTTTCTTCGAGTGTTTTTTTCCCCACTTCATCACCATCACAAAGTATGACGACCTTATAACTTTAAGGGCGCTTTCAATTTATGCGTTTCTTGACGTACTGCTGCGGTGCCAAAGCGGTGCGGTCGTACAGCGCACGTACAAACTTTATTTTTTCATACAAAGCGCGCGGTGCGGCAACAGGCCCCCAATTCCCTACAAACGGATGGCATGCCTGTTGCTATTTTGCAGAAACCCGTTTTGGGCTTGGCGACGACGACGCCCAAACAAAACTGGTTTCTGCGCCCTTGCTATAGCAACTGGCATGCCATCTTTTTGTAGAATTGGGGGCCAGGGCCCTTAAGATCCTGTTGGCGAGCGTTCGTGTTAGGTACCGGCAACGCACTGTTGCTGCACCGCGCGCTTTGTATGAAAAAAAACGATCGTCCGTACGCTGTACGCTGTACGACTAACGCATCGCTTCGGGAGACGTCGAGAAACACATAAATTGAAAGCACCCTAAGACCTTTTGTTACTAAACTTTGGTTGCGTGAATCTAGGTGCTTGAGCAAAAGATACTTGTCAATTTATATTGTATAAAGATCTCACATCGCGTAAGAATAGTAATTAAAAGATTGAACTGTATGTGCTTAAAAAAATAAGTTATTCGTATAATATTTTATTGTACCTTGATGTACGAACACAGAATTATCCAATAGGAACTATAAATACTTACACATAAGACATGCCGTTTTATTACCCTAAAAATACGTGCGTCTGACTCCTCAAGGTTGCTTGATGAGAATAATGATGACGATGAGATGAATAGCTACGATATAGCAATCAGCTACGCTTTCTCAAATGAAAGGATAAAGTGAAATAACTAAAATATAGTACCAGTAAAAAAAACACCTTTGAAATCAAGAGGTCATAAAGAAATGAATTAAATGTGGAAATCCCAGGGTTCCATCTACCATCCTCTGGCCCTATCATCACCCGATGATGGTAAGAACATCACCAGAAAATAGGAACAGGGTCGTTCTGAAGCATTAGATGGCCGTTTTGCCCAACGCTTAATTTGATACGCGGTTTACAATTAACATCCCATGCCGTCTCCCACCATCGAGCTCCATCATTAGACCATAGCTCATGGAACCAAGTTTACTAAGTTTTACAAATGATAGTAGAAGTAAATAATATAATAATAATAATGTTGCCCATTAATGTCCCCACCGGGCACCGGCCTTTATTCGGATGGGAGTAAGATTGAGCCATACTCTACTACACTGGCTCAGTGAGGGTTGGTGGCGGCGTGTCTGGCTGTGCCAACACGACTGACACTATCAGTACAGGGCCTCTTTAGAATTTGAATGGACCTCACCGGTTCAATAGATATCAATGCCAGCAAAACTATCGTTCTGTAGGAAAATACTAAAGTATTATAGCCAGGTACATCGTAGACAGGAATCTCTAACATTTGTTCGAAGAAGTAGGTACTTATGGATTTGTTCTGAGAGAGAAACTTTTCAAATAAGTAACTTCTAAGTAATGCTTTAGTAAAAGAGGGTATTAAGTAGTGAAGGTAAAAGCAATTCGCAATAATCCTAGAATTTCTACAAATTATTTGGTTCCGAGCCGTTTACTCAATTTTCTTTTATAGTCGTTGATTTAAAATGTTATTTATATATATAAAACTCTATCACTAATTGACGACTTGTTTACTATGCATTAGCAAATCGTTTGTTGATGTAACTTAACAAAAAATGTACGTACGTATTTGGGAGTCGTTTTGGGAGTATATTTTCCCTAAAGAAGCGTTCGTGTCCTGGCGGCACATTAAAAATCCGCCAAGTGCGAGTCGGACTCTCACACGGAGGGTTCCGCACCATCATTGTACCAAAAGTACAAAAAAAAATACGTTTCTTGTATTAATTTTTTCTCCTTATTTTTTTCAATATTTCATGTATTTCAGTATTATTTGGTAGAGCGGCAACAGATATACACAGTCTGTAAAAAAATCCACTTTCTAGCTATTATGGTTCGTGCTGGAGAGCCCTCTGACGGACGGACGGACGGACGGACAGACGGACAGCGGAGGCTTAGTAATAGGGTCCCGTTTGGCACCCTTCGGGAACGGAACCCTTAAAACGATCGTGCGGGTTACGCGTATCAAAGCAACATCAGGATAGTATGGTGTGGTGATGGGTGATCGTCTCGATTCGCCATTTGTTTCGCGCGCTCCGTGTTTTCAGTCTATATCGTAGGTCTCGGCTATTATCGTGTTGGAGTAGCTACAGCTCAATCTGTCGAAACCTAAATAAGCATTCTAATATATTCTACGAAACCCAACCTGAGTGAAGGCCCGTGCCATTTGGGAGATTATTAGGCTAGATATTTATTATTATTTCCATTTCTTCATATATTTTTCACATCACATGCGTTTTCCTTCAAATCAATGAAATCGAACAGCTCAAAGGCTGATTCGAGGAACATACAGAATTGATTGGGTAAAGAAATCGCATACGTGAATGATCATGGACAGTAACGAAAAAATGCTTGGAACAACTGTTTGTTACTTATTCCTACTCACTTGAAAGATTGAGAATAATTTCTTTGGCACATTTTATTCTTAGGTGCTGCAGAACTTGATAAAGTCATCATTCGTAACACATACTTAACTTAGGCCTGGGTCTCCAATTTGAAGTTGTAAGCGGCGACTGACTTGCATCCAGACTTCCAAAACAAACATCCTGGATCTTTAAAATTACCTACCTGCCAAATTACAGCTTCATAGGATGTTCATAGGTTAAGTTTTTTTTGTATTTTATACAAACTTAACCCTTTTTTGACCCTCCTGTCGTCCTGGAACTTAAAGCTATCTACCAAATAACGTTCGTAGGTCGAGTATATTTTTCCCTTCCTCTTTCTCCTGCGTCACAAATCCAGGTGGCTCCACTTCTTCAATCCATTCTCTGGGCCTTCATAATATAAATCCTGCTAAATAAAATCATTTTTCACGAAAAGCCGTATAATTTCTTGTAGAATGACAACCATGTGCAGCCAAGCTGTCTTTGATAGGGTGATCAGATCAAGTTTAAATAAAACACACGGTTACTATTTACGTTTTCTCAGATGCTTGTTTAATACAATTACATTGATCGCCACTGGTAGACGTTTGACATGGTAAGACGGATTTTTTACTAAAGATTTTAAAACATTTAACACTTACCATTTACTTGATGATTAGAATGGTATTTAGGAATTATAACAATCATTCAATGTATAAGATTTAAGCATGTTCTTTATTTTAATGACATCTCAAAATGATTAATGCAATGAATGAAACCAGCGAAGGTAGACGAATTAAGATAAAAAAACATCATAATACACTACAGGTTGCATATTGACATTTAAATAAAATGTGTTTTTAATACATTTTAATTTGTAAAATGTTATACTTATAAAGGTAGTTAGGTATGAGCCCGGTACATAGCTCTAACTTGTAGTATTGTTTGATGGATCCGTTGACCGTTACTCTCCTCATCTTCTTTGCCCGTAGGTGAACCAAGCCGGTAAGTCCGGCTTCTGAAAAAGAAAAAAACGTATATAGAAGACATCCGCATCGTAATGGGCGAGGTAGAGGAGAAATGACTGGACTTGTTTATATTCAAGCCAATTTATGGATTCCAGTAAAAGGGCATAACAATTCCATCTATCGAATAGGTACTTAAATCAGCAGAGTTCAATACTACAATGTCAGAAGCAGAAAGGAAATAATTGCTTAAGTTTCAGAAAACTTTATGGACTAATTAATGCAAACTGATTGAAAATAGAGTAAGAGAATATTTGAAAATTACATTAAGGGTGGGCGTTGCTAAGGGTCGGTCGGTGTAGTTAAGGGTTCCTGGTAGCGTAAATGACATAAATTGGTCTGAGTCATAATATAAAAAAAAAATATGTTTCAAGTTATTGATCTATACATTAATATATCTGTATGAAAATATGTGTTCAAGGTATCTAGATGAAATAAACAGCTCCGCTTGAAGATTCTCTCTTGTCATGCGCTTGAGATAGTACATATCTGCTAAAACGCCCAACGACGTCCAAGGACCCACATCTTTTGTTTTGTTTTACAGGTTTTGAACTTTATCTCGATGTGAGTAGGTTGAAAATCGCGGGCCGTCGACTTTGGACGGACGGTTGTTGGAGCGGTTATTGATTCAGAATTACTGATATAGAACGCCAAAGTTTGTAGACACCCGAAGTGACAGTGCGAAAATTAAAGTTTCACAATAATCTGCCAATAAACAGAATAATTTTTCAAACTGATGTAAAGGTCTGGACAATTTCAATAACAAAAGATTTCGCCTCAGGGTCCGTATAAGTCTTAAGAAAACGGTCTCTTGAACAAAGTTTTGACTCAATCAAAATCTGCATGACAACCGGTGTTGGTAATTAGCAAAGCGACTAAGATCCAACCAAGCAAACTAAAATAGAAGAATATTAATCAAAATACACAGGATGTATCTAAAATCATACCTGGTATTACTATATTTTTCTGAACAATAAAGTAGGTGACTCAAAAAGTTAAAAGTTTTGCTGCAAATCCATGAGTTAGCGGGCAACCACTTAAATTACAGCTTTCCAGTGAACTGTTGGCACGCGATGATACTTTTATATTGGGCCCCCATCTGGTAGGCATTAACTTTCGACAGGGGTGTGGTTAAGCTGAACTAAACTATTCAACTTGGACATACAAAATTTTAATAATAATATAGCCGTTTACTATTTTTATTAACAATACAGACTGTTGAATTGTATGTAAATTGTAAATATGAAAACTTCAACAGCGCTTATTTCAGTAAAGTAGGTAATGAAACTTAGTACAGATCCCATATACTTAAACGCCGATATTGAAACACTTTGGGATGCGATATTGGCTCATAAAATAGTCTCATAACTTTCATATTGCTTTATATTTCAGAATTGTGAAAGTTAAATCAGGGGATTTTATCTAACTTCAATGTTGTGATTCAGAGGATTGTGAAATTCTCAGAATTCCTCCAATCGATGGTTCAAGATTCAAAAGTTTTATTTCCCGACCACAGGGCAAGCTAGAATGCTATACAAAGTAGCACGAATTGCTAAAGTATGTAAAGTAAAGTATTATTTATTTGTATGAATATAGGTTTACATCAGCTCTTACAGATAAAATGTCACAGAGTTTCGCTATATTTTGCCATGTAGACATAAGTACAAATTTTATATTTATATTACATATGTAAGTAAATCAATTAGCAAAATTTACATATTTATCTTTGCAATGGACCACTGTGGGAGAAAAAGGGTGAATGAACTCCCCTAAATGCTGAATCAACCTTCCCAGGGCTATTATTAAGCAATTTTGACATTGACTATCCTTTATATATTAAGGCATAAACGTCAATTTTTAAATATCTATCGACTACCCACATATGAATACCTGTTAAGTATACTCGTGAGTGTAAGTGTATCTAGTATGTTGCAACACGTGCAACATGTATGTTTGATAAAACATATATTATTAAATATTGTATGTCTATAGGAATTAGAGCTATGTTTTTAAGTAACGGTAGATCCAGGTAGATTGAACTGTTTTATTTTTTAATGAAGGTATGTTCTATCTATGTATCTGTTGGTAAATCATACTAAATAAATAAAATCTATCAATTGTAGGGAACTGTCAGGCGCATTACCAATCTGCAGGACTTAACTATTATAATTATATATGACGTACCTCAAGATCCTTAGCCCAGTTTGTGAACGCTTCAGAACGTTTGCCGAACCTGTGAACAAAGGAAAAGAAAATTAGTAAGCAGGATTTTCGGTTTAGGTTGGTTTAGTTTTAGTTAGCTTAGATCAAAACGTCAATACCACCATTCTTATTAGGGTTCCGAACCCGAAGGGTGCCAAACGGGACCTGTTACTAAGCCTCCCCTGTCCGTCTGTCCGTCTGTCCGTCCGTCCGGCTGTCCGTCTGTCCGTCTGTCCGTCTGTCCGTCTGTCCGTCTGTCCGTCTGTCCGTCTGTCCGTCTGTCCGTCTGTCCGTCTGTCCGTCTGTCCGTCTGTCCGTCTGTCCGTCTGTCCGTCTGTCCGTCTGTCCGTCTGTCCGTCTGTCCGTCTGTCCGTCTGTCCGTCTGTCCGTCTGTCCGTCTGTCCGTCTGTCCGTCTGTCCGTCTGTCCGTCTGTCCGTCTGTCCGTCTGTCCGTCTGTCCGTCTGTCCGTCTGTCCGTCTGTCCGTCTGTCCGTCTGTCCGTCTGTCCGTCTGTCCGTCTGTCCGTCTGTCCGTCTGTCCGTCTGTCCGTCTGTCCGTCTGTCCGTCTGTCCGTCTGTCCGTCTGTCCGTCTGTCCGTCTGTCCGTCTGTCCGTCTGTCCGTCTGTCCGTCTGTCCGTCTGTCCGTCTGTCCGTCTGTCCTTCTGTCCGTCTGTCCGTCTGTCATCAGACTGTGTCTCATGAACCGTGATAGCTAGACGGTTGAAATTTTCCCAGATGATGTATTTCTGTTGCCGCTTTAACAACAAATACTAATAATAAAAACAGATTGTGATAAATATTAAAGGGGGCTCCCATACAACAGACAAGTTTTTTCTGCTGTTTTTATAGATAATGGTACGGAATCCATCGTGCGCGAGTCCGACTCGCAGTTGGCCAGTTATTTTTCTGTATTTTAGTTTTTTTTTTATCTGCGGAATCAAAAAAAACTATCTTCTTTGTTTACATTATTTTAAATTCGTAGTCCCGAATTACTGACTTTACCGAGTAAGTAATTAATTACCGAGTAATAAAAAATAAATCGATTACACTAGTCGTTGATTACTTTGTATTTTGGATGATATAATAGGTACGTGTTTTGTTTTTGACAACGTATCGTAGTATATAGTAGTTAGCACAAAAATAAAGCACGCAGACTTGATTTTTGTGCTTTTATTATTTTTACAATATAAGGTAAATATATTTTTGTTTACCTACAATTTGAAACGAAAACAATTGGACCAGGCTGTCTGCTGTCAGATAAGTACATATCCCCCTTATTAATAAAAAGGTATGTATGCATAGCCTTATCTTACTGTATCCCTACCTCGGATAACAGACATCAAAAGTTATTAAATTATTTCCATTTAGGTAAGCGATGACTGGCATAACATCTAGATATACCTAATACCCCAGTCGGCAGAGAATTTTGTTTTATATAGCCTAAATGGTGTCCCACTGCTGGGCAAAGACCTCACCGGTTCGAGCCCACACATCTCTAGCTGAATCTTTGTCGGTCCATCCTGGTAGGAACGTATCCAGGTCATCCCTCCATCTCCTGCTGGGACTTTTAGAGAGTTTTACCTCGAGAAAATTCCAAATTCAATTAAACTTAACTATGTTGTTTGTGACTATTCAGTAGTGATACGCCTAATTTTCCGAACAAATAAAGCTTGTGCTAACTTGAGGAGACAAAAAAAAACGACTTTTTTGAGACTTTTTCCAGTTTCTCACTTTTAATTTGAAAACATTCAATGATTGTAAGAAATAATGTACGAGTAAATAAAAATAAAAAAGAAGTACTAAAATTGGTCCAGTACTTGATTTTTATCGGTATCTAAAATACTCCCAAAACAATCAATCCATAGAATGAACGGGAATGGCCCAACACCTTTTAGACCTGGAAGATGTTCTGGAAAATGCAATAGCGATATAGTATACCGTCTAAAAAGATTCTATGCAGATGTGGTCTGGTAAGTACAAGAAATGAAACACATACTGATTTATTGATTTGGGAGTTTTTTGGACCCCAATAAAAGTCAAACTACTGGACCTTATCTACTATTTCTTTTTGTCATCGACGTGAAATTTTGTTATCTTTGATTCACTTAGACACTATTTCTTACAATTATTGACTTTTTTAAATTAAACTGGAAGAAGTCCCAAAGAAAATCGGTTTTTTGCCCCTCCTAATTGGGTGTAGCATTACTCAATAGCCCACAAACAACATACTTAAGTTTAGTTGAATTTGGAATTAACTTTTTTTTTGTATAGACTGAAAACTCGAGATAAGCTCGCCTTTGTACATGTTTTTTTTCCATTATTAAGTGTCTGTATTCTGTTTTTGTGCAATAAACTATAAATAAAGAAATAACTCTGCCGACTGGAGTAGGTACAAGGTATTTATTTAATCCACAGAAAAGATTTCAAAAATAAACAATAGTGGGGGTGCCAATATCATATCAATCTTATTGAGTGATATGAGGCCAATTCTAGGTTACTCTACAATATACCGATCCATTAGCGTCATTATAACACTATTACACCACTCATGATATTGTGCAGATATCACGTTCACTATCTATCACTATTTTCCTAAACAAATATTTTAGAATTTAGGTCAATAAGTTTACTAATCGACGATTTAAATCACTATCAAGTACCCTACAATGATAGTCATGTAAAAGTCAATTTGCTTCGATTTGTCTGAGAGCACACCCACCATTTGTTACTGGTGACCTAGTACGAAGGGAAGTTATTTGAAAACCGCTGGGGTGGTGCTAAGAATTTGGGATGGCGGCCCACAAATGTACGAATTATTTGGTGCAGAAATCGGTAGGTAGGTGTTTGCAGATGCTTGTTTGTTTCTAGCAGATATCAGCCCTACAGACTTATTTAATACAATAATACCAGGGCAAACTGTTTGGAAGACATCATACATCATCTTCTTCAATATTCAGTGCTAGATTATTAACAGACTCAAAATAGCGAAAATACAACTCATGCAAGCAAAACTCCGAAGTTAAAGGAGAGCCAGTGATGTACGAATTGTGCTGAAGAAAACACCATGGTCGTGCCAGGGAGAACCACATTTGGAAATATCGACGGGACTTCGTAATTGTTATTGCCTCTATCAAAAGCGACATGTACCTACAAACAACATCAAGTTTTTTGCGGGTGATTCAGAGAAACGTATCAAATAACATCAAGTCTAAAGTGTGCTCTACGTTGGTGCTTCAACAGTCGATTGTGAATACCGAACGTAGGTAAGAAGACGGGAAAGATTCAGCGTATCACACTATGGTCCTATCATTGAAACCCCTGACAAAATCTCCTGTCAACACTTCGCCCTCGAACAACTTCAACGCACGTGGAAAAGCGTTTACCGGAGATTTCGGTGATCGGGTGTTTCAATACAGTTTGACCGTGAGTTTCGTACCTTGGTCGTGTGTGGTAGGAGTAAATGCGGTCTAGAGTCTGCAGCTGGAGAAGCCTCAACGCGCGATCTAAAGAGTCCGGATCGACGCGATCGCCGCCCGCAACGTCGCGGCGGCCAATCCTGCACATGTTTATCGATAAGAATACGAAACAGATAAGGACTTTCCCATCCGTATTAGGATTTTGTGGGGAACCACTCATCGTTTAATTAGACGCAAAAGGAACCGATTATAGGTTGTTTATGAAAATACAGTTGCATTGTTTTAAATATTCAGTGATACCGAATTGTTTCAAAATATAGAGATGCCTAACGCAGTTATAAAAAAGTTGAATAAAAAAGTGAATACACGACCAAGATACCTTTTCAAATATTGTAATATACAGTAATGTTGTGAATGTATTTGACAGTATGTAATGTAAGTGTACGAGTACAACAATGCTTAAGCTACGACATTAAAATTAGCATGCATGTCATTGGCTTTTACAATCATAATTTATATTTAACTATCTGTAACTATAATAGCGTAGACACGCTCACTTACCAGCGACCTCTGCCACGGCCGGCGCTGCGGCGGCAGCGGCAGAGGGTCTCAAACGACTCAAGTATGCCGCACTTGGTGAAGAATATATTTTTGTGCCGTTCGGTTTTGAGACCCTCGGGCCGTGGCGTGGGGCCCTGACGCCTGACGATCTAAGCGGCTCGTCGAAGCGTCAGGGGACGAGAGAGAGAGAGCCTACCTCGCTCAACGCATGAGCACTGCCTGCGATACAGCGAGGGTACGGTGCCAGCGTTTTGGGCACCCTCCCGCCCGGCAGCGATCTGGGCGATTTTTTTTTGCCTAGTTTAGTTGTAGGCAGTTTAGTTTTTTACCTATACTTTAGTGATAACTAATAATTTGTTATTGTGTATAAACTGTTATTATGTGATATAATTAAATAAAAGGTAAACTCATAATTGAAACACTGTAATAAATTTTTTCAATATTTTTATTTTAAATTTTTGTTCTTACTTAATTTACATTGATTTGTAAATTATTAATTTAATTATCATTGTGTACTTGAGCCAACACTGTGCGTCCGTTCTGGCCCTGGCAGAATACCAGCGTCATAGGCTCGTCTGTGACATTGCTGAGTCAGGGCCATTTCATTGTCGCGTTACAATTACATAACCACATGGTGACCCACACCAGCAATCTTCATTTTATTGTGTTTTGTTGTTAATTTTTGTGAACATGTTGCTAATCGTATTTTATTGATATTATTACTCTTATTGTTGTAATTTATGTGTTTGTACTCTCTAATGAATAAATCTTTTTTCTATCTATCTATCCATCTATTCTATTAGCAAACCGATATAATAAATAGATAGACATTTTACTTTATTTCAAGCATATCGCGTTGTTATTGAAGATTGTAGGCACTTTTATTAGAGGTTTATGTTTTGGAATTGAGCTCGTAAGCACGACCGCACCTTCCCATTTAGACAGAAGTAAAGTAAAATAAATATAGCTCATTAAAGACTTATCCCATATCTCGTAATTATAGAACCATGGATTTTGGAATCAGACAGTTTTATGCAAAAAAATATTACCTTTATCTCAGAAACGCACCGTTATAAAACTTAGTATAATAATATAAGATTATATAATATTAGTATCTGTGGTATAATGGACGATTTCGTTCATTTTTAGGGTTTCGTATCTCAGAAGAAGAAACCCTTAGAGGATTACTCGTGTGGCTGTCCGTCCGTATGTCACAGGCAGTTTACTCAGAACATATTAGACCGATAAAGTTGAAAATTGGTACACATATCAATATCTGTGACCCAAAGATCCATATGGCTATAAAAATATTTAATGCTCTGCCAACAGAATTGAAAGATCTCCCAATCAATATCTTTGAAAATAAATTACACAGCACATCACTGCTTTTACTCCATCAAAGAGTTTTTGATTATTTTGACAATCTAAAATGGTAAAGAGACGACAGCTAGGTATTTAGTTAAATGAGAGAAAATATGTATAATCGTAGTTATAATGACTTTAATAATATTTGTACGCCTTATGTGGCAGATTTTTGCGACACGTATAACATTAAGCTTAAGACCTACATTGTAACCAAAAATCAAACAAATAAACTCATTTCATTTCATTTCATTTCAAAGACAGAGGTGCAAAGTAAATATATAAATATGGAATATGGGGGCCACTTTTGGGGGCCAAATGAGAAAAATAAAAAAAAATAAAAAAATATATGCCGTGTGATATATCAAATGAAAGCGCGATCTTAAATGTATTTTTATACTACTTTTAAGACTTATTTTGAAAAAGTTGTGCTCAAAAATATGACCGATTCGCATGTCATCAAAACCTCTAGGGTACTTGCCGAAGTCCTAAAAATCTGAAATGTTGTATGCAAGCACATGATTGCACTTTTATCCTATAAAAATTCCGAGATCTACAACTTTAACCCCCTAACCCCTAAATCTGGGGTGCAAAGTTTGTATGAAAAACTGAATTTTATGGTACTTTTAAGGCATTTTGTTGGTGTTAGTCCTATTATTGTTGTACGAATCCTTCTCAACGCGAGTCCAACTCACACTTGGCAGCTTATTATTTAATGGCTAAAAATTACACTGCGTAAGCGTAGCCAAACGTGTTTAATATTATTTAAGTAGATAATCGAGTTATGAATCAGCTGAACCTTCCGATCCCATATAATTAGTTTTCGCATTTTCGAGCACGGAAGATTAATTCAATCAACTTTTGATACACCGAACATGTCATAATGAAGGAACAAATTCTGCGAAACACAGTTCATGTCAGGTCAGAAAAGTTATTAACTATCATAGGGTAGGCTTTCAAATAAATTAGAAACACCGATGTTTGTTATAAATGGATATTCTTGCGGTATTGAAAATTATCACCAGATATCCAGATACCATCATATCCTAGGTAAGCTTCCTGTTACTGCACTTGGGTCACCCAGAAAAAAAGTTAGTCCATAGCAGCTCCGCTGTCTAGTGGTTTCGTGCTCGCTTCTCACACAGGAGATGCGGACTCGAATCCGGTGCTGACCACCAGATACGAACTTTTAAACAGTGATGGAAAACACGGTAGGAAACCTTCAGTCTTCTTAGCGGCGGCTATGGGCTAGCCCCCTGTAACGCAAAACAGAGTATTGAATAACTGGTTAATCAGTGCCTGTGTCACTGCGTTAATCAGTGCCTGTGTCACTGCGTTAATCAGTGCCTGTGTCACTGTGTAACTACGTTATGTTTGTATGTTCGTTCGTACCTTTAGAGATGTTACTTCGTAGTTTCAAAGCAACTTGACGACACCCTGGTAACCGAATTAAGAAATTCGTTTATCAGTTGGAGTGGATTAGGCGGCTTCAGTTTCACAAACATTGACAAATTAACCTTTCCTCGTGTAAGAGTCATCCCTAAGTGTATTCATCCACTTTAGTTAGATGATTGGCCTTAATTCTGTTTTGCGATAATTTTATTACTACTTTTAGGGAACCAAATATGATTTTGATCTTTTGGTGCTGAGATAATTATAAGGGTTACTTATTCTTCCTATGTACACAGTTTCTACCTTTTTATCTTAGTTTCCATGCAACCATCATGCAACACACAAGAGATGCATGCATCATATGTCAAATTCTGATGAATAGGGTGGTGTACCACTAAACTAAGGCACTAAACTGATAACCTTAAATCCGACAGCTCTAGCTATCTTCAAACAGACAATTTATAATTAGTTGCTTATACTCTATCCATGCTTAGAAGCAACTTGACAGCTAACCTAAAACTTAATAAAATCCACTTATAAACACTAAGGGTGTTACCAAAACAATCGGGAAGAATCGAAATTAATTATTCAGTTGAACTATAGGTACTGCCATCCACGATGACGCGTGTCGTAGCTATTTGCATCTTTGTCTTTCAGCAGAGTGCCCCGATGAAAAAGAAAGATGCAATTACTACGTCACGCGTCGTCGTAGATGGCGTTACCTATAACCACACCTCGGACACTCCATAGAACGCTCGTAAAATATTCACCTATTACTGCTACATAACCAAATGATGTTTGTATACGTGCAAATGTGTGCGTAAACTTTGCTAGGGCTGGTGACGCGGCAAATGCAGCGATATTAAAGTATACGCGTCGTCACTCGTCCGGCGTTCACCCCTGTCTATTGATCCTTTATCCAATCGTTTGACGCCAGGGGTGGGGTGCGGTATCTGAATCAGCGCGGGGAAGGGAGTGGCCGTTCTGTACGGAGTACTATTATCTATTCTGTGCTATAACAGAAGAGTTGTCATCGTCATCACTGCTATCCGCACTTAGGGATATAATTACTTAGTTAATTTTCAACCATATTGTCTATTCTAATATCTCTTTACAAATCTTGTAAAATTATTCCCGATTTACAATGTCTAAAGGGTGTATCGATTCTTTTGATTAATCGATTTTTAAGAGCAATATCCCCTCAATAACAGGCTAAGATTGACATCTGTCAAGTTGCCTGTTCTAAGATACACTATAGTTAAGTGATGTTCTACGGGAACAAATGAACATACTAATACTATTAGTATAATATTATAGTATCTGCGCTAATACTAACAAATTACATACATACCGGTCAAAATCATAACCCTCCTTTTGGCTCTGCCGTAGTCGATAAAACTAAAATAGATGTTTTAAAATATAAATGGTTCCTGATTCACTCATCACATCACTCGGCCCATAAGCTAAAGACGTTACGTACCTAATTAGTTAATCAAGTTTTAAATTGGTAATTGCTTTGGCGTTGACACGCAAAAGCTAAAGACCCTTTTTTGGATCATAATAGAAAAGTTGTGTCTCAGATGCAGTGGATTTTTGTAATCAAATAACGTTTGTAATTAGACTTTTTTTAAGTTACTTGCTCGAAAGGAGAAGAAGTACTGTGAGTATGTGTGTGTGCGTGTGCGTGCGTATGTTTACATGAAAGTGTGTGCATGTAAGCGTTAGTATTAAGTTTTTCAACAATTTCTAAAACCTACCACCAAATAATTACTCGAAGCTCAAGCCCTAGTCATAGTGTTATCTCCATGAAAAGTTTTCAAACACAACACGACGTCGACGGGTGCGATAACGGAACGTATTGCAATAACATCCGATAATTGGCAACACTTCAGCCTCTAATTAGATAGTTCAGGCAACCGTCAATATCAGCGAGCAAGGAGTGTAGGCTTGAAGTATTATCTATTTTAGCATTAGAGTGGGTGTACAGTGTCATTAGCTAAAGTCAACCCTAAACTCGACTAAAGTTTAAAGTGACAACTTTGTCTAAAAGGGATCGACTATTTCTGTATGGAGCCTTGTATACTACGTTCCGCCATGAAATATCTAAAAAGTTATGAAAGCCCCATTTCAATTAACGTTTTAAATATAAAACTAGTTGTAACTTTCTAGAGCATAATGAAATTTCTTTTCATGGATATTTTTCTCTAACTTCCTAAGTACGTTGTGAAGTGTGAAATATTCCATTGTAATATTATCCAGAAATTGCATTGAAAGGGGCTCAAGTGACTTTTCGAAACGTTTCATAACTTTTCTATAGATCTCGCGTAAGCCCGTTTCTTATTGTATGCTTGTCACGTACGAAGTTTCAAGCATGGAATCACGCTATTAGTTGAAAACTGAATAGTTAGGTGCTAACTTTTATATTTTATGGTCGACGAGAGAAAACGCAGCCATTTTTGTAGCTATCTTAGTTTTACGGAAGTAGCCATAGGTTTCACGTGGGGGTTACCATGGTAAAAACAATCGCTGCGCTCAGGATTCAAAAATGTACTAAAATGCCAAGAGTTTTGAGTAGTAACAGCATTCTAGATGACCATACGTACGTCTCTCCTCTGTGTATTTCCTTAGACTTAATTAGAAATACATAACATTGTATTTTTAAGGCTCTGATATTTTAAAAGAGGTACGGGGGAGTTTCTTGTCCTTCTTTGCTCCATCCCAAAGCCCACAACTTCCGAACGGGCGGTAGTATACAAAAATATTAATATTAGGTATATTGACGTTGACTAAGTAATATGTATGATTTTATGGTCAATAAATTTTTTGAACTGAACCACGTGTTCGTCGCCGCCGGTTTGAACCCCCCTTTCCGGCTATATATACGCCAATGGATAAATGCTAAGTTCGTCTATTTATATTCTCATAATTTTGACATTTCATGCGTAGTTCATTGAAAAATTGCCTCTAGTCATACATAAACATGGACGCAAGGATTCAGATAAAGTATTCTTAGCTAAGGTAATAGCTTGTGCGAGCGAAATGTAGATGCACCGTGTGATGCGAGGATAACGAGTACATGCTTGAACAAATAGTTAGATCCTCGTTGAATGTTACGTTTTATCTGGTTAATATATGAGATTCTGCTCGTGGAAACGCAGATATAAATAGATAAGATGTTGCAAAAAAGTGAGGTAAAACTTTAACCCCGAGTTGCAAAAACAATTTTGAAATTTAAGTTGTCATTTAACTAATTGTATCAGATCTTAAGTTGCATGAAACTAATTTGAAATTGTAGCTTAACCAAATCAGACACAAATGACAATCCTATGAGATTCATGCCTTTAAATCATTTAGGTGACAACCTTACATTTCAAAATCTTCGTTCGATGCGTCAACTCGGGAGAATCCCATACGATACCTAGTCATTTATTTTTAGTGCTTAAAATTAACTTAAATTTCAAAGTTTTGTGCAACTCAGGGATAGTGCGTCATTCCGTTAACCCCTCGTCTGTGACAGTGGCCGCTATGGAAAGATAACCAATAAAATGTAATTGTTATAAAAATTACCCACTGACGAAGGGGGTGAAGCTAATCAAATAACTCGGTAATTGTGATATTTACAGTATAATGAACATGTCATGCATGATTACCGAGATATTTCATTATTCAACGTCAACGAAATGACGCAAGTGAGCAACAACACAACAACATAAAAACTTCTCAAAAATCCGTGCGAGTACAGGCTGACGGTCAATTTTTAATTCAGAAATGGATTTGATCAGAGTACGTTTTTGATAAAAACCAATCAACCGATTAATTATCCGTATAATAACAACTACAAAATTGAAACAGGTACCTGATGTTGTTTATATAAATCGAAGCAATTTTGTTGCTCAAATTGAAGTCAGCAGATTTTGATGATCTAAGTTACTTTTAGTTATATTATCCCTTTACCATAAACTTTATTCTAAACGTTATTCCCATCAACAGTTTCCGAGATCGTTTTGTAGCAAAGAGGTAATTTTAAAATAAGAGCAACACGGCCTTCTTACAAAAAGGCATTGGCTTTACATACATGATAATCATTAAGGCTTGAATTTACAGACACGAAGACACCAAACATATATTATGTATAATGATCTTGGGTTACACTTTGACATTCGTTAAGTATACTAATCAATAAAATTTCTTGTGTTAATCTCGGTATCTCCAGTAAAATCGTATTATACTTAGAAGGTCTTAAAATATGTTTTCCAATATGTGGTAACTTAGATACACTGGGAACAAGAGAACAAACTTTCTTGTTTCCATTAGAACTCGTATCACAAACAAACTCTCTACTATTACTTCTACGAGTAAGTTACCTAAATGAATTACTCGTAAAGACAAACAAAGAACCAACGCTTACTTGATCTCTATTCAGTAATTAGTTACGAGATTAATCATTATAATGATAATTACGTATTATTTCTAGTCTCAATTTCTCTAAGTTTAGTTTTTATTTTAGTTTAACTGGTTTATTTTAATGATTTCATAATGCATTTAAGTGTGAGCAAGGAAGTCCATCTGGTGCTTTTATTGCGCCAGTGGTGCCTCTGTAACACCGTTTGGGAAAAGGCGTAACCGATACGTGTCAAGGTAAATAGCTGGGAAAGGCAGCATTTGTAGGTAAACTAAGCGCCATTTGGGCAGGCTTCTGCATTTTACCGCACCGTATAATTTACTTATCGTCTATGGATGGTCTTTGGTAGGTAGTGTGACCACTGCCTTTGTGTCCAAGCTTTGTGGGATGACAGCAGCAAAATTACATTCCCACGAACGTAAGCGGCAGATGATTGCATGAAATTTTGAACATCCACAGTTTTGGAAAATTTTCTGATGAGGACCTTGATAACATATTGTGCGGAAATAGGTAGAGCATCTTTGCAGACTTCCTGCATACATATTGTTTAGATGAGTAGGTATTGAGAATAAAGTAAACACACATGACAGCCTGCCGAGGTTGTGACACCCTGTATTTTTCACTTTTTGTGTATTTTTATGGTTCTGTGCTCAGGTTTTGAAAACCTTATGGACTGACACAACTGTGATACATTCAATTGCCTTTCCACTTTTTTCTCGATTTTGATATTTTTCACGGAATAATTTAATTGACATATTTTTCAATGTTTTAGTTGCCCGAAGCATTTATGAATTATGACGTTTACAAATAGCACAAATCAGAGAGAGAGAAAAGGACAACTTAAGTCCTTTCGTTACTTGTTTGGATATAAAGGAATTCATGATTTCATGGTAGACAGAATGGAAACAATTTTTGTTTATTTTGTGCTCGATAATTTAACGTTTAACAGAATATGAAATACAAATCTAAGTCAAAATTTAATCTTATTATTCGGAACAGAAGCCGTTTTTCTGGCAATTTTCTGTCGATCAAAGCTTTTCAAATAAATACTTAACGATCATCAAACGAAAGAAGATTATAGTTAACTAGAATGCTAGCCTAATTAGAGAAGAACGGTAAGAGTCTTATAAGGGCACTAAAAGAGATAAAAAAATACACTTAACCGTTTCTCTTATATTGGGATCACTTTAAATTAAAAATATTGTGTATAAATAATCGTAGCCTATTAATTCTCCAAGCCAGCCAAACTCCATCGCGCTGGCTCAGTGCGGGTCGATGGAGGGGTTTCGGGCTAGTGGCCAAACTGAGACGTCAGAAGTCATCAAGCTGCCCTATTAAAGCCTCTGACACAGCTTTACGACTACTACCACCGAGTAGCGATAGTAGCCGGTACGCTCGTCAATTATTGATTTATTGCTGTAGCGGCAACAGATTTGATTTCACAGTTGTACATTAAGTGAAAAAATGAAATGTCTACCTAAAAAAAAAATTAAAACTGATCTTACTTGTTTTCCTTTAAGTAGTAATTATTAAATTAGAACATCGCGCGTATAAAGGGGATTAAAAGATATATTCTAGTATGCAAATAAATCTTGACACATTTTTTGACATAAAAGGGTTGCTTAATAATGGCATTCGATTCAAACATATACGTACTACAATATGTGAGACGCATGTAGGAAGAGTAGTAGAGTAACTACATCATCATCATCATCATCATCATCAGCCTGTCAGGATATAGGCCTCCTCACGTAGGTACACGCCATTCAACTCAGTCGTGTGCAAACCGCTTCCATAGTTTTCCTGCTATCCTCGCTAAGTTTAATAAAAATTGGGAATCACACAAAAAGAATACCGTACCATCGTACATCACAACTTAAGCACTCAAAACAATAAAACAAAACAAAAACTAAATTAAATAAAAATCGGTTAAGTGCGGGTCGGTATCGCACACGAAGGGTACCGTACCATCGTACAACAAATCAAAAGCACTCAAAACAATAAAATAATAAACAAAAAGAAAATTTAAAAAGTTTATGCCTTCACGAGATTTGAACCGACGACCTCCGGATTGAGAGTACAATGTACAAACAATTCATAAAATATACCATAAATAACAAACGTACTAAAGGAGTTGCAACTTCGAGGTTGCGTCCGCAACAATAACACATACTAAAACATTTACATACAGTCACATACATTGATTCTGGCCCCACACTAGCATACCCGTGACATCAAAACATGTAAACATCCAAAGACCTGGGGTTTTTTATTCGTCCCCAGCCGGGACTTGAATCGTTGAAGTTTTAACAAGTCTGTTTGAAGCACAGCTTTGACCGCCTGTGTCTCACCTCGGTCTAGCAGCCTGAGTATAGTAGCGGTCAAGTTCCTGCAGCATCTTCAGGGCATCAGCCATGTCGTGGGGGCCCTCCTCGCGGGCCTCCACGCAGACCATGGCAGCCAGGACGACGGCGCACGCGATGATTAGAGTCTTGCTCAGCATCTTGAAGATCTGTTGATGATGAGGGCACCGTGTTTACTAACTTATTTTTATTGCCCTGGTAATAAAAATTGGACAGCGAGTCGGACTCTCACACGGAGGGTTCCGCACCAATCGTACCAAAATAGTAAAAAAATACGTTTCTTGTATGGGGACACCTTTATTTTTTCATTATTTTGTGTATTTCAGGTTGGTGGAGAGGCAACGATATACACATTCTGTGAAAATTTTAACTTTCTAGCTATTATGGTACTGTGCTGCTGAAGGGCCCTCTGACGGACGGGGGCTTAGTAATAGGGTCCCGTTTGGCAATCTTTGGCTTTAGAACCCTAAAAAGGGCGTTTGTGAAAATAATAATTAAGATACATTATGTTTATAATTAATAATTAAGAGATATTTTTCTATTGTCTATCTACATTAAAGATAATATTATCATCATGTTTAAAAAAAAAACTACGGTTCCTACAGGGAAATTGTTACTCTTATTTTTAAATTTTGACACTACCTTTGACAGGTGTCACTGCTTTTGACAGGTGTCACTATTTTGACAGGTGTTACTAGAGTCACCGGATAAGTTGGCACAAAAGGGAGGAAGCTTATCGCCAGCAGTGGGCGGAAAGAAGAATATAGAAGGTATTTAAATATGTGTTAGTTTATTTATGTTAGGTTTATATATAAATATATGTAATATTCATATACTTCTTCATGTAGTATATTCAGTAGAGTAATATGATTTATTTATTTTAATTTTTCACTTATTTGCGCTCATAGGCCTACCTGTTCTGTATTTTAATATTCTCTATCCATACTGGGTTCGCTGGAAGAGATCTCTTTTTAGAGATAAGCTTGCTTTTGTACATTCCTTCTCTGTATCTTTTTGTGTTTTGTCTTTTATGTGCAATAAATATATACGAAATATACGAAAGAAGCTGCCAATGACAATGATGATGTAGACTCATTGATGAAATTAGTCACTGCTTTTTAGTGAAGTAAGGTTCTGAATAATGGTGTCAGATATCGGATGACAGCTGTCAAACTAAGAACTGTTATATCTCGGAAACTACTGATCCTAGACCATTGGTTTGTATGGAAATATGACATCTTCATTTCGGATGTCAGCTTTTAGTTTGACAGCTACCGTGACCGTATGCATGTGAAAAGTCTCGAAGTTCTCGGTACCTACCAAACTGAGCGCACAGTAAAGAAAAAACCGAAACAGCACCGTTACCGTACGAACAGAACCGACAACCGATTTTATCTCTCAAACAAAGATGCGTATGAGAAGGGTGCTAATAAAATATTACCTAAGTGAGAGTACGTAAAGGTTAGGCAAATCAGGGGCTCCACGTTTTTCGCTAAATATGGTTGTAAAACCTTAAAAGTAAACTTACAAATATGACTGCCCATGGGAACCTAAAAGTATACAAGTAGAATGTTGCACAGATAGCAATTTCATTGGTGGAAAAACTTATTTGGTATTTGATCAATGCATCGTATTTTTTATGAACTCTGTTATTTCCAATCCAGCAATATTTCGACTTTGGCCAGTACCCGACTACGTTGACATGATTTCAATCAAACCACCTCATCACCATCATCGCTCAAAATTGAGCTCCCAAAAATAAAACCTTACGTACTAAACATATCTCGAAAATTTTATATCGATAAAAATCCACATCACAGCAATAGTCTTGTCTCATCCATCGGCAAGTCACGTCTACATACTTTATCGTACGCTAATACTTATAAAAGTTATAAGTTGCCCCATCACTATTTCCTGAACAGTGAGTAAACTACGGCTCCGTCCTATCTCGTGTTGCTATGGCCGGCCGTGCGTCGCCTAGCGGGGCAGTGTGCGTTTATTTTCTACATACCCGCATTAACTCGTTTTGCGCGATGTGTTAGTGAATGTCGATGCGAAAAGTATTCAACATAACAAGTTGAATGCACCATTAGTGTATTATTTTTGAGTAAAAATAGTTATGCACAATACAAAACATTATATTAATTAAGCTGTTATAAGTTTTAAGAGGTGCCTAGCCTAAGAAACAATGAAATTTCTATGTATGCTCATAATGACTGTGTCTTATGTTGATATGTTAAAATATATTTATCTAATAAATAACTTTGAAAAACAAAAAAACCTCATCACCATCTCTTTAATATTGATTTCTTTGTACCAATCTTATAACACACGGTTCACTGCTAATGTGATATTGATACGATATTAAATTATGTGTGTGTACGTCATTGATATTAGTCGCTTTATTAACTTCCGTCGCGACGAGTTGTTTGCATCTCAAGGGAATTATTCCATTTGCTGATATTTGGTACTGTTGTATGAATTTGGTTATCTTAATGGCACCGGAACTTAATCTAAAATCTTTTTCCAATGCCTACGATACTAATAGATATCCATTGTATTTTATTAACATTTTACTTAGCCATCGTATAAATGAACTCATATGATAAATCTAAAAACTAAAGTATTATGTCATTCATGTAAACCAAATTAAACATTTTTGTAGCAAGACACAAATGGAATTGATGGGTAAATTTGGCGTCGTTTTGACGTTTCCTTAGAGTTTGGTCGATTTTGATTATTGGCGGCCACTCATAAAAGTTGTGTATTTTGAAAGAGCAATTAAAAATATTCTAATCGTACTATGGAGTACATATAGCTAAATCATTTCGGGGCTGAGATATCTATCTCACTTTAAAGTTTTTTCAGTACAAAAAGTGCTACATTGAAGTTCTTTATCTCAGCTTCGAAATGATGTTCAGCAATGCTTCCTATTTAAATATAATACATTATTATACTGCTACCAAATAATGATAAAGATATCGGTGGCCGCGAATAAAAAAAAACAGCCAAGTGCGAGTCGGACTCTAACAGGGTTCCGCACCATCATTGTACCAAAAGTACAAAAAAATACGTTTGTTGTATGAAGACACCTTTATTTTTTCAATGTTTCGTGTATTTCAGTATTTGTTGGTAGAGCGGCAAGCAGATATTCACACATTATGTGAAAATTTCAACTTTCTTGCCATTACGGTTCGTGCTGGATGACCCTCTGATGGACGGACGGACGGACGGACAGACGGACAGCGGATGCTTAGTAATAGGGTCCTGTTTGGCACCCTTCGGGTACGGAACACTATAAAATGCCAATGGTCCATAGTAGGTTACCCAAACCGCTTTGCAGTTGTCAGATTTTCCATTTACTTTGCTTTAAGACCTTGCTTTGTGCCAACCGGAAGTACCCTATAGGTTTTGGGTCCATTTCGATTACTATGAAAATCCATTTATTTACAGCATAAACGGTCGTATCGTTCGATTGCGTTGACCTAGAAGGTTGATTTTTTCACAGCTTTATGCGACTACAGACCTTAACAATTGATATAAATTAAAGCTAGATGCGTCCACGCATTCTTGATAAAAAGGTTGTGACTCACGGACAGACACACGGACGGACGGACAACAATGTGATACTATAAGGATTCCTTTTATTTCCTTTTAAGGATCAGAATCCTAAAACAATGGTAATATTCCAATAAGTACTCCAAATATTTCCAATATTTCCTAACGCGACATTGGAAAATGGGACATTAAAAGCGCCATTTATTAAATGTGATTAAAATTGTATGCGAAAAGTATAACAGCCGGAGCCGGCCCACTAGCCGCTTGACAATGTCCCGAACTGTTTGAGTTTATGATTCTAGAGTTTGAGTTGAATGTTAAAGCTTCATCGACTTTTCGGACCAAACGTTTTATTCTACCACGAGACTTGTAGGATTTTGTGAACGTAGGTTTTAAACGTAGGCGAGTCACGACAATTATTTACTTATTTATTTTTGGTATACTATTCTGATTTTACTACTAAATTCTTGCCGATCTTGCAGGAAATACTAAAAGGAACCTATGGATATTTATGACGCCTTAAAATACTAAGCCTGTTACCACAAAAAATATTAAACGTAGTTTAACCTCAAAACAAACGTCAAATTCCATACATTTTGGTTTTTAAACAGTTGTTGAACGGGAGTTTATTTTTTTGTTCTAAGGCCCTAACAGTTGCAACTTCATACGTTCGTATGCTTATAAAAAAACCTACTTTCTTGTCTATTGTAAAGTAACTAAGTATGAGAGGGCGCGAATGTATTTAATTTGTTTTGGATTATTTTACGAAAACATACCTACACACAAAGATAATGTAATCCTACACCTAAGTCCACTACGATTATATGTTACATTGCTCCAAAAAATTTAAATCTTGATGAATCTGAACACCGTCACTGATTTGTTAGTTAATCTGAAGAATTCATAATATCTTTATCACAATTAATTGAAAAAACGTGAAGTAAACAAAAATCAAGCTTATCTCTAAAAAATAGTTCGTTCAATTAAATTAACACAATGCCACATTGCGTACTTTGAACCATGTATAATTAGACAGAAATACACAATACTTTTAAATATAAAATTTAAAACCACCCTGACACAAACACACCTGACCAATCCTAATAGTTTCGGAATAAAGTTGCTGTGACATACGGACGGACAGACGGACAGACAGACTTGACAAAACTAAAAGAGTATCTTGTTTCTCTACGGAACTCAAAAAAATAAATTAAAAAACTGCTACCTATTAACATAATTGTCCATAAACACACGTTCATATAAGAATACTTATTTAATAAGTTTGCCCACTTGTCTATCTGTTTAAGTTTCTCGATCTAAATTTGTTTTTTGTATTTTTGTGGATATCTATTATTGACTTTCATTCTGTATCTTTGCTCTTTGTAATTAGTTTATCTATGTGCTGTTGATGTCCCAAATAAAATAAATTAAATAAATAAATAACCGATGCAGCCAGTGAATTTACTACTCAAAACCAATGTTTTTTTAAATGCAATTAAATTTGCAATGAAAAAATTGCTTACTTTGTAATTTAATCAAACGCAACGCAATGAGAAACTGTGAAAAGTTAATTAAATGAACAGAGAGAAAACAGACGTAACGTGCTACGGCGTAACACTTTGCTACGATAAAGCGTAACGCTTTCTTTCGACCCTTACTTCATGAATTCATTTCTCGTATTAATTATATTCATTTCTAAAATTAAATTACATATCTCTTTTCAGAAAACAATAAAAAAATAAACAATGCAAAAGTAAATCTTGTTAGTGACGCGATAAGAGTGTCAAGATAATTGAATTTCATTTATATGAGGTCCTTTCTTATTGTTGACCTTTCTCTCTTTGAACAAAAAAGCAGTCCTTTTTCAGAGTCCGGTTTTCATTATCATAATTTTAGGCTATACCACAAATGACACAAGGCGAGGATATTTCTTTGATATTTCCAGCCTCATTACCCTGCAATTTTTACTCTATGAAAAAAAAACAGTAGATGCATATATTAAAAATACGAAGAGTTTCACCAAAAAATACTGATAGAAAAAGCAAGAGGTAATCGGGATATTGCAATCTAGTTTTAAAAAGGTCAAGCCATAAAGTCAATATATAATCTCTAGCAAACACCTGCTCAATCCCTGCTGTGACTAAACAAAAATATACCTTATCGCCTAAAGATACTACCTGTACCCCGAAATATTGAAAATGTCCGAATGTGACAAAGGTGAAATAGTGTACCGAAGTATAGAATAACAAGTCCTACATCTCCCTGAGGGCTGAAGGGCGGGTTGCTTTAGGTATTTTCACCTAATTCGATGTCACAACAATCAAACAGATAATATTTCAGACAAGATATAGTACAGTCATCATCGGACATGTCCACGCAAGATTTTTTCTCGGGAAATAATTCCGATATTATTGGACGATTTTGATGCAAGTGATTTTTTTGTGCACTAAGGCAAGAAATGCAAGACATTACACGATGCCAAATTCACAGACTGTGTACTGCTTGTATTCTTTAGTGACACATTTGATTTGTCAATCGAAACACGCATATAGTGCACTAATATGTCACATAATTATGTTGCCATTATTTTTGTCTAGCATCTTTTACCAAAGTATAGATAGATAGATACACTTTATTCACTGATCCACATACATAAATACAGGAAACAATTAAAAACAATACATAAGAAAACGAAAACATGCGTTGCAATTCGGGATATCGTTACCTACTAAATAGATGATAAACAGAAAAACACTTCGTTGACTCAGTTCATCTATGTTCACGCAGAGTTATTATTATTTTGTAATTTTTGCTCTATGCTGGCTAGCTATTTCTGGTTGGTTAGGATATGTTGTGTATATTTATCTATTCAAGCAGCAAGCCTGCATTCGTCTTATATTTGATGCCGACATCTTACTCACACCTTGTACATTTTGTACTCAAATCACGTAATTATCAAGTAAACTTGTTTAACCAGAACTTGAATTTCATATCAAACTTCAAATAAATCAAATGTACGTGTGAAGTAGAAAATTGTTATCAAAGTTTTTATAACTCGTGATTTTCATAATTAACTTCACAAACAGACACGCATGAATACTTTAGTAAATACACCAACAATGGCGAGTTATCTGTAACTAATAAGAGATTTCTATGCATTAGCAGACCTACATATACTGTGCCTCTAAGTACCTTATGATCTGGAAATTTCTATCATAGGTCCCCACAGACAAGACTAACACGAAATGTTGATTAATTTAATCAGTAGCATGTATTAAAGGTTTTCAGTTTCCGTGGTGATCAGTTTTGGTCACTTGTATAGGTAACTTCTATTTTAGTGTTGGTGCTACATTGCGTACTAGGAAGCTTAATATGTTTTATGTCAGTGATTAGTGACAACAATATATTAACAAACAATATATTAATATTTGAAAATATATTAAATTAATTTATAGGAGCAGAAGACATGGAAATGCAAATATTATGAATGCTAGAGACATTTATGAAAACTATATAATGATCAAGAAAAAGTCTCCAGTTATGAAATGTTTATCCTCATTTGATAGAACTCAAGAACTTGACAAATACAGGACACTATTTATTTTTCCTTGCATAATATTCTTACTCAAATAAAGTGAAAAAGCAATTAGACTACTTGTAGGTAATGCATTTTCAAATACATATTATCTCTGATGATGCCCTGTAAAACAAAATACATTAAATTTTTAGGCCTTCATTACTTTTTTTTTACTTTTTTTTATTATCAATATCGTTGACCGTGGATTGTTATCGTTACGGCGTTCTTAATAATTACTTACGTTTATTAGCGCGTTTTGACGATTATAATCCCATTATAGAATACCGTAAAGGGTATTTCTGTTTATTTTACCATTAAATTTAAGGCTAAAAGTCATGTAAGAGTCATGACATGATAGACCTATGTTTTTCATTTCTTTTAAATAAAATAATAAATAGTCTTAGAAAGGCCTGTTGCAAGTCGATTTGGAACACAAGTCTACCTACCGAGAATGTCTGTGATGAACGCAGAAACTGCAAAAATGGTCAAGTGCGCGTCGGACTCTCACACGTAGGCTTCCGCACTCCGCACCATCGTACATCAAACAAGTACTTACCTGACAGTTGTAATCTTCATCTCGTGAATTTTTTATCCGACAAAAGTCATGTATCATATTGAAATTGATACTAATAACTAATAAAATAAAATAATACTAGTTCGTGCGATTAAGCCCGCTGATGGACTTGGCGCCCCCTTCGGATACGTACCCTAAAAAGTCAAAATAAGCCTCTACCTTTGCCTTTCGCTCCGAGGTCTAGTGGGTTTTACGCTTGCTTCTCACGCAGGAGATGCAGGTTCGATCCCGGCGCTGACCAATGAGATAAGTAATTAATTTGTCTTAAGTACATTGTGCCCCTCGGTGGGGACATTAATGGGCTACATTTACTTTACTTTTTACATTATCGGACGCTGAATGCTCCGTGTTTCGAAAACGTTGAAAAATTTTTACCATAGTTTTTTACATCATTTGAACTTCAGGATTTTTGATACCTATTCACAATCTACCCATTCTCCTGTTTCGATGTTAAAGGATAGGAAAGTTAACATTTGAAAGCAATGTTATTATGGCGTGCAATAAACAAATATGAATATGAATATGAATACCTATGGTTATGTAGGTATATGCTAAGATGATCATATATGCTATCTGAAATAAATATTTTGAATTGAATTGAATTACAAGTGACCTTTCTGATAAGAAAACAGCAGGGCTTATTTAAATTTGTCCCTTTCACTTAATTGTGCGGACCCAATTTCCGTTTAATTGTTTCTGTCCTGTGATCTCATAGAACAGATAGCAATGAACCACCAGGTAATTAGGAAATGTTGATAAAACAAATTAGTTGTCTATACCAGTTGTCTATTATTAGTTGACCATCTTGGGAAATAGGTAGGAAAACAATTACTTTACCTATATGAAAAGATTTACCTTAACTGGTTCGCCGATACATCGTATATAACAATAGTTCGCCATTGTTCGGTCGTTCGAGCTGTGTGCTTCTGAGAGTGAAGGGGTTAACTAAATGACTATATTTTATTAGTAACATTTTCCGTACAAACTTGTAAAAGTAAGTTACCTACCTACTTAATTAATGACAACCTAAAAAAAGTTATGTATAAAGTCAGAAGATTAGCCTCAAAAGCTCACAGAAGCTTCGAAAAAGCTTCCCAATGATCGGTGGGCACAAATTCTAAAATCAGCTGAATTTAAAACAGCTTCGTCTATTAAATTTACGCTGATTTATTTACGGCTAAAAATGTGGCCCATGTGTTGACGTAAAAACGATTCCTTCTGTTATTAAGCTGAGCTATAACTATGCAGTGTGAGGAACGATTAACTCACATTAATATAGCATCGAAACACACATGAACTTTTAAAAACATCCAAAACTTGTACTTTCAATAATTCGTGAAATTGTGTCTGTAAAATGCTTAATTTCGCACTCACCTTATTTCGGGGTGACACGCAAAGAGGTCGGAGATAGCGAGTACAAACTTTTCGAATTTGGAATGCTGGAACGCGCCAAACTGCAACGGGTAAGAGTGGATCCTGCTTTGGAAGCTGCCAGCATTTATAGGGCTGCGTAGGGCGGGACGTAGGCGGAGCCACGCGTGCGTATCTATGCCCTGTTTAAAATATAAATAAATATAAGTGAGTATAAAATATAAACAAAATAATTAAAGTAGGGCCTTGTACTTGTAGTACGTCGTAGGTCAACTATAGCAGTACCGAATACATGTTGTATTGTTATATTTACAATATCTGGGCCTGGGACTGGGACTATCTTTTTTAGGGTTCCGTACCCGAAGGGTGCCAAACGGGACCCTATTACTGAGACTTCGCTGTCCGTCTGTCCGTCCGTCCGTCCGTCCGTCCGTCCGTCCGTCCGTCCGTCCGTCCGTCTGTCACCGGGTCCGCCTGCACGAACCGTAATAGCTAGAAAGCTGAAATTTTCACAGAATGTGTATATCTGTTGCCGCACCAACCACAAATACTGAAATACGAGAGATATTACAAATTGAAAGTGGTCTCGGTACAAGATACGTCTTCATAACACGCTTGAAAAGTTTATACCAAGGCCATTTTGTTTTGGTAGGTAAGCCTTCTTTTAATGAAACTAAATTTAAATGATATGGCAATGTCGTCCCCGGACTTCTACAAAGACTTTAAATATTAATTGAGGAATTACCACGTCTCTATTTATTATGTAGAACTTTTAGAAAATAATTATAAAATTAATAGTTTTTAATTACTTTTGTTTTCATACAAATCTCAGAGCTCAGAAATTCATTTTTTCCTTTTGGCCACTTCAAGTTTGGCTGCCAGTGATGTTTTAATTAAATACTCTTTGGTGCGTTGAAATGATGTTTTGCAGTCTGCATGACATTGACATAATGAGTGAGTGAACCTCATTTTACGGAAATTGTAGATGGGTGTCTCACGTTTTCCAGTAGGAGTAGGTTGTAGACAGTGCTGCTTACGGCGGCGTTTAGTAGGTACTAAAGGCCCTAAAAGCGCGGCAAGCTTTGAATCAATTCAAATGTTATTTTTCAACTAGCTACAAAGTTATTCTGACATAAGATGATAATTTGAACAAAACTTTTTGGGTATTTCATGAAAAATACAGTTACAGATCACACATATACAGGGTGGAACAAACGAATGGGCCCTGGAGGGAAAGTACCTTAAAATCTCAAGATATCCGTCCGTCCGTCCGTCTGTCTGTCACCAGGCCGTATCTCATGAACCGTGGTAGCTAGACAGTTGATATTTTCACAGATGACGTATTTCTGTTCCCGCTATAACAACAAATACTAAAAACAAAATAAATTTAATATAAAGGGGGCTCACATACAATTAACGTGTTTTATTGCGGTTTTTTTAACCGACTTCCCAAAGGAGGAGGTTTACAATTCGTCCGGATGTTTTTTTTTTTTTTTTTTATGTATGTGCCTCGATAGCGCCTAAACGGATGGACCGATTTGGAAAATTAGACCGATTAGACCTATAGTGTTTTTTGTGTTTTTCATAATAACTCGTGCAAATGCACATGGTAAGCATAATATTGTGATGCGGAACTGCTGATGAAGACCACATATGGCCACCAGATCTGCTCAATACTAGGTATAAATACAATGCGTGGCTGACGGGCAGGCAACGCATAGCCTAAACCGGTGGACCTAGAGCCATGAAACTTTGTACAGGGGTTCCTTAGTAGCGTGGGGTAGCACTGATATGGGATTTGACAAAATTAATTCCCCTGGGGGGGGGGGATAAGGGGTTACAGTTTGTATTAAACTCAATCTAATCAAATAGGGTTTGTGGAAGTCGGTTTTTTCTAAAGTTTACTTTTTGTTCCAATTATATAGATAATGGTACGGAACCCTTCGTGCGCGAGTCTGACTCGCACTTGGCCGGTTTTATTTAAAATATAAGTAATATCTAAACAATTATATCGTATTGTGATATCATCATCATCATTCCTCAGCAGGGTTATAAATAGAGGTTTTAGTATCTAAGGAATTCCATTTGTCCTAGCTCCGCCCAAAGTAGGCACATCATAGGTATGTTTTTTTTTTTTAAATATTGTAATAGAGGCAATAGGTCCATTTCCAAATCGTCCTTAACAATAGTAATATTTATAATGCTTTCGATTGAATGAGTCTACTTTCGTCGAGTTGTGGGTCGTACTCAGGAACTTTAACTTACTTATTGAATTCCTCGAAAATTCTTTTGTTTTGTCAAAAGGTCTTGGTTGTACATGCAATGTTTGTGGTTCCCACGACACAGTGTGTCCTATAGCGTAGGGCCAAAAGCAATGTATGTGCTTGCATATTTATATATTTTTATGCTTATCGGCCGTTTTCTAAGTACCAAGTTGTGACATGGTTGTCGCGCGTAATGGCCTACGCACACTGAGACGGCATGGCAAGGGATTTTAAGTTTTTACCAATGGACATTCAAACGTATTCGTATAGAAATAAGACATAAATTGATATGCTTTTAAATAATGCCGAAGCATCCCGCGGAATGCTTCGGGACGGGATGCTTCGGCATTATTTCAAACCATAGCAATTTATGTCGTGTTTCTATATCGATACGTTTGAATATCCATTGGTAAAAAATTAAATCCCGAAGCGGTGTGCGTTGGCCATAATAGGGACTATGCTATTTACCACCTCGAACCTTCTCGAACATCCAGGCCACCTCCTTCAGCTGGTTCTTGGTAGGTAGACATAAACATAACATAGCGTCACTCCATTTTGCATACGGGGTATTCTATCCAGTAATCTTATAGTCCATTTTATGTAACACGGGGCTACTCTTGCCGCAGTTGAAACCGTGATTTATTTTTGAAGTAAAACTTCTTGGGGCACGGGGGTAAAATTTATTTAACCTCTCAACTGTGGGTTATTCATATATTTGCTTTTCAATTGATACTAGCCGGGTGCTATCACGAGTGGCTAAGAAATGTAACGGAAATTGGAATTCGGTGACGTCAGGGTCGGCTGAAGACTTTTAAAACCGCAACTATTTTCAATACGGTTTTTAACTAATCAGATAAGATAATAATACATTCGTACAATAAAGAATGTTAATTAGTGAGAGAAAAACCTGATGAAACGTTAACAAATAAAAATTATTTTAAGCATTCTTCCACGAGTT
This sequence comes from Argyresthia albistria, assembly GCA_963457715.1. Lineage (NCBI taxonomy): Eukaryota > Metazoa > Arthropoda > Insecta > Lepidoptera > Argyresthiidae > Argyresthia > Argyresthia albistria. The sequence goes on from OY735258.1 coordinate 9,843,767, forward strand.
CTTGATTTCCGGTATGGCCAAGATGGCGCCGCCGCCGCCGCCGCCGCTGGCTGGGATAAACAAAACCAGTGACGTGACCAAAAACTACTTCGTTCAACCTCTTTGTTGGAACCGGAACTTATGTTTGACAGCTGTGCGATGCGATCCATACAGTTTGTAAGAAAAGAGTTTCATCAATGTCACACGGGTCGATATGGATTTCTAAAACAAGCAAAGCAATGCATACATTTGAGCGAGACGGCTTAAAGACGTGACGTCAGATGGTATATAATCTGAGCGAGATGCAAATAGTAGTGACACTATTGAATGAATTAAGTATATCACCACGAGCGCGACAAATTGTAGATAAGGAATGGTGGGAAATAAATGACATGACGTATTAAAAGTAAGTACAAGTATAAAATAATTTCAAATAATCGGACGTCTGAAACTTAAAAGTAACTTGAAGCAGAGATTGGATCTCAAAATTGGAAATTTAAATCTCTTTTAGTATAGGTAGGTATAGGTGTATAGTATAGGTACCACTTAATGATCTAGCTACAGAAGTTTTACTTCTAACACGTGTACGGTGCTACACGCGTATCATTTTTTTTAAAAGGTTCAAATATCCACCAAAATAGCTAACAACATGGTAAATTATTTAAGAAAGAATGTACTCACTAATGTTAAACTGTACCTACTTTATCTGTGCTATTTTAAAATAAATAAAATAAAATATATTTGACGACCCCAGCGGCTCAGCGACGACCTCAGTGGCTCAGCGGTTGCGCACCTGCCTACCATGCGAGAGGTCCCGGGTTTGAATCCCGGCTGGGGACAAAAAAAAACCCCCAGGTCTTGGATGTTTACATGTTAGTGATGTCGCTGTTTCTGGTTCCCACGACACAGGTTATCCTAGTGTGGGCCAGAAGATAGATCCTTCAATACCATTTTTTTTTTAACAAAACACGAGAGGCATTCCCGAAAATCAGGTAGGATTGATTTTATTCCTTAAACAGCATGTGATTTTGACACAGTGACGTATTCCTTGAGGTGCCCAGTTCTCTTAAAAGCTGTCCTTCAAATTGACGAATTGTCACGTATAGCATAGAGTAACCTAAGTGTATATACGTAAAGTATTAAATTTTCACTCATAACATAAGTGTTGCCGGTATATACATAGGTAGTTTTGTCGTAGGCGTGATTGGCGATATATATATATATAAATACATACTAGCTGACCCGGCAGACTTCGTACTGCCTCAATTTAATATGAACTTTATTGAATAGCAATAAAGTTCAAATTGACTCTAGAAAACGTTTGTATGGGAAATAGAAAAGGGCTGTTTTTAGGGTTTTCCCGGAAATTATTCGATTTTTTCTCGCCTTTTAAACCTTCCCTAGACGTCCACGAACATTTCAAGACTAAAATAAGATAAATCCGTTCAGCCGTTCTCGAGTTTTAGTGAGACCAACGAACAGCAATTCATTTTTATATATATAGATATGCAAGAAATTAATTGTTATCCGTACTAACTAGCACTTTGTTGCATAGAGCATACGGAGGTATAGCTTGCGCCAAATTTCTTCGGTCGACACTTTACCATTATGTGAGAAAGAGAGTTCACAGCTTGCTCGGAGCCAAAGAGTTTTTTTATGTGTTATTCTTATCATCACGGGTCATTGTTTTTGGGTATCAATATATCATATAGGGTATCATTTTGAACTGGAAGCTCGAACGAACAAGGAAGAATTAAATTGGGGCTTGGGGTTAATAAATTTGTTTCCCTTTATTCAATTTGATTTGATACAACCAAACAAATTAAAATTACATGAAAATAAACGTAGAGTAGATTTGCCGTCAAATCTTGAAGCGAATATATCTAATATAGGTAGCAGGAAAAATTACGCATCGAAAAAGTATTCGAAATGAAATGTCAGTGGTTATAATATGTTCAATTGGGGCTATTTGGGAGGTGTCAAAACCACTGAACTACAGAAACTTAAGGCACTAAACTGACAAACTTCAAATCCGACAGCTCTTGCGCGGTGGCCACAGATTCCATTTTCAAACACACCATTTTAATTAGTTTCATTTTCATTTCATTTGTTTATTTGCCATTTCACAGCCTATGAAAATAAATAATACAATCAATATTAAATACATAAAATGCCAATTACGAATTAGTGCAATTACAAAATAGATAGGGTAAGGTAGAAATAATAAAAAATAAAATTATACTAAAATGTGGGAATATGCCAACATGTATGAGTGAGGTGAGTGAGTGTACCTGCTTAGCCCTACGACCAAGGTCTTGGGATCGGGTTTCGGGCTGGCTGCCCACTAAGCAGGGTGAGTTACTGTGGATGTGGTGTGTGGATGTTCCGGAAGAGTTATCAACGCTAACATTAATCTAAAAATGATCAACAATAATACCACAATACATACCATCACTTATTACAACTCCGTCTCATTATTAATCCGCTCTAATAGCTCTTTTTTTATTTGGCGCTCGAATTGCAGACGAGTTTAGTTTAGTTAGTATAGTTCGTGTGCCTCCCAAATCGCAGGCAATGTATTAGGGTTTATTTTATCTGAACTCGAACACTTTCACTTTCCATCTAGTAAATTGAATACTTACATACTTTTTTTTTTTACGTAGCCTATAATGTGTCCCACTGCTGGGCAAAGGCCTCCCCATTTCGAGCCCACACATCTCTAGTCAGAGCTAGATTGACCCACTCTAGTTCGAACGTGACCAGGTCGTCCCGCCATCTCCTTCTGGGCCTTCCTCTACGCCGGTGTCCGTCTATAGGCACCCATTCAGTAGCTATCCTCGCCCACCTGTCTGGGTGCATACATACATACATAATTAATTATTATTATTATTATTACATACTTAATTTGAGTAAATAATTTATCATTTATGAATGGCGTAACGCCTTTTCCCATGCCCGCTGTTTTTCATTACTCCATTTTAGTAACTAATTTTGTATTCTACTAATTATATCTACTATCATTATAATTCTTTATATTCTTTATTACTCAAAGGTGATCTTTAATTATTCGTCATCGTTTAATCATTGTTCTGTTAGGTGTACGTACTAACAGCTGTATACAGGGTGACATTTAATTAGCTGACCATATTTCGGGGAATGATAGTACCCATCATTGTGAACAACTTTCCTTAAGAAACATATGGTCGCAAACGAAAAAAATTTTTGGGTCCCCCATAGTAACTTGAAATCAGCTGATCGGGGCAATGTACTGGGGGACGAAAACTGTTTTTCATTTGCGACCATATGTTTCATAGGGAAAGTTGTTCACAATTATGCGTACTATCATTCCTCAAAATATGGTCAGCTAATTTAATTTCACCCTGTATATTCCTTGTATCACTAGATACCCGTGCATAAAATACACAATTCTTAAGTTTAATCCAATCACAAGAGCTCTCTTACAAGTTCAATAAAACCTTACGAGATTCAACTAATCAAGCTGAGTAACTGAAAGTACTGAGATTCGCAGGTATTGGTTGGTAATGCCCACGCATTTACTTCGTAGGTAATCGTAGCTTTGTTTAGTTAGGGGCGCCAATTGAAAGTCATCTTTTCCGCGTGAAAGGCGTGCAAACGTAAGATTTGTTATAAACAAACATAAACATACACATACAGGCACATACATTGCTACTGGCCCCGAAGATACCCTGTGTCGTGGGAACCAGAAACAGCGATATCACAAACATGTAAACATCCAAGACCTATTATAAGTATTTATTAGTTATTCTTTATATTTTGGTTTACAGAAACCAACAGTTACAGAAGGCCAACAGGGGCTTGATGCTGCTCTGAGAAACGCACTTATATTGGATCGCTATCGTATCGCGATCCAATATAAGTGCGTTTCTCAGAGCAGCATCGGGCCCCAGTTCAGGTGTCAAAATCAAAATTAAGGTTGTTTAAACTCGGTTACCGTGAAATAATTCAAGCGCGAATTTTGAAACAAAAATACAATTCAAGATCAAATTAATTTAATCGAGACTCGAAATTATAAACTTTCAATTTCAACCAACTCAGCACTGAAGTTGCAGAGAGTGACAACGTCCCAGGGGACGATCGCTCTCTACAGGGCTGCGCCAGGGTTATTTGGCTCTGAGTGACCTGTGACCTCTCTTTCTCGCAAGGGTTCGCTCAGAGTTATAGAACCTTGGCGCGATGTGTACCATGCTCTATCTATCTGCTCATGATTCGCGAAATCAGCATGTTACGAACGCTTCGAAGGACAAATTACAGCAACTGAATAATATTGCTACAGTGCTGCTTTCCAACGATCTTTTGGCGCGCGATGACAGGTGGAACTAACGCTAATGACCAAAGAGGTATTGTTGACAGATTCGTGGTGCACCCCTGTAAACATCACTCATCAGCCAAAAGACCGTTCTACTTCTTCTTCTTCTTTTTATTAATGGCGTCCTAACCTCTTTTGAGGTTAATTTTGCCAGTGTCAAGTGGTCAGGTTCTCATTTGAGAACCTGGAAATTATAATGTCTTGAGATGATTTGATGACTATGATGATAATGATGATTTGTCGCTCGTTAGCACTACCCAGGGAGGACGTGAAGGGCTGTGGGTTCCAAGTAATTCCTTCGGACGTGAGCAACTGCCTCCCCCAAAAGATCCTTTGAATGGAAGGTAGGTATTGTACAAAAAAAATAAAACTGTCAAAAGTTAAAAAAACATTTAGGAACAGATTATTTACAAATAGACCTTTGTGAACGCAAATGAATGTAAGAGTTGCAAGTGCCGATTTCCTGCGATTTGTCGATAGTCACGCGATGATAAGCACTCGATAACAAAGTATTAAATGCTACGATAAGCCTGTGCACTACGTTTTAATTAATGAGATTGGTTTGCAAATACTATAATCCGACTGCAAGATTTAGATAGATAGATAATCCATTTATTCACTGTAAGAATACACACAGATACAATAAAGGTTCTTACAAAACATAAAAAAAATAATTGATGGAAACTATACCTACATGTGCATATTCCACAGTGAATAGGCCCTGGCTCAGCATGTGTTGCAGATAACTGCAACGCTGGTAATTCTGCTAGGACCCCAGATTTCTTACCCTATCAAGATACCAGCCTAAAACAACGAATTGGAAAACACCTATCGGCCTTTAGATAACATAGATGCGTGCGGCGATGGGTTGCCCCCCTTTCACGCAAAATGGATATCGAACAACTGGCTAAAACCATAATTGTTGCCTCTGCCATCGCGTATGGAAAAGGCGAGACGCCATGTTTTATGAACCACTGAAGAAGTAAAACTAACCCTTTTGACATCAGTAAGTACATACCTACATCATGTGTAGGTACTAGCTCAGAGGTACTAGGTACCGGTTCTATACGGGTTCTATGACTTAGAATAATATTATAGTATCTGTGGTATGACACTCCTTTGCATATTGTAGATGGATGCCCTAGCCCTAGCTTGCATTCATAGATAATATGCCGAAACGCCGAAACGCACAGAAGAGATAAAGCCTATCTAACCTAGCTAGATGATAACGCCATCTTGTTTGTACTAGCAATACTCCAAAGTAGATTTTATTAACAGAAATACACATCGCGCCATCTCGTATGAAATAGCAGTACTAAAACGACCCGAAAGTTTTGTGAGTTGATAGTAACCCACTCACTTGCAGTTTTGCGACTTGTACTCTGTGGTTTTGCACTTGGCATTTTTAGGGTTCCTTACCCGAAGGGTGCCAAACGGGACCCTATTACTGAGACTTCGCTGTCTGTCCGTCCGTCCGTCCGTCCGTCCGTCCGTCCGTCCGTCTGTCTGTCACCAGGCTATATCTCATTGAAATTTTCACAGATGATGTATTTCTGTTGCAGCTATAACAACAAATACTAAAAATCAAAAGAAATTTAATATTAAGGGGGTTCCCATACAACGAACGTGATTTTTTTTGCTTATTTTTGCTCGATATTGATAATGGTACTGCTACCTGCGTAGACGCTTAAAATGTTCACAATATATTGAGTATATTATTTACTTATTATTATTATTATTATTAGCCTAAAGCCTATATTATTTACTTAAAAAATAAATAATTAAATTAAAATTAAATTAATATTCAGGGGGGACTCCCATACAATTTTTTTGTTTTTTTGCGGTTTTTTATAGATAATGGTACGGAACCCTTCGTGCGCGAGTCCGACTCGCACATGGCAGGTTATATGATCAATGTCGAACGTTGAACTTCTGGAACGCTGCGTAGCCAGCATGTGCAAAGTACGTGCAAAGTACAAGTAAAAAACCAACAACGTTGGAAAGCGGAACGTGTTTCAACTGCAATCTGTCATGTGTCATTTAATTTCAAAAAATTGCTTGTTTGTTTTCAACAGTTTCTCTTCAACGGATTCACAAATCTTTATTAGATTTCAGTTAGTTAGTTTATAAAATGGATACTTTACTAAAGCCCATTTTAGAGGAGTTTCCCAAGATGATTTTAGAAAAACAGAACAGTCCGAGTTATGTTCGTATGTACAGTAAAACATGTGAAGAGGTGGTGCTAGGGTATGTCAAGGTAACGCAAACTTTATTTTTACTATTCTGGGAAGAAATGGTTATTGCCAGTCAAAATTTGTTATGTATCTACTGAGTTTTAGGTATCATACCTAACACTCAGTAGATACATAATAGTTAAGGTACCTATTTTACAAAATTGACAATCTTTCTTATTACTTACAGAGTAAGCAATCATCACATTATGAAAGCAACAAAAAGAACAGCAATGATGACAAGGGTATGTTTTATTGTCTCTTATAGTTTATCTCTTCAAATCAAACAGTCAAGTCAAGTCTCTGATATAGCTGATGCGGTTAATTTTGCTTCTAAGCTGTAAGAATTATTTGCATCAGATCATTGTTTTTTTACCTTTCAGAGGAATTTGAACTTACCGGCTCTCCACTTAAGTTGGATTTGAGTCTGCACACCATTCTGGATGAGACTCTAGCTACTGATGAGCCTCAACTATGGAGCAAAGAGGAGGGATTGCACATCCCGGTCTCAGCTAAGCAGGCAAGGTAATATTCTAACAATTATACTCTTCATAATTAACCCATAAAAATACATAATCTATATTTGACATAATAATCGGTCAAATGCGAGTAAGAATCACACAAAAAAGCTCATAATTATACGAGGATTTGAACTCACAATCACAACGTACCAATTGAGGGCCTACTACATACCGGCTGTGCCAGCATAGCGATGTGAGATGACGCGAAATATAGCATCATAATGAAATGTGTGGGTTTATCAAAACACGTCTCTTGTATGGGGAACCCTTTTAATTTGTAATATCTCTTGTCTTTCGGTATTTGTTGTTGCGGCAACGGATATACACATTTTGTAAAAATTTCAACTTTCTAGCTATTATGGTTCATGCTCTAGGACCCGCTGATGGGCAGACAGATGGACAGTGTGGGCTTGGTAATAGGGTCCTATTTGGCACCCTTTGGGTACAGTACCCTAAGAATAAGGGGAAGTTAAGCTTTCATTGCCTGTGAATCATGGAGCATTTTGAAGAAACCACACAAAATACTAGAGGCCTTTGAGATGTAGTGTTACCGGAGGATTAGCTGTATTCATAGGGTCACGAATGAGAAAGTCCTGAGATGAGCATGCAAATCCCGAGAAATCTTGACCACCATCAAGGGATATGTGCTTCATCTGGGATATGTGCTTCATCACAATCAATATCATGTGGTCATGATGGGAAATGAGGTTGAAGGGAAACGAGCCATCAGAAGAAGACGGCCATTGTGGCTCTCGATCATAAAAAATGGACCAGTATAGCCGGCGTCAAATACCTGTTCCACCTAACAAAAGACAGAGAGGGGTACTTGGAGCTGACTGCCAACCGCCAGGACCCGAATTCTACTGTACACAAGCATACCACAAGCCTGGCACAAACTTGAATACGAGGCATTTGGTATTCTACTAATAATCGGAATCGCAATTCACAAGCGCCAGCGTGACGCCAGCCTACTTCATTCTATTATCCAAAACGTACTTACGCTGGCGTCAAACTGGCGCCAGCGTAAGAACGCTTTGGACAGTAGATCAAAGTACGCTGGCGTCACGTTGGCGCTTGTGAATTGTGATTCCGGTTTTAGTAGAATACCAAAAGCCTCTTATTCCAGTTTGTGCCAAGCTTGTGGTATGCTTGTGTACAGTAGAATTCGGGCCCAGTAATAGTAAAGAGGCACTGAAAGAAGAAAAAAAAGCTTTCATTCCCTAGCAATAGAAATTAACAGATGTCTTGGTGTCATCTGTCAGGCATTGTATGAAGAGTGTCTTTACCGAAGCATAAGGTTAATCAATTTTACTCTTAATTTTAACAACAAAGTAGATTTAGGCAATTTCTCATGTTCCTATGGAATTCACTGTATTATTTATTTATTTGGGCAACTGTATTCACTTTATTCACTGAATTCACTGTATTCAGATATCTAATCTCAAGTTTTGCCAGCAAACCATAGATGGCAGCATTTTGAAGGTTCCAAGGATCATTATAGGCTTATGACTGGCATTGCTGAGGTAGTTGTGAAGTCTGTCAAGCTGAAGTGGAGCTGGGGTGGCCATGTCTTTTGCTTGCATGCACTCATGCCAGATGTTAGCATAGGCATAAGCCTAGGGAGAGATGGCGGCTTAATCTTGATAAGTTTCTGCTGTGTTGGACGAATGTGTAGCCATGACCCCTGTCAAAGAAGAAGAAGATGATTGTGGCTGCAACATGGGAAAGCCTTTGCCCAGCTTAAAGACCTTTGCTTTGAACTTGTTATAACAATAAAATACAAAAATTTTCCAGAGAAATTGCCAATCGTTACAATCACATGTTACGACAGAGCTCAGCTGATGATATAGTCATACCTATGTGGATTCTCTGCAGTCCTACTGAAGAACAGCCGATATTGCTCCTTACGGTACAGTCAAATAACGGCTACTTTTCCAGAGGTGTAGTAAAATTTCAAGGGACAATGTCTCTGGATGACATCGACATTGATTTGTTGGTGGATAACTATGCTGAGCAAGAGAACATAATTAGTGATATGGTAAGTTTATTTGATGATTATATTAATCTCACTTTTGAGACATCTAAACCAACTTACAATTTAAACTGACTTTTAGAAATAACTCTGGAACATTTAAGAAGAAATGTTACAATTAATTTTGTATACCACGGTCCGTCCAAAATCCACGGCCCGCGATTTTCGACCTACCCACATCGAGATAAAGTTCAAAACCTATGAAAAAACAAAACAAAAGATCTGGGTATTTTGTGGACTTTGGATGAGCTGGTAATGAGCCTATAAGGAGGCGTCCACGCAAAAAGATACCTAGTTGCACTGATCCCTATGTGCGTGGGTGGACTCCCTTATCCCAAACCCACCCACTTGCTAGTTCAGCCTCTCCACTATAGCACTAATCTTCATAACTGGGCTCCAGCTTTAGAAGATCTCTCACTATGTTTTTATACAATGTGTCAATGAATTAACGCAAAATGAGAAACTACTTTGTTAGGGACATCTTCTATTCTTCTTCATTCTTAACCGACTTCCCAAAGGAGGAGGTTTACAACTCGTCCGGTTTTTTTTTTTTTTATTTTTTTTATTTTTTTTTATGTATGTGCCTCGATAGCGCCTAGACGGATGGACCGATTTGAAAATTTTTTTTGTTTGAAAGGGTTTACCTTCCCATTGGTCCCATTGACACCAGGTCAGGATCTGATGATGGGATCCTGGAGAAATCGAGGGAACTCTTCAAATATTATAGGCAGACCTATAGTGATTTTTGTGTTTTTCATAATAACTCGTGCAAATGCACTTGGTAAGCATGATATTGTGATGCGGAACTGCTGATGAAGACCACATATGGCCACCAGATCTGCTCAATACTAGGTACAAATACAATGCGTGGCTGACGGGCAGGCAACGCATAGCCTAAACCGATGGACCTAGAGCCATGAAACTTTGTACAGGGGTTCCTTAGTAGCGTGGTGTAGCACTGATATAAGATTTGACAAAATTAATTCCCCAAGGGGGGGGGGGGGATAAGGGGTTACAGTTTGTATTAAACTCAATCTAATCAAATAGGGTTTGTGGAAGTCGGTTTTTTCTAAAGTTTACTTTTTGTTTCAATTATTCTATAAGGGGGTTGAAGTGCCTGCACGTGGCCCACATGTGCGGGGCCTTTGTGCATATCCGTCGGCAATGTTTGCGGGTGCCAGGGTCCCGGACTTTCACGTGGTTATCAGGTCACGCATCGCGTCATTTTGGGACCGTCTTCGTGCCTCAGACAATGGCATCTTATCAACTATTATGGAGAGCACCAGTGGTTCTTCCAACATTGGAACTCTGTGCACCACTCTGCGGACACGAAGTGATATAATTTTATTGTAATTTTCTTTCAATTTTATTGTAATTATTAATATATTTTAAATTCAATTTTATTTTAATTATTTTTGACATTGCTTTTGCATCATTTTTGTAATTTTCTTTTCTTTTGCTTCATTCATTTTTAACGTGTTAATTTATTGTGTAAATCCGCAAATGTGTGACTATTATTATTATTATTTTGTAAATTATGGGTGTATGCCTGACAAATAAACAATTATATTCTATATCCCCTTCTCCCGCTCTCTTATTTCAGCCAACCCAACTCCTGCACAAGCTGGAGTAGGAGGCCTGGATGTTCAAGGAGCTCCTGGGTCGATGATGCTTCTACCAGAATCGCTGACCCACTCAGGCCAAAATGTACTGGGAAGTGAAAAGTAAAGTTGCTCTGATCATATCGGTTTCATAATGAAAGTTGCTCAGAATGATGTCCCTAACAAAGCAGTTTCTCATTTTGCGTTAATTGATTTACACATTGTATAGTATAACCTTAGAATATCACTGTTTAATTATTACTTACTCTCACCGTCCAAATTTTCCAGATATCAGTAGACGTAGACTGCAAGTATGTCCTCTCTGGAGTATCCTACGCCGGCGTCGCTCGCACCAACGATGAGCTATTGAACGCACCACACGGTTCCATCGCTGGGCTGCAATGCGAATGGACAGGCCGGGCGGTGCAGACACCGATTATTACTTGTAAAATCAACTTTGTGAGTGACTTGCTTCAGTAATTTTTGTTCTGGCTAACATAAAGCATCACGCCTTTTCCCAAATGGGGCGGCAGAGACACAACTGGACCCACTTTAGCTACAGTTTGCGTGACAGGGAGATAGCCCATCGCCGCAGCTATGGAGCAACGAAAGTTTCACTGGCATAATACTCAGAATAAATAAGATCACTCAAGGTCTGACTCAAACAGTCAATCGGTCATTGTACAAACAACAAATTGTAATGTGTAATTTCTTTATTGTACTCCAAAAAACAGATATACGGAAAATACATTAACGAATATAATTGTACAAAGGCGAGCTTATCTCCAACAAGATATTTCTTCCACCAAACCCTAATGAGAGGGAAAGGTATATGATTGAGCGGGAGAAGACTAAGACTAGATTTATCTACTAAATAAGGTTTATAGAGAGCGCTTGAGACAGTCACTCAGTTCATTCTCATTGTAACAAATGACAAAAAAGGCAAATAATTGAATTTCTTGTATCATCTTATTTTACTATATATTTTCAGGAACAAGAAGTCATCATCGGCCACCTAGCCAGTCCATGCAATAGTTTATGGAAGTCACTCTGCGCTCTTTACAACGTCAACCAACTACTAGTAGATATGACTGTGGCGGGCGTCAATGCTGTGAGCTTGCACAGCGCCCCCATCAGGTAAAACGGATGTGATGTTCTCACAGCTGTATTTAAAGGGATTTGGACGGCTTTTGCCATACTTGTGGATTCGCAAAGAATACGCAGCCAGGTGTACATCGTTACTCTTACATTATTTTTACACAAACTGTAACTTTTTACGAAGGGTTACTAATTCTAATTTGTATGGGATGAGCACCCTGTGCTATTAGCCACTGGCACGCAATTCCGCACGCGTCTCCAGGGCCAGGGAGGCCTTGGAAGCTTCATAATTATCTAGTCCCACAACACTATCACTCTATCAAAAATCCAATTAACGTGACAAGGAGCTAGCCCATCGCCTACCATGCGATTTCCGGCTGGAAATAAAAAAAAACCCAGGCCTTGGATGTTTACATGTTCGTGATGTCGCTGTTTCTGGTTCCCACGACACAGGGTATCCGAGTCTGGGGCCAGAAGCAATGTATGTGCCTGTATGCAAGGTGTAAATGAATTAACGCAAAATGATAAACTTTGTTAGTGACATCATTCTGAGCAACTTTCATTCTGAAACCGATTAAATCAGGGCATCTTAACTTTTCACTTCTCCATACAAATCAGCTGACCCACTCAGGCCAAAATGTACTGGGAAGTGAAAAATAAAGTTGCTCTGATCAAATCGGTTTCACAATGAAAGTTGCTCAGCATGATGTCGGAAGATCAGCGTCTGAGGAGTCTACTTCTCAGGCACATGCTGAGTCAGAACCCTTTTGCAGATGCCACACCACCCTCAGTTCTAGTGCGATATAGGTACTTTGGTACCTATATCCTATCTATCTTAGTGCAAATTATCTGTGTCTGTATGTTTTATATGTTATTTTGTTTAGCGCTAAGTACTTACCTTCTATGTTATATGCTGTGTGTGTGTGCGCTGATGTAAATAAATAGATAAAATACAAATACAAATGTCCCTAACAAACTAGTTTCTCATTTTGCGTTAATTAATTTACACCTTGTATAAATCTTTATGTTTACAGACGAGAAATCGTCGGCGCGAAACGCTACAACAACACGAAGCGTCTTCACGCGCTCCTGAACGAAGTGGAGACGTATGCCTACATGGCACAGTGCCCGGCCGGTGGCTGTGTGTGTGTGAGTGAGGACACTAGCTCTCTGAGAGAGTGTCTCGAGACACTGGATGCGGAAGGATCGAGTAATGACTTCACTTACCGCCTCTGGGATATATTGAAAGGTGACTCTCTCTTTACCTCTATCTATTTATTTATTTAGCGTTTGGTCGCTGTCGTCAACGTCACAACTCATAAAGGTGGCAGTTTGAGCAGCCATTTGATAGCCTCTATCTGTCTCTCAATCTCTCTTTATCTTTCAATCTTCAGTCTTCCTCCATCTCTGGCTGACACGACACGATACAGAGACCACACAGTTTATTTTATGAACATAAATGTTGTCTAAATAAAACGAATATTCGATTTTTGGCATTTCAGATTGCGAAACGGCGGAGGAACTGGTGACTTTGCTGATCGAATCCTTGAAATTCATATCGTCTGGGAAAATACGACCTTTTGTAAGTGTAACCTACCTTACTTTAGTTTGCATGGCACCCTGTCACACAACAACCCCTAAGAAATACATTGGATGTTTACATGTTTGTCGTCGCTGTTTCTGATTGCCACGAACGCAGGGTTCAAAGTTCAATGTGTGCTGTTAAGAGACCGGCGACCGCGTGAATTTCCCATACAAACGTAATACAAAAATGATTTGAATTTGAGAAATAGTTTAACGTATTTAGACTGATAATCGGATTTATATACGGTTTACGCAGGTTCCTGGTCTGTATGCCAGGGTTCCTCTTCACCCAATTTAAAATTATTTTTAAGTAATTTGAATAAGAACCTTGGTATACGACCAGGAACCTGCATAAACACTGTATTAATCCGATTAACAGTCTAAATGCTTTGAACTAGTTCTCAAATTCAAATCATTTTTGTATTACGTTCGTATGGGAAATTCACGCGGTCACCGGTCTCTTAATGTCATTTGGATTAGACCTTAAACAAGGTGTAAATGAACGCAAAATTAGAAACTACTTTGTTAGAGACATCATTTTGAGCAACTTTTATTATGAAACGGATATGATCAGAGCAACTATATTTTTCACTTCCCAGTACATTTTGGCCTGAGTGGGTCAGCTGATTTGTATGGGGAAGTGAAAAATAAAGTTGCTTTGATCAAATCGGTTTCATAATGAAAGTCGCTCAGAATGATGTTGAACATCTTGTATATGTCTATGTATAATCATGTCTCATCCTTACTTGGTTTGCTAGAAGAGACCTCTTAATAGATATAATCTCGCCTTTGTAAGTATTTCCTGTTCTTTTGTGTGTAATAAAGAAACTATGTCATATGTAATTTCAGATAGATGCCAACAACAAGACTTACCTATCCAAGTTGGTGCTAAAACTATCGCGTGGACACTCACAAGCGTCGAAGGTACTCAAGAATCTGCGCAGCAATCCGGCGCAAGCGCTGTCTCTCGTTGCCCAGGTATTTACACCTGTTGGCTTATTCCGCAAATCCCCTGTGACAATCCCCTGCGAGGTCCCCAATCCCCTTTCGCAGCGGTAAATCGCAGGGAACGCGTCGATTTGCTTGATGTCGAATCTCGCCACGTCATAGATTTTAGTTTTTTACACTATTGCAGTATGGTCGTAGAATCTCAAGTACAGCCTTCCAACGATTCTACGCAACTTAATGCAACGAACCTGTCATCAACACCGATCTTTCATTCCTCATTCCGCGTGCCTAATAATAAGTCTTAAATCACTCAATATACCCAGATCCACTCACATTCTTCTCCAAAAAGCGACCATACTGAATACTTGCAGAATAGTAAGAAAATTCTTGGGCAAGGACCATGATCTATAGATAGATAGTCTCCTAGCACTTGGCGTAAGCCCGTGTGTCAGAACCTCTTTAAAAAGAGGGAAATGAAAAATTCATAAACACATAATAATAATATATTTTATTTGACACATTACAATTTGTTACATAGATAGGTTCTAGGTTGTAGATCACAAGTTCAGTCTTCCAAAGATCTTTGGATTGAGTGACGTTTACAGAGGGCGCCACTTCTACCCCCTGGATTATGATTCCTTCAGCCTACTCAGAAAACGTCAGAAAATTATATGAATGTCATGCTACTTACATACAACTCTCACAAGAAAATATTAAAACTAATCCTAAACTGCTGTGGTCATACGTTAAATCAAAACGGAAAAACAGCTCTAACTACCCTAAAATAATGAAATATAACAATGAGGAATTAAAATCAGAAGCTGAAATCTGTTCCGCATTTAGCACTTACACAACCGACACACCACATCTCAACTCATCAATTTTAATAAATACATCAACTTAAATCAACACTAGTTACTGGCTGTAACTAGCTTTTGTTATAATTTTTATGTTTGTAAGTATAATTGCTAAGTACGTCTGTCTTATAATATTTTAACAAAAAAATGTAAATCCGTTATTGGCTAGTTAAGATTATTTTCCTTGTCTTACTCATCTGTATTAGCTGTGGATTTTTAAGATCAATAAATAAAAAAAAAAACTTAATGCAACGAACGAACACCGATCTTTAATTCCTCATTGGTCATCAAGCGTTAGTTAGACTTGTCATCGCGCGCCAAAACATCTTTGCAAAGCTATAACCGTTATATTATCTTTGGCTATAAAAAGAGCAACAACACAGCGTCACGCCTTTTCCCGTACGGGGTGGCAGAGGCTCTATAGTGCCCACTTTCAACCAGTTATTCAATACAACATTTTGCATGAAATGAAATGAAATTAAATTTGTGAAATGAAATTTGTTTATTGACAGATAACATGGTTTACACAGATTCTACTTAACTAAAATAAGGAGATACTTGATTAGGAACATTTATCGTAAAATAGGAGGGATCAGTGACAACCGAACTAGTGAAAACACTGTATCTCGGTTGTCAAATGGTGCTCAATAAATTACATTTAAGGGATGAGCAACTTACTTCTCAAGTAGATTGACATGACAGGGGGCTAGCCCATTGCCGCAGCTATGGATTAATGAAGGGCTCCGTGGTCAGTTACACAAATCGAAACGTAACATAGCGTCATACCTTACCCTTACGGGGTGGCAGAGGCACACTTGTGTCCACTTTTATCACAGGGTTTTTTTATTGCCAATTCAATTCCAATTAAATTTTTAATACCAATTATTTCAATTTTCTATTCCATTAATATCATAACTAATTTCATTATTTAATTTTGTTTTTCTTATGTAATTACTTATATAAATTAAATTGTGTAAGTACTAGAGCCACTGTTGTGCGTCCGCTTTGGCCCTGGCAGAATACCAGCGTCACAGATTCGTCTGTGACATTGCTGAGTCAGGGCCATTTCACTGCCGTGGTACAGTCACATAACCACACAGCTGTAGGTACATACTATTTTTGTTGTTATTAATTATGTGTGTGTACCATGTCCAATGAATAAATGAGTTATCTATCTATCTATCTATCTATCTATCTATCAGGGTGCTCGCTCATCCCATACAAATTAGAATAAGTAACCCTTCGTAAAAAAGAGATGGCGTGAGGAGTAAGATTTATACTATAAACGCCATGGTTTCAGTTAACATACTTCTAGGTGGCGCTAATCTTAGAATAAATCCTATATATCTTAGCGCCATCTCGTGGTATTTGCAATTTTTCGATGGTGCTGCACCAAGCTATGGCCTCGTACTAAAGAAGCTTCCGTAACATCTCTGTTTACGCCGGTGCCATATTTTGTTCTAGGTCGTCTATCTGTATTAGTATAATATTATAGTATCTGTGTTTGTAGCCAGTTTTTCAACTCTTTTTTCCGTGACAGGGAGCTATCCCATCGCCAAAACTAACCATTCGTAATTTCTGGTTATCAGGTGGGTGTTGAGAAGACTACTTGGGAGTACACGCACATTATATCGCTGTTGGAACACTCCTTCTTCATTGCCGGCATATGGAACGCAGACGTCAGGTAATTATAGTCTTCACAAAATAAAAGGCCCGTTTTGACAGTTCACGCCCATGAAGTTGTAACCCCTAATGCGTAGGTAATAAAAGCCAACTGTTGCGTACAAGCAAAGCGTACAAGTTGCACCTAGGAAAACCGCTTCTATTACCTACGCGTTAGGGGTTAAAACTTTTATTTATTTATTTACTATTTTGTGAAGGCTTTAGACTGGTGCCAGATGCTGAAAGCGAATCGCATGTCAATAACTATAGCGAGAGCTCTAGATACCGGTTTGTAGCCGGCGCGTGACGTTCGGCACGGTTGACAAGCCAAACCGTTTTTTTTTCGCTATAGCCACTGTGATACGATTCGCTTGCAGAATCACGGACCTGCTGGTCAAAATGTTTACTGAGGCTGGATTTTACCAACACAAAGTTATACCGAGAATAACTATCCCGGGGATAACTTGTAACTTTTTCATAGACACCAGTGACACCTAGATCAGATCACCTCATTTTGAACTGTCATTTGTCATACAAGTTATCCCCGGGATAGTTATTCTCCGTATAACCTTTCGTTGGTAAAATCCAAGCTTAAGCAGGTAATTTTCGATCCATCGCAAGGAAGTATTAACAGTAAACTGCAACATTATCCGAACTCTAAGCACACCTCGGACACTCCATAGAACGCTCGTAAAATAATCACCTATTACTACTACATAGCCTAATGACATTTGTACACTTGCAAATGTGTGCGTAAACTCGTTCGTTTGTGAATGTGTGCGTTCAGCTTCTATACAAAGTGTCTCCCGCAGAGGCTCCCCGACTCCGAGTGAGGTGCGGTATCTGAATCCGCGCGGGGAAGGGAGTGGCCGTTCTGTACGTAGTACTATTATCTCTTCTGTGCTCTAAGAGTGCCAACAGGCAGCATACAAACAAAATGAACAAACGAATGTACGACAGACAGAGACTTCAAACTTATATTGTAACACTCTCTTGTCGTCTAGAGTTAAAAATACTATAATACAAATTCCAGTTAGTTTTTTTCTAAATTTTCTAGATTGCTGGTTCTATATACCCTTCCCCACAAACTTGTGTTGCCATAGAGTTCATCTGCTTGCTATACATGATGCTATTATTCTGTACCTTCAGATCGCACGAATCGATCGAGCAAATCAACCAGACCATCCAAGACATGACAATGTCCGGCGGAGATTTCTCACTCAACCCGTTTGAGAGCCTGTCGAATACCGTGGAGCAATCGATCCGGTTGGACTGCGAGTCGTTTTATGACGACGACCCTAACGAGTTGTCGGTCGATGAGTTCGCGAGTCTGAAGAAGCATGGGCTTGTTGCTGAGAAGAAGGTGAGATAAAACATTTAGATGCATACAGCTAATGCTTCTGATGACATTTAATTTATCTTCTGTGGGTGGATCCAGAAACAGAAACATCAAAAACGCATAAAACAACATAATTATCAAACAACATATTTGTAATTTCTAATTTCTTTATTGTACTCACATGACAGTAAAAATAGCTTAGCATAGAAATCATACGTCACATGTGCCCACGACGTTTCGTCACAAGATATTCAATCAATACTCTATTTTGCGTGATAGGAGGCTAGCAAATAGTTAGTAAAAGTGGCCAATAATTTGCTCGTTATAATTATTAATGTCCCCACCGAGGCATGGCTGTCAAAAATCATGGCAGCTGTAAAAAATAGAGACCTTTAAAAATCTTAAAGCTGTAAAAAATAGAGACACCCTGTCAAAAACCGTAAAGCTGTCAAAAATAAATACCTCTCAAAAGTCATGACGGCTGTAAAAATCATAATATCTGTCAAAAATCATAACAGCTGTCAAAAATAGAGACAGCTGTCAAAAAAGTGACACCTGTCAAAAAATCATAAAGTGAAGTAATGTGAAGTTTACTGGAAGATATATCTTAGTAGGGATAAGCTCGGGGAGGCAGTCGCTCACGTCCGAAGGAATTACTTGGAACCCACAGCCCTTCACGTCCTTCCCGGGTAGTGCTAACGAGCGACAAATCATCATCATCATCATAGTCATCAAATCATCTCAAGACATTATAATTTCCAGGTTCTCAAATGAGAACCTGACCACTTGACACTGGCAAAATTAACCTCAAAAGAGGTTAGGACGCCATTAATAAAAAGAAGAAGAAGAAGGGATAAGCTCGCCTTTGTACACTTATTTGTACAATCCTGCAACTGAGTTGAGCAATGACCTGTTGAGTTGAGCTATGGGTATTACCCACTGCTCAACTAATTGTTGTTGAGCAGTGGGTACAAAGACCAGTTGAGCCACGGGTAATACCCATAGCTCAACTTTATACAGTCGAGAAAAACCAGTTGAGCTATGGGGCCGTCAGGGTCAGATTAGCGTGCCCCACCCTATAAGGGGTCCTATGTTTGTCATTTCTTCTACTGGTGGCGCTACTGTGTGTGGAGGGACCAGAATATTTTTTGTTGGCAGTTCTTTACGCAAAGAGGCACTGCCTAATCGGCTAATTCAGGAATCAGGACTAGTGAGACCCCCTTTCTACTTACTTACTTACTTTATTGCACAAAATAACACATTTTACAATTGAAAGTGGACAACACATGACAAAGGCGAGCTTATCTCTATTAAGAGATTTCTTCCAGCAAACCTAGGATGGACAGGAAATAATTTAACAACTTATTACATTGCAGGCGGTAAACGAAGTGCCATTGATAGCAGACGAGATTGATATATCGCCATGGAAAAACCTCCTGATGAAGTTCGCCCAAGTCCACGTCTGTTTAGAGCACTTGCATAGAGCTGAACTGTGCTTGAGAGCTGATTTTGGTAAGTGTCTAACCTACGATGATATGGTCACGTATTTATAAGATGGGTGAGACAGAATTGCACCCAAAAATGATTGCAAAACATTTTGCGAATCGCTTTGAACGAAACAAGATACGCACGTCTTCGAAGTGATAGAGAATGAAGACTTTCATCACTAACCTGGGCCTGGGGCCCGAGTCCGTTGTGAAACACGGATAGCAATATTGTATTACAGTCTTCACAAAATAAAAGGCCCGTTTTGACAGTTCACGCCCATGAAGTTTTAACCCCTAACGCGTAGGTAATAGAAGCGCTTGCTTGCTTGCTTGTACGCAACAGTTGGCTTTTATTGCCTACGCATTAGGGGTTAAAACTTCATGGGCGTGAACTGTCAAAACGGGCCTTTTATTTTGTGAAGACTTTAATTATTCTCAAGAGCGCAAAATGGGCGACTACCATTCGACTCTGTCATGTACATTCTTATTAAGACTACCGTGAATATAAACAAGTCCTGCAAATAATACAGCTGTGCATTACGTGCATTAATACATACAGTAATTCAGTGTAATTTACTTACTTATTTGTAATTTCACAGCGAACCTAAAGCCTCTAGCATCACGCCTCCTAGAGTACTACGTATCGGAACGCTCGCCTGTCAAGACCATCGGTCAACTGATCAACGACCCAGTGCAGAAGATCTCTCTACCGATAGCCAACAACATTGTCAAGGACCATTTGAAGTAAGTTTTTATACTTAATTATGCGATCTTTCAAGAGCCAGAAAACTTTATTTGACATTTTGAGTACTTGTGAAATGTCAAATTGCACAGATATACGCTATTTGAGGAGTGAATGATCGGCTCTAATAGGCTTGTGGCCTGTCAAGTCAAAATAGATACTTTTTTATTAACTGTCAAAACGGAACTTTTGTTCCTGAGTTCTATGAAATAACAACAGAATGACGTCATGTAAAAGTGCCATCAAAAGCTGTCTTTTTTTTGCACAAAATTGACTTTATAAAATATATCTGCTGGAAATATACAATTTTGAGAATGTCAAGCCATTTTGTACATAATGCTTCAACTTAAGACGTGTTCCTAGATTCATTGGATTACCTTGGCCACAAGCTTCTTCAATCCAATTTATCAATTAATGGCGGTCTGAGTACGATTGATATCGCCAATGTCACGAGTTTTGTTGTCACGGATTTCACAGTATTTGGACAAGTTGTCTTTCGAGAACCTGGAAATCTGTGTTGATTTGTCGCCCGTTTGCACCACCCGGGAAATACTAAAGGGCTCTAAGTTCCAAGTATTTCTTTGAGACACATGAGCAACTATACTTGACTGGCTGACCCGACACCCGTTCCTTCAAAAGCTATTTGTCTAACAACGCCATCTATTGGAAGAAATATGAACTGAAGAAAACTTTTTTGATATTTGTGCTGTTATCTTTGCGTGTTTGAAGATTTCCTCCGTAAGAACGTTCCAACGACTGCTATTAAAAAAGTTCATCCAAATCGGTCCAGCCGTTTGCTTTTTGCTTCTTCCTTGTTTTAATAAATGGCTCCTCATATATTGCTGATCGCGGCTATAAATAATGTAGTTATTATTGTTTATTTCTGAAGCCTTATTCAGATTGATCATTTGTTCTCAGAAAGCCGGTGTCCTGGTTTCGAGTAGAACTGAATAGGAAGGAAAATGCGTCGGATGTTGGATTGAAGAGAGACAGCAAGGTCGTGTACGCGTATTCACAACAGCCTGTGTTCCCTCCCGGTGTTTGGCAGAATATAGGTAAGCGTTTTATTTAATAAATTCAAGCATAAGTGGGGCGATGGGCTAGCTATCTGTCATGCAAAATGTAGTGTTGAATAACTGACTAAACATAGGCGCAATTGTTTAGACAAAATCAAGATGTGTAGCTAAAAAAGTGCTTGTTTCCCTACGCAAAAGTTGCCCTAGTACCATTTGAGACACCGTATTGACTACGGCCACAGATACTATAATATGTATTATACTATTACAAATAGACCACCTAGAACAAAATATGACAACGGCGTAAACTGACATGCTACGGAAACTTCTTTAGTTCGAGGCCGTTATCGCTTGGTGCAGCACCATCGAAAAATTGCAAATACCACGAGATGGCGCTACGATATATAGGATTTATTCTAAGATTAGCGCCACCTTGAAGTATGTTAACTGAAACCATGGCGTTTAAAAGTCAAATCTTACTCCTCAAGCCATCTCTTTTTTACGAAGGGTTACTAATTCTAATTTTTATGGGATGAGCACCCTGTGCTACGGCGTAGTATATCCGATAAAGCTTGCAATCGATATCCTGCGGAACCCATTATTCGGTTTGCTATACCAGTTAGTATCTAGGACTTGTTCGAAAAGTGATGAGCAGTAAACGATATCCAAGCAACCAAATAAAAATAAATAAAAGGGCATTTCAAAGTTTTTTATATATTTTTTATATTGCAGAAGAGCCACAAAACGAGGATGTAGCCGAAACAACGACAGTAGGCGAAGAACTCAAGTTTCACTGCACTAAGTACACCTTCCTTAGTAATAAGCTGCCGAACGAACTACCAATGTGATATACTTTATAAGCTAAATATTTCATCTAACAGCTACAAATATAACAAAAGAAAAACCGTAACTTAACTTTACTTCATGTTCTTAAAATCTAATAACTTCGAATAGTTTATCTGAAACAAACAGAGTGGTTCTTTAGGCATTTATACTAAGTTAACTTAAGAGAGATAGAGTGGGCAACATTTGTAGATGTCGCTATTGTTTATATGTACTAGCTTGTCCGTCCAAAGTCCACGGCCCGTGATTCAACCTACCCACATAATAATTCAATGGGGTTGGCAACTGTCAAAGTGGCGCAAGTATCGATTGGTGCCCGGAACAAACAAATATTGTATGTAATTATTACCATTTTAATCAAAACAACCTATAATGACGCAATAAAACGTTTCGTGAAGCAATAATCAGAGTCCAGGTCATAGGCAGAAGTCAAAAGAGATGAAGAAAACTAAATGATTGCAAAAAATAATCGAGCACCGAAATCCACAACAAAAGTCAGCCATTGATTACCAATTAGTGATGTTGCGATAGCGATAGTCTATCGATAGTATCGTGATACTATCGTGGCCTTGAATTTCAGTCATACTATCGATAGTGAAACATCACTGTTACCAATATGACATTGACAGGAGAAGAACCTAGCTGCACAAGCGCCACCTGTAATTAGCTTTCACCGGCCAACCCTATTGGTCTGATTTAGACACGAGCATAGATTTCTTAGTTTCATATAATACAGATGCTTGGGGCCTTGCGCCAAGTAAACTATGTCAATTATTTACCTTATAACTACGTTCAGAAGACTGCAGATCTAACATGACAGCCATCACTGGCCTGCCATGTGCGCATTGGAACGGCGTCTTACATTCTGATAAGGCTAGTATGAGATCCATACAGTCGGAGGTACTCAGTCTATCGCCGAACTTTATGGCGTATCTGCATGCCTGGAAATACAATATTACTTTATTATTCTGACATATTGCTTGTTTTTAGATGTATATAAAGTATGTTTGCTTAGATACAGCTGCCTTTGACCGCGCCCCTAGGCACTTACCAGGCCCCCAATTCTACAAACTGATGGCTTGGCAGTGTCTATTGCGAGGGCGCAAAAACCAGTTTTGTTTGTAGCCGGCGCGGCACGTCTCGGCGCCGTCACGCCAAGCCCAAAACGGGTTTCTGCGCCCTTGCTACAGCAACCGTCATGCCATCGGTTTGTAGAATTGGAGGCCTGTCCTTGTGAAAAAAATCGACACAAAGGTATCCGTTTAGCATGCGCAAGTGAATTAGCTGGTATGTATGGAAGCCACGATGTAGGTTTTGTTTGTGTGCGGGTGCGGCACCATCTAAGTGAACGTACTTTACTAGATGGTGCCTCACTCGCACATGGTAGAACTTTACTAGATTGGTAAAACTCTGAAACACTTTCATGCCAATGCTGCCATATTAGTAGCAATTAGTATAAACCTTATTGCTGTTTAGAGCTCAGCTTACTTTATACTTTGTTGCACGGAAAACATAATACAGACACTTAACCTTGCATATTGGAAAAACATGTACAAAGGCGAGCTTATCTCTAATAAGAGATCTCTTCCAGTAAACCTAGGATCGAGAGGGTCAGCTCTAAGATCGTTCTTTATAACTTGTGTTGTAGTAAACGTGGCTTTACCTCACTGAATACAAGATCCATTATCGACTTCGGGTACAAGGTAACGGACCCCTTTTGGCATTTGATTGCCTCAATCTCTTCAAATATTAGACTCTTCACCGCTTCCATGATGATCTCCACCTGTTACGTTTTTTGTTCAGTTAACAACATTATAATGTGTAAGCAATTTAATGGAAAATCAGTGTACAAAGGTGAGTGATTCTTACAAGTATAGGAACTAAATACTACTTTATTTATTTATTATTAGTCGAAATGCGTTGCTAGCTGCTACTTATGAGCAGTCCGCGCCAAGTATAATTATTTGGTTTCAGCAAGCTGTGGCCTCTCTTCTTCTTGTCGAGACTGCGAACGAAAGGAGTCGACGACGGTCATCATACACGGGCAGCCCAAAATGCCACAACCGCGATAGCTCCTATCGTTAGCCCTGTGGCCTCTCTTTCTCGCTTAGGTTAAGATGGGGTGACAGCTCATTTAGAGCCAAAGAAGTTTAGGGCGTTCTGTACCTGTCTAGCGTTCTTCCCGAGAATAGCTTCGGGAATTTCCGTTATAGAGATGGTACAGTCTTCTACCGTCCACCTCAGGCCTAGTTGTGCGAATTTGTCTTTATAATTGTGGAGGTACAGTAACTCGTCTCGCGTCAGTTTTATTGAGACGTTTTCTAAGCTCACGCTTTTCCATTGGTCGCTGGTGATGTAGTCTGTGAATACATGGGTACTTTAGCTCTGTTACCACGAAAATATTAAACAAACGTCAAATCCCATACATTTTTGTTTTTAAACAGGGGAACTACCGCGCAGCCGCTGTCGGCATCGGCTTCGTGTTTGACTTGCCGGCCGTATTGTCATAATGATTGCTTGCGCGTTTAAACACGATGCCGATGGCGACACCGGTTGCGCGGAAATGGCGGTTGGCTGGTAATGAACGGGAGTATTTTTGTGGTAAGGCCCTAGGTTTTTTCAATGTCATTAGAAACGCGACTACATAATTTATAACAACAACGAATTAGGGTGTGAGACCGCTTAAAACGCTTGGCTTGCTTCATAGTTTGATACACCCCTGCCCCGCTGCTTATCCTCCGAAGTCGAAAGCAAAGTGTTTCGTTCGTTTATCTGGGGCTACAAATTAATCCCAGAATAAGTAAGTAAAACAAGTTTTAACCCTGGGGATGATTCTCGTGTATTCGATATGTAAGCGGCCGATCGTAGAATCGGGCACATCGTGATGTGCCTCGCCATTTCATGATATGCTTAAGCCATTACTGGGCACATCATGATAATTATGGCGGGTTTTAACGAAAACATGTCTTTTTAAAATCATTTTTACTGAGCACGTCATGTTTTTTGTATTATACCTGTCAAACAAACACGAAGACTTCGGGGGGCTTCGCTGCGCTCGGACCTTAGTCTTCACCTAAGCTACCGTAGTGTTTGCCTGAGATTTCATCGTTTCATTATATTTCACGTTTGGACACATCAAGATGTGCCCAATTCTACGATCGGCCGCGGACAGATATACGGATATCTACACGTATAAATAGAAAATTCCCATACAAAATCATTCGAAAGGTGTAGATATCGTATATCGAATGCGTGTGAATCATACCCTTAAACTGTGTAGTCAAGGATCCGCGCGGGGTAGGTACCTTGTCTGCGTAGTCACGAATCCTGGTCCCTACTGACTCAGCCACATTTTTATTGATTTTCTACTTTATTAAACCGCAGCAAATTCAAAAATTTACTAAACAAAGGCTTTCGAAATAGAGAAAATTATCAATATCCACAGAACTTTGCTGTTGACCCTCTGAGTGCCCCCTACCAAGAGATTTTCCGCAATATTCCCCATTCGATTAGCTCCCCCATTCACCCACCTGACATATTAGTCTCAAGTCGTATCCTTTCATGTACCGCATGCTGGTCGAATAACACAAGACAGTCCATCCGCCCGTCAGAGCTAGCGGATTTGCCGCGCATCCTGGCTGCAATGAATTTGCTGTCCACTTGTCCTATTACCTGGAACCCATCATCAAAATCGTCATGCAATTCATCTATATCTACAGCGGCGATTGACTCTAAAAGGCTTGGGTTTGTGCACACTGATCCCGGGATCAGATCAAGTCTTCTGCTCCAGGGATCCTGACAGCGGGATCAGTTCATACAATAAATTGTTGTATCCACTGATTCCGTGTTACCCAAACAAAGAAAATATGAAACATAGGCGTCCCGACTTTTTACATACGGGGTGGCAGAGGCGAAATTGTCCAATACTTTAGGGGATACAAGTGGACCCAATTGTTTAATGTTTTCTTTATTTGGTTTAGTTGTACAACGGGATAAGTGGACAAAACAATACAATTTATTGAAGTGTCAACTGATCCTGTTGTCAGGATCCCTGGTTCAGTTGACACAAATCGGCGGGATCAGTTTCTACTTTCATCTGATCCCGGATTAAGTGCAAATACCCAGTCAAATGACAGCCACACTGATGCAACGCGGGCCCGCCTTTAACCACGACCACTTGTTGTGATATCATTCAAACTTACAGGAATAGTACATTACTTCAGAGGGAAGAAAGTGACAGTTCCATACCGAGATTATGGCATTTGCGCCACGAGCTTGCGAGGGGCGCAAACCATTTGAGGTATGGAACTGTACTTTATCCTGAGGTATGTATAGTGCTTTTTATTACACCTACGAGGAAAATTATAGACATAAATGCATAGAAATCTGCAGTACTTATGAAAATTTCATACGTTGGCAAAAGGAAAAGAAAACGACTTCATTTTCTGAAAATAAAAAGTAAAAAGTAAAAGTATTTATTCAAGGAAAATGGTAGGTACACTTAAAAATGGTGGTTGACTGCTGCCATAACTAGGATAATAATATAACCTGTATTTATGGCTCGCAGGCCCGTACCTCGTCCGAGGCGTTTGTGGTAAGATTTGGATATTCAGACGGTTCTAATCTAACAAGAATAATACAAGTACTTGAGAAAAACAAATAAAAAATAAAATAATAATAATAGGCTAGTTACAATTTAGAAATGCAGAGTGTATATTGTATAGTGTGTGTTTGGGGTGTGTAAATAAGTGAGAGAGGGTGTGAGGGTGTGTGTGTGTGTGTGTGTGAGGGTTTGTGTGTGTGTGTGAGGGTGTGCGTGTGCGTATGAGGGTGTGTGTGTGTGTGTGTGTGTGTGTGTGTGAGGGTGCATATGTGTGTGTGTGTGTGTGTATCGAATGGAAGATAAACGCGCGTGTATGTGAGTGTTTGTGAGTGAGTGTGCGTGCGTCAATGAGAGTGTGTGATGCGAGTGAAATTATACGCAATTAAACTTTTTCAATTTAAAGATAAGAGGAGATTTTCAGTATCATCATATGTTAGGGTTTTGAGAAACTTAGTTACTTTTATTTTGCATTCGTAAGATGTTAGGTGGAAGAAGGAAAAAAGTTTGTTTAGTTTGTTGTACAGATATGGGCCTAGGAAAATATTGTGACGTTTTGTAAAAGTAAGGTTAGGAGTGTGGATACAACAGATTAGATCTTTGCGACGCTTCAAAATTGGATGATAAGCTGTAAGATGGTGTTGACGGAGAATTGTGTCCAAAATAAATAATTGTCTGACGGTAAGGACGTCACAAATGTATTGCTCGAAGTTTTTGCGAAAATGCGCGGGCTTTTCCTTTTTTTATTCGCCCGTTTCTGGAGTAGGCTAAGATCATAAGGTCATGCAGCCACTTCTTCCGTGATTCCGCGCGTTTTATATACAAAAATAATTTCGTTGTTAATTTTCTGTATGCGCCAAGGAGGTTGGTAACTGGTAAAAAAAAACTGTATGTGGCCAGTAACAATTTACTTGAAATTTAATTAGTAGACAGTTAAAGTCTCTTTGCAGTATGACTGCTGACAAATAAAAATAAAAAAAACCGGGTATGTAATGGAATTTCATACATACTTCCCACCCTTGGGTGGGTCGGAAGGATTTTCATACAAACTTCCATACCTTGGGATGAAAGGATTTGAAGGGCGGGATAAAGGCGTTTCTTCCCTCTAATTGGTATAATTAGTATGTATTTTCAGAGCAGGTGTGATAAAAAGATATATGTATATGTCTATGAAATATTATTGAAGTGCCATACTTATTCGTAAAATGTTTCTCTTTACCTTCGCTTCTCTTAGACTCTTTCCATCAAAGCAGAGAGAAGCATTGTCTTTCTTTAGTTTTGTACTAACTTTCTCTATCTCTTTAGTAGCAGCATTATGTCCTACATTAGCTTCAAATATTTCTGTATTTGCCTCTATTGCCTTGACGAACTCATTGTAAATACTCTGTGAAACATAAATATGTTACGGAAGTAGGATTTATGTATTTAAAGCAAGAAAAAATCATATTTAAAGCCACTTACATCATTGAAATATTCATCTTCCAGATTATAAATGCATGCATTTTTAGTGTTACAGTTTTCAAATATTGGAGATAATCCTAGAAATAGAATGATTAAACAACATACAGCAGTTCTAGTTTGCTATTAAAAAAATCAATGTTTTACCTTTAGGAATAAATCGTGGTCTGTTTCTCACGTTGAAATGTAAACTAGGCACATTTTTGGCAGTATCTTTCACTGTTAATTCAGCTTGTTTATAAACATCCTTGTTCATAGTTTCTGCATGATCCATCTCTTGATTTACTACGGGGCTTGTTACTGTTGGTGCATCTATAGTTTTACCAGCATTACCATTTTCTCCAAAGGTATCAGCAACTTCGTTTGGTTCCAGAATATTGTTGGTGAAATGATGTGAAATTTCTTCTACATCATTACAAGAAGCCATAGCATCAGACGGAATCGAGCAAATCTGAAATTACACATACATGTGAAGAAAGTTGAATAGTAGAACATAATGGCCCTATCTAAGTATAGCAGTAATTACGTTTTCTTCAGTGATTTGTCCATTTTTTACTAGATTTCTTTGAGACAGTCGCATATCTTTACTTTGTTGTTGGCTATGAAATATGGTCTCACATAGGTCCATAGGGTCAATAGAATTAGATCGTTGGTTTTGACATTTCGATATGAACTCAATACGCATGTCGTCATTGTCTGATTTGTGATGAAACAATCCGGTTTGACTGTCCAGTATGATGGACGGAGAAATCACATTTATTGAGTCACATTCCCCACCACGTAGGGTGTATGTTTTATTGTAATCATCATACAAACTTTCTAGTGTTTTGTGACTTTTATTTTCAGACTCTTCGTTTCCATTGACAGGAACATCTGATGTCTGGCATGATTTTTCACAGATCTCCCTCATTATAACTGCATTTGAAGTAATATATGCATTATTTTCTGGGCATATTGGACCGGTTTCATGTTCACTGCATGCAATCTCAAGATGATGTGTTGATGATGTGTAATCTGCATGATTATCCAAAATACCTACAACTTCGTCACTCTGTGTTACGAAATTTATGATTTCGTTCAATTCCTTGTCTTTCTGGAGAAATTTGGTATTTTTACAGTTTTCACGTACTCTGCTCTCGTGGCTTTTCGTGAATTCAATAGTATATGAAGACTCTTGTAGGTTTCGGAGTAGCGTAGTCTTTCGGCTATTTCCTTTCTGTTTCATTCTCGCATTCCTTTTAAATGCCGTTCTGTGCAGCAAATTTTTTGTTCTGTACGCTGAGAAATTGTCGCGTGATTCAGTTGTTATGAATCTCAAATTGGTGTGTCTTTGAAGATAATTATGATTTGGGTTGCTTCTTCGTTCAACCCTCTCCTCGTTTTTCATGTAGTGATGACTTTCATATGTTAATACTGGTTCACGTGGATTCCACTCCAGATTATCACCATCTCTGTGCGATACAGTGGGTACACGTTTCTTGGACTGAGATGCTTCTGTGAACACTTGCTGAGTATTCAAAATTGTCTGCACAAGATCATAAGATGATTTGTACTGTTTTCTTTGAATTTCCTTCCAAATATTTTTATTATCATTTTTTGCAGTAAATTTTGGAGGCATTGGAATCGAGTCATGTACAATGATTTCTCCTACTCTTTTCTTTACAGTGATATTTCTATTGTTCGTCCTTATAGTACTGTAATGTGTAGCTTCGTTGTAGAATACTTTTCTAGAATTGTTTTGTTGCATTAAATGGTTTACTTTCTCATGTAAAATGCCACACCTATTTTTTACAGAATCTGATTCTTTATTAAACTTGTTTACCAAAAAGTCTTTTGGTTTTTTTCTGAAATTTTCATGAATATTTATCTCTCTTTTAGTCTTGTTCTCTTTAATTGCTTTATTGATTTTTTGTTTGATCTGTGATCTATCTAAATCTAGTTTATCATATTTCATCATCTTTATTTTTTTCAATTTCCTTGATTTTAAAGATTTTGGCTGCACTGGCTCCTGTATATCACTTTCTTGTGGTATCGGTTCTGCAGGATTTTGTTCAATTGCATTGCCAATTATAGGTTCTTTGCATAGTGCTTTATTTTTTGTTTCATTATCATGATTAGCATCGACGTTACTTCGGAATCTATCTATGGTTCTTTGGTTTTCTATTTGTTCTCCTTTGTCTTCATTTTCATCATTTACTTTAGATAAATATATTTTCTTATTTCTTTTCTTCATTCTTTTTACGGCCTTTCCTGAAATTAGTACAAAACAGTTATAATGCAGTTATCTGAACTCAGATAAGTTGTAACCATAGAACCAACCATAGGAAAATAAGTGTGTTTATTACAACCTTTTATCCCATTATCCATTTGCGAGACTCCTGGTTTCTTTGTGCTGGCTAGTATTTTTTCCATTATCTTTTTGACTTCATCTCGTGTATCATCAATTACCTTTTTAGACACAGGTTCCTTATTAGATTTCTTAGTATCTCTCGACGTGATATCATGACCACTATACAATTTCACCAGTTTTTCTAGTAGCCGTGTAATGTTGTCCCAGTCTTGGAATACCAAACTTTGTTTGCTGGTATCATTGAGATCGTAGTCGTTGTAAGGACAGGTAATGAAGATGTAGTAAAAAGGAATGTTCTTTTTGAAAAGGTCTTTTTCACTGTCTTGAAAATTATTCTGTTAGATACGAAAAACTTAGTTGGTGTGAGGTGTTAATGGTTACCTACTTAATAATGCAAATCTAACATTTATTTTCACACGTACACATTAAGATTAATGTACCACACCAGACTGAAACAATAATGCTATCTACGTTCATACGCCCCTCAG
This sequence comes from Argyresthia albistria, assembly GCA_963457715.1. Taxonomy (NCBI): domain Eukaryota; kingdom Metazoa; phylum Arthropoda; class Insecta; order Lepidoptera; family Argyresthiidae; genus Argyresthia; species Argyresthia albistria. The sequence continues at coordinate 9,874,951 of OY735258.1, forward strand.
GAATACCTCGGGTCGATACTCACTCCTGATTTTACATTCTGCCTAGACTGCTTCTTCAAACACAGCAACTTTGATATCATATGATTAAGTATCTCATGTACTTTACAAGGCGATAAGTATCGTCCATTCAAGTAAATCCAATGATGTCCATTTTGATCGAAGACTTTCTTCCCCATGTATGCTTTGACCTTGTACTGGTTTTTTTCGACGCATAGCTCCTGTATAGTATGCTCATTAATCCCAAATAACGAGTTCAGTGTTTGAAAGATATCCCTGGATTTGTGCAGTTGGAATATGATTTCGTTTGTAGTGTTGTCCCGTAAGCTTATGGAAATGTTGTTATTGGCTAAGGACAGCTTTTCTACAAATTGTTTGATGTCTTGTAATTCAGTCAGTGGATTTATAGTGTTCTTCTGTATGGTGAGGTTGTAAAGAAAGCCTTTTATTTCTACCTGGAAAAAAAAAACAAGGAAATCAGACCAACTCGAGTTACTTATCTGGCAGCAAAAAGGTAAGTAAACAAAACGATGGCCATGGACTGGATTCCATATACGAATCGCATGGCAATTGCTAGAAACAAACCGGTAATTCGCGCTTTCGCTATAGCTATTGTCATGCCATTCGCTTCTAGAATCTGGCCCCAGTACAAAAATATGAATGAACATCAATGCCAAAAGTTTACAAATCTATACTCCGGCCGCTGTGAGAATGCGATCCTGACATATGTATATGTCCCTGTCTGTGGGAGTGAGATAGAGTGAAAAGTAGCGCGGGACAGACAGGGACATATACAGGTGTCAGGATCGCATTCCCTCAGCGGCCAGAATATAGGTACTAATTCAATTCAATTTACAATTCTTTACTGCACATAATAATGTATACGGTTACATTAATAATAAGCACATGTACAAAGGCGAGCTTATCTCTAAAAAGAGATTTTTTCCAGCAACCAGGCGTGAAAGGAAAAAGTATAATGAAAGGGTAGGCAGTGCACAATAACTACTTAATTTAAATAATATACACAAGATTAAGTTAAATACCTATAAATATAGAAAAAAAATGCTAAATACATACCGATATACTACATACACTTTACATAAATACAATAACTTTTAAGAAAGTGAGAGGTAGTGCTCTTTAACACGTTTCTTAAAAGAGAAAAGTGTGGGACTGTCTCTAATAGTGCAAGGAAGCTCATTCCAAAGCCGAACGGCCTGCAGCCTGAAAGAGTGCTCATACGCAGCGGTGTTATGCCGCGGAGTGGCTAGAAGTGAGACAGTGTGAGATCTACGGAGCCGATCTCCCGAAAAGAGATACTCAAAGCGGTCTCGAAGGTAGTTGGGATAGCGGGGATTTTTCAATATATTGAAAAGATAACGAAGAATGTGAGAGTCTCTGCGACGATCGACGAATCGGAAGCCACCCCAACTCCCTACGATATCGAGAAACATGGTCGAATTTGCGCAGTCCGAAGATGAACCGAATCCCGAGATTCTGGAGTCGCTCGAGTTTGTTCAGTTGCTCTTCGTTCGCGCTCGCCCATGAAACATCGGCATAGTCGATCAGCGGCAGGAGAAAGGACAGTGTAATTTTGGTTTGCCGTAGCAAGAAGTTCTGGAGTCGCCTGAGGGAGTGAAAAGACGAAACGACCCGTCTGCTGACCTCACAGACATGTGGAGACCATGAAAGCTGCTGGTACTAATATCATCTTACTAAATTCTTATAATAAAATTAAATCATAACAGGGAAACCTACACGGTATACCTAATTTTTATTTATAAGTATTCAATACCAAGAGTAGATGGATGATGGTGTGGTCATAGGATATAACTGACAGGTTGTTGAACATAGTTAAGTAATACTTACTGTTGTTCCTTTTGAGGGCCTATTCCCCGTAGAGGAAACACCTCTATCTTTGCCATTACAGAAAATTTTCACTAGTGTCTCTTCAGAGTTTTGAGTTCTAGAAGTAATCTTGACTTCATGAGAAATGTCAATGATGCTAGCCAAAGACTGCCCTCGGAAACCGTAATATCGCGGGGCTGCTTTCAAAGTAGACAGATCCACAGTTTTACTACTCATGTGTTTGCGAGCAACATTGATCATATCACTTTTTGTGATACCATTGCCATTGTCAATGACTTGAACTGAATTATTACGAATATCAAGGCGTATAGCGATGGAAGTCGAGTTAGCATCCAGCGAATTGTGAACCTGTAATGTTTTAATGTAAGTACAGTAAGCACACAGTACCTAAGTATTTTATCGAATTCATTTGCATTCGTGAAAACCAGGCAAACTTACCAATTCTTCAACTATTCTTTTGTAAGTATTTACACGTGTGGTTGCACTGAAAAGTGACTGAACATAACCAGGTAGCTTCTTCAGCGCCATGATGATTGCTGATAGGAAAAGTTTTTTCTTTTGTTTGGTCATGGACTCTCCAACACAACCATAATTATTTGACCAGTGATTTTAGGTAGTTACGTAGATATTTTGAAGGTACCATTATCATTGCTTGGTGGCTAGCAAAGCAACTAAATAATTATGTTGAACGAGAAAAAGTTTTACGAAAAAGTTTTTGAATATTTAGCGCCATTTGAATAACAAAAATCTTGACTTCGTTTCGGTCCAAAGAGTTTGCATCCTCCTTTCTATCTATGGTTCGGTCTTAAAGGCCGCGTTCTTCCAAGGGTTCGGGGTTCGGGTTCGGTCTATGGGGGGCGCCGGTCCGTTTTCTTCAACATCTGGGTGCACGGCAGTGCACCACCAAGTCGAGCAAGCACAGCCGTACCATCCTTTTCTCGAAGCAATTCAGGCCATATTCGACCCCCCTAAAACTTCGTTGTGGATAAAACAAGAAGCCTGATTTTTCTGTTACTAATTAGGCCTTATATCAACACGATATATTAAATTTTTTATTCAATTTGAACCAGTAGTTTAAGAATTGTAACATGTCAAAGTTTCCTCATTTTGTCACTGACTGACTGACCGATCATCAAAACTCCCAGGCACTTCTAGCAGACATAGAACCTTCAAATTTGGGATATAAATAGTAATTAGTATTCTTATCAAGGGAAAACTTAAACATTTCAAGCTTATGTATATAGTTTTCCAGAAAACCCATCTGCATCAATAACTTTGTAATCTTATATAAAATGTATAGGATTACAAAGTTACATTTGCAGTTTATGAATCATTGAATGCCCCTAGGAAAATATGCCTTTACAAACAAGATTCTATAAACATATTATGTAATACATACATAATATCACGCCTGTTTCCTAGAAGAGGGATACGTACATCCACCAGGGACCACCACTTACCACGGTCCAGGCATACATCCCTCGTTTCCTTTGGTTACCATTATGCTTAAATTATATATTACTAGCTGACCCGGCAAACGCTGTTTTGCCATATAAATAATTATAACACTTAGGGGTATGAAAAATAGATGTTAGCCGATTCTCAGACTACGAAGACAAACACTGTGACACGAGAATTTTATATACACGGTGTAACAAAAAGGGTTTAACTCCCGAATGTATGTGGTTACTATGGGACCAACTTGATCAGAGCAACTTGATTTTTCACTTCTCCATATAAATCAGCCGAGCGCCCAGACCGAAATGTATGGGGAAGTGAAAAATCAAGTTGCTCTAATCAAGTTGGTCCCATAGTAAAAGTTGCTCAGAATGATGTCCCAAACCACATACATCCGGGAGTTAAACCCTTTTTGTTACACCCTGTATATATGTATGATGTACATTCCCGACAAAATGCTTCAAATATAATAAAACTATTCAATCAATATAACAAATTGCGTTCTAATGCGACGGGAGTGGTAGCAGATTAATCCAATTGCTCGATAGATGGCGCTGCCTGTATTTTAACTCACGCTATGGTTTGAAACCGTCGCTAGCTTAAGTAGCGGAGTTGCTCGCCAGCGATTTCAACTAGTTGTTGATAATTTTTGTATCTGCATTATAATTATTATATTTACTAACTATTTGGATTTGTTCATCTAGCACATTTGCCAGAACTAGTAGTCGCAATGGATTCGGAAATAGTGTATGTGAATGACCAACCATGCCCACACCGGATTGTACGGATACCTGGCGATGGGTCGTGTATCCGTACAATTTGTGAATACAACAGATTGAGAAGCATTTACCGCCCAGATTTGTCAAAAAATTTAACATCAAAGCCTCAGAGAAAAACACATCGTGACAGGGAGTGGGCTTTGAGAAAAACTGTAGCTGAAGCTCAAGAAGTAATACCAGAAAAGAAAAAGAGAAAGACTACCTACAAACATAAGAAATAATCATAAGACAGGTTTTATGTTTTTTATTGTTATTGTAAAAGTACCAAAGGTACCAAATTTTAAAAAGTAGAACTTTACAAAAAGAAGTGAGATCCCATCAAAAACATCCTGTAAAAAATACCAAGTCTCGCAGCTCTGTGATTCTACCGTAAAAAGTTGTGAGATCCATGTTATACCAAGTCGGTTAACTGATTTAGTCCCTACTTAAGGGGCCTTCTGTCTTAAGTTAATACGTAAGATATTTTCATATCTATATTCAAATCTTTTACTTTTTAAATAAAAATATCGACTTGGCCATCGCATGCTTAGTTTGTTTAGTCCTTTACAACCAGGGTCTGCTGGAAGAAATCTCTATTTAGAGATAAGCTGACCTTGGTACATGTTATTTCTGTTTTTATGTCCTGTCATGTATCGTGTAATAAATATATACAAATACGTTATCTATCACACAGAACTAAGAGCCAGAAACCTGGTTTTTCATCAAATTCCTTCCGAATGCATAAAGAAGTGAAAGGTACTGGAATTTAATGGACTGAAAATAACTAGAGCATTAGTAATTTTGTTGCACTAGTCTTCCATTTTCTATTGTTGCCGCTTGTTAAAGGTATACATACATATATTAGTTTTGGAACCAAGTTTTAATCGTGTAGAACGCAATTATACTCTAAACAACCTAATATAATGTAGATATGATTTCGAAGATACATTGTGCCTTCATGCGATGGCCAAGTCGATATTTTTATTTAAAAAGTGAAAGATTTGAATATAGATATGAAAATATCTTACGTATTAACTTAAGACAGAAGGCCCCTTAAGTAGGGACTAAATCAGTTAACCGACTTGGTATAACATGGATCTCACAACTTTTTACGGTAGAATCACAGAGCTGCGAGACTTGGTATTTTTTACAGGATGTTTTTGATGGGATAATATTATTTGGTTCAAAACACAGACTCAATAGTAGGGGACAAGGCACGGGGCGCTTGAAAGCGTCGCTACCAAAACGAAGTCAAAACGGGAAAAGTGAACTGATTTCAATCAGTCGTGCTTAGACGGTGCTAGCCGCGTGACGTATCGGCAGCACAACAAAAATGGTGTCCTGCGTGGTAAAAACGTGTAAATCATACCGAAATCGCAATAAACATAAACAAGGAGTATCGTATCACAAGTAAGTTATATAATTTACAATTACTATTGGCTGTAAATTGATTATTCATAAAATATTGTTCTCGAAAAATTCCTCAAAGTAAAAATAGGATAAATGAATCATTCGACTGACGACCGACATAGTACCGATAAATTCCAACAGAGGCGCTATTCTGTCTGGCCTCAAAACGGTAAGAAAGTACGGGAGGGCCTATCCTTTGTATATATCGATGGTTCAAAATATCTACGTACCTACCTAAAATCACTGGTCAAATAATTATATGGTTGTGTTGGGGTGTTGGAGAGTCCACGACCAAACAAAAGAAAAAACAGCACCTCAGAACCTAACCTCAGAACAATAAGTCAGCACCTGTCTTGAGAAGCGATAGATCGCTCAAGACAGGTGCTGACATAATGTTCTGAGGTGCTGACACTTCAAAAAGCACCGTCCGTCCCTTAGAACAAGGTCCGTCCAGCCCGTGCGGTTTATGGGCATAGCTCCAATTTCCAGCAAAATTGTCGGTATGTATTTTAGGAAACTAAGGGACAGAGCTTCACATCGCGTAGAGCTCGGTCTCTCTTTCCTACAACAACCTACCGAAAAGCTGGAAATCGGAAGTATAAAAGCCTCCATTGATAATAAGTTTGATCCGAAAGTTCGTCAGAAGTGGAGCCGAGGCATCAGAGATTTTTAGGCATGACAACACTTTAATAGTTCAATACTCGCAATTCTATTTAAATGTACATAATTTTGTTTTAGATATTTAAAGATATTGAAGGTAAAAATCTATCCTAAAACAAAAAAAAACTGTGCTACAAACTAAAGCAGTTGTTTTTCATTGATTTTGTAGAGCTCTAAAACGAAATAAAACAAAAACATTGATTGAAATTGGCGCAAGGAATGGAACGTAAGTACTTCAAAATGTCAAAATATCGGCAATAACTTTTGGCTTGGCTTCGTTCGTTCGTTGTGTGTGGTTGTAACTTCACAAATCACAACAATATGGGCGATGCAGAAAGGCCTTACCCTTACTCTAGCAAAAAGAAAAGAGGAAATAACTATACACCTACAGAAAGGAAGACACTGCTGGCGTTGGTAAAAAAGTAAGTACCTATCTTTAGCCTGGTTACCTACTTCGTTTAGTACTACTAAACGAAGATTAGTACCCCATGGTTGCAGGATCCGACAGCACGATTCCCCACTTTTACAGGTCAGTTTAATCTTCATAGGGCAGCTTTCTTGCCACTTGCCAGGATTAGTTGCCACTGTTGTCTTTGATACGAGCCGTTTAGCGAACCTACACGATCGACACATTACTATTGTTGTTATCTTTACAAGGCTATGCAGAATGTCATGGTAATGGGTTTATGTGATGTTATGATAAGCGAAAATCTGTAGAACTTTGTTTCTTTCCTTCCATCCATGTAGTGTTGCATTATTTTATAGTTTCCTAGCAAAGCAACTGTGATTTTTGTAGCTATATACTATATATGTTAATGTTTTCATTTCACATTTTCAGACGGCTGGATATAATTGAAAACAAGGAGACAACATCTGCATTTATTATTAGAAAGAGAAAAGCATGGGAGGAGATTGCCCAAAGATACAACGCCCATGCTTCAAGTGGTCCAAGAACATTCTATCAACTACGACATTTGTATGAAAACCTCAAGCAAAGATCGAAAAAGAAGTCCTCTCTAGCTCTTGAAAATGTGTTTTGTGTTTTAGGCGACATGGACACAAATGATGAATCAAATTTTACTCCTCCAAGTCCTGAGGGCCATGGAAACTATGATTTTGATATAGAAATACAATGTGACCAACGTGATGATGAGCCAAATGCTCCTTTGGGTAAGCTTGGTTAGAGAAACACTGTCAGTAGTCAATGATAGCAACTAAAAAACAAATCTGAAAATATATAATGCCATGAACAGCTCCGTGTTCTAGTGGGTTTCATGCTTGCTTCTCACACAGAAGATGCAGGTTTGAATCCAGGCGCTAACAATGTACCAATGAGATAAATAATTTATCTTAAGTATGTAATATGGTCGTTCTAAAGGTGATGGAAAACATTGTGATGAAACCTTCATTACTCCATAGCAGCGAGAATAGGCTTGCCTCCTGTCAAGCAAAATGGAGTATTGAATCACTGGCTAAAAGGGCACAGTTGTGCCTCTGCCACCCGTATGGGAAAAGGTGTGACGCTATGTTATTTTATTATAATGAAGCAATACTCATAGTTTTATCTTGCATAGACATTGTATAATTTATAATATTCTTGTATTCTTTTTTCAGAAAATGGTACCCAACAGCCTGCGCAACAACCAAGAAAAACAGAACCGACTAAAAGACGAGGAGCCTCAGCTTTCAAGGAATCTTATTTTCGAACTAAACTACATAATGCTTATTTGGAAAGGAAATTTATGACACACCGACACAGAATGGACATGGAAAAACATAAAATGGAATTGGAGCTATTGAGTCTCAAATTAAAACAAATGCAGGGTCAAGCTGAAACAACACAATCTGCATCTGAATCTGATGTATCTCAGAACACACGGAAAGTTCAGAACAAAGAATTTGTTGTCAACAAGCATGAATAAAAAATTAAGTATTACTCTGCACAGACTAGGGTTGTAGGATTTTATATTAGATATGCGTATTTATTTTAATGCATTGGTTATGCACAAATATTGTTTCTTAATTGACAAGTTTTTTCCACAATCAATTAAAAAAATCATAATTTATTATGAAATGAAATGAATTATATTTGTTGTGATGCAAACAGATATTTTAATAATTACATGATACAAGAAAGAAAAGTTAAGTTTAAGTTTTGCGTTGTTTATGTTTGTAAACATAGGATAATGTATTCTAGTAGGTTCTACGTAGATTAGTTATGAGTATAAATTATGATTTCCCATGCATCACATACATGATAACTGCAGATCAGTGGGCATGCCTCTGATGTTGAGATGTCAAATCATTTGCAATATGATGATGATGATAATAACATCATGATAATCAGCTTCCATGGGCAATAGTATGTGCCTTTGCCATTCTGTTAGGGAAATGTTTTGACATTATGTTATATTTGTATGGTGTGGTATCGATTGAGTTTGTACATATAGTACATAATGTCGATCTCAATTAAACAATTTTTAATAAGAGAAGTGATTATTTATTATAAAGTCTCGTACATTAAAATTAATTACATTTGTAGGTTCAGGTTCCATATTGTGCTCGAAGGCAATCCTTGGAGGTGCAGGATCAGTCTCTGTCACCTCTTCTGCAAGAATATCATTTCTTTCCATTGCAATATTGTGTAGAACGGCACAAGCCGTAATGATAGCTGGCACTTTTTCTGTTTTAACACCTAGGCCTTTATGAAGGCAGGGGAATCTTCTGTGTAACAGACTGAACATGCCGTCAATAACTGGTCCATATGATCTCATATGTGCTTGATTGTAATGTTCGTCTGCAAGGGTAGATGGTACAGGGACAGGTGTCAGCAAGTAATGTCGACATGGGTATCGGCCATCACCCAGCAAAAACACATTGCCATAATCGCCCCTCTCTAATTCAGCACATAACTCTGATTCCGTAAAAATGCTGCTGTCAGGTGTGGAGCCAGGCCTTGCAACAATATTTCTTATTTTGAGACGGGCATCAGTCACCATCTGCACATTGATGCTGTAGAAACGATGACCGAATTTAAAGGCTTTTGCTATCTGTCCTCCATCCTTTCTTCCTGAAATAAAAGTTTAATTAAATGTAGCTATGAGAAATCCAGATTTGGAGAACTAACACAGCAATAGCCATACAAATTAGGTAGTTATCAATGTACATACCCGGAGACATAACTTTCACATGAGTACAACCAACAACCCCAGTTATATGTGGTATTCCAGCAATCTGATAGAATTCATTTGCAACGTCCCACTGCTCCTGCTGTGTCGGCATAGTTATATGTGTGTCCTTCAACTTAGCCAATGCATCAGCAACTCTATGCATCACACGGTGCACAGTACATTGCCTTACATTGAACTGTGATCCGATGAATTTGTGATAACAGGCAGTTGCAAAGTATCTGGAAAATATATATTTTTTTTAATACTGGTGATAAAGATACCTACAATTAATTTTTTTTTGGGGAGAATCTCCACAGGAGATTTGCAAACATCCATAGCTACTTCATAGGTGGGTACCAAAGAAAAGCATTGCAAGTCCAGAATGACAGTACATTGTATGTTGTAGGAAAACTATTAAGTATTACCATTTAGCTAGAATTTAAGCCTCAATAGCAGCAATATCGTCATTAATACAGAAAGATAACAGGTAGTTACATAGAAATTGTAAAGAAAGTCTCAAGGAATATTACCTTAGTGTGATGAGAATCTGGTCTAAAGGCTGTACGGCTCGTTTCTTATGGTACGTTTTAATGCTATCGTTGATTAACTCAGCTACATGAAGCACTGTTTCCTTATTAACTCGAAAGAGTTTCCGGAATTCTTCATCGTCGTATTTGTCCAGTTCTGTCGGCTTGGGTTTTATTTCTCTAGGAGGGCTAGGGGCTTTGGTGAAGTTAGTAGGGATGAAGTCTTCGTTGTCAGAAAGGTCGTCACCAGAATCGAGGGAAGATAACGAGGACATAGACATTTTTAACAAACAAATGCAATGAAATGCAAAGCAAGAAATCCAGACATTCGCTCGCGGAAAACAAACACAACTTTACACAACACGGGGCGTCGGGCGTCCTGCCTGACAACTCTGACAGCTATACTTTTTTATGCATTTTTTGAAGTTGCCATCTACAGTTATTTTCTGATGTTAATTATTTATTTGCGTTTTGGGGGCTGCCACAAGTGAAATCTAAGCGTGACAGCAGGCAGCAAGCCTCGCCTATATAAACTTAGAATGTAGGTTTCCTCACGATACGTTTCCATCACCGTCCGTATTATAGGTTTTATAATTAATAATTACCTATAAATTGCTTTCGAACGGAGTACGGAGATAGAGATACTTTCTGTGCGTGACACCTGCAGCCTGCAGACTAGCAATGAAAGTTAATTCCTGATGTTTTCTATCATCGTCAGAACGTAAGAACGTCTAGGTATAATATGAATATGAAATACAGTAGGCAGGCACATAGGCACTGCACTGGGATTGGAATCTGTACCTCCTGCGCGAGAAGCAAGAATGAAACCCACTAGACCACGGAGCTCATAAAATAGGTAGGTAAGTACTTTACTAACTAGTCAGGCAGGATTATCAAATTCGCTTCGCTTCGCCCAAATTATCACGAAGATAACTATCTACTAAAAAAGTCAAATAAACATAAATATTTACCTACATACAGACAGGCACATACATTGCTTGTGACTTGTGAGACTGAGACAAATGAGACTCTTTTGCTGAGATAGAACTTGGCTCGGGGCTCGCTAGCTAGAATTTACACTTACCGGTCACGGTTTTTCCCATACGGGGTAGAAACACCAGTTTATTGTATTACTTGATAAACGCCATGTAAATGTGACCCTGAACTCCAAGGGCTGCCTAACTACAAACTACAAGCATGCCATATGAACTTGCCTGAAATGGCCTGAATACGTAGATATGATAGTAAGCAACCAACCCTCCATGTGTTAGCGTGTGGGTTCAATCAATCGACCCACACGAAACTTTTATTCGAACGTGACAATACGCGAAAAAGAATTCTGGAATTATTTCTGTGAATGATAACTTTAACCTTCTAGATTTTGCAACCGTGTGAAAGTTTATAAAGTTTTCTTTTTCCTTTTTTTTCACTGAAAGCCTAAGGAACTTTTATTGAAGAATGATTATGAGTGACCGTTTAGAAGAGGAAATCAAGTTGTTCTGGGAATATATTAAACGGTATGTCTTTATTTAAGAAACCCTTAGATGAGACATCGCTTGGAGTACTTACCTTATCGAATTTGTCACTGTTTCTTTTCCCGCGACACAATGTAGGTATTATTGTGATCCAGAGGTAAAGCATGTGTCTGTCTGTACTGTAAGTTTATGTTTTTTTATGCTTAGAAATTAGTCAGTCTTTATGTTTCACGAAGGACTTTGAATTACTTAACTACACTCTTCACAAAATAAAAGGCCCGATGACAGCGTCCGTGTCACTGACGTAATAATGTTGAATTTAGTTTGGCCCACCGCCTTTTATTTTGTGAAGAGTTTAGGCTCTCTACAAGGTATTAACATTACTCATCTGTACTCCGTATCTTATCAATCCCATAGTTCCCTCCAAGAAACAAGTATTGAGATACCTAAGCCATCATGCTTCGTCATCTCAAGATAAGCCTGTAAGTGAGTCAGTGGCTGGTGTAAAGCACTGTGCCCACTGGTTCGACACGACACAGACAGACACGACAAGTTAAGCAGTCAAACATCCGTTTTTTTTTTCGGAAATACGCTGAAATTCGCGTGCGCTAATGCGCTTCCCGGCTGCGCCTGCGACCTCGATCTATAGCGTTTATTGTTGGATATTTACTGATGCTAAGACCATACGCTTGCACTTGCATCTGAACGTGGTTGTCTGATCACATCTATCTGTGAGATGTTAGAGCGATTAGTGTTTGATGCGATTGAATCTGTAAACCTGATCCATACGCTCGCCAAACTCTACTTCAAGCCGAGCCGTCTCGTGTGGAAGAGAGTTTGATGCTTGGTGAGCGTACTTGCGTAGGCTTGGTACCTAGTGCATGTTACGTCTGTAGAGATGTGGAATTTGCGGCAAGTGGCAAGTCAGCATTGGGCAGCTATACGGTACCTGTTTTGTATGTTCGTACAAGAGGCAGCTATGAAATTAAATTAGGGATCCATTTCAAACGAGCCGGATCAGCAGCAAAGGCAAGGTACCTGTAGAAGGCATCGCGTAGTTACGATGAAAAATCGGTGAAGTGCGAGTCGGACTCTCACACGAAGGGTTCCGCACCATCGTACAAGAAACAAGTGCCAGACAGTTCTACATTATTATCTTCAATATTCATCTAGTTGCTATCCAAAAATTGTCAGGCGTTCATTTGTTTAGGCGGAACCCTAATAAATGACGTAGAGTGCCCATTTCTCACCTCAGCCACAGATTAATAAAGAGGCCTCAGCTCACAATTAGACCTTATTATCAGGGCTATGTATGACGGAAAAATGCTGCCTAAAAAAACTGGAAACGGCGGGTACGTAGGTGAAGGCCTTACATTTACACCTACTGACTAATTCACGAACTAACACAACGATTGACCTGGGCTGGAAGTCGCGTACGGAATTGCGTGACAGTGGCTAATAGCGAGGGCGCAAAACAAACTGTTTTGGCTTATCGACGGTGCCGAGACGCGCCCACCCGCGCTACAAACAAACCAATTTTGCGCTCTCGCTATAGACACTGCCAAACCATACCTGTACGCGACTCGCCACCCAGATAGCCAAATCGATACCTACATTAATATTGGGTCATGGTTGTTGTCAAATTGCTTCCCAAGTAAGACCAAATGGACAACCAGAGTAAATTCCACAACACAGCATATAACATGTCAACTTGTGATGTGACCCAAATATTAGGGCCCTCTTAAGGGTAAACGCTCAACAGCATCGCTACTAACGCGCGTTAGTCGCATTTGCAACGCGCTACAGTGAAGCGATGCCAACGCGCTACTAACGCTCTACAGCATCGCGACACTGTCGATACAGTACCTATGCTGCGCGTTTGCATCGATGTGCAAACGAGCGGCTGTGTCGCTCCTGACCGTGGCGATCGCAGGCATTGCCGTTACTGAATCGAGTTTGCATCGCGACAGAAGCGCAACGGTATCGCGTTTGTATCAAGACTGAATCGTGGTTACGTGGGTACACAGCTAGCGACCGCATCACTACTGCCTCGCTGCAAAAAGTAAACGTATGGTGTTACTGTTATGAAACCGCTGAACCGATTTTATTAAAATATATCTAAGATCCATCGCAATAAAGTAGTAAAAGTAATAAAATCGCAGTAAAGTACCTAGTAGTAAAAGCGCATCAAATTCCGCCACACGCTACAGTGCAACGGACAGACATATACACAGACAGACGCTTCAAACATATTAAACCACTGTTTTTTGTGGCCTTTCCTATGGTGTAACTGCATGTAACATAATGATAAGCGACACTGCTAAACATAGTTAGCAGAGCTTATTCAAAGTGAAATGACGCGCCCCATTCCTTCATTTCAAATGCTTCTGTATGTAAATGCGGTACCTAGTGGGGCGCGTCATTTCAGTTTGGACAAGCTCTACAATGGTAATAGCAGAGTGGCGTGTGTGTTCTTGATTGATTGGTCTTAGAGCTCGTCTAAGCTGAAATGACGCGCCCCACTCCTTGGTTTTGTATTTAAGTACTTGTCATACAAACCCAAGGAGTGGGGCGCGTCATTTCAGCTTAGACGAGCTCTACTCGGGGTCCCTTCACCGATTTATTATTTATCGACACCTCATTTGTAGCATGCTATGAGATATTTGAATTCGGTTGTGAAAATTTAATTTATATATTTATAGCTTCTTTCACACACAAATTGTGCTCGTGACTATCGAATCCTTAAACGGTTGATTGTCATATTAGTCATCATTATGATAGATAAGATAGCTGCTCGTTTTAGGTGCATCTCAAAGTTCTAACTGTACAAGAGAAGTGAATGAATTTCTGTAATACAAGATTCATTCACTTCTCAGCTTTCCAATGATCTTTTGGCGCGCGGTGACAAGTGTTACTAACTCTTGATGACAAATGAGGAATGAAAGGTCTGTGTTGATGACAGGTTTCTTGCACGTGTTAGCATATAAATGCTTTTGTACTAGATATTATATTGAATTAATTAACCATGTTGTAATTAATTATGCATTTACTCAGTGATTTCTGTTGTCGAGATTTCATTTGTTTCGATCAAGCACCTAATTCTCAGTTTCGGGAAATGACGTATCAAAAATACCACTGCTCAAGGTATTTTTGATACAGCCTTTATAAATTACAGAGACGTCCTAAAAATGAAACATCAATGAGAAATCATACCTGGTAATCATAGATTGTATTTATGGCCTTCAGCTATTTTATTTCAGCTTGTGTCATTTGTCATGAGGAGGCGCGGTATCGCGCCGGGAAGTGACGTATGATTTTGACATTGAAATAAATGAGCATAGTCTTAAAATTATAAGGATGTTCTTAAAAATAACGTTTTAATTAGAAATTATGGTTTAAAATACTAGGCGTCATTCTTATGGGCTTTAACTATTTTATTATTGGTGTTTGATCAGGCAAAATGTTTCGGCGCGAACTTTACGCGCCAAGACGGTTCCTCCTTGGGCTGTTTGAAGCATTGGAGGGACAGTCTGGTGGCAAATGTTCTGGTGGAAGGTTGTTCTGGAGATTGACTTGTAAAGGACACGAAAAATAAGATAAGTGTATTATATTTTAATCATATTATATGGTTGTATATTCTGGTGCAAATGGCACAAACCTTTTAGTGAGCTGTAGTGTGTACAATCTTTGGAATTATATCTGTTCGATGTAAGACATAATGTATGAATATGTTTAAAAGAGATCAAAAGATTAATCTGTGTGAGTTTCTTTGCCCTTCTTCTCTCACAGTGGTCCAACGTAGTGAAGTGGCAAGGGGGGGTGAAGTGTTCTAACTCTGGGAATAAGTATTTTAAAATATCTACAGAAAATAAATACCTTTGATTTGAAATTCCTAACTGAGTTTGTTATTATCAAAAAGTTCCATATCGTACATACAATTGGTCTGTATAGCTTGACCAGAACTACCTACTTACTTAGATCAGGACTGATGAAATTAGGAGAAGACATCTTCCGATAACTCAACGATCAGAATGAATCATCATTATAATTGGATATCAATCTCATCATGAATTATATTATTACCTATAGCTAAAGTTAAACATATACCATACAAAACATAGAATAGTCCTCCATTACCTCGGTTAAATTCTATTTCCTGACAGTTTAATTATATTTTCTGACATCGGAAGTGGGGTCGATCTTTCATTGCCCATTATAATTGTATTGTTTTTTCAGCTGAACCCTGTTGCTCCAGCATAGAGACACTTCGGAACGAGTTTTATTGGAGCGACATTCGCCAAGCAGCCAAAGCCGCTGAACCCTGTTGCTGCAGCATAGAGACACTTCGGAACGAGTTTAATTGGAGCGACATTCGCCAAGCAGCCAAAGCCGGTAAGGCCCTACGGGGATCTCCCGTATCGTGGTTAAAACGTAACTGAGTGGCCTTCAGAAAAGACTTTGTAGATGACCCGATGAAGAAAAGTTTTATCTAGTTCAAACTTTGCTAGTACTTACTTACTGTGAATACGCTAGAGAAAAAAATAAGATTATTGCGAAATTGTAAGGTATCATTCACGGAACTTCAAAAATCGAGCTGGCATGTTACTGTCACAAACACAGACATGTTAAATAGCGATTGCGGTGCTAAGCTAATACGTCAGATTGGCCGAACCATCTATAAAAGGTTCAAGAAAGTTTTAACACAATAATTTTATACTTATCTTATCAACTGTGTAGCCATCCTTATTTGATGGTTTCCATTTCATAGGTTTTGATTTTTATTAAAAAGTAATAAGGTTACAAATCGCGGGCCATTTTTACAACTATCCACAGTAAAGTAAAAAGTAAATGTAGCCCATTAATGTCCCCACCGAGGGGCACAGGCCTTCACTCGGATCCGAGTAAGATTGAGCCATACTCCACCACGCTGGCTCAGTGCGGGTTGACTGGTTGATCAGTATATATATCACTATCCACAGATGACTAGTTATACTTTATTACATAAAATAACTGCATACAGACACATTTCTCTAATAAGAGATCTCTCGAGCAAACCTAGGATGGGTTGATCCCGTTTGTCTCCATTCCATTGTTTCGAGAAGCTAAAAGTTTCTTATTTAAAAATTGTCCCGATTGCCTCCATGGCAGCAAAGTACAGTCACGGTCGTTATAATAATACATACATAGCGTCACACCTTTTTCTATACGGGGTGGCTGAGGCACCACTGTGCCCACTTTTTAATGAATATATACATAGATAAGTACTTAGGTATTTATAGTAGAGAAAGATAGTGTTCTTTCAAGCGTTTTACATATATACAAAAATCTACTGAGTTCTCCCATAACCGGTTGTTGATAGGACGGGATTCAAATAGACGTAGTGTTTCTTAGGCTCGATTGAGTGAAGTAAACCGTGAATGAAGATGCCATAGATAATATAGTTGATGCAGCTATATACATATAGTGAAGCCAATTGTTAGCTACAATTTAATCAATTTTGTTTGTTCGAATGGTTTAGAATCAAGTTTTATTTATGTTAAATTTTAATGCAGTGGCTAATGATGTGATCTTGTCACAGAAGTCTGCTTTGGATAATCGTATGTTCTGTTACGACGCGTCATATTGCAGCTGTGACAGGTTGCAACAACTCTGTAAACTTTTAAAGTGGGTACATATTTCCTTCGAGGTTGCGAACTTGGAAGTAGAGTTATAATAATTGTTACATTTTTGGTTTTATAATAACAGATGGTGTGAAAGGATGAAAATAGATTTGTCCACGAAATACAAGCTGTGACAATTTCCAATTTACAATTTACAATTGACAGTTTACAATTGACAACCGACTGACGGGCCTGAATGCCCAGACTTGTGCTATGGACTCTTTTTAAAGAGAGACGCACTATGACTCGGCTTGGGTGCTAGGGACTCTATAGGAGTGACGCACCAAGTTTTGACTGGAAGGTGCTATGGACTCTTTTTCAAGAGTGACGCACTATGACTCGGCTTGGGTGCTAGGGACTCTATAGGAGTGACGCACCAAGTTTTGACTGGAAGGTGCTATGGACTCTTTTGGAGAGTGACGCACCATGACTCGGCTTGGGTGTCTTGGACAAATGTATTATTAATGTATATTAGTTTTTCACCCTAGTAATTAAGTTACTTAAGCTATTGTTCTTTTAGATCAGTTTAGTTTTGTTGTTTCCAACTCTCAGCAACATAAAATAAAATCTGTACCTAGGCCTCCACGACACAGTGTGGAGACCATAAACATAATTTCATAATGTATCTGTTATTTTGGAAATAAACTTTATTTGATTTGATGTACATGGCTTGGGTGCTAGGGACTCGATGGGAGTGACGCACCATGATTTGGCTTGGGTGCTAGGGACTCGATGGGAGTGACGCACCATGACTTGGCTTGGGTGCTAGGGACTCGATGGGAGTGACGCATCAAGTCTTGGACAAATGTACAGGCAGGTGCTGCGGACTCTTTCTAAAGAGTGAGGCACAGAATACAGTGGTAATTTTTTTTATTTTTGTAGTTGCATTGTATGTGTCTCTATTGTGTAGATATTAGTTTCTTGATTCGGTCATTGTCTGATAATGTACCTAATCCCCAATAAATGGCTGTTTGTATATTTTTTTTCTTTCTCATGTACATCGAGAGCGATTGTACAGTCAGTCTGGCCGTGTTAGCATATAAATGCTTTTGTACTAGATATTATATTGAATTAATTAACCATGTTGTAATTAATTATGCATTTACTCAGTGATTTCTGTTGTCGAGATTTCATTTGTTTCGATCAAGCACCTAATTCTCAGTTTCGGGAAATGACGTATCAAAAATACCACTGCTCAAGGTATTTTTGATACAGCCTTTATAAATTACAGAGACGTCCTAAAAATGAAACATCAATGAGAAATCATACCTGGTAATCATAGATTGTATTTATGGCCTTCAGCTATTTTATTTCAGCTTGTGTCATTTGTCATGAGGAGGCGCGGTATCGCGCCGGGAAGTGACGTATGATTTTGACATTGAAATAAATGAGCATAGTCTTAAAATTATAAGGATGTTCTTAAAAATAACGTTTTAATTAGAAATTATGGTTTAAAATACTAGGCGTCATTCTTATGGGCTTTAACTATTTTATTATTGGTGTTTGATCAGGCAAAATGTTTCGGCGCGAACTTTACGCGCCAAGACGGTTCCTCCTTGGGCTGTTTGAAGCATTGGAGGGACAGTCTGGTGGCAAATGTTCTGGTGGAAGGTTGTTCTGGAGATTGACTTGTAAAGGACACGAAAAATAAGATAAGTGTATTATATTTTAATCATATTATATGGTTGTATATTCTGGTGCAAATGGCACAAACCTTTTAGTGAGCTGTAGTGTGTACAATCTTTGGAATTATATCTGTTCGATGTAAGACATAATGTATGAATATGTTTAAAAGAGATCAAAAGATTAATCTGTGTGAGTTTCTTTGCCCTTCTTCTCTCACAGTGGTCCAACGTAGTGAAGTGGCAAGGGGGGGTGAAGTGTTCTAACTCTGGGAATAAGTATTTTAAAATATCTACAGAAAATAAATACCTTTGATTTGAAATTCCTAACTGAGTTTGTTATTATCAAAAAGTTCCATATCGTACATACAATTGGTCTGTATAGCTTGACCAGAACTACCTACTTACTTAGATCAGGACTGATGAAATTAGGAGAAGACATCTTCCGATAACTCAACGATCAGAATGAATCATCATTATAATTGGATATCAATCTCATCATGAATTATATTATTACCTATAGCTAAAGTTAAACATATACCATACAAAACATAGAATAGTCCTCCATTACCTCGGTTAAATTCTATTTCCTGACAGTTTAATTATATTTTCTGACACACGCATTTAGGTCCATTTCGCATTGTGTCCACTTTCGACTTAGAATATTTGAGCAGGGTTTTGTATGGGATATGGACTTGTAAATTTTTGCAGAAAGATGTGCAGAGGATCAAAAACTCGATTCGTCGCATTTGGCCCATTTTGCATTTGGTCCACCGAACGAAATTGATCCGTTTTCGCGAATCGTCCATTTCGCGAAACGTCCTATTCGCATTACGTCAGCTGATATAGTTGCGAATTCCATTAGAGGAAAGGCCGGAAAGTATGAATGAATGAAACCCAATGAACTATTGTAAGCTTAACATGAATTTCGATTCCATTTACATAGCGAGTCCTTGAGTGGTAGTTTGTAAGTATACTATTCTATTTGACCGGCCTCATTATTTTTTCAGTGGTTTAGGGTTTGACTGACTACCGAGGTCGACCGGCCATAAAAACCGTTTAGAATTTCTGTAAAGAGTTATTGTATGCACGCAATCACTTTGTATAGAAATTCGAAAGGAATATGTTTCGGATTTCTGTCAGCTGATAATGTTGATGGCTTTGTTAGATCGTTCAATTCTGTAACTCGGATATCTAGGTATGTAGCCGAATCGCATTAAAATTGATATTTTGATGGGCATTCGCTGATTTCGGAGTGCAATTATTTGACACAACCTGAGAAAAAAAAAACAAATAATGGTCGTCATTAATATTTTTTGCACTGAACATTGTTTAGGTATGTTGCTTTTTTGCTACGAGATTATTTATACTTTATTGCACAAAATAACACATTTACAATGGAAAGTGGAGAACACATGACAAAGGCGAGCTTATCTCTAGCGAGATTTCTTCCCGCAAACCAACAGGGAGATTATTACTTATAGGTTAAATTGGTATTATTACCTACTATTAGTATAATATTATAGTATCTGAGGTATTACATAGTAGGCTCATGACCTAATTTTAATAACCCAAAATAAATTTTGCTAACAGTCTTTGCTCTGAGACTAATAATAATAAGTAACTAGAAGTTCATTTTATATACAAGTACTTACTTTATCTAAAATAAATAGGTTTCCTTCATAGTATGATTGTATGTATAATTTTGATAAATACATATTTGGATTTAAGGACACTTTGGACACTAGGTAGTTTGTCTAATAAATATGGGTACCTGCTAGCTACCCATTGAATGGATTGGACATAAATAATATTGTTGCTGCAATTTGTGTAAGTTTTCCTAAATTTCTTTATCGACGTTCTCCGTCGAATCTTTGAGACAAAAGCATTCAATGGTTTTTGCGCATTCCAAAGCATTGACGAAGTTACCAGTGCTATCGATTAGTAAGGGTCGGATGGTCTCAACTGTCGCGAAACAATGACTAGTGATAAGGGTGGCATACCTTCGCAATAATAAAATAATTAGTATAAATAGGGAGAAGTCCTTGGGACACCCATCAGTGACCATCTGGATACAGTGTCAAGCAGTTCGGACAAAGATTTAAAAGTAAGTTTTTCAAAACTTTGCTCTATCGAAGGAATTAGGTATAAGATTTTATAATGAGTACCTACCTGTGTGTGTATCCTAAGCTTTTAAAAATAAGGAGTACATAGAGTAAACCTAATACTTTTGGTGTGTACATATTTGTCCATGTTTCTACATACACTCGGATTTACCAATAAATCCAAAATCTGATGAGTTTTTCAACTGTACACATATCAATCTTCTGCATTTACTTTAAGTAGGTTATTGGTAACGCCCTGTCAAAACATCTTAGCTTTTTCTGGAATCATTACCCTAAAACCCAAAACTCTACCATTTCAGATGATCAAAACCGCCTCAATCCTGCTAATCATAGCAGCGACATCGCACACCGCGGAGATATCATCATCTTACTCCTTACTCGAGAAGCATGCGGCTTTCAACCCTGACTTAAAGACGGAGGCCATAGAGAACCACAATGTGCTGAAGAAGGAAGTCAAGCCAGAAGTCCATCCAGTCTTCAGGGCGGAAAACGAAGGGCGGGCACGGATAGAGATGGTCAAGCCAGATGGTCCTGTGGTGAAACATGATATGTTGGCTGATCAGCCGGGACAAGGCCCCGATGTTAATAGAATTGTGAGTATTTTACAGTTGTGTTATTTCTGCTAGAGGTTCAAATCCGGAAGCAGAATTCTGCGAGCGTCAAAATCTGAGGTCAAAACGAACTCTTAATAACATTAGAGCTAAAAATCCAACTAGGTACTCTTGCCTTGTTGACATAGGTGACATAGGTATTGTTTTTTTGTGAAGAATTAGTTTACTATCTCGCAAGCTCGCAGGCAACAAATAGCCATTTGATAGACAGATTATGCTAAGTAATCTGTTTCTGATGAAACAAATCACATGCCAATAGAAAGTGTTAAGGTGGGTGTTTGAATTTCAAAATGGTTTTGTTTCTTTTCAGGATAACCTAGCCATTCCCAACTACGCATATGTGCCAGCACCTCCCGAAGTGGCATATCCTGAATACGCGCCGGGATACGGATATGATACTGGATATGCACCTTCAAACAGGTAAAATATTTTCTGCTTCTTTAGCCCTCCCTTTGTTATCTTATTTCTCTTTCATACAAAAGACAGAACTATTATATTGTGCATAGCCCCTGGCCCCTCCTACGCGCGACCCAGTTATATCACATTCGGATACCTTATTTTAAGTTTCATTTCAGGTACTTACTTACCTTTAGTTAGAATAGAGTAATCCTCTAGATTTCTCATGTCGTTTCTTACAACACATTCTTCAACTTGCCCCTTGTTTCAGTTACGATATGTATTCAAACGGCCTCAGTACCTACATGCTTGAACCGGACACTTCTGCTTTCAGTCTGCTATGGAGCCAGGTGCCAGACGCCCGTGTAAGTCAAAGCCGGACTTTCCAGGCTATATACCTCATTCTAGTAGATCTTTCTTTTATATTTTTAGTTATAAGATTAAAAGTTCCTTCAGGCAGTGATTTCAAAAATCGATGATCTTAGTTCTTTCTTTTACCTTCGCTTATTTATGACTAAATGGTTGTGTATTTTTTTCTGATCCTAAACACGTATATAGCCTTGCCAATTGCCACCTATTTTGTGTTTTAATCAAACTTAATATCGTTATTGCATTTAAGTCTGTTGAAAAAACCTCTAATCCTGTGGTGTGATTCTTGCGCATTCACACACACCTATATCGAGTGATTTCGTATGGGAATCACTCGATTTAAGTTTCGATATCCGTATATCGAATGCGCGAGAATCATACGCCAGGGGTATATCGACACCTGTATCGAATGATTTTGTATGGTCATCACTCGATATATCGATGTCCGTGTAACAATTAAGCGAGTATCATACCCAGGGAGCACTTATCCAGGATATATAGGGAGCACTTGGATATATAGTCTCTGATCATACCCCTGCTTTCGAGGCAAACCTGGCTTGAGGAGTTTTTATGTCTCAATAAATTTATTTTTCCACTAAGGCAATCGTCGGCTTCTTCGGTCGGACCATAGCATGGGTTTTCAACAGCATCTTTGTCATCCTCCTCGGCTCTCTCATCACCGTCGGCTTCTGTTCCTACACCAACCTCTGCACCATCGCCTTCCATGGCGTTGGACCCATCCACGAGGAGATGAGGTCCCTCATCACACCAGAGCGACTTGAGAAAATTGGCAACGCCGCAGACTTTGTGAAGACTGCTATTGATAAGTACCAGAAGATTCAGAAGGTTGCTGATGGGGCGAGAAACAGACGCTCTGTATTTTTTTAGGATATTTTTATATAAAGCGCAAAATACGACAGATGTTTTAATAGAATTATGATAGTAGCTGGTAGTAAAGTATTTTTGAAAGGAAAGTAAAGATATTGCAATTTTATTTGGCCTTCCCACTTATTTCCCAGCAAAACATCCGTTTTAAATAACCTATCTATCCTCAATCTTCAGATAGATAGGGTCTGACATTTATAAGTCCCATAGCAAAACTGACAAACCTGTCCCTGGTTATGTGAAAATCATGGATAGATAGGTGATTGAAATGAAAATGGACGTTTTAGGTGTTTAAGGTTTATGGTATGTTATAATATTTTGGGTTCCGATCCTTAAAAGGAAAAAAGGAACCCCTATAGGATCACTTTGTTGTCCGTCCATCCGTCCGTCTGTCTGTCTGTCTGTCTGTCTGTCCGTGTGTCACCACCTTTATATAAAGAACGCGTGCACGTATCAAGCTGAAATTTATATTAATTGTTAAGGTTTGTTTGTATCACAATAATAAAGCTGTGAAAAAATCAACGTTCTAGGTCAACACAATCGAACGATACGACCGTTTATGCTGTAAAATTATTGGATTTTAATAGTAATCGTAATGGACCCAAAACCTATAGGGTGCCTTTTCATGATTGTAGGCCTAAACCTTAGTGCCATATTTCATGATTGTAGGCCTACGGGAAGTACCCTAGAGGTTTTGGGTAATTATGCATGTTATGCTCTTCAAGTGTGATTGAAACCCATGGTGCGTGAGTTCTACTCGCACCTGACAGTTTATTAGAATCGGAAATTTTTCGACTAAAGGGAGTCATCATATAAACTATATCCTTATCAAAAAAAATGCCACATAGTTCACTTCAATTATGTATTTACAATCAATAAATTAAACCTTAAATAATACAGCACTCAATTTATCTAAGCACTCAATTTATCTAATCACATTCACATTTCTAATCCATTTTTGATGTCTCGTTCAGCTTATAATACTTTTCATAGGAATTAGTGAAGAAGTTCTCGATTTCATCCAAGTACGGAACAATGGCTCTGCTGTGTCTTCCGAAGAACGGTTTCTCAATGGTCAAAGTGCAGAAGGGTGTGAGAGCACAGAATCCTATGACTAGACCAGCTCCTACTAGGATGAAGACGCCCTTGGCCAGAATTAACTTGCCCAGGCATAATGCTGTTGAGGCTAACTTTGATGCCACGGCGCCAACAATAGACTGTGAAAGAGAAATAAACTTATGAAGGAAGTAATTAAAGTAATATGTTAAATTCAATGTATAAACGAAGAAATAAAAAACCGGCTACACTTGGATGCTGCAGTTTCTATTAGAATAGTCTATCTGTATTTTGTCATAATACTTACAAGTGGGCTTGGAATGAAGTCCCACACGGAAAGCTCAGACTCAGAGGGGACTTCGACTAATGTGTATTGGTCACTGGGCACTATTTGGTAACTGAAAAGAAAGAGTTTATTATTCACAGTTATCCTAAAGCATTTCCTTTAAAACATAACATAAAACATAATAACACCAATAAAAATTGGGTCAAGAAAGTGATCATTTTCGTAAAACCATGTATTGACATCCAATTTAATGAATATGAATTTACAAACTAGGACCGGACAAATCGGAATACTGTCAATACTTTAGGCAACAATTATCGAAAAATTATGACGAATATCTCCCTCATCGATAGATTCTAGGACTCTTTATCACTCTTCGGTCGTCTCCTTACTATTGAGGATTGTTTTTCCCTTGGCTCCCAATAGGACACTTACTCATAAAGAACGTTAGGTGCTAAACCTGCGATGGCTGGGCTACCCCGAAGTGCCGTTATACTTCTGTGCTCCACTGGATAGCGATAATATTGTGGTCCCGCTGATGCTAACCCAAAAAGGATCATTGAAACGGCAATCTGTACTTGGAACATCTGGAAATAAGTGAACACTTTCAGTGGATATGGTGTTTTTAGACAAGAGCAATATTAATTTCCCATTTTATTAATGTCCCCACTATGTAAGATACGGATACGGTTAAGATTGAGCCATATTTCATCTCATCACGCTGGATCATGGAGGGTGGATAGAGTGGTGTCGGACTAGTAGCCAACCCGACTGTCAGAAGACTCAGAAGTTAATTCAAGCTGCCCTATTAGCTGTGGACTTAAAACTGGCATTTATACTTAGTTCATTACGCAATTCATTCAGAAGTAAGAAGATATTGTTGAAGAAAACCGAAATGGATAATCTTGATTTTTTTACATAAAGAATTAAAACAAACAGTTTTATAAACAATCTGAAACATACCTTTCTGTGTTAGCTGAAGAATGGGGGGCAAGTATCCTCTTATGGACTTGTGACTGGAATGATGACTTTATTTAGAAATGAATAAGTTTAAATAGCAAGCAAAGGATAATTAGCTAAAGGTGTCTTTAGCGATAATTCATTAATGAACTTTTTTGTCAAAGTAATCTTGAGTTCTCCAGGGATGATTCACACTTAATTTTATTTTGTTAATGGCCCCTAATACGATAATCACTATAATCTTATTCACGGGACATGTTTTGTGAATTGTTTAATTCTATATTTTAACCTAAGACCGTTCCTCGTTTGGGTTGGTTGTAATTACAAACAGTGTTAGTTTATTTACGTAACACACTGTTTAGCCAGGTGTGCGTGAGGCAACTGTGTCTATATCAGCCTGTATGAGTGTTATAATGTGATTTTTAGGGTCCCGCTCCTTAAAAGGAAAAAGTAACCCTCGTAGAATCACTTCGTTGTCTGTCTGTCTGTCCATCTGTCCGTCTGGTCTGTCTGTCTGTCCGTTTGTCAAGATCTTATTAATCGGGAAAGCGTAGAGGTATCAAGCTTAAATTTATATCAATTGTTCAAGTCTGGCGGTCCCTTAGATCTGTGAAAAAATCAACCTTCAAGCTAGCTCAACGCAATCAAACGCTATACGACCGTGCTGGAAAATTGTTGGATTTTTATAATAATTGCGCATGGAAACCAAATCCTTCTCTACTTCCCGTCGACCTAGAATCATGTAACTAAATGGAAACATCTGAAAACTGTTTTTTTTTATCTGCAAAAATAAAGAAGTAGATATGTACCTAATTTGGTTTACATGGATGACATCATACTTTTTTTTTAAACCCGTTACACCGTTACGGGGTAACAATCTACAAGTGTGATCGGAACCCTTGGTGCGCGTGTCCTAGTCGCACTTAACAACCCATTCAGCCATTTTCGGTCACAAAATTTCCAAATTAGAATTACTTTTAGTCCAAGATCCGGCGAGGGCTCGACCTTTACCCATCTGTTACTGCGATGTTTTTTTTTATCTTTAGTATGTTAGAAATACATCGCGAGTGGGTTCCCTAATAAAATCCTGGCAAGGCTATCATTAATTAATAAACGGTCAAGTGCAAGTAACACTCATGCACAAAGGGTTCTGATCACACTTGCTACCTCTTAACTGGTGTATCAAGTAGGTAACTAGATAAAAATACAAGTAAGATCATCCATGCAAACAAAGTTACGTCATATCATAACCGGTCGTAGCGTTCGATTGCGTTGACCTAGAAAGTTGATTTGTTTGCAGCAGAGCACCATAGACGTAATTGGTATAAATAGCTTGATATACGTTCAGTGTTCACCTTTTCTCGAAATAGGTCTTTTATTTTTCAATTTTTAATTAATCATTGCCAGGATTTTTTAGGCAACCCACTAATCACTAAATTTGATAAACCAATTTTCATCGCAGTAACAGATAGGTGAAGGTTGAGCCTTCTTCAGATCTTAGACCATTATTACTTGGTAGGAGTAGTCGTCAAGATACGTCAGAGGCCAAGGGCAGCTTCATAACTTCTGACAATCGGGTTGGCCACTGGAGTGCGTCCGGGATTATGATGCGCATGAAGGGTGGCGTGATGGTAGCGATGGTAGCGTTCGAGTCGTTCTATGGTACTGCCAGTATTTTTATTGGCAATACCATGGAACGACAAAATGTCTACCTGTCAAATTAGTTTCCGCCTCTCTCCGCGCGCAGTATGGCAGTGGATGCACTCTAGCCAGATACCACTTCACATACCCGCACCCAGCGTGGTGAAGGATGTTATTGTATACGAGAAATGCTTGTGCTGCTCGGTGGGTACATAATGGGCTACATTATGTACCCACCGAGCAGCACAAGCATTTGATTACTTAAATTAATTACCTAATGCATAAAAGAGTCCATGAAACTTGGTTAACATTAGCGGTGATATGGAGCATGTGTTGATAGTTTGACTCGCACTTGGCTGGTATTTGGTTTTGTTGGTTCTGTGCTCTCATCCATGGATCTTCTAGTTACTACGCATGTATTAGTGGTAGTGGCGCTTACAACACAAAAGCAATAATTTAAACTCTTAACCCTCAATTTACCTGGTAAAACCAAATCACGTAATTTACCTCATGGAATCCATGGGACTCTGTCTTATAAAATCAATGATATTGTAGAAAATAAAAGGATTTAAGTACTTCAAAATAGTTTATTATACTGAGCAACAATGAACTATCAGGCTTTCACATCACATTTTGTTATTAAATATAGTAACAGTCTTGATGAAAATTAAGAAAACTAATAAACGATAATTGAAACAAAAAGTAAACTTTAGAAAAAACCGACTTCCACAAACCCTATTTGATTAGATTGAGTTTAATACAAACTGTAACCCCTTATCCCCCCCCCCCTTGGGGAATTGATTTTGTCAAATCTCATATCAGTGCTACCCCACGCTACTAAGGAACCCCTGTACAAAGTTTCATGGCTCTAGGTCCACCGGTTTAGGCTATGCGTTGCCTGCCCGTCAGCCACGCATTGTATTTGTACCTAGTATTGAGCAGATCTGGTGGCCATATGTGGTCTTCTTCAGCAGTTCCGCATCACAATATTATGCTTACTTACCATGTGCATTTGCACGAGTTATAATGAAAAACACAAAAATCACTATAGGTCTGCCTATAATATTTGAAGAGTTCCCTCGATTTCTCCAGGATTCCATCATCAGATCCTGACCTGGTGGCAATGGGACCAATGGGAAGGTAAACCCTTTCAAACAAAAAAATAATTTTTCAAATCGGTCCATCCGTTTAGGCGCTATCGAGGCACATACATAAAAAAAAAAAAAAAAACATCCGGACGAATTGTAAACCTCCTCCTTTGGGAAGTCGGTTAAAAAAAAATGTTTTCAAAAATAAATGGTAACTTCTGGCTGCTAATGAATTAACGCAAAATGAGAAACTACTTTGTTACTTTGTTAGTGGACAATTGGACATAATTTTGAGCAACTTTCAATATCAAACCGATTTGATAAGAGCAACTTTATTTTTCACTTTCCAGTACATTTTGGCCTCAGTGGGTCAGCTGATTTGTATGGAGAAGTGAAAAATAAAGTTGCTCTGATCAAATCGGTTTCATTATAAAAGTTGCTCAGAATGATGTCCCTAACAAAGTCGTTTCTCATTTTGCGTTAATTCATTTACACCTTGTAGACATCAAGGAATAAACAAAAATTTTATCATAACGACTTTATTTAAATTTGAAATACATACTATTATTTACAAATGACTAACTAATAATTACAATTCAATCACAATTTACATAACAGTAACACTCGGGCCGTTTTGGTTCTGCATAGCGTTGTATTTGTCGAATGCCTTCTGAAGAAACTCTGCCGCCCTGGTCACTCTTTCCGGTGTGGCAATCGCCTGGACTTCTTCCTTCAGTTCAGTGATGTCCAGGGAAGTCAGGTGGCCGAGTTTGCTGCAGAATGGGGTCAGCTTGCAGAAGCCTAGGGCTAGGATACTGCCGAGAGCCAAGGATCCGAGCTTCGGGATGAGGTGGACAATCAGCTTCTTGGCGATAGTGAGGAATTTCTGAAATAATTTGTTATGAATTAGTGTGGCAATTTCTTTAGTAAGATTGAAAAAATTGGGAAACTCAGTTTTACATTCTTACGTTGAAACTGATAATCTAGAGATTTTGATTGTTATAAATTGACAAGATAATAAATGAAAAGCTGATAAATCGAAGGTAGTTACCTGAAATCAGATACAATTAATTGAATGTTTTCTACAAATGTTAATTAAACTTCGTTTACTTCAATATGAATATGGATTCTCACAAGATAAGGGCCAACACGAAACTGAACATAAAGATATAGATGTGTAAGGAAACTCACAGAAACCACTGCAAGTATGAGAGAAACCGGCGAGAAGAGATTGGAGATGAGTGACGTCACTGGTGATAGCAGAGATAGAGAAGACTCTGGAACCTCTTCAACTTCATGTCCCACAGGATAAAAGACGTACTCGTCATCGTAATAACTTTTTTCGGGCACAGCGAACCTTTTCACCAGTGATCCCTGGTACGGGTACGGTAGTGATATTTCCTGGAAGAAAAGAAGTATCTTTTATCATTGAACTTCTTTGTACTGTGTTTCATAATAGCAGATATAAAGTGAGAGAAATATACATCTATACTAAAACATAAATAAAATCTAGCTATACATCAGCATGTAATAGCTAGATTTTATTTATGTTTCACTTACCTGAGATGGTTGGATGTTAAATTGCACTGGGTAGTCATTAGCTTGTGCCACAGCTAAACCAAGCAGAGCAAATCCAAAAACCACTTTGTTCAGCATCTGAAAGAAATCACGTCATGTTATAGTTGAAATTATCCAGAAAGGAGGCGGCACCAGTTCTAAATTACCAAAATACATCACGGTAGGACTTAGTAACAAATAATAAGATAAATTGTTCAAGTAGACTGTGTCAAAGCTTACCTTGAATTTGTTTTATAAGTTAATTCAACTGGTATAATATATCTTGAGCTGTTCAAGCTTCTGATATTATAGTTTGAATGTGACTTACAATCGCTGATCCTACCTTTAAGTAGTTCACAACTCTAATTAACGAATCCTAATTAATAAACTAGATGCCTTTTACAATTATTCAACCCCGTAATGAGGTCTTTTCAATCTGTTGGAATGACGTCACGTTTGTCCTAATGTGTAGATGAGGGAGGGAATATGGAGTCCTCAAATGGTTTCTATTAAACAATGACTAATATGAGACAGTAAAGAATGTTGAGGAAGTTGCATTCATAATTTCTGTATTGCATACAAATAATTGAGAAAACAAAAAGTACCTACATATAGTGTACAAAGGCGAGCGTATCTGTAATAGTGTATCTCGAAATCGTAGCAAGAGGAGGTCAGTAGTTATGTATGACCACAGGGTGCTCATCCCATATCCCATACAAATTAGAATTAGTAACTCTTCGTAAAAAAGAGATGGCGTGAGGAGTATGATTTGTACTTTAAACGCCATGGTTTCAGTTAACATACTTCTTGGTGGCGATAATCTTAGAATAAATCCTATATATCTTAGCGCCACCTCGTGGTATTTGCAATTTTTTGATGGTGCTGCACCAAGCGATAATGGCCTCGAACTAAAGAAGCTTCCGTAGCATCTCAGTTTACGCCGGTGTCATATTTTGTTCTAGGTGGTCTATCTGTATTAGTATAATATTTCTATCTGTGGTATGAATAATGAATGACTTAGCGATTCGAGTAACTGTTCTTTTGCAAAGAAATGATATATACCTACGTACTAGCAATTAGGCTTTACTATATTTGTTGCTTGAGTAACAGGAAGAGAGTATTGGAGATAAAAGAAAAGACATCTCGAAATCAAATCAAATATCAAATCAAATATATTTTATTTCAAAACAGGAAATGTACAGCGAGAGGTATACAGGGTGTAACAGAAAGGGGTGTACAAGCCGAAAGAGGGTTTTTAGGGACATCATTCTGAACAACTTTTACTATGGGACCGACTTGATCAGAGCATCTTTATTTTTCACTCCACCATATAGATCAGCTGAGCGCTAGGCCCGAAACTGAGTTATTAAAAATAAAGTTGCTCTGATCAAGTCAGTCCCATAGTGAAAGTTGTTCAGATTGATGTTTCTAACAACCCTCTTTCGGCTTGTACACCCTTTCTGTTACATACTGTATATTTTTGGTAGGTAGCTAACTTAACCTAACCTTACCGCATATTTAGTCGTATCTGCATACTCAATACTCATACTAAGTAAGTAATGTAACGGTAGTCTGAGTTGCAGAAAAACATAAAGGAGTGACACAGTCATGACTAGAAAATAGAACCAGTAACTTTATATTGTTTTATTCAACATCTATGCCTGATAGAGTATTGCGATTGTGATTAGAACTCCATTTTTAGGGTTCCGATCCTTTAAAGGAAAATAAAATCGGTTAAGTGCGGGTCGGTATCGCACACGAAGGGTACCGTACCATCGTACAACAAATCAAAAGCACTCAAAACAATAAAAAAATAAACAAAAAGAAAATTTAAAAAGTTTATGCCTTCACGAGATTTGAACCGACGACCTCCGGATTGAGAGTCTACATCATACCGGCTAACCACAACCATGTGGGTTGACGCGAAATATGCTATCATATTTAAATGTGTAGTATATGTGTCTATGACATGGTTGCTATGACAATAAATAAACAGTTTCAGTCAAGATCTCCATTTTGAAATGCGTAAGTGTATCTAAACACGTCTCTTGTATCGGGGCCCCCCTTTAATTTGCAATATCTCTCGTATTTCAGTATTTGTGGCTGGTGCGGCAACAGATATACACATTCTGTGAAAATTTCAGCTTTCTAGCTATTACGGTTCGTGCAGACGGACCCGGTGACAGACAGGACGGACGGACGGACGGACGGACGGACGGACAGACGGACAGCGAAGTCTCAGTAATAGGGTCCCGTTTGGCACCCTTCGGGTACGGTACCCTAAAAAGGAACCCCTAAAGGATCACTTTGTTGTCCGTCCGTCCGTTCCGTCCGTCTGTGTGTCAAAACCTTCTACATCACTAACGCGTGGACGTATCAAACTGAAGTGGTCGCTTATAGCTTTAAAAAATCAATCTTCTAGGTCAACGCAATCGATCGCTACGACACCGTTTATGCTGTAAAATTCTTGGATTTTCATAGTCATCGCAATTGACCCAAAACCTATAGGGTAATTCCCGTAGGCGATGTGTAAACATGAAAGGCACAAAACAAGGTATAGCACAAGTAAAGGAAAAAATCTGAAAACTGCAAATTTCTGTCTTTCTACAAAAATATTCAATTCGGTGTACATGCATAAGATTATACCTACTTTAGGTTTTATGTGGACACATAATTTAATTACACATCTTACGCTCTCCAAATGTGAATTTAGATGACAAAACTGCATGGTCTTTACCATCTCAGCGCACAGAAATCCAAAGAGGGGCGATGGACTGAGTCAGTACGTCTCTCCTCGGTGTATTTCCTTAGACTTAAGTAGAAATACATAACATTGTATTTTAGAAATACATAACATTGTATTTTTAAGGCTCTGATATTTTAAAAAGAGGTTTCTTGCCCTTCTTTGCTCCATCCCTAAGCCCACAACTTCCGAACGGGCGGTAGTATACAAAAATATTAATATTATATTGACGTTGACTAAGTAATATGTATGATTTTATGGTCAATAAAAATTTTGAACTGAACTGAACTGAACTGTGATCGGAATCCTTGGTGCGCGAGTCCAACTCGCACTTGACCGTTTCCTAGCCTAACTGTGTCCCACTGCTGGGCCACAGCTGCTGTTGGCTGCCTCTCTCTATTTCGAGCCCGCACATTTATAAATCAAAGCTAGATTGACCCACGCTGATTGTAACTCGTCTAGATCGTCCCTCCATCTCCTTCTGCGCCATCTCCTTCTGTATCGTTCGGTTGTTTTTTCACAGCTTTATGTGACTACAGACCTTAACAATTGATATAAATTTCAGCTTGATACGTCAACGCGTTCTTGATAAAAGTGGTGACACAAGGACAGACAGACAGACGGACGGACAACAAAGTGATCCTATAAGGGTTCCTTTTTTCACAAAAAAATAGTGATTTAGTTGTAGGTTACTTCTTGTTTAGTTGAGCCAGGTGTAATCTTAGTTCATTTAATTTTTATTCTAATTACGTACCGATGTGTCACTCGGAGGTCATTTGCAAACAAATGGAAAGTGCTAATGACCATTTCCTAATCTACAAAAATCCCTTATTGTTGCAATAAATAGATCTACAGTTGTTGAAGATCATTATTAACAATCCAGAGTTTAAATCAGCAACTTTGAATTTACGAAGATCAAGTATTCACCA
The DNA here is from genome assembly GCA_963457715.1 of Argyresthia albistria. Taxonomy (NCBI): domain Eukaryota; kingdom Metazoa; phylum Arthropoda; class Insecta; order Lepidoptera; family Argyresthiidae; genus Argyresthia; species Argyresthia albistria. The sequence continues at coordinate 9,908,204 of OY735258.1, forward strand.
AACACAAGCCAAGGTAAGAAATATTTGATAAAGCATAGTAAGTATACAAGAGTCTACACTACAAGGGCTGTTAGGCTTGTGATGTTCAAGACATTTGTCTAAAAGTTTGACTGAGAATAATAATAATTTTTCTTTCTATGCTTTCTCATCCTATTTATAACAATAAATAAATTATTTTACAGATGCTCCGCACCCTGATTGCCTTGAGCGTGGTCTTTGGACTTATTGTGGCTGATCCCCTTCCGAAGATCTCAGCATCCTCTTCTCAAGTAAGCTTGGCAATTTCGAACTCTAATCATAACAAGAAAATCATTGCTACATACATTCACATTGCTGATCCTACACTCCAATACCTGGTGTCGCGTGAGTACCAGGAACATCGGCAAAATCATTGCTACATACATTCACATTGCTGATCCTACACTCCAATACCTGGTGTCGCGTGAGTACCAGGAACATCGGCAAAATCATTGCTACATACATTCACATTGCTGATCCTACACTCCAATACCTGGTGTCGCGTGAGTACCAGGAACATCGGCAAAATCATTGCTACATACATTCACATTGCTGATCCTACACTCCAATACCTGGTGTCGCGTGAGTACCAGGAACATCGGCAAAATCATTGCTACATACATTCACATTGCTGATCCTACACTCCAATACCTGGTGTCGCGTGAGTACCAGGAACATCGGCAAAATCATTGCTACATACATTCACATTGCTGATCCTACACTCCAATACCTGGTGTCGCGTGAGTACCAGGAACATCGGCAAAATCATTGCTACATACATTCACATTGCTGATCCTACACTCCAATACCTGGTGTCGCGTGAGTACCAGGAACATCGGCAAAATCATTGCTACATACATTCACATTGCTGATCCTACACTCCAATACCTGGTGTCGCGTGAGTACCAGGAACATCGGCAAAATCATTGCTACATACATTCACATTGCTGATCCTACACTCCAATACCTGGTGTCGCGTGAGTACCAGGAACATCGGCAAAATCATTGCTACATACATTCACATTGCTGATCCTACACTCCAATACCTGGTGTCGCGTGAGTACCAGGAACATCGGCAAAATCAAGACTCCCCATTTGGGATTCTTCCCCATTTTGCTACAACCTATATTAATTTTTACAATCAGGATTCTTAACCAAACCATATTTATGAATGATCTTAATTTATTTCGCCAGCAGGATATCGAAAGGTCATTTGGATATGACGGCCATCACTACTCGAACTCGTAAGTATCAAGAAAGTACATTATGATCTTTATTTGCAATGTATACAAAAGTCTGACATAAATATTAATCTTTTTCAGATATGGTTATGAAGAAGCTGCACCTGTCGCTACATCATTGGTTGCTGACGTCTTCACTGCCGTCGTAGGCCACAAAGCAGTAAGTTCTTTGATTGATCAAAGTTTCGTAACAGGAATCTACTTACTTACCCGCCGGGGTTTCAATTGGCCTCCCACCCACCTCAACCTTATCAAGAGTTAGCATAACATTGGCCATCCGCATTTTACAAATATCTATATACCTAAGCAATAAAGAGATATAGATCGTTGATGTATCACTGATTGTTCTTAATTTACATCTGGATCAGTTCTGCATATTTTTGTCAGAGTGGCATTTTTATGGTCTTACAACCCTAGATACCCTTTCCGCAGGTTTCATATCATACGTACTTAATTAGGCATTCCCTTTTGCTCCCAGACCGCGCTCTCCGTCGCTGTCTCCGCAATCGGTTGGCTCGTCTCCAACTCAATCTTCATCATCATCGGCTCGGTCCTGACCCTAGGCTTCTGCAAGCTCACCGGCAAGTGCTCCCTGGACTACCAAGTGTACGAGCCAGTGGCCCACTTCCGGTCTCTGGTCACTCCTGAACGCCTGAAGACCGCTGAAACGTTCCTGGCCAAGGCTGTGGAGAAATACTCTGAGGAGAGAAAGATGGCTAGGAAGTCGAAGAAATATTGAGTATTGGTTGTAATAAACTATTTATTGAAATAAAACTTTTTTTGAAAATTACTTGAGGCATTTAATTTATGTACATAAATTCTACATCGCAGGGCTCCGTGGTTTAGGGGGTTCTACGCTTGCTTCTCACGCAGGAGATGTACATTATCGAACGCTCCGTATTTCGAATTTTCAATAACTTATCTATCTGCTCATAGATAGGTTCATGGTTCAAGTATTGTAGAACAAAATCGTTTCTTGTTGTACAATTGTACATACTGCGTACTACCAGTGGTCCTGCGAAGTCTAATAATACTAGAGAACAGTAAACTATACACTTGCAGTGGAAAACTACCACTAACTATTTACGCAGAAGGTGTAATTTACAATTTATGTGTCCACTTGGCTAGTCACTTAACGAAGCCTGTAATTTTGAAATTGCAGTACCTTTTGTTTTTCATTAGTATGGTTATATACCGGAAAACACTTTTCAGTCGTCATGTTTAAAATTTTCGCGGACCGTAACCGATTTTGAATGTAAGAAATTAGAATGCTTGAGAAGTCGTGTCAATTTGCAGATAGTAATTTATAATTGCAATGTGACGCGAATTCATATAGAAGTCAAAATGTTATAATTATTCTGGCCGCTCTGAGAGAATGCGATCCTGACACATGCGTAAGATAGTGTGAACAGTAGCGCGGGACAGACACGGACATTATACATGGCCACACTATAGGTGCGTTAATTGGAGGAGCAAGCGAGACGGAAATTCTAATGTCTCGCTTACTCCCATGTATGTGTGCAAAAACAGTCTTAATGTGACTCTATCCAACCAGTGGAAGTTTTATACCTCAGCGGCAGCGATGTACCTCATTTGCTTTTACCCCCAATCGCAGGTAGACAGACATTTTATTCATTTTCAACCGACTTCAAAAAAAGGAGGAGGTTCTCAATTCGACCCGTATGTTTTTTTTTTTTTTTTCTATGTTTGTTACGCGATTGCTCCGCCAATTATGAACCGATTTGAACAAATCTTTTTTCGGCGTATAGGTAATACCTCAAGGGTGGTCCCATTGACACCAGGTCAGGATCTGATGATGGGATCCTGGAGAAATCGAGAGAACTCTTCAAATATTATAGGCACACCTATAGTGATTTTTGTGTTTTCCATAATAACTCGTGCAAATGCACATGGTAAGCATAATATTGTGATGCGGAACTGCTGATGAAGACCACATATGGCCACCAGATCTGCTCAATACTAGGTACAAATACAATGCGTGGCTGACGGGCAGGCAACGCATAGCCTAAACCGGTGGACCTAGAGCCATGAAACTTTGTACAGGGGTTCCTTAGTCGCGTGGGGTAGCACTGATATAGCATTTGACAAAATTAATTCCCCAAGGGAGGGGGGGATAAGGGGTTACAGTTAGTATTAAACTCAATCTAATCAAATAGGGTTTGTGGAAGTCGGTTTTTTCTAAAGTTTACTTTTTGTTTCAATTATAGACATCATGTTTCATAGAGCCACTACACAATCGATATCTAAATAGAAATAGTGTAAGTTTTTTTTTTAAACCACAGGTTTCGAATCCCGTGTGCTGAGTACACGTTTTTTTAAATGTGTAAATGCAGTTTTTCTTCGTATTAAAATCTGTGACATGGTTCATAAGAACAGATCTTCGTAGTCTTATATTTTCAGACTTTCCTATACTGACCAATTTAAATGAGACACTCTGTATACCTTTCGCCAGTTCTTACAAAGTTGCGCTTTCTGATACAAGGATATTCTTATTAGGTACTATAAGAATATCCTTGTATTCAAAACGACGATTAATTTTCATAATATGTATAGAAAAACGTTCCCCAAATGCTATCGTATTTAGTTTAAACAGGGTGTTTAACAGAAAGGTGTAGCCAGGATGTCCCTATGAAACAGATTTGATCATAGCAATTTTATTGTTCACTTCTCCATATGCTGATCGAGCGGCACGAAACGTATGAGGAAGTAAAAATAAAGTTGCTCTGATCAAATCATAGTTAAAGTTGTACAGAATGATGTCCCTAACAACCTCTTAAAATGACTTGGTGACTTCACCCAAATTGAAACATAACATAATCATAAATTCTTTATTTTATTCAATAGTTATGTAACTAATCCTGTTCAATAAATTACAATAAATACGGTCATCAATTTACACAAACATTAATTTCGTTCAGCATTTAACACTTAATTATTAATGTCACTTTCAAAGAACCTAGCCGCCTTTCTCCATGTCTGCTCAGCTTGTTCCAAGTAAGGGTAATAATATTGCTCTTCAGTGACGTCATGGAAGGGTCCGCATTTCCCAGTCACCTTGCAGAATCCGAACATCAACACTGCCCCGATTACCATGGAGGTTGTATGTTTTAGTACCCAGAATACACTGTGCGCCAATAGAGCTAGCGCGGCCTGTGAAAAAAGAAAAATAAAGGTTTAGAAACGTACTGGCCATTAAAAGGTAAAAAAAAAAAAAAGAGTAGGTAGAGTACCCAGAACAAAGTTTTGTTTTTAAATAGGGGACGAGAGATTAGAGGAGAGTGCTATGACGTTAACAAGTTTTGAGTCATTTCTCGTCTCCTATTTAAAAAAAAACTTTGTTCTGGTCAGTACTCTGCCTAGTGCTGGCAAGAACAAAGTTTATTTTTTAAATAGGAGACGAGAGATTAGAGGATAGTGCTATGACGTTAAGTTTTGAGATGAGATACCTACCAGTTTCAATCCAACAATAGAATATGTGGAAGTGAACACGAAATAGAGAACTTTTCCCAGTTTGAATATTGCGGTACCGATGAGTCTGTGAAAATAAAAATAAAAAATTTAGCCATTATGCCGGTTCACTTGAACAAAAAACAAATGCATTGGTTATTTATTACTTTTATATATATGCACGAAATCAATTTTAAGCATATCCTTAGAATTAGAAACCAATGACAATCCTATGAGATTCTCGCCAATAAATTAGTTAAGTGATAACTTTATTTCAAAATAGTTTCGTGCAACCCTAGGTTATTCAGTTAGATACTTACGCAGTGCTTAGCGGCAGTAGCTTTGGCTGTCTTTGTTGAAGTGGGAATGACACTGGGTCCACAGATTTCTGAAAAATAAAGTGCAATGGTTTATCAATCACAAACCTAGACATAAGAGATATATTTCAACGTCAGTCACCTGAGTAATACACGGGTGTGTATGAGTATTTAGTCAACAGCTATTTACAATACAAGGCACTATATTGTTTTTATTTAAACTCCTGAGTACATCTGTTGTTCACAATAAATAAATTCTAATTACGAGTCACGAATCACCAAATGGGATCTGCAAAATATTGCAATATTGAAATATCTAGAAGAGTTCAAGTTCAAGTTCAATTTTTTTTATTGACCATAAAATCATACAATTACTTAGTCAACGTCAATATAATTTTAATATTTTTGTATATACTACCGCCCGTTCGGAAGTTGTGGGCTTAGGGATGGAGCAACACTTCAAAAACATGTCTTTTCTTCGGGGGTTGAAAATAACAAAGAAGACGACAGAATGGTTGTGGTATTATAGTAAAACAAAACGTATACTTACATTGATGTCATGATTAATGTAGTGGCAATGTGCTACAGCGAGACTGATTAGGAGGATTCCGAAGACTACCAACTTGGATGCCATCTGAAAAATACACAAACATTGAAATAAATAACAATAAGACTCTACATGATAATGTTAGATCCCTGATTTTAAATTCAGCAATGATAGTTTGTACAGTTGCTATTAAAATTATATGCAAACACCATAGAAAAAATCCTGAAAAATAATATATGAGATAACTAGATCCCAAAAATTAACTAAGTAAGTTTTCTGTACCTATGTCTTTCTTGTGTTTTACAATAAAGAAATAACGAAACTCACCTCTAATAGTTTTTGTTACTCTTGGACAGAAGTTATATGTATCGATGTGTACCGATTGATCTTCACAAGTAGATTGATTTGAAATATTGAATATAACCTTTTTATAAGTCCTTCTTCCCTAATCCAACCTCATTAGGATAACTTGATACGAAATGGCTTTTGTTTTCAAATGAGTTTTACTGCGTAGTTTGCAGTACTTTCCATCTTCTTAATTTACTAATTAGGAATTAAGTATAATGACCAGTGTGAGTAAGTCCGTCATGTATGTTACCTATTTAGTTTTGAGTTAATCATTTTGGGGATTTTGATCAAATGTCGTTAAAGAAAGTATATTAACTTGTGATTTTATGATTTAGTTATCATTATCAGATGTGCTATCAAACAGTTTTACATTAGAATCCCAAGCAAGAACAACATAAAGGTATGTGAAGCTTACTTAACTGTAAGTTATATATGTGTTAATTCACGATAAGTCATATCGTGACATATAAGCCCACTTTTGTAATTTTAAGAGAATACCGCAGCGTACATACTTAATTATTATCTTAATGTCACCTTAGATAGGTACCCAATTTACTTTTCTTTCATGTTGATTTATCAAGATTCTAAAGCACTATCAGAATAAGACGATGCTTCATTATCACAGATTACAAATGCTCCATGAAAAATTGTTTATTCTTTACAATAAATTATTATTTTACAACTTAACCTACTAATTAATACAAAACTCTTAAACTAAACTAAATAAAAAATGTCTATAAGGTCACCGCCACCGTCGAGTGGCAGGGTGCCCAACAACTCTTGCTTCCCTTATGAAAAATCCCTTAAGAACTGCATGATATTTAGTATAATGCCTTGTTTAATTTTCTTTTTAGATGTTCCGAGTATTATTCGTTGTGTTGGTAGCAGTTGCCACGTGCCTTGTTCAAGGAAGTCACGTAGGCCTTCAGAAATCGACAGATTACTCTACTATTGACCCTGTAAGTACTGTGCTTTATACTATAGAGTATGGATAAAACAATTTAAACCTAGGTTTAAATTTAGGTACCTACCTACATATATTTTTTGTCTTTGAGTATGAGCGTCTTGAGTCGAACACAAAGTTTTTTTTCAATAAAAGTCTCGAGAATAGAATTGCCAAACACTCCCTTTCTCGTGTTAAATATCTTTTCTTCCAATTGATATGGTTTTTTTTTTCAGGACACATCATACACGGTGACAAATTCACAGGAAGACGTTCAGTATGTTACCGAAAATGATGATGAAAACCAAACATTCTCACTATCTATAAGCGAGGTTTGTCATCCATTCAGTTAATCACTCTTTAATTCTTGGTCAAGCAAGATAGCACTAGTATTTCGCTGAGTTACCCTGACTCACTGAAAAAAAATATTTTTTTCAAATTCTTAATATCAGAAACATCATATGAGATTCTCGCCCTTGAATCAGTAAGGTGACAACCTCAAAATTCAAAATCTGATTTATGCACGACCAACTCTAGCCTGGAAACTATTGGATACACTATTATCTACTTATTACCTGCATCATATCAGGCTATCGTATTCAACCGTTTTTTCCTATCTAGCATGTAAGCTATTTTAACCCTTTTATTTTATCACCATCTAAAAACTTTTTAAGGTTTAAATTTTAATACATATATCAATAACTATAATTTACCATTATTTTTCCAGGAGGTGGTCTCCTTAGCCAAAAACTACATCTTCCAGCTTGCTTCAAAAGCAGCAGCAGTTATCTTTGGTAGCATCGCCGCGTTCGCCCTGTGTAAGCTGACCCCTATCTGTTCTATCATCACGAAGAAATGCAGCAGCGTAAAGGAGTTTCGTACACTGGTCACTCCTGATTACCTGAGTTTTGCTTCGAACCTTTTGATCAAAGCTCTTGATGTGTACACCAACTTGAATAGTCTTAAGAATGATTAGTGTTTGTTTATTGTGGTGATTATTTATGATGTTTATCTGGAAATAAAATGTTGAATGATAACTTATCAGTTTTACCTTTTTGATTTGGTAAGGAAGTACGTGTCAATAGTATTACATTAAGCTTTGTAGAGAAGTTGGGAGGTAGCAAATACCACTACATACTCAAACACACACACACACCCTCGCACACAACACAATACAACTACTTACCACATCCACACACAATCACTGTTTTTTGATACATTTCTTGTTGTTGTTGCTCTTTTAGCTCAACTAGGTAAATAACCGTCACTTAATTATTTTAAACTGTATGCATAGTGAAATCCGTAATTGGCCTTAATTTAAGTTCGTGGACGACTAGCTGTAAGAATGGCTGTGTGATTTTTGTTCATTAATAAAAATAAAAAAATCGCTTCATGATACGAAACAAATGTATACGGAGCTAATTATATAACTATATAGTACAATTAGGACAAAATTTCAGATCAGAAACTCCAAAATAATATAGAATCAGCAACGAAACTAAAAATAGCAGTCGAAGATGAACTGAAAGAGAAAGTAACTCTCCATATTTCCCAGAAAAAATAAACCTATGAATCGTTAATGATAAATACAATTACACTGACCTGCAAGTACCCGGCTAATCGCCGGTTTTACGACTGCAGTCATTGCCATTTTATCAGCAACTTCGCATGATCCGTATAATAACAAACGCAAATTCACTTTGTGCAATGTCTTTGATGTCCTTATCAGGGTAGTGGTTGAGTTGTTTTAATTAAACAGATTCGTCACTTATCAAGATTTCTTATCTATGAACGCTGAACAGACTAAACATTCACACAAGTGCCGGGCTTAACGGTACACCTGTGTGTGTATAGAAAACTAATTTTGAAACGTACGAAACTCTGATTTGAGTTTAAATAAAATCTGTGTCGTTGTTGTAATGTAAGTACTGATATTTATACGGTTCAATTAATTATTGCGAGAAATCAGACGTTTGTAAGTTTAGCGCAGCGTACTAAGTATCTAGATATTTACGTTTAGCCTGCATAAGCAACAGAGTCCGCATCAATCATTGCTTTTTCTTCTGACCTTGAAACAAAATGTTTTTCTTTGCAGCTCAAGCAATTCCACCGTTTTGAATTAAAAGTTTGTAACCTTCGAGAAAAAATTCAACCATCAAAATGGGCAACTCAAAAAGCAAGAAACTGAACATCAGCAATTTGAACACACAGAAGCCGGAAACGAACAGAGAAAGACTGCACTCTATCAAAACGGAAATTGCTGAGCCCGTAGGGATGGATAATCAGGTCACCGTCAACAGTTGGTTGAACGATAAGAAAGTTGGTGAACTAAGCCAAGAAGGCGATAATGCAAGCAACGCATCTACTGTTGAGGTGTTGGACCATAAGTGAAAAGTTACTGAAGTGTTACTGTAGGCGGATATTTTCATAATTTAGCAATCACCTCAGGTCCAAGCGGTTGGTAAATATAAACGCATTTATCCGGGAGTGTATAGTGATATCAGCATCTTTGAAAACAACATTATTTGGTTTCACGTTCGTTCGCAGCTCTATGAAAACACAGAAAATTATGTCTTACACATAGGGATAATCATAATCATTGGGATATATCCAATTTACTGATGTAGAACATGATATAAGTAGACAGTCAAATGGTATAAGTATTCTTTGAATGATCTGTGAAATACTATAGCTACTGAAATTATATGCCAATAATTATATGAAAATAAAGAAATGCGCATTTGTTAGCAATAATTTGAGCATTTCTATTTAAACCGATTGTTGTTTTTGTTTCAAAATGATGTTTAGTCATTACATTTTCAGAATGCAATTTTTTACGATAAATACTGAGTTTACTTGTGAAAATTAATTACCCAGTTAGTTCTGTTCAGTCAATTTCTATTCATTGTAGGGTCAATTTTGCATGTCAGCATAAGTACTATTGCACAACGATTTATATTTACTCATAGTCACGCTATTATCGCTGAAAGGGATTTCATGTACTGTCAATGGCATATTGTGGCATATGTACTGTACTTATTTTGAAAATAATATAGTTTGTGATTTCCTCTATCTAAGCCCAATGCTTAAAGGTTATTGATTCGATGCAAAGCAGTTGCGGTCTTTTATCTTATGTTGAGGACTATATTTCCTTTGACCGAGATCGTATACGGCCTCTATACAATCTTGTTTTCTAACGACCTTTTTGGTACTTGAGAGACGTTTGCTGGAGGGCGCTAGTTATACGCAACTTAACGCAACAAACCTGTCATCAAGCGTTAGTTCCACCTGTCGTCACCTCGTACCAAAAGATCGTTGGAAAGCTGTAACTCCATATCCTCTATTTGTAAACAAATACTTAAGGGCAGCGTTTTGTTTTTAAAGTTATCGATTGAACAGTCACTTCTAGAATGCCGCCATTCGTTCAATCCAACATTAATCAAAAGCATATAACTTAGCTTCCACTTAAACAAATCGAGTTGGTTAATAAGTGGTCTTATTTACGACGTGACTTGCGTCTTCTCCTAATAGCTACTTTAGGTAGTACCCTATCTATCATTGGCTTTGTGAGTGTCACCCTAGTTACTATGACTACCTGCTACCATAACAATCAAGCCAGTATATCATGTACTGTACAGCGTAGCTTACGATTCTTCATAAATAACTTATCACATCAATATTCTTCAGTACTTCTGTGTCAATAGATATCTGTGTATGTGTGGGAGTTTTTTTTGTGGTTTTAAGCTTCAAAGTCTTACGTTAGGACAAAGGTAGAACCTTACTGATCAAGTTGATTCTGCATCTATCTGTTGTACCTATACCTAGTGGTCGGTTGAATCATAGGTTTTTGGTCAAAATTGCATTTTAGATCATTATCAAGCTGGGGCAATGTATGGACAAATCTGTTATAGAAAAGATTCAGTCAGCACAGTGAGTTTCTGAAGGGAAATATTGTAGTGTTTTGTTTTATTTCATTTTGTTTTTGCTGTAGCTTTTTGCGCTTTTGTTCCGTGTTGTTCCCAAAATGAAGGGCTTGATTTTGACAATAGTTTTTGTTGCAAACTTGGCATGGTAAGTAGTGTTATTTCTAAAATTGGTGGCGGGTAAAATAGAGCTTGTAAAATTGAGCTGGCCTCTCGTACTCGAAGATTTTGTTTGGCCTCTTTCAACTATTTTAGAAAATCACCTTGTAGTCTTACAGTGCTATTGAAAGAGTAATTCTAAACTATTTTAATTTTGACAAACACTTGATTAGCAATATTAAAAAAAATATATATGTAAATATTCAATTTGCTCCTGTTCAGCTTAACATAGCGTCATGCCTTTTCCCATACGGGGTGCAGAGGCACAACTGTGCCCCCTTGTACCCCTCCATTTTGCGTGACAGGCGGCTAGCCCATCGCCGCAGCATAATGAAGGTGCTCTGATCAGGTTAATAGTAAATGATGAATGATGTCCCTAATAACACCTTGAAACCTACTACAGCTTCATGTTACACCCTGTTGTATAGAGATGGAGTATCACATTACAGTGTTAGGCAAATGCTTCCGCGTTTTAGGGCATGTCTATGAGATTCGAAAATCAACAAAAGGAAAAATTATTTCAAATACAATGCAAGCCCTTTTTTCATCCGCAGCAACGCCGCAGCCAGATCTAAGACCAGCAAAATGCCAGCGGACCGCATCAAGTTATACCACCTACCCCCCTCTCCCCCCTGCCGGGCGGTGAGGATGTTGGCGATGGCATTGAACCTGGAGCTGGAGCTGGTGATGACCAACCTCATGGAGGGTGAGCACCTGAAGCCGGAGTTCCTGAAGGTAAGTTGTCATAATGGCTGGCTGGCTGCGACCAAATAAGCTGTATGGATAAAAAAGTATACAAACAATGTTCAATATCGAACGTCATGAAGAATTTCCCTCGAATGACAGTGGATACTTATTTTAATAATGGCTTTTATTTCTATTTCTTCTTCTATTTTTTTTGTCTCTGAACTATGTACTTTAAGTTGGCAGTCAGCTCTCCAGTTTCGTTCATACTCTGATGTTGTACACAGACAGACAAGATTTCCTCCTTATGCTATTCTTCCTGATGCTCCGTATTTTACATGTTGTACAGAACGGGGCCATTGTTTTGACACGTCGGGACAGGACCCGAGGTGCCACGAGTATGATAGTCGGCATTTGACTTAGCGAGAGAGAGAGAGAGAGAGAGACGAGACCCGACGTGCCAAAACAATGGCCCCGTACTGTATTTATAGATTCCTCTACTATCTTATCTGAAATTCTCTATACGGGAACCCTATTCTATCTAACTAAGGGTATTACGGCAGATGAGATCGATGGTCGAAGATTTTTGTATCTGATTTAGTATGTACTGGATATCTCTTGTGACACTTTATCTGTTTTAGCAAAACGAGGCATTTGCGGTAAGTTAGTAGCTAGTTAGTAGAAGCGGATACATTTTTATGTCTAGTATATACTTCTAAGATCTTTACAGTTTGTCAACAACAGAAGTTTGTTTATCTATCTCTTGTGTTTGATATTCCGTGCCTCACTGTTGACTGTTATGTATGATGCACTGGTCGACTGAAAATACATACATTACTTGTGTTTATAGATGAATCCACAACATACTTTGCCAACAATTGATGACAATGGATTCATACTGTGGGAAAGGTTCGTAAACTTACTATACATTTCTAAACTGATTGCTTATCTATAGGTAAGTACGAGTCGGTACCTATTCAGTTAAATTCTGAGGACCTTAAAACTAACTAACTACTAACTAACTAACTAACTAACTAACTAACTAACAACTTAAATAAGACAGATATCTTAAAATCAGACCGCTTGCCCTATTCAAAATGATTTAGGCAAGAGTATAATAGGTTATGACTCCATGTAGATTTTGCTTGTAATGCTAAAATCATGGTAGAAATGCGACAAACATATTTAGATATAACTATACATATTTCTTGAGAGTACAAGTAAATTTACCAATAGATCCTACCTAACGTCTACGGTAGTCTAAATAAAATGTAGCATAGCAGTCATGAATAAGACTTAAACTTCCTCGAGTTGCAATAGCAGTATTAGGATATTGTAACTTTTCCCTTGCTATTTCTCATTGCAAAGCCGCGAAGACATGTGTGTATGTGTGTATGTGTGTATGTATGTATGTAGTTCTTTAGATATGTTTATTTCATCTCCCAGCCGTGCCATAATGGCGTACCTGGTAAATGCATACGGCCGAGACGACTCCCTGTACCCGAAGAACCCACGACTGAGAGCCGTCGTAGATCAGAGACTGAATTTTGACATCGGGACCTTATATGCTAGATATATCGCTTATTACGTAAGTCCCTCAACACTTTCATAAACCACTAATCATTCCAAATCAGAATTTACACACAGTATCATTTTCTTAGTAATCCCTAATTAATCAATAAACTACTCTGAGCATGGCGGTTAGTCAGAGACCTCGTCTCTTCAGTGCTAATTCTTACCGTGCCAAACCTGGCCAAGATCGTCTGGCTATACTTTTTGCATCATCGGACGGTCAGTCTTTAGAAAATAACTATTAGGCCATTCTCCCATAATTTCTGCGTTATTTACTTAATATTTTTACGTTTCTCCAGGCACCAGTGCTATTCTTTGGCCAAGAGAAGGACGAGGAGAAGCAGAAGAAGCTCGATGAAGCTATTCGTTGGTTCAACTCGATGCTGGAGGGCCGGACATTTAGTGCTGGCGAGAATCTGACCATCGCTGATATCACCATCATAGTCACGTTTAGCACCCTTGAGGTAAAATACTTGGAATAGTCAGAAGTTTTCAATATTTTCTATATAAAAACAGGGGGATTGCCACAACTTATTGAGCTAATCAGATTTCTCGAGCCATTATTTAGATTGATTGGCCATTGATTTGCCATTGACATGCAAAATTGATAATGTGTTATATTACTGGCTAAACTCTGGCATAACTGCATCTTTGCTAAACACCTTAACCCCTGCACTCTCAGAAGCACACCGATCGCGTTCGAACGACCGAACAATTTCGAACTATTGTTATATAAGATTTGTCGGCGAACCAGTTACGGAATAACTCATATTGAATTTAAAAAACTTTCCAGGCCCTGGAGTACGACTTCAGTGAATACGAGAACGTTCAAAAATGGTACGAGAGGACGAAAAAAGCCCTTGAGCCTTACGGCTATAAGGAGATTGACGAAGTAGGAGCGCAGATGCTTGGATCATTTTTGAAAAAGGATTAACTTTATTTAGTCTCAACCGCAGCACAACAACGATTGAATTGTTGCTCGATGCTCAACAAGATGTGTTTATTAAACTAGGTGGTAAAGTTCTGTTCTAGCCCTGATTTTGGAATTAGCATTTGCACCAATAAAAGGTTGTAGAGATAAGAAATAGTTAGAATCTATTGTTACATTAAAAAGTTTTTTTTAAACAATCGTTTCTTTACTTTTTATTTAGAAATTGTTTTAAAATAAAAGTAAGATAAGTTAAGAAAATACTGTTTTCCCAATATGAATTGGAAACCCAAAGTAGAATTTCAGGGATCTCTCAAAGAATCTGGGTGTTTATACCATAGAGTAACTTATTGGTTTATACTTCAGAGTACCTATTGAAGTCAGTGTGCTGCTCTATTAAAGTTACAAATTATGTGCTATGATTTACATTACAGGTACTGAATGTAATGAAACTCGCATGTCCCATCTAACACATAAGTGCACAGATAATACCGGAAATACTAAACAGACTGAAGGACCATCATCATAATTTTCATTTCGTACGGCGTAGTTCCGCTTCGTTATATATAATTTTTACCATGGATGCGGTCTAGTTCTGCTATGTCTAGGTCTGTGAGGGGTTGTGATTATATTTCAGCATGGTAGAAAATCATTCATAAGTAGTTCAAGGACTAATATTATATCTTACTTGCGTGGTTGAATTTCTGGTAAAATTACATAAACTGTTTTGGGGACTTCTGTGTCGAAAAGTGCTGATCCGGGTTTTGAAAATGGAATATTTTGTATACATTATTGTTTTAGTAACGATTTTGGCTCGGTGAGTAATCTCTGTTCCTTGTTAAACAATTAAGTAGCTAATGATCGTTTTAATTAATACTCCACCTGTTCGAAAAGATACCCACAATACAATAAAATTAATGCTGTAACAAAACAGTCATTAAGTTAAAAATAATAGTTTATTAAATAAAACTTTTTGTTACCTTTATTTCATGTCCTCCAGAAAACATAACGAATTCAAGGCCGAATGCAAGTGCCGCTAAAACGTACTAGAGCTAGAGCTGCAATTTTCATAAAACATTTCCTTCCATTGAAATGTGATACATTTCTGTAACCATCAAACTTTATTTACCTATTGTGCATATAGTGGAGATCAGTCTAGAACAAAAATACTTTTTTTTGTGTACTTTGTAAAAGAATCCTGTTTTTTTTTACCACATTAGTACGTGTGCCAAGGTCTGGGCAGAACATCCACTAGGAGTCTTAAATCTATTAAAATAATTTCAGCAACGCCGAAGCGCGATGCTCATGTGATGGTTCAGTCTCTGCGCCCGAGAGAGCTATCAAGATGTACCACTTCCCCCCCTCACCCCCCTGCCGGGCAGTCAGGATGCTGGCTCAGGTCATGAATCTAGAGTTAGACCTGGTGATGACTAATATCATGGAAGGAGAGCATCTGAAGCCGGAATTTATCCAAGTATGTAGTTGAATTCATGGTGTTTCCTGTTTAGGTGAAGCTGGTAGATGGTGCTAATATTATGCGAAGTGTAACATATTAGGGGATTGTTAGGAACAGAGAGGGCCGACGGCAAATGGACGAAGGCGGTGGGTGACAGAATGGTGGCCCAAGGGATGCGCGTAGACCGAGAGGCAGACCACTCGCCCGTTGGTCGGACGACATCGACAAAATTACTGGGTAATAGTGGATCAGGGTTGCTATAGGATTGCAACCAATGGCCTTTACTCAAAAGCGGGTGCTGGAGGCTTGATAGATAGATAGATAGGGATAGGGATTTAAAACTTTGCTCCTCTATACAAACCAGCTGACCGCCCTCTCCAAAAATTAATGAAGTACACTAGTTATTACTTGTCTTTGCCGGTCACGTCAATACCTCAGACAGAATTCACAATACAGAATATCTTGAACGTTCAGATGATGGCAGATTAATAGCAAAATATTTTTTACCTTTCATAAATATTTCTCCAGATGAACCCACAACATACCATACCAACAATGGACGATAAGGGATTTATACTCTGGGAAAGGTAAGCAAAATACTACAATTACTATAAATTAATAAATCTCGTTTTACTTCAATAATTTACGTACGTAATTTACTTGGACCTAGCAGAGTATTGTGACCTTCACCATCATCATCAGTCCTTGCGCCATCATCATTTTCTACCTAAGCATAAAGTTCACTACCGGCTCCTTTCATGTGTATGTTTCAGTCGTGCCATCATGGCCTACCTGGTGAACGCTTACGGCCAAGATGACAAATTATACCCTAGTGAACCCAAGCAACGAGCTCTGGTAGACCAGCGGCTGAACTTTGACCAAGGAACCCTGTTCGCCAGATACTTGGCATATTACGTATGTTAATATTTATCATATTATAACTTTTTATCTGGACAAAGCATTATGCCTTTATGCCTTAAGGTCAATAAAATTCAGCCGTAGAACAAATATTTTACTAACTAAATCATAATTAAAAGTCTACTTTAAAATTATTGTTATCCTCAGAATCCAATGTACTTCCAAAACGGAAAGGATGACTCCAAAATGAACAAGATCGTAGAAGCCATCGGTTGGTTCAATTCCATGCTGCAGGGACGTGCGTTCAGCGCTGGTGACAACCTGACCATTGCTGACATCACTCTGGTAGTTACTTTCAGTAACATGGAGGTCAGTTTACGTTTTTACCAAAATCAACGGCCCTAGACTCCCAAAGCCCAACTCAAAGTTTATTGGGATGTTGTCGCTGAACACGCGTATGCTTCGTCGTTTTCTTGACGGCTCCTTGACGTGTTATGTTGGCATCCTCAAAGTCTGATGACAACAATCTCTTAAAAGTCAGGTTGGGTCAAGGATAGGTTACATAGATTTCTGGGAATAGAATTTATGAGGCAATATTGCCGAGAATGTTGCTCCCATGCATTATATGGCATTATTGACGGCAAAAATTTACCTTACCTTACTACCGTCATTTAAACCAATAATGTTTGTTCATCGAAAGGTTTTTTAAATATGCTTAGAAAAGTACTTTTTACAAGTATTATTACCCCATAGAGCTCCGTGGTCTAGTGGGTTTCACCTTGCTTCTCACGCAGAAGATGCAGGTTCGAATCCCGGTGCTGCCCATGTACCAATGAGATAATTAATTTGTCTTAAGTACATTATCGGACGCTCCGTGTTTCGGATGGCACGTTAAACTGTAGATCCCGGCTACTATCACTACTTGGTAATATGTAGTAGTCGTAAAACCCCCTCCACCAACCCGGACTGAGCCAGCGTAGTAGAGTATGGCTCAATCTTACTCGGATCCGAGTAAAGGCCTGTGCTCCTCGGTGTGGGCATTAATGGGCTACATTTACTTATTTACTATTATTACCCCAGATATATCAAATGCATTACATTTTGTTATTGCTAACATTTCCGGTATTTTATTGCGTTTTCCCTTTATTTTATTGTTGTGGTTGTTTATCAGAATTTATTTTATTCACAGGCACTGGGACATGATTTCAATCAGTTCGAAAATGTCCAGAGATGGTACGACAGGACAAAGGAAGCCCTTATGCCCTTTGGTTATAAGGAGATCAATGAAGCTGGTGCACAAATGATTGCTGCTTTCTTCAATAAGAATACATAATTATTTTTCTAGATCATTATTTTACCAGATAAGCTTATATGCCAAAAATAGTATCAGCTCAGCATTGAATTTATACACCTTTATCATTGATCATGCATGACCAATAGATTTAGATTAACACTATAAGAAATACTAGAAGTAAAATGTAGTATCGATTTAGTGGACAATAAATATTGCTTTTGAAATGTATCGTTACAATTTTCCACCTTCCTTAGGGCTCCGTATCAAAAGACTGACAAACAAAACCTTTACTTACTAAGTCTTTGGTATTCGTCTGTCTGTCTATCTCATGAACTGTATGGTAAAGATTTAAAATATCTTTTACTTTTTAACTAACCGACTTCACAAAAGGAGGAGGTTTATAATTCGTCTGGATATTTTTTTAATGTATGTACACCGATTGCGCCTGACGTATGGACTGATTTGGAAAATTATTTTTTTGTTTGAAAGGGTTTATTTGACATCAGTCCCCTTATTCGCTAACTCAGTGATGTCGTCGACACCAATAACTTCTTAATTTTCCGGATCATCAGCAGGTCAGGATCTGATGATGGGATCCTGGAGATGTACTCTGAAATATCTTATTTGAGTCATATCATGATATACCTTCACTTCTAAAGAGTTTTATTTCGCCACGAAACCTTGACCAGGTTGGTCTGACTGGATCAGGCATTATCTCATTCAGACGTACAATTACTCCATGGTAATTCTGAATTGACGTCCTCTGTCATGAAACTAGTACCTACACCCAAGTATTATACATGAAACCTAAACCTAGCATTAAACAATACAGGATGTAACAGAAAGGTGTAGTCATATTAGGGAGTTGCTAAGGATATCATCCTGAACTATGAACTATGAAACCGATCTGATCAGAGCAACTTTATTTTTAATTTCTCTATACGTTATGTATGTGCCAAGCGATCAGCTGATTTGTATGGAGACGTGAAAAATAATGTTGCTCCGATCAAATCGGTTTCATAGTGAAAGTTGTTCAGTCTGATCTCCTTCCTTAAAAATAGCTTAACATAGAAAAAATATGTACAAAGGCGAGAGAGATTCTCAGCTATAACGTAACTCCTTGAAATACGAGTACATCTTTCTGCTCTGCACTGTACAATAGATGTTGGTTAGATACATCTAGATGGATAAATGATCAGTAGATAGGTACGCTAGGTACCTCAGTTGTACGATCCTATAGTATCTCAATTACGTAGGTAGATGCCAGTTAGTATGCTACATCAAGCGAATGGAGTACAATAGAATTACAAGAGGGGAGGGATATATGATATGCATCTACCTGCTTATTAATTCGCTCATGTGAACTGCTGCAGTATTTGCAATTTGAAACTTTGCAATCCGAACTTGGCTTGACAACAGCCAAGTGTTTATACAATCAAACAAACTTTACTATACACAAATCCACGTTTGTACATATACGTCTCTCTACGTTTTGATGCTATTAAAATATGAAGAAGCAATTAAAATACCTAGCTGATACACTAGCTGATACTGATCTCAAGCAGTGCTCTGATAACTATTGACAAACAGCAACACTCTTATTAATAAAAAGTTTTACTCCGGGAGTAAATTTAATCCGGGAGTAACTACGGGACAGAGCTAGACAGCTGTCTAACTTTACTCCCGGCATATTTTTTTATTAATAAAGAGGCATATAGTTCTAAGATTGCAGGAAAAATAAAACAAAATACAGAAATGTGGCCATCATGGACCTAATACCAAAGATAGTATCTTAATTACAAGAGGAAAAATAGTAGATTGTTTACCAAGGGAGTAAAGAACTATTTTTAGGGCGAGAGTGTTTTTTGAATCCTGAGCGACCGAGGGATTCTAGAGTTGAGTCCTGAGTGTAACGAAGGACTCAAAAGTAGAATCCTGAGGGAGCGAGGGATTCAAAGTACATCACTCGAGCCAAAAATAGTTTTTACTCCTGAGGTGGACACTCTACTTTTCATCACCCTCTATGAGAAAAGTAGTAAGTAATCAATAAAATAACATACATGTACCTATACAGGGTGTCACAGAAAGGAGTGTACAATCTGAAAGAGGGACATCATTCTGAACAACTTTCAATATGGGATCGACTTGATCAGAGCAACTTTATTTTTAACTCAGTACATTTCGGGCCTAGTGGTCAGCTGATCTGTATGGTGGAGTGAAAAATAATGTTGTTCTGATCAAGTCGGTCCCATTGTGAAAGTTGTTCAAAATGATATCTCTAACAACCTTCTTTCGACTTGTACACGGTGTACAAGTCGAAAGAAGGTTACAGTACACCCCTTTCTGTTAGACCCTATATTTATTTACACAATTGTCGTGATTATGTTGTGTGTAATGGTTTGTTGGAAGAAATCTCTTGTTATCTATTATAAGTTTGCTGTACCTATGTTATTCTTGTGTTAGTACAATAAAGAAATTACGAATATGTCCTCCACATAGTTAAAGATTGTTTAGTATTGGCTAAATCTTGAAAATTGATTCAAAAAGCATTTTCAGATAACCACTAGTTTTTACATACCTATATTCCTCGTGATTTTATTGGTAAAAGATCTTGTATTTGTCATTCGCGTTTGTTGTTATCATCTGGAGTGAGTTATCATATCCGCAAACGAAATTGAAATAATTACAGCATTCAGATTTGGCGCGCTTTTTTACAAATTTTCCACAACTTTTTTAATTATTTGGTCCGTGTTTCGATATCATTTCTGTAAGGTTGTTTCTCTGTTGTCACCAATCGGTGTTAATCGATTCGGTAGATCGGATTATCTAATCTGTGTCGAGTACGCATTTTAGTACAAACTTTTTTTTTATTGGCTGCGTTTAGAATCGATCTCTCTTTTAATTGGGTCTGTCAGCCTGAGTGGTAGTGAAACTGATTAGTGACAGCATTTTTTCCTTTGTACTGGCAACAAAATTAAAAAGTTACTTTTAGTCCCTAGGGACTAAATGACCTACTTTAGTCCCTGTTTGCCAGGACTAAAGTAGATCTTTTTGAATAGATGTGATGAAAACATATTTATGATCTTAGAATTTCCGCAACAACAATACAAAACTTCTAAAAGTGTTATGTAGAACGGACATAGATAGTAAATTTCTGAGTCCCCGATCCTTCGACTCTATGCATTGTCCCTACATATTCGAAGTCATAGAGGCGAATCTAGCTCACACCTATTACGGGTCGGGCATTTTATTACCACGAGTATGCCATAACAATGCGCCTGGGCACAACAACGGTCGCTCCGTCAAGTGCTACGTACTGAGCCACGTTTTCAAAACAAAGTTCGAACTTCGATTGTTCCATTTTCAAAATTCCGCCACAAAACGCCAAAACAGTCTTGAGTGTGCGCAAACAACTGGCGTCATTTGTGAAATTGAGACCGTTTGCGATAACAGTGTAATGGGTTCTACCACCAAAACGGAAGAATAAAATAAAAATGTAGTGGTTCTATTGATGTGTGGATAATATTGTTGATGCTGCGATACTGCGGTGCTGCGGTACTTCAGCAAGATGCGGATCCTTGTGGGTATCAATGTTTTTGAATATAAATCAGATGCAACTCATGCAACAAGTCAAAAGTTAACAAGATGTAAGCAGGGACACTATTGATATTGTTTCCAACGCCTTTGTAATTTAGGGCAGAGGCAAACCTCTTAAAATGTGTTGTCAACGATATTGTATTCTAGGGAAAGATATTTAGGGTGGATTTCACCAACAAAAAGTTATGGGGGAATAACTATCCCGGGGATAATTTGTATGACAATGACAGTCTAAAATGAGGTTATTCTTAGGAAAAGTAGAAGATAACCTCGAGTAAAAAGTTACTCTTCGTTGGTAAAACTCGCTCTTAGAGCGAATAAAGTTCGGTATTGGTCACGAAATACGGTACTTGATAGGCGCGTGTTTTTTATTTTGATTCACAGCGTCAAGCTATATTTTACAAGGTCTATCGCACGAGAAAGCGGTGAAATGACGTCTTACTGAAATGTTTGTTTACAAACTCCCGGGAAAATAAAATTAAAAACTATTAATTATTTAATTATTTTCTCCAAGTTCTACAACATAAAATTAAAGACGTCGTAATTTATTAATAATTAATATTTAAATGCTGTTGGTTAATAAGAAGTCTCTGTATGGTGATGTTTTTTAGCCATCTCTAGAAGTTAAAATTATTATGTATTCTAATCACATTATAATATATTCTTATAGGCAAAGTTGAATTTATATTATATCTATTTAACTTTTCAGCGTGATATCAGTTTATTTACGAGTTACGTAAATTATCATTCACATTCACTTTAAATTCGATTTTTATACTAGATCATTGTATGTAATAGGTTGATTGATACTATAAAATTGTAAGTAATAACATATAGGCCAGCGGACAACTCTTATTCAGGATGCCGTGATTATTCCAGTGTTAAATCACACGTGAGGATCCTTCTATCTTGAATGAATACAAGTATTATAATATCTGTGATGTATATCATATTGTCTACTCTGGGTTCTATCCACTTGGACTCTAATCATACATCTATAATGAATCATACATCGAAAATGGAAACACGAAAGGCAAAAGCGCGTCAGGCGCAAGCCGACCATGCCTACAAGTAACAAAGTGGTCTTCGAACCGGATCATGATTCGAACGCCGAAAATGGAAACACGAAAGGCAAAAGCGCGTCAGGCGCAAGCCGACCACGAGGCGCGCAAGCAAGAACAAAGGTTTCCGCAAAGTGAGGTTATGTCGTCAAGTGGCCAGAATCAAGCCACCGCTTCTAATGTTGAAGATCTAATGGTGAAACAAGTGCCTGCGGTTTTATCAAATACCAAGAAAGTGATCGGCAGTTTAAAATCGGAACCTGTGCCGTTACGCCCACACGAGGGCGCGATTAAAAAAGCCACTTCTTGCGTGAGTAAAACTTCAAGCAGCAAGGGTACGCAGAAATCTTCAGCATCCAAAGAAGCCAGGCGTAAACAGTTACTTCTAGAAGCCGCAAAGCAGAAGGCCGCGATAAAAATGGACCTAATCGATAAAACCTTGGCAGCGCAACTCGCAGCACTTAGTGATGAGGAGGACCTAGAGGAATACAGTTCACAAATCGATGGTAATGAACCTCCTCGGAATGAAGTAGCAGATTGGGTCGAGCATCAAAGCAGCTACATGGAGCCGCCTCACGGGCAGCAAGCCCCCGATAAGGGATTCACAACGGGCCAGCTGCACATTCCGGCTCAAGCATCGACACCTGTACGTACCGTGCCCGCCGTACTGGACGCGCCAGCTGTGTCCGCCACAGCCCCGCGCGCCGCCAGCTTCGCGCCGGTCGCGCCGCCCGCGCCCGACGGCACCATCACGGCACTCAACCAGACGGTGCAAACGCTTGCCGGAGTTCTCAAGGACATCTCTGTTGCCAACAACCAAGGACCTAATGTCAATCTGCTGAGCCGCATCAGCACACCTAAGGACCTTCCTGAATTTTCAGGCGATTCACTGGAATGGTTATCGTTCAAGCAGGCTTACCAGGAGTCCACTGAGATCTGTAAGTTTAGTGACAAGGAGAATTTATGGCGGTTACGTAAATGTCTTCGTGGAGCCGCAAAAGATGCCGTCACAGCTCTGTTCATCAGCGCCACGTCACCAGATAAAGTGATGTCAACGCTCGAGCTACGTTTTGGAAACCCCGATGGTATTATCTCCCGTATCTTACAAGACGTCAAGAAAATACAACCGTTGCAGAATGATTATCATAAGGATATTGTCACGTTTGCAGTCAAAATTCAAAACTTCGTGGTAGCAGCACGAGCAGTTGGGCGCGAGGAGTACCTGCAGGGCATCAATATCGTCTCCATCATCCTGTCCAAGCTGCCCACTGTGCTCATCTCAAAATGGTCAGACTACAGTTACAAATTAATCAAGGACACGCAGATATCACGGTTAGTCATTCTATCGGATTTTCTTAATGACGAAGCGTTGAAGATATCTACAACTGCTAGTTTTCTGACTACCGTACGCAACGATCAGTTTAAAAATAAACAAACTGATCACTCATCTTCACGCACACATACTGTTTTGCTACAAGCCGAAGAAGGCGAAGTGAAATGTTTATTTTGCCGTAAAGCTGTTCATAAATTAACAGATTGCAAGCAGTTCAAGAAAGCACTGCGCAAAGTGCGATGGCAACATATCAAGAGAAACGGTTTGTGCTACAAATGTATTGTCTCCAAACACGACCGAGACACGTGCAAGGCACCCGAGTGCGACAAGGACGGATGCGGAGCACCGCATCATCGCCTGCTACATTATACGGTAAACAACAGCAGCGCGCGTGACGTCATCCCGCTCGAACCGCCGCCGTCGAGTACAAGTGCACCGAATAACAACATCTACGCTACGAATGGACATCCATCGCGAGAGATCGAAGTGAAAACGGTGTCTGAAACATTAACGCATATCGACGCGAGTGATAGTAAAGTGTTGCTAAAAGTAGTGCCGGTATATGTACATGGACCTAACGGGACGGTACATAGTACGGCACTACTCGATGACGGCTCTTCAGTCTCATTAATAAGTGCGAATCTCGCGCGACGCGTCGGTCTACGTGGTCACTCAGAGACATTGCGCGTTCGCGGCGCCTTCGGTGATAACGAACTTGTGTGCAAATCGACGATAGTGAATGTCGACCTTAAGGGTATGGACAATAAGGTTTATAATGTTAAAATGCGTTGTGTTGATGAATTGAGTTTACCATTGCAAACTTTGTCAATTTTAAAATTGGTTAATTATGCTTACCTGACAGATATTGAACATAATTTGTGTACTACCGATTCAAAACCAGAGTTATTAATAGGTCAAGATAATCATCATCTTTTATTGCCTATACAATTAAGAGTAGGAAAGTCAAATGAGCCATTCGCTACTCTCTCCCCACTAGGCTGGAGCGTTCATGGGAAAGTGTGCGCGCCGCGGATTGTCCATCCGTCCTCATGGTGTTTATCCTCAAATGTCCAAACTAATTTGTTTATTGCAGATAGCCCGATGGATCACGAAACTATGGACGAGTGCTCTTTGAGGCAAATCCACGAAGATGTAAGGCGTTCATTTCTTTTAGATTCTGTAGGGGTATCAACGCAGGCGCGCCAGAATGCCGATGACGTCAGCGCGGTCGCGCAGCTGGAGCGCTCCGCCAAGCTCATCGACGGCCGCTGGCATGTGGGCCTGCCGTGGAGGGACGAACGTTGCACTTTGCCTGACTCGTACCCATCCGCCCTAAATAGGATGAAAGGCATCGAAAGGAAGATGGCTAAAGATTCCGGTTTTGCTGACAGGTATCGGGAGCGCGTTCGTCATTTGTTCCAAAATGACTACGCACAAGAATTGTCAGACACTCAGGTGAGACCCAAAACATTTTATCTCCCTCATTTTGGCGTTGACAACCCTAATAAACAACGCCTACGTTTGGTCTTCGACTCAGCGAATAAGGTAAATGGTCATTGCCTCAACGATTACCTACTGACGGGACCCGACTTACTGTCATCACTGTTTGGTATTATGTTACGTTTCAGAGAAAACAAGGTAGGCGTAACCGGTGACATAAGAGATATGTTTCTACGGGTCAAAATTCGCGACGAAGACCGACAGGCTCTAAGGTTCTTATGGAGAGACAACCCTAGCGATGAGCTAAAGACGTATGTAATGTCATCCTTAATTTTTGGAGCCAATTGTTCTCCATTCGTCGCTCAGTTTGTAAAAAACTTGAACGCGCGCCGTTTTGAGTCGACTATGCCAGAAGCTGTTGATGCTGTTTGTTCCTCACACTATGTAGACGACTACATAGATAGTCTTCCTGACGAAGCCACAGCCATAAAAATGGTAAGAGATATAAGTTCAATTCACAGCTCCGGGGGTTTCGAGATAAGAAACTGGACCAGCAACAGCATTGCAGTGTTGAACAGCGTGCCAAAAGAGACCTTAGGCACAGCGGCTGTAAAGTTTAAAGTCGACCAGCAGCACGTCGGCGAGCGTACTCTCGGGCTAATATGGTACCCCGCCGATGATATGTTAGCTTTCGATGTATCATTAAAGCGGATTCCCGAAAGTATAATTAGTGGTGATGAGCGCCCTTCGAAACGCCTTATGCTTAAGGTAATTATGTCGATTTTCGATGTCCTGGGATTTCTAGCTCCATTCACTATCCAAGGCCGTATTATGTTGCAAGACACCTGGCGGTTATCAATCGGCTGGGACGATCACATACCAGATCAAATTTACATCAAGTGGTGCAAATGGATTGATCTTCTAAAGGTAATAAATAACTTACGAATACCTAGGTTCTACAGCTCAGCCGCGCGCAAGGGAGAAAAGGAGGCTACGTGCGCGAGCGAGATGCAAGGATGCCCGTCACCTCCATCGTCGTCAGCGCCCGATACGGCTACGCATGGCGTTACGAGATGCTACGACGGCGTAGCGACCACCACCAGTGCTACGACTTGCTCGGTACCTAACAATAATTATAATAATCTCGAGTTGCATTTATTTAGTGACGCATCATCCCAAGCAATGTCAGCTGTGGGCTATTGGCGCTGGAATAATAAAGGTATTGTTCATGTAGCCTTTATAGCCAGCAAGTGCAGAGTCATGCCGGTCAAACCTTTGACTATTCCAAAGGCTGAGTTACAAGCTGGAGTCTTAGCTGCGAGGTTGGCTAATACAATTGTAAACGAACATAAACTCACTCCTTTGCGGCGTTACTTTTGGTGCGACTCCACAACAGTCATTCATTGGATTCGAAACAAAAACCGCACATACAAGGCGTTCGAGGCCAATCGCTTGGGCGAGATTGACGAGCTCACCCGTGTAGACGAGTGGCGGTACATTTCAACAAAACTCAATGTCGCCGATTTAGCTACACGGGAATCGTTCGATCTAACCCTGCGAGACGAGTGGTTTAAAGGCCCGTCCTTTTTATACGATGACAAAAGTTTATGGCCTAAAGATGTAATCCCAACAGGTATCGAAGACGACACAATGGAGTGCGTAGCAGTCGTACAGGAACACGCCGAGCCTGCCTGCCTGCCTCCTGTGCCAGACCCTCAGCGCTTCTCTTCCTGGATTCGCTTGACCCGTGCCACAGCCACGGTGTTAAAGTTCATTGCCAGGTGCAAAGGTCAAGCGGCCGAGATCGACTGCACTATGATGGAGCGTGCCGAGGTACTGTTGATAAAACACGCTCAACTCGAGTCGTTCGGAGAGGAATTAGCCAGGATTCAAAAGCAGCTGACCTTGCACCGCAGCAGTAAGTTGTTTAATTTATCGCCAATACTTGATGAACATGGAGTTCTCCGCGTAGGCGGGCGCATCGATGCCGCCGTGGACGTGAGCCTAGACGTCAAGAGACCTGTGATCCTGGACGGCCGACATCCGGTAGCTAGGATGATCATTCGGCATTTCCACGTCAAGGCAGCACACGGAAGTCAAGAGACCGTGGTAAACGAGATCAAGCAGAGGTATTGGGTACTCAGGCTTAGACCTACGGTTAAATTCGTGGCGTCACGATGCATGTTATGTAGAATATTGAAATGCAAACCTCAGATCCCCCGTATGGGCGATTTGCCGCAGGCTAGAGTGGCACATCATCAGCGACCCTTTTTTCACTGCGGATTGGATTTATTCGGCCCAATGGAGGTCGCTGTGGGTCGACGAAGAGAAAAAAGGTATGGTGTGTTATTTACATGCTTAACAGTTCGAGCCATTCATATCGAACTGGTTAGCTCACTCACAACCGATTCACTTATTATGGCGTTGCGGCGTATGGCGGCACGACGCGCCTGGCCGCGCCACCTGTACTCCGACAACGGAACTAATCTCCGAGGCGCCGACACAGAGTTGCAACGCTCGATGCAGGCACTAGATACAGATGTGTTGAAAGCTGAAGGTGTCAACAATAACATGGACTGGTCTTTTATTCCCCCAGCTAGTCCCCATTGGGGTGGGGCGTGGGAGCGGTTGATCCGTTCAGTAAAAACGGCGCTCAAGGTCGTCCTGAATGAGCGCGCTCCGAGGGACGAGGTGTTAGTCACGTTGATGGCTGAAATTGAAAATATGGTCAACAGCCGTCCGTTGATGCACGTTTCGGTCGATCCAGGCGATAGTGAATCCTTAACTCCGAATCACTTTCTCCTGGGCTCGTCATCACGGCTTCCTATCATCGGTGAGTTCGACGACTCAGATCTGAACCTACGCAAGCAGTGGCGCAAGGCACAGAGACTCGCCGACATGTATTGGCAGAGGTGGGTCAGAGAGATCTTACCTGACCTCGTGCCTCGGACCAAATGGCAGGAAGAGCGGAAACCGCTACAAGTCGGAGACCTCGTCTTGATCGTGGACCCCAACTCACCCCGGAATATCTGGCCCAAAGGATTAATAACCCAGGTAATTCCCGGCAGAGATGGCCGCGTTCGGTTAGTCGAGGTGCGGACGGCGTCAGGGACCTGGCGGCGCTCCGCGGCTCGCATCGCTCCTATTCCCGTAAGTGTTTAGTGCTGAGACAGCACTGAGGGGGGAGTGTTAGCGATGCGCTCATAATACATACATATTTCCTTTAATTTATAAGTTGGCATGCAAATACTTACCTAAATGAGTAGATTTAAAGTATATAATTGTTAAACGGGAAGCTGCATAGCAACCCGTACATGTCAAGGGCAGGCAGTCCAGTCTGCTGTCAATCGCGAGCCACACCGCGCGGCTACAAAATGTTGTAATTTAAAAAAAACGGAATAAAAATCCTAGTTCTTCACCGTCTTCAGCTAGTTTCATTTTCACGTGCAGTGCCTACAAGTAACACATATCATATCCTACTTCCACAATGCATCATGTTACTAATGTGTATAAGACTAGTTGCTTAAAAAGCACGTTGAAAATATGGTCACATTATCTACCATGTACAGTACATTGCCATGGCAAATATTGTATAATTTGTTTATGCGCCCTGGCATGGCAGAAGTGATATTAGTCGTACTATAGTGAAGAGAGAAAGAGGCTATTCCAATAAAGACGATAAGCCCTATTGAAATGAGCACTTTTTGTGTAAAAATGAATGTTTCATCTGTAACATGGAGATCTTTTACATTGGATTCATTGAAATCTTGTTACAGCTGATATCATGTATATGCACTATTTTAATGGACACATCAAAAGCGGTAGAATTTCCCGCAAACCCAACATCAGATAATATTTCGAATGAAAAAATAATACATAAAGAAAATAAAACTATCGAGTCTGGAGTTGAAGACGTTAGTCGCGAAGAAGAAGAATTGAATGATTTGGATGAAACTAAAGATAAAAAGTTCTTGCAAGATGCCATGAAAACAGTTTTGGATCCAGATTCCGTCATTGTTACTCAAAAAGACATTATTTCTGTATTTAAACATCAGCTGGAAGAGCTAGATAGAGACAATGAAAGCATAGAATGGTATATACAAGAAATGGACAAATTAAGCTTAGAAGTTTGCAAGACCTCCCAGGAAGCTCTCTGGTCATATTTAACTGATACCAAAAATGAGGAAAAGAAGAACTACATGGTAGGTTTACATAAAAACTTGTCTAATAAATTATACTTATACTTTGACTACGATCAATATTTATTTGAAATTGATTTTGGTTCCAGATTCGGTTGTCCGCTGAAGAAGACGATATAAAAATGAAATATTGGGAAATTCTAAAGAAAAAATATCTGAATTCAGAGGTATTTTCTTCAAATGATACAAAGTTAAAAAGAAAGATTAAAATTATAAGAGAAAAAGGAATTAACGTGCAAATGCCTGATATTAAGGTTAGTTGTGCAGAGTATGTGAATTTTATAAGTTGCCTTTTTTAAAGAATGTCAAGATGTATGTTTTAAATTAAATGATGTTGCAGCAGCGGGACGAAATAGATACAATGCAAAGAATATGGAGTATAGTTTTAGTATGTTCCTATAACTCATCAGACTGCAACTCAGAAGAATCAGTAAAGAACATGCATGGTTAGTATTTAACTGTAGAATCAAATACACAAATTATACATGTAAATTGAAAATAGACCAATGAAAAGATATTTAATATAATTGTGTTACAGATATCATTTCAATTTTTAAAACAAGCAACGATACGAACGAACTGGCTTATTACTGGAAAATATACAGGGATGTAACCGGGAGAAAAGTTAGGCCAATATTCCAGGATTACGTGACAAGAATGAATACAGTAGCAGAGAAAGAAAATTTCTCGGATGCAGGACAAATGTGGCGTAACGCATTTGAGGACCCAAATTTTGTGGAAAGCGTTGACAGATTATGGTCTGAGATAAAGCCAATATACACTCTGTTACATGACTATGTGAGAGCCAAACTCAAGATTTATTACAAGGATGTTTTGAAATTTCAAGCTAATCTGATACCCGCTCATATATTAGGTACAAATCCGTACTATTTTACCCATATGAGAATAAGAATAAGAATAATTTATTGTGCAAAATAACAAAGTTTACGTATTTAAGGTCTAAATATATAAATAAAGTAGGAAAAACCTGTATCATAGGAGACAGTTATTTCCCAGTGGGTACACTTTTTATTTTGTACAATACTACGTACTGAACTATTTTAATGTAGAGATAAATCTTCAGAAAAAATAATAATAATAATAATCTACAGTATGAAATTAGGATATAAAATTGGTGGGTATAATAATACCAATTCTTATTATTATGTAAACACATATTTCTTTATTCTCGGTTTTCTTTTTTGTAATAGAAGTGCCTGGGAGAGTTAACATAGCAATAATGCCTCCTTGGGTCTAGTTACTCACTCATAGCGTCCTATCTCAAACGAGATTTGAACTTCTCTAGTCTCTATTTATCTATCTATGAATATTACATATTTATATTTAAACATTTATTATTTAGGTACCGAACTCACACAATCCCGTTTGTAAGGACATTGTGCAAACCACATTCTTGAAATATATCATCTATTATCGTGAAATATTGCAGGAAACCTCTGGGCTCAAGAATGGCAAGCCATCTACCCCAAAGTAGTAGCTTATCCCAAATATACCAGACCACAAGTTCAAGGCAATGAAACTATTAACTCCAAGGACCTATTTGATGCTGTCGATGAGTTTCATCAGTCGATAGGTTTTGAAAGTGCTCGGGAGTCCTATGAAGATATAAGCGATACTGTGTCTTCTGCTCCTTGTCTGCCTTCAAACCTTGATATGTGTGATGGAGTACACTACAAGTAAGCAAAAGCAATATTTTAAAATTTAATTTAAGTATTACATAACATGGCGTCATGCCTTGTACATCTCAGCTATTAAGTAATGAAGGATTTCTCTCCATAACTTACTTCCTTACTTACTTATCACATGGTCAGCACTGAAATTGAGCCCGCATCTCTGGCGTCAGAAAAGTGATACCCACTTGACCACGGAGCTCGATAGGTTTCTTAGCTCCATATCTTCAAGAGTTCTGAGTTTCAGTTGATGAGTTTTCAGCATTATTATACCAAATAGAACATTGAAGGTGCAACCTTTATTACACAGAGTAGTTGGTGCAGTCTAAATATATCTAAAGGCATAAATATATTATGATGCAATAAATTATTATTATTATTATTTTTCATTTTATATTTTTTATGTCACTCTTCTAGAGAGGGTCTTTGGGCACGGGCTTACGCCAAGTGCATTACAGTTCAGGGTCTTTGCCCATAAACTTTCTCACAATTCTGCAAGTATTATTATTATTATTATTATTATTATTTTGTATCTGATTAAAGAATTCACGGGACATTACTGTCCCGTCCTTTTTGTAGGCTTGCGTGGGGACATGGGTCCAACACGTAGAGCCACCTCTCAGACAATTTATTAGAAACAAATATGAAATGTGGTGCACCCGTTGGGTCTGTCCTCGAATACACCCATAACAAAAGTGCACTCAAAGAACATTCCCGCCAGGTACACAGGTCTATTGCAAAAACTAAGGGGAAACTAAGGAATGGGCTATGAGTCTGTGTTTTCAGTGGTAGGTAAATCCTGTTTTATTATATTATTATTCTATTATTATGTACCTATGCGGTCTAAACGATGAAGACAATTTTAAAGATAAAAAATAAATTAAATTTTTCAGGATAAAGTTGTGTGGGGACAGGATCACGGATATTGCGACAGGTCTGACGAGAGCAGGGAGGTTATTGGGTCATGTGCAGTACTTCAAGCACTATCGGAACCTTCCGCCATTGTACAGAGATGGACCTAATCCAGGTAAGATAAGACTTAATGTATAGCTTCATGCCTTTATCAGATATTGTTGCAGCAATATAAATGGGTATAAGGTACCTACTAATATAATACGAATAGCGTAGACCAGTGTCATCATGGCGAGATAACTAACTTTAGTTTGACAGAAATGGAAATAATCCAGTCTAAGTCCAAGATTATCCCAGGAGCTGTTACAGGTTACAGGAATGATAATGATAATCTTCGTCGTTCTAAGCCCTAATTAATGCACTGCTAGATCTCTTTTGTATACGGTCATGCAACAACCAACACTAATTCTCGTAGATCTCGTAGGTACAGAAATGGATTGGAACTTAAAAACCCCAAATGTTATCAGCGTTCCAGGACGCCCTAGCTGACATCGTCGCAATTCAGATGTCTTCTCCCGAATCCCTGAAGAACTTGAACTTATTGAAAGTGGAGACGGGGCCAGAAGTCACCATCAACCACCTGCTCTGGCTTGCACTGGGGAAGTTCCCGTTGATGGCATACGCGTATGTCCTGGACAAATGGCGGTGGGATGTCTTTGGGAATAGTAGCTTGACAGGATGGAACCAGCATTGGTGGGATCTAAGGTAAACATTTTAAACAAATCATTCACTTAATAAGTAATATACCTACTTTGTCAAGAAATGCTAGACAAAAAAATAATGGCAACATATGTGACATATTAGGGCACCACTGCGTGTTTTGATTGACAACCAAGAAAAAACGCAGGTGTCTTCAAATGTTGCCATAATTTCTTGGTACATAGATTATTCTGGCCCCACACTAGGATAACCTGTGTCGTGGGAACTGGAAACATAATTAATAATTTCTTTATTGCACACAATAAATTGCAATGACAAAAAGTAAATAAAAACAGTGTACAAAGGCGAGCTTATCTCTAAAAAGAGATCTCTTCCAGCAAACATCGACATCACAAACATGCATACATCCAAGAACTGCCACAGTGTCCTTGCTCACAGTACCACCTCATAGCACCGCGTCCTATGAGCACGGATTTAGACTTCGTGCTATCCGCTTGTGGAACGCACTCCCCTGCACCATCAGGGATAGTCCTACTCTCAGTATTTTTAAAAGTCGTATGAAGAAGCATTACCTGTCTTTATAGAATTATAGGTAGTATGTATGTATAGTATTTATTAGTTTATGTATATTATATAAATATATTTATTATTTATTTATATAAGTATGCACTAGTTTATGTAGTCTATTGATTTGTAAGTAATAATTATATGTATTGTACACATGGGTCTACTACTGCTCAGCAATCCACCTGTCTCATCCCTATTTGGTTTGCTGGAAGAGATCTCTTATTAGAGATAAGCTCGCCTTTGTACACGTTTTCTATGTTTTTTACTGTCCTATGTAACTTTTTGTGTGCAATAAAGAAATTATGAATTATGAACTGCGGTTTTTTATTTGTTTTCAATATCCCCAGCCAGGTATCGAACCCGGGAACCCGAACCTCTAGCATGGTAAGCAGGGCCACAAACACTGCGCCACAGTGGTCGTCCAAAAAATTTTGAAGGTTTTGTTTTCAGAACCACCCTTTCCTTGATTAATAACGAGCCCTTAAATATAAGTAGATTAATTTGTGAAAATTAACCTCCTTGTTTACAATACAATATACAACTACAAAAAATTAAATTAAATTAAATAAAAAATATCCCTTAAGTCACCGCCGCCGTCGAGCGGCAGGGTGCCCAACATGCTGGCACCATTCATTACCTCGCTGTATCGCCAGGATAATGCGCTGGGCGAGGTAGGTGCCAGCTCTAAAATCACTCGACGTTTCGATGATTAATTTTGCTTTTTGAATTTATTGAAATCATCTTTTACATACAGACACAACAACATATGTGAACCTCTGATCCTACCATCGTCGTGGTTATGATCTGGGTCATAAAATTTATCGATTCTTGATGTGGCTAACCGTGAAGTTTCATTGGACGAAGAATTTTAGGGCAAAACACTACGTAGCATTAGACATGTTTTCATGAAATACATTAATATGTTAAATGGTCGGCTAGATCATAAAATGGTCCACCATGTCATGTTTTGTTATATGGCCACGAAACATACATGCCATGCACCCAGAGTCCCAGACCATATTATTTTCTCCGTCATGAAAAATATCGGAATATCTCAATTTCAGGATACGGGAAACTGGTGTGTCGCCGCCCGTTCCTAGGAATGAGAGCGACTTGGACCCAGTTTCCAAGTACCATGTTGTCTCTCACATGCAGTATATTACGTAAGTACACAAACATTATGTATTATCTATCACTTGCCAATATTAGCGCTACATATGATGGTATGGAGACATTTTCGTACCCTAACATTTCGTGTTAAGCCTAGAAGATGAAAGTCTCTCAACTCATTCAGACTATCCATTTATTGATACAACAATATTCCATCTGGAATTGTCTTGAAAATAAGGGTAGCATTTGGAATTCGTTAAGCCTCGATGACAAGGGACTAGTTTACAAGCTACTAGTCACGAGTGAGCGAGTACAATAATTACATCGATTGGATTGTAAAAAAGCCGATAACACGGGGCGAGTTTGCAAGCTGCTAGCGAACTCGCTGGCTTGTAGCTTTTAACTAGCCCAGTGTCATCGAGGCTTTAGGAGTAGGGGTAATTCTGTATTATCGCTTTTATCAAACTTATATAAATACATTATAACATTACACATGCATTATTTTTTGGGTCATTAATGATGTTCGAAGATAATATTTCACTTTCGCATTAGATTCCATTGGCTATGAGTGGTACTTATAGACTTAGTTTAAGTACCACTCACACTTTCATCTCTATATGTCTTATCTAAACCTTGTGCTATAACTTTG
This sequence comes from Argyresthia albistria, assembly GCA_963457715.1. Classification (NCBI taxonomy): domain Eukaryota; kingdom Metazoa; phylum Arthropoda; class Insecta; order Lepidoptera; family Argyresthiidae; genus Argyresthia; species Argyresthia albistria. The sequence goes on from OY735258.1 coordinate 9,943,179, forward strand.
CTAATTATAACTGGTATAAGAATTTCGTTTCATTACAGGCACTTGGTATCGCATGTCCTCGAGTTTCAAATACTGAGGTCCCTCTGTAAAGCAGCAAATCACTCGGGACCACTCCACAATTGCTCTATCCACGGTATCAAGGAAGCGGGCACACTTTTGAGGTAGTAGTTCAAGAAAACTAGATTTAATCTATCAGGATAAATATGTAGGTTATAGAGGAGAGTTAAATATTATCTACTCTCTCCCCCCTTCGGGGCGAGCGTCACCCCCCCTTCGGGGCGAGCTTCACCCCCCTTCGGGGCGAGCGTCACCCCCCCCCCCCCCTGCGCCCTCGACAGTGTCCCGGCGCGCGCTTCCATTTTAAAAGGAAACCATTCACGATACATAAAAAGGGTGGAAAAACGAAATAATCCTTGATTAATTTACTATTATTCTCTCATAATAAAAAAGTAATATTACACTTAGAGTTTCAGCGCGAAAGGTTGGCCGAAAATTATGGCGAGCAGCAGGCGATATGTAGGCGGCAAATTCGCCAAAATAACAGCATTCTGAAGACTCAGCATTTTCAGTGGTGCGGGGGGGTGACGCTTGCCCTGGAGAGGGGGGGGGAGATTAGATAATAATAAACTCTCCTCTATAACCTACATATTATTCTGATAGATAAAAGTTACCCTTTATTTTTGCCAAAATTTTAGGTAATTTTCTTGAACTATAGGTACCACCGACATGCTTTAAATTGCCTTCAGTTCTTACCTTGTTTGCTCAAATATTACCCAATTTTCTCAAGCCAGTATAAATTATTTGATAATTTCGACAAGTAACAATAAGCTAGTTAGTAATGGAATTTATATGAAGTAATAGTACGTGCGGATTTGTATGTCGGTGGATACGCTTCCAAACACGAGATTATACGAGAATGTACCATCTATTAGACCCAAATGCTTCAAAATATTCCAATCCAAAGTAGGTAGTACGATTTTATTGTAATCCCAATGATGCCCAATGGGCATGATCGCAACTAACATTATTGTATTCTTGGTATTTTTACGTTACTCTTCGAAAATTCTCTTTTATGTAAAAAAATCCCCAAGTTAAAAATTTAAAATAAACGACTTCGTGACGGTACACAAATGTCGCCTACCAGACCCGAAAACGAGCCTATGATATTTGTCTCCTTACAGTGAAGTTCATACGTATTACATAATGTAAACGATTATACGATCCTAACAGCCAGAATTTATCTCGCGACAATGACTATAAACACCAAAAAGACTGCATGTATAATGTCATCCATGCAGTAAAAAACAAATTAAACTTCAGAGTTTTTTCATGTAGAAACCTAACTACTTGACCGAGTCCTGATTTTCAAAAAATGGGACCAAACTATTGGGCTTCCCTTTTGAACAAGGAAAGAATTTTTGAAAGCGGTTCAAACATTAAAAAATATATATAAAAAAACATACAACCGAATTGGAATCCCCCTCTTTTTTTGGAGTCGTTTAAAAATAAAATATGAACGGAAAAAGAAAAAAATATATACAACAAATAAAATGTAGAATTAAGTTTCTGATAGTGCGAATATTTCAAACACCAGTTAACTCTAAAATAAACTTATTTATACAACAGATAAGTATATAATACTAATTGATTGTTTTTTCAGCAATGGCATGGCACTCGGAGCAAGTGAAGATTGGAGAACCGTACTACAAACGATAACAGGAGAAAGAGAATTATCCACAGCAGGCTTACTGGAGTACTTTGCAGAACTGGAAGAGTTTCTGAAGAAAGAAAATGACAAACTAGCTTCATACACTGAAGATATGGATAAGAGTGTTCCCATTATCGTAGGGCTTATAGTTGTAGTATTAACCCTAATGATAGTTACTGTGTATTTCGTAAAGAAATGTGATATTGGAGGTAAACTGTTCTCGGTGTGCAGTGAAAATGGCTCTTTGGATATAGTGACTAATGAGTCGCCTCAAACTAAAATAAATGTTGCTGATGGTATTTGTGAGGATAAAGTTTAATTATGAGTAACACCTTATTTTTTCAAATAAAATGTCTTTGAGTCTTATAGTTGCTTGAAGGGAAACTTGTTTTATTTCATACGACAATATTTTAAAACTTAGAGTTTGAAAAAAACTATAGTGCTAAGAATGCAGTAAAGTCATCACTGTCCGGCGGCCTAGCCACGCCCCGTAACCAATCAAATCATTTCCAATTATCAAGCCAAGTTTACAGTGACCAGTTGAAGGCAAACTTTCAAACGCGAAGGTTGTGTCCTATCCTGTGAGTGAGTGTTGACAGATTTAAATTTAACTCACTGCATTCTTATCACGAATAGACTGTTGGTTTTTAAAATAAATAAAATCAATTTTGCGCAGTGGACTTCATTTTATTATGGTTGTGTACATAATTTCAACCACCGCTAACCCTGTTGCGTACTTTACTGATACAAGAGCTAGAAGAATAACAATTAAAATATCATCCTGTAAAATAATATTTTACGTAACAAAACCACAACAGGAAAAAGTCAAAAAACTCATTATTGTACTGACTGCAGTCCTTCGTGCTATTTTGCACAGAAGGCACAGTGTATTGGCTGGCACTGACAATAAATATTGCTTTCCAAAAATATTTAGAAGAAATGGCCCAACCCGAGTTCAATTTAGATTTAAACTTCAACCATCATGTTCATGACTGGTTTTCGTTCAAAAAACGACTTGAGCTTTTCTTCATGAAACACGACATAACAGTCCTAGAAACCAGGAAAAAGTGTACAATCTTAATAAACGCCCTAGCACCAGATACTTTGAAAGTGGCCCAAGATTTAGTGCACCCAAGGAAGTTGGAACATATCCTGCGATTCGATGAGTTGGTAGAAACGTTCGATAAAAAGTTCACAATGAAGGATGCGTTTGCTTGTAGACAAGACTTTTATGCCTTGTCGCAGAATCGTGGAGAAAGGATAGCTGACTGGGCAGCTCGGGTGTTCAGTGTCGCGCAGAAGTGTAATTTTGGAAGTGAACTGGAGGTGGTCGTCAGAGACTGTTTCGTCCTGGGCATGGAGAGTTCCGCGATGCGAGAAAAACTCTTGTGTGAGAAAGATGTATCATTCGCCGAGGCGGTATCGAAGGCTCAGTCGATTTGTCTCATTCCGAAAGTCGGCACATCTGCCGTGAACAAAATGTATGTTCCAGTGTTAGATTCTTCTCCAGGTTGCCCATTTGAAGAAGAGCGATGTAATGTTTGCGGAACGTTTAATCACAGGGCTAAAGATTGTAAGTTTGCAAACAAACAGTGCACTCACTGTCAGGAATATGGTCATCATAGAAGAATGTGTCGACAGAACAGTGGTCATCATAATTCGAATGATTCTGTAAAGCAATCTGAAGGTAATTAAATACAATGAAATATCATGACTAGTTTTTTTTATTGTTTCCTGGCTATCTACAAGAAGGATAAACGCAATAAACTAATTTAGACTACAATAAAATGAAAATCTTTTAGTAAGTAGGTGATACAAAGTCAGCCCCGAGAATTCAGCCCACTTCTCCTGAGTAACAGGTTAATTAAGTTAAGAATGTACAAACAAGAATTTCACACTCACGGGCACTTATCGGAGTACCTACCTACTACTCAATTTGAATTCTCGTATATTTTCTCAGATGCGAAGGCCGAGGGAAACCCACCCACGGTTCAAAATGTGCCAAACTCTTCGAATTATTTGTGGCAAACAGTTTCGACGCCATTTACTCCCAGCTACATAATCACATCAGCAGGTATGAGTTTGACATTCAATCTTACTTAGGGCAGAAAGTTCTAACGCGAGTACCTACATACTAATCTCTTCAAAAGCGCATAATAATTGGTTTTAGTTAACAGCAAGACGTATGTTTTGACACCTACCAATTCAAACAAAAACTCTTGCGCAGCTCTTGAGCGGCGGTGTAGCGACTAGACATTGGTCTCGTTCTTATGTGTATGTGTATTACGACTATTTTACGCGCAAAGGTCATCAGGATGTTTATCTACGAATATGTCAACCTCTAGGCCTTCTTACTTGCTATACGGATTTTCCTTATAGGATGAAATGCCCTGTGCATGCCTAGTATCCTTTATCTCCTACCAGTAGAGTCCACTATAAGTAGACCAGCGTAATTTTTATTGATTTATTTTAAATACTCTGTACTTCTTCAGAGGCAGGAAATAATAATAAAGAGGTCAGCCAGGGTGGTTTTCTGGTGGTAATAATATACTTTGGTCCTGTGACTAGTATTTTACGCAAAATACAGATCTAACAATAGTCTTACTGTAGTCAAATCACTTATTATAGTTAACAATGCTATTGTTTTGAGAGATCAACATGCGTACATGTATGTTCTTCTCATTACCGAAATTCAATTATCACAATATGTAGTCTTCAAATCGAAACGGGTACTTCAGGTAGAATGCCTTTAGCTTATACCGAGGTCATGGTAAAAATAGCAAGTTAGAGTAGAAAAGCCTAACGACAAATACACAATCAAACAGGAGTAATTTTAGTCCATCTTTGCTGTGAGCTTTTGGCATGACACTCCTGGTCATCTTAAAGATTCCCTTCAAATAAAACATTTATAGTAATAGTAAAATGTTCATATTCAGATCATATCTTTTTCATCTTTCTCCCAAACCCAAATTTTAGTCGGTTCACCAGGATCCCCTAGCCTGATCCCCCAGGGGATCCTAGTGAACACGAAAGTTTATCAAGATCCCCTGCTCCCTTATTCGCTAACTCAGTGATGATCACTCAATGATGATCCGTAAAAATAAAGAAGTTATTGGTGTCGACGACATCACTGAGTTAGCGAATAAGGGGGCTGGACGCGGATTCATAAAATAATCAAATTCTAATTATAGTAACTGCTTCAGATGTAATTCACTCTTGAACAATTCCTTCATTAGGAGTAAAAATTGATGCTAATCCGCAATTCACAGTTAACCTTCAAATAAAATAAATTATTTAATTTTTCAACATTTGCTCAGGTTTATCCAACTAACCATTCTAATCCCTGCTTTGGTCACACCAAGTATCTTTGTCTATGAGCGAGTGTCCTCTCCACCTTTCTCACTCTAACCCCACCTTATCCTAGGAATTCACCTCAGAGCCAAAGTTTGTCGCAAACTGTACATCCAAATGGACCAACAACTCGAGTTGAATATCCGAGAGAATTCCTTTCGCCTACTGTACTCGGACGCTCACTGTTGATCAGCACAAGCCGGCGCGATCCAACTACTAATCTAAGAGCCGTTGCCGACTACTGTAGACCGACGCATTCAAACTATAATAACATTTGCGCGCGACAAAATCGGCACTCGAATGCTTGAGACATTCAAAACATTTGAATTGTGTATGAAAATTCATGAAAAGTATACAGTGGAAAGGACCTATGTGATACTTGGGAAGGTGTGAAGTGAATGGTGAGGTTTGAGCTGTTTTGGAGAAGGTAAATAAAGGTAAGGATGTTTTGGAATATAAAGACAATTTAGTACTCGATAAGGTTCAAAACTATTTAGGGCCGAAAAAGAGAAAGCAAGTATATGACCTAGGTTATAACAATATTATTAGTACAGATACGGGAACTGTGTTACAATGATTTTGATAATATGATCTGGAACGATTGTCGCAAATGTGAACAAAGTGTTCTAACATGTGTGTATTAAATTGTGATCAGCTGATCGGACCACAAACAAAAATATATAATAATTCTTCGGGAATTGTGATGAAAATAATAATTTATGCAAAATGAGAATCTACTTTTATAAACGTAGAATTAACGTAAAATGAGAAACAACTTTGTTAGTTAGGATGTAGGAGACAATTAGGGACATCATTCTGAGCAACTTTTATTACGAAACGGATTTGATCAGAACAACTTTATATTTCACTTCCCAGTACATTTTGGCCTGAGTGGGGCAGCTGATTTGTATGGAGAAGTGAAAAAAAAGTTGCTCTGATCAAATCGGTTTCATAATAAAAGTTGCTCAAAATGATGTTCCTAACAAAGTAGTACCTCATTTTGCGTCAATTAATTAACACCTTGTATAGTCTTTCTGATCCTATGTTATTATATTAGTACTGATGTTTCCGACATGCTTCCTTCGATTGGTGTTTTAAGAAAGTTATTCACTTGTTATTGCGGTTATATTCTTTGTTTCTGCTCCAGACATGATATGCATTTTAATTAGCAGTTTGGGTATCATATAGGTACCTAATGATAGAAATCATTATTAATATATCCTGGCCGCTGAGAGATTGCGATCCTGAATCCTGACAGATGTCTATGTCCCTGTCTGACCCGCGCTACTTTTCGCTCTATCTCACTCCCACATGTCAGAAGTAAGAAGTGAGGAGTAAGAACTTTTCCTCTGAAACCTATGATCAGGATCACAAATAAAATAAAACTTGGGTCCCCCATTGTAACTTGTTCAGCTCATCGGGTCAATGTACTGATGAAAAAAATGTTTTAATTTGCGACCACACATTATCACTGGCTAAAAATGGGCACGGTTGTGTGTGCCTCTGCCACCCCGTATGGGAAAAGGCGTGACGCGATTTTATGTTATTTCATGTGAAGATACCTCTGCAACTTTTATGTTTTGATGCCGACCGTATTCTGCCGAAACAAGATTCTGCCTTATCCAGCTTCTGCCGAAACAAGATCCTGCCGATCAGCGATTCTGTCGAAACTCGCGAAAAGGTTCTTTCGGATTTCTTTTTAAAATGATCATGATCTTTTCCCAAATATTGGTCATAAAATATAATCTAATGTAACCAATCGAAGTGAGGGCAGCATTAAATACAAGCTGGCCCGCTGTATGTTCTCGTAACCCGATTCAAAGTCAAAGACATCAAACACTCATTATTTGCGAAACCTCTGATATTTTTAGCAAGTATACCTCTATTATCTTGCTTTGCAATACTTTGCAACAGTCAAAGAGCTCCTACGCCGATTACGCAAAATCCATTATTTTTATATTTACCGAAGTCGAAACAATTAACTCAATGGCAAGACCATCTTAAAATTCATGTAGCTAACTGCAACATAAAGACTAAGAAATCTGAGTGACCTGATTTCACAGTACCTATCTACGGCTACGCTTGTTTAAAGAAAGCTGTTTGTCCAACCAAGTGAAGCTGATAACTTAAAACATAGAACTGGTATCACCTGTTAAGGATACCCATAGCATAGATCATTGGATTCAATGAGTTAGTATAATTCCATTTTTCAGTACCTAGCACCAAACACAATCTTCTTGAGAAGTAAGATGCTCATCACTTACATGTAATTTATTGATTACCATTTGACAACCGAGATACAGTGTTTACTAGTTCGGTTGTCACTGATGCCTCCTATTTTACGAAAAATGTTCCTAATTAAGTATCTCCTTATTTTAGAGAAAAAAAATATATTTTAGTCTTGCGATGGGTTTGCCCCCATATAAATGTAACACATTTCATTTATATATTTATTGCACACATAATATAAAAACACGTAAAATTTGGTGAAACAATGTACCAAGAAGTGACTACTATCACTTTGGGTCTATCCTAACACAAGATATATTTGAATTTGTATGTATGAACGCTTTATATTTTATGATTTATCTATAATTATGGTGCCATCAGATGATTTATAGGCTTTGCTATCCTACTCCGCATGCAAGGCGTCACTTTTCTCTGAATGGCTTTGGCAGATTCACCAATGAAGAAAACAAAGTATCTAACTTCTTGGTACTTCTCCAGGCAAAGTTAAACATGTCAAAAGACAATGGGGATTATTCGAGTTCTAGCCATAATAATGCATATATCCGATGTAGATACCGCTATAGGAATAAGGCTCGTAGTAATAAATCACTATCTCAGTCAGTGTTTAAGACGAAGGTTGAGATTTTTTTAACGTAATATTATTTTCTTTAAAACTGTATCTAGCGGCTGACGATACATGTCGTACACGTACATTCAGCATCATACATACAGAGTGACTGTGAAACTCCTAGCTTTATTTTAAGGGGTTGTTAGGGACATAATTCTAAGCAACTTTCATTAAGAAACCGATTTGATCAGAGTAACTTTACTTTTCACTTCCCAGTACATTTTGGCCTGTGTGGGTCAGCTGATTTCTAAGGATAAGTGAAAAATAAAGTTGCTCTGATCAAATCGGTTTCATAGTGAAAGTTGCTCAGAATGATGTCCCAACAACCCTTTAAAATATAGCTAGGGGTTTCACAGTCACCCTGTATATGAACAAGCAAACTACTCAAATAGATACTTCCTACACATCCCATTTTTAGGGAGTAGAGATCATCCCTTGTTCTTTACAATGTAAATAACAAGTTCAGTCTTATTCATAAAAATCCCTTATAATAGGTTTAAAACGTTCAATAGTTAAAATGCTCTAAAGCTCCAATAAACGTATCATAAAATTCATTATTCATAAAAGCACTATAAACCTCTAATAGCTAACATGACTTTATAAGATACTTTGGCGTTATTATGTTGTCGTTCTGACGAAACCATAGTCAATTACGCTCCAAAAAATAAAATATCCGACAATTGATGTCAAAACAAACAACAAGTGTGGTCTCAGATCAATGAAACTCTTTACTTTTTTACTCCTTGAGTGTGGTCATAAACGTCAAGTTCAACCAACCTAACCATGAAGTAAGAAAGTAAAGAGTTACATTCATCTGAGAACTTGACATGACAATCAGCTGTTCATAAAGTCGGCCATTTTACTCTCTATTAGAGGTTTATAGTAGGGTCCGGCCTTCTATAACTTATGAAGTTTTTATTGAAGGTTTATAGAACGTTTTAGTGCTATTGATCGTTTGGGAATACTGTTTTTCATAATCAACCCTATAACAAGCCAATAAACCTCTCATAAGTTTTTATGAATAAGACTAATGTTTAATTTTTTTGAATAAATTACAAAATAAATTATTAGACTGAAAACATCTACACAGCGAAAGTGTGAAGATGATGTCAACATCCATGTTAACACAGACAATTTGACACTTCGGCTGTGTAGATATTCACGGTTGATTTAAGTGTATGATGTGATGTGTGTGTTCCGTCTGGCCCCCAGTTCTACAAATGAATGGCATGCCAGTTGCTATAGCGAGGGCGCAGAAACCAGTTTTGTTTGTAGCCGGCGGACGTTCAGTTTCAGTATTATTTTTTAAATTTTTGTATTTAAACCATAAAGTGGTCCACAGAATACATCTACATACCAACTTTCAACTGTGTAGTCCTAATAGTTTTGGAATAAAGTTGCTGTGACATACTGACGGACAGACAGACAGACAGACTTGACGAAACTATAAGGGTTTCTTGTTTCTATGACATACATTTATGAATTTTGTAGTTTTGTAGTTTGTTATTTGGTCTTTGGTACTTAAAATAATTCATAAAGTCATAGAGAAAATATATGAGAAAAGTACCTAACTTTAGCTTCATTTTTCCGGAGATACGGCAAGTATGGGTGCATGTTATTTATGTAGTGGTATACACAAACACCTGTAAATTAAGCCTACAAAAACCCAGCAGGGGATCTATCAAGACTTGATACTTATGGAGCAAATAAGATATCGCTCCATACATATATTTTTTTAAATGAATATATCTCGTAAATTATAGCATTTACAACAAAAAGTCATTAAAAACATCTTATCGTCTTTATTAGGACTATCGATTGCTAAAAAGAGAATTATGATATCTTTAAAAAAATGAATGTCCGCTTTTTCCAAATCCGTCCCACAGTGGCGGGTGCGGCGGCACGTCTCTCGGCGTCTCGTCGCCAAGCCCAAAACGGGTTTCTGCGCCCACGCCATAGCAACTGGCACGCCATCCGTTTTTAGAATTGGGGGCCTGATTACCGTGCGTGCTCTGATGTTGACTTTTTAAGTCTGCTGTACAGTCAAAAACAATTGTGTTTAAACAGATAACAACATAGCCTTACGCCTTTTTCATACAGGGTAGCAGAGGCACAATTGTGCCCACTTTGAGCAGAGACTATGTATCCAATTGAGTGCGCCTGCGGGGGAATGCGGCTCGCCAAACGTTTGTTGTATTCAACAAACGTTTGCATACGCAACCTATGTACGATGACGGGCCGCCAGACAGTTTCGGCGCGGCTGACCAATCACAGCTCCCTTACCTCGTCCCCCGCCACCCGTAAATTGGTGAGTTGTGTTTCAAAGGAAAATGTATCTATTTTCACGCAACAAAAAAAACCGGCCAGCAATAAACTCATTGATTTTGAAAAAAGGTTATGTACTTAGCGTACAAGAACTCATCAGACAATCTATGCGCTCTTTACTGGATAAGTGCTCCCTGAGCCAGTTATTCAACAAAATATGCAACTGACCTAATAATAATCAACCTGTTTAAAATCAACACAAATCCGACCTCCCATGAAAAGGTCGCATAAGTGTCGTTTACTTTTGCACTGTTTACTCTACAGAAAGGAGTGTGTCATTATTACACATTATTTGTTTCAATACCACTTGTTAGTTAATCAAACATGGCATGTGTGTTTCATTGCACTTTCATTGTACTCCTATTCACCCATGTTTATACCGTGTGTTTATTATCGTGATACATAAGTAAATAACTCTTTATGGCCAAACAAAATAATTCTTTATATGAGGTAGGTATTCGATTGCGATAAACTAGGTTTGCGTAAGGGATTCTCGCACATCCTAGTGTGGGGTCTAGGGCTTAAGCAAAATGTGAATATTTTAATAGATTTTTTTTTATTTATTTTTTTATTTTAGTGTTTATTGGACTCATTTATTATGGTACATTTTGTCTTATCTAAAGTTCTTATTTTCTAAATACACAATAATAGTCTGTTGACACCTAAACTAGGTAGAACCTGTACTATAGGCGTCAACAACTATAGTTAGAGACACATTTCTGTACCTGAAGTTAAATGATATAAAGAAATTCATTCAATTCATTCATTCGATATAAGGATATTGACACCTGCATCGATTGTATTGGGATCACTCGATATAGGTGTCGATATCCGTATATCGAGTGATTTTGTATGGGAAAAAATGAGAGAATCACCTGCATCGAGAAGCTCTATGCGTGCGTGCCACAGATCCATCTGTAATTTTATGAAAATGTTTGTTTGGTCTGTTACATAGGGGTTATCGGGCTCTTGGAAACAGGCCCTTACTAACAAACATCACAGCGACACGCTTTTTCCCATACGGGGTGGCAGAAACACGATTTTACCGTGCCAACTTTTTAAAAGACTATTTTGTGTGACAGGGGCCTAGTAGTTAGCCATAGAAATAAAAAAATCGATTATTCAACAAATACTTAATTTACAGTACATATCTGACACGTAAAAGTAATGATCTGTAATTGTTGAAAGGGTGAGCACAGCGAATGATCGCAGACCGTGATCTGTGATCCCTGATTTTAAGCCAGTCCCTAAACTCAGTAATTAGTTATGTATTGCTATCGATAGACACCAGATCTATAATATACATTTATACATACATTAACTATGTATGAAGGTTTCCTCACGATTTTATAACGCCATCACCGCTAGAACGTCCGTATACTGTACTTGAGATAAATTACTTAAAAATTCTTTATAAGTACCTCAAAGTTGACCTTACCTTTACCTTACCTTACCTTACCTTTCTAATAGCAATTATTATATACATGGTGTAAATTAATTGCAAAATGAGAAACTACTTTGTTAGGCACACCATTCTGAGCAACTTTCATTACGAAACCGATTTGATCAGAGCAAGTTTATTTTTCAATTCCCAGTACATTTTGGCCTGCGTGGATCAGCTGACTTGTATGGAGAAATAAAAAAAAAAGTTGCTATGATCAAATCGGTATCATGAAAGTTGCTCAGAATGATATCCCTAACAAAAAAGATTATCATTTTGCGTCAATTCATTTTTACACATTACAGATCTACACATATCTACATACAGGCACATACATTGCTTCTGGCCCCACACTAGGATACCATGTGTCGTAGGAACCAGAAACAGCGACATCACAAACATGTAGGTAAACATCCAAGACATGGGGTTTTTTTTTGTCCCCAGCCGGGATTCGAACCCTGGACCTCCCGCATGGTAGGCAGACGTGCAACCGCTGCGCCACAGAGGCCGTCAAATATATTTACACCTTGTATATCTACGCTCAAATTGCCTTGACCCCACAGCACACTTTTGAATTTGAATTACCTACAAGCTGAATACATCACTAGACGTCTTAGCAATAAACATAGACTTTAGTAACTTTACTCTAAGCACTAAGCCAGTATTAACGAAATTCAATGAGTAGCTCTTATCTGACTCTACTCTCGGAGTGAAAGTCTGAGAGTAACTAGTCTGTGGAGAGCGCATAGATACATTTTCCTTTGAAACACAACTCACCAATTTACGGGCGGCGGCGGGGGACGAGCTAAGAGAGCTGTGATTGGTCAGCCGCCGCTGCAAAACTGCAGCGTCTGGCGGCCCGTCGTCGTATATAGGTTGCGTACGTTGAATACAACTAACGTTTGGCGAGCTGCATTCCCCCGCAGGTGCAGTCAATTGGATATATAGTCTCTGCTCAGAGTAGAGATAAAGATAAGTACAACAGAGTAGAGTGTTTTCATTAGTAAGGTAGCAGTATAGTGTGTTATTATTAGGTAGTTCGTAACTCTTTAATATGCAAACTCTGTGCTGTATGCCAAAATATGTAATGTTCAATCTCATAGCACACCCTATGTAAGTGTGACTATTTCGAACGCAAGTTAACATATTCTCTGAAATGCGGTCAAACAGGTGGTCGGATTTATAAAATACGGACAAGTTGAGTCGGACTCTCGCACCAAGGGTTCCGTTCCGCACCATCGTTCAAGAAAGAGTACAAAAAATGGTCAAGTGTGGGTCGGACTCGGACATGAAGGGTTCCGTACGATTGTACAACGAAACTTAAGCACTGAAAACAATAAAACAAAAAGAAAAAGGAAATAACGATTCGAACTCAGGACATACAGATTGCGCGAACAACATCATACTGGTTGTGCCACGTTGTGGTAAGCTGCGAAATCTACGATCATATTGAATATCAATACGATTTGTTCTGTTGCATTGCAGTGCATGTCTCTTGTACCGTATAGTTCATTTGTTTCTGTAGCGACAAAAGAAATATACATTATGTAAAAATTTAAACTCTCGAACTATTACGGTTTGCCCCACAGAGCCCGATGACGGACAGGTGAACGGACGGACGGACAGCGAAGGCTTAGTAATAGGGACCCGTGTGGCACCCTTCGGTTACGGGACCCTTCTTGCATGGGGACACCTTTATTTTTATTAGATTTCTTGTATTTCATTATTTTTTGCTGTAGCAGCAACAGATATACATTCTGTGAACATTTCAATTCTGTAGCTGTTACGTTTCGTGAGATAGAGCCCACTGACGGACAGACAGACGGACGGACGAACAGCGGAGGCTTAGTTATAGCTATAGCGTCTCGTTTGTCTTCAGGTACGGAACCCTATAAATCCGCTTTACAAAAAAACAAGGCGGCGGCGGCGTTAAGGTTTTATTGTTTGTGTCGGGGACTCGGGCACAGAGGAATATTATTTATTCCTCTGTGACTCGGGAGTAAAAAAAATTATACTTTAATTCTTATTCATAGTATTTGCGCTGGATAACTACAATAGGTACTCAGTAAAAAAATATAATTATTCACATCTTAATATTTACTCGACTCGTGAAAAGGACTCGCACTAATAAACAGACACCGTGAAACCCATTTCGTTATGATAGGTACCCTAAAACCAACGGACATAAAAGAACAACCTGTCTCGTAAGATCATCAATTATAGTCCTACGGTCTTAAATACTAGCTTCTCTGTGTATTATTTCGTGTTCAGTACTATGTATGACGGTAGGTACCAGGGGTCACGATATTTCGCTTGAAGATGTGAGGTCAATGTTCGATGCATTGTAGGTACTGTGCGGTGTGTAAATACAAATAGTTATTATTTATTTCATCTTTATAATTATAGTCTATTGAAATGAAAATGCTTGGCATGGCGATATTAATACTTTGATAGATAAGGGCAGCTTTCACCACGATTTAAGTAACTGATTAGCAAAAGCGAAAAAAAATACACATCGTCTTGCTCCAAGCTGATTTCACTGCTAATCACGACTATCAATCATGCATTTAAGCTAATTGGAGTATATTCGGCCAAGTAAAATACCATGTGATAGTTGCCATGGTAACCAACTGACTTGACGTTTGCTGAAATCTCAAGACAAAACAAACATTCATTCTCGCTCTGTGTTTACTTTCCGCTAGACGACTGCAATATGAAACTAACTAATAACAAAACTGATTATATTTTTTCACGGTTAAAGCGGAACATGAAATGAAATGAAATGAAAAAAATTATAGTGAAAAATGTTTATTTCATAAACTTGAATTAAATTAAACAAACAATTTGATGAGACATCCTTTTAAGTATTAAAATACCTGTGCCCGCTCTTTCGTAGGTATTACTAGTTATCAAGTTAATTACAATTTTTCGGTATTTTAGATTGTTGATAAGTATATTATTTTACTATTAAACTAACTTTCTATGGTGCATGCACGCACATGTAAGATATAAAATATAAGTAAGTAGAAATACATGTGTGACCAAATCAATAAGAACAAACTAAACTATGGCACAATTACACTCAGGTTTGCGACAAAGAATCGGTACCTAAATAATAATTACAAACCAAGGTCAACGAAGATTGCGGAAGTGAGAAGCGAATATAACTCGGGAATAGGAATAAATGGGATGTCAATTGTGCGCTCGCGCCTAATCTGAATCAACGTGAGCGCCAAAACGGAAAAAAAACATGAAAAATAAGCTATTACAGGGAATTACATTTTAATCTTCAAATCGCTAGTAACAACAATTCCCCACATATTACAATTAATAGAAAGATCATATTTACTACTGCTGCGGTATAATAGGAAAAATATTGGAAAACAGGGTTGACTTTGGATTTATTTTCTATCGAGAAAATTTTATTCAAACACGTTTTCCTTCATGAAAACCCTAGAATATATAGTCAAATTACATATACCAGAAATTGATTACGATTTGCCTAGTATTTCCTGAAATACACATGAAAAAAGCACCCCTAATTTATTCATGAGGCACCTTAATTGAACAATGCGGAGCCTTTTTCCGAACCCTGGGCACAGAAGAGATAATAGTACTCCGTACAGAACGGCCACTCCCTTCCCCGCGCTGATTCAGATACCGCACCCCACCCCTGGCGTCAAAGGATTGGTTAAAGAATCGATAGACCAGGGCTGAACACTGGACGAGTGACGACAAAGCGTATACTAAATATCGCCGCATTTGCCACGCCACAAGCCCTAGCAAAGTTTACGCACACATTTGCTCGTATACAAACATCATTTGGTTATGTAGTAGTAAAAGGTGATTTTTTTACGAGCGTTCTATGGAGTGTCCGAGGTGTGCCCTGGGGCTACAAATAGTTTAAAAATATCACAGAATGTGTACACTTATTTCTCCTCTCGCTCCGACACGTCTATTAATTGTTCTCCATTGTACTTATAATAACTTGCTACTACGGAACCCTTCATGGGCGAGTCCGACTCCCACTTGGCCACTTTTTCAAATGAAATATTGTGGTGAGTAGAATACGCAGTAGCCTAAGAAACGGTCCGAAGGGTCACTCACTGATGTTGCCATCATTTGTTTTCTATTATTACATGCCAAGGTGTAAAATGATTTGCGGTTCACATGCTATAATGCATTAACTTTTTACGTTGGTTGGTTTGGTACGTCTGACCTTGCCGTGTATACCTATCTACCACACACCATTGTTACCCAACCAGCCCATCTGTAATCCGGGGCTCCGTGAAAATTTTACTCACCCCACAAGATTAACTTACCTCAGGCACCCTCAGGTAACAAATAATATGCTTTTATAGGTAACCTTATGTATAGGTTAGACAAAAGAACAGTGTTTTCGCCAAGAGTAGTGGGGCAAGTATGACATGTACCCAGAGACTATATATCTAATTGACTGCGCCTGCGGGGGAATGCGGCTCGCCAAACGTTTGTTGTATTCAACAAACGTTCGCATACGCAACCTATGTACGATGACGGGCCACCAGACAGTTTCGCAGCGGCTGACCAATCACAGCTCTCTTACCTCGTCCCCCGCCGCCGCCGCCCGTAAACTGGTGAGTTGTGTTTCAAAGGAAAATGTATCTATAATTCTATACGCTCTCCATTGGATAAGTTCTCCCTGCATTTACCGTAATTTTTGATATACAAATACATATGCTGGAAACTGATTAAAATAAAACCAACGATTAAGACAAAGTCAGGAACTGACATATAAACATCGACTAAAATTTTTAATCCAGAGATGATTTTGATTATTTCCCGACGCCATTCACATTTAGCTGAATAATTGAAACAAAAAGTAAACTTTAGAAAAAACCGACTTCCACAAACCCTATTTGATAAGATTGAGTTTAATACAAACTGTAACCCCTTATCCCCCCCCCCCCCCCTTGGGGAATTAATTTTGTCAAATCCCATATCAGTGCTTCCCCACGCTACTAAGGAAGCCCTGTACAAAGTTTCATGGCTCTAGGTCCACCGGTTTAGGCTATGCGTCGCCTGCCCGTCAGCCACGCATTGTATTTGTACCTAGTATTGAGCAGATCTGGTGGCCATATGTGGTCTTCATCAGCAGTTCCGCATCACAATATTATGCTTACCATGTGCATTTGCACGAGTTATTATGAAAAACACAAAAATCACTATAGGTCTGCCTATAATATTTGAAGAGTTCCCTCGATTTCTCCAGGATCCCATCATCAGATCCTGACCTGGTGTCAATGGGACCACCCTTGAGGTATTAACTATACGCCGAAAAAAGATTTGTTCAAATCGGTTCATAATTGGCGGAGCTATCGCGTAACAAACATAGAAAAAAAAAAAAAAACATACGGGTCGAATTGAGAACCTCCTCCTTTTCAACCGACTTCAAAAAAAGGAGGAGGTTCTCAATTCGACCCGTATGTTTTTTTTTTTTTTTTTTTTCTATGTTTGTTACGCGATTGCTCCGCCAATTATGAACCGATTTGAACAAATCTTTTTTCGGCGTATAGGTAATACCTCAAGGGTGGTCCCATTGACACCAGGTCAGGATATGATGATGGGATCCTGGAGAAATCGAGAGAACTCTTCAAATATTATAGGCAGACCTATAGTGATTTTTGTGTTTTTCATAATAACTCGTGCAAATGCACATGGTAAGCATAATATTGTGATGCGGAACTGCTGATGAAGACCACATATGGCCACCAGATCTGCTCAATACTAGGTACAAATACAATGCGTGGCTGACGGGCAGGCAACGCATAGCCTAAACCGGTGGACCTAGAGCCATGAAACTTTGTACAGGGGTTCCTTAGTCGCGTGGGGTAGCACTGATATAGCATTTGACAAAATTAATTCCCCAAGGGAGGGGGGGATAAGGAGTTACAGTTAGTATTAAACTCAATCTAATCAAATAGGGTTTGTGGAAGTCGGTTTTTTCTAAAGTTTACTTTTTGTTTCAATTATTTTGAAGTCGGTTGAAAAGTATAAACTCATATTTATGTTACGTATGACGTAGCATTTTCTGCACAAAGACGTTACGTTTAAAGGCTACCGATTTAGTATGTATACAATAAAATTACACTGTAGGTAATTACGGCTGCTGGGATCGGAGTAAATAATGCGAGAAACAATTAACTCCTTGGAAAAGTTAGTATAATCCGCGTTAAGTTTCTTTGGCTCTGACGAACTGGTTGCGAACGAATAAGAGGGCCACAAGCCTAATGGGCCTATTAGACTACGCTCGCTGTCGGCAGGGCCCTGTCTGACTCACTGTCTCTTTCTAGTCGTTCCATCATGAGTGAGACGTCTATTCAAATTGTGCCCTGCCGACAATGTAATGTAATAAGCTCTTAACTGACTCCGTGGCCAAAACTAGAACTGCAGTCAACAGTATAAAGGACAATGGCAGGATCATATCTCATCTTACTAACGCGTCTATAAAAGTACAATTTTTCATACTATTATGATAGGCATAAAACACTACATAAAATTATATTGTGTTATTTGGAAATTCAAATGACTTTCTTCATTATTATTCCGAGTAAAAATCAAAAGTCAGAGTCCATTATTCATTGGACATCATCAGATGGAGGTTGTTTCCAGCCAGTATTTATATCATCTTTGGTGGTTTCGTTTTGACCTTTGAGTTTTTCTTTGCCTGCACGTTTTTTCATTTCATTTCATTTATACTTTATCGCACAAAAACATAAAAAACACGTAACATTTAAAGTTTATAATGTACATTTCTTTCTGAAAATAAACGATTATTATTATTATATTATAAAGAAAGATATCATGTACGAAAAAACAGATAAAGAAAGGGAATTCAGTGCACAATAAATAACTAAAATGAATGACAATTATAAATAAATATACTTATAAAATAATATAATAAGTAAATAACTAAATAAATACACAATATGCAAATAAATACACCTACATATATACATAATTAACTTAAATATATACATGCAGTATCTGTCACGAAAGAGAGAGGAAGTGTTCTTTAAATGAACTCAGGTATGAATCAAACCAGCCCACAAAGCATTGCTGAAGTCAAGCAGGGCCAGAACCATTATCATCTTCTGATCCAATGGCCAGCTGTACGTCATCGCTGACTTTTAAGATTGCTGTTGTAGTACTATGCCCTGGTCTGAACCCAGATTGATAAGGGTTGAAAAGTCTGTTTGATGAAAGGAATGAGGAATGTTGGTAGTGGACAATTGATTCAAGGACTTTGGAGAGAATAGGTAAGATAAATATGGGCCTGTTTTTCTTTGGAAATATTTCCCGATATCTTTATAAAATGTATATAAAAGAACAAAAATTTTACAATATCGATCTTATGAATAAAAAAATCTGTCATATACTACTTTTCTTGTGAATAGACGTTACACATTCTTCGAGATATTCGTTAGTATGGACAATTGCCCGTGTTCTTTCTTATGGTTTCTTTTTGTTTTACATATGCATAGGTACGTTAGAGGCGCCATCATCGGGCAGCTTGGATGTTGCACTGAGACATCAAAGCAAGATTAAAATATATTTTTTCACATAAGGACTGAATCTCTTATTTTTTTACGCAGACATACAGGCGACGGACAAAATATCACGAAATGTTGACCTGTTATGCCCTTGGTTGATATGAGTCTAATGATCAACAGAATCATCAAAATCATACATGAAAAGTGCCATTGTGTAAATATTTCCCACGTCCGCTTTTTTGTAAACAGAGTTTTACAAAAATGTCGTTGACCATCATCATACGGTTGTATTTACAATTATTTTGTGCTGGAAACTACAAATCAAATATGTACCCCGTGTAAAAAACCATAATCAATGAATAATTGAAACAAAAAGTAAACTTTAGAAAAAACCGACTTCCACAAACCATATTTGATTAGATTGAGTTTAATACAAACTGTAACCCCTTATCCCCCCCCCCCCCCCTCTTGGGGAATTAATTTTGTCAAATCTCATATCAGTGCTACAACACGCTACTAAGGAACCCCTGTACAAAGTTTCATTGCTCTAGGTCCACCGGTTTAGGCTATGCGTTGCCTGCCCGTCAGCCACGCATTGTATTTGTACCTGGTATTGAGCAGATCTGGTGGCCATATGTGGTCTTCATCAGCAGTTCCGCATCATAATATTATGCTTACCATGTGCATTTGCACGAGTTATTATGAAAAACACAAAAATCACTATATGTCTGCCTATAATATTTGAAGAGTTCCCTCGATTTCTCCAGGATCCCATCATCAGATCCTGACCTGGTGTCAATGGGACCAATGGGAAGGTAAACCCTTTCAAACAAAAAAATAATTTTCCAAATCGGTCCATCCGTCTAGGCGCTATCGAGGCACATACATAAAAAAATAATAAAAAAATAAAAAAAAAACAAATATCCGGACGAATTGTAAACCTCCTCCTTTGGGAAGTCGGTTAAAAAGTAAAGGAGGTACCTACTTACGTAGATACCATTTTTAGGGTTCCGTACCCGAAGGGTGCCAAACGGGACCCTATTACTGAGACTTCGCTGTCTGTCCGTCCGTCCATCCGTCCGTCCGTCTGTCTGTCACCAGGCTGTATCTCATGAACCGTGGTAGCTAGACAGTTGAAATTTTCACATATGATGTATTTCTGTTGCCGCTATAACAACAAATACTAAAAATCAAAAGAAATTTAAAATTAAGGGGGGCTCCCATACAACAAACGTGATTTTTTTTGCTCATTTTTTCTCGATTAATGGTTGCAGGTAGACGCTTAAAATGTTCACAATATATTGAGTATATTATTTACTTAAAAAATTAAAAAAATAAAATAAATATTTAGGGGGGCTCCCATACATTTTTTTTTGCGGTTTTTCATAGATAATGGTACGGAACCCTTCGTGCGCTAGTCCGACTCGCACTTGGCCGGTTATTTAACTGTAAGTAGATATAAATTTTGATAATAATGTGATATAAATAACTCCTTTTCCTCAGTGGGTAATTTTATAGCAATTACATTTCTTTGTTATGTGCCCATAGCGGCCATTTACACTGACGACGAGAGGATAAAGTATAATAGAAAACTTAATATCTAAATAAATTAAATGCCAATTCAAACTATTAACTTGTATTAACATAATTCTCATCTCAATGTGCCCAGTCACTTTCATGAACAACACATTGTAACTCATGTAAAAGCGCGTCATGAAAGGTTACAAGTTTAGCGACTAGTTTAACTTTTACCCATAAGTTAGTATTTTTTCTGAGTTATTTGATTGTAGGTTTATAAACAAACGTCATCTAAGGACGTGATTTTTTTGAGAATGTCCCATTTATAAAAATTGCACGTTTGCCTATATTTGTAGCGAATATATATGTATATTGTTTGTTTTCATTCTGATGCACAAACCTCTATGAAATAATGCATTGTTTCTTGTTGTGTTTTTCTTTACCGGCTTGTCAGGTATGTCAACTGTCTGGAGAATGCATGACAGTGGATCATCGCTAACTGTTTAATATTTACTAAACAAAGTGCCAATGAAGCATTGCTTGCTATATACATATAACAGTGTGGTGTATGCGCGAAGAAAGTACCAAGAATAGTATGGAATATGTATCCATGTTTAGAAGACAGCAGACTGTGAAAATAACACTTAGAACCACTTGTACTCTGAGTTGAACGAAACATAAAAAGCATGTTCTTAGCATTAGAGACAATTGAAAATCCTATAAGATTTTCGCCAATAAATTGACAACTTTAAATCCACAAAAATCCTTACCACATTGATGGATCCCTGTTTCCCTAACTAGTTTAAACTGTATCTAGGTAAAAGAGCGTCCTCAATTTGAAAGCAATTTTTGGCAATCCTTTGAGTTAGGTTGAGTCGGGGGTAAATTAGGTGGAGGAAACAACTAAGCATATGGTACAGCCGTATTCACGTTTTTCAATGCATTTAGATTAATTACAGTTCATCAATTCATCAAAGAAAAGAAACTAAATATTTTGTGTTTAGCCCAAGATCTGACAAGATGATACCAAACCACAAAAATGCTATTCTTAGCGTACCTAGAGTGGTTTTACCACCATCACGTAACTGTGACAAGGCCATGTTTTGATCGTTACTATAGATGCAGTGAATGGACGGCAGATATATTATTTTATTATTCTTAATAACACGCAAATAGCAACACCTCAAAACGTTGAACGCAATGTGATACAGGGTGTACCATAAAAATACATCCATTGCCTCTCGACTCAGGATTTGAAGAACTACTCAAAGCCTTACACCTTTTCTCATGCGGGGTTGCGGAAGCGCAATTGTAGTAGACAGTTAGCAGTTATTGAATACCTCATTTCGCGTGACAGAGCTCATCATCGCACCTTTGAAATAATATAGGTTTGCTCGCTACATTTTCCACGTTATTGTATATTTCCGTTTATTGTATTTGATTGTACTTTAGTCCTCTGTGAAGCAAGCGTAAAACCGGAACGAAACCCACAAGACCACAAAGCTTGGTTCTACGCTGGAAATCATCAAGTTAAAAACTTAAAAAATCCTACTTCATGACCTATCACTTAGTCCTCCCCGCTCGGTAGTCGGTACACAAATGTCGTCTATAGACCCGAAAACGAGCCTACGAAATCTGTCTCCCGACAGTGAAGTCCATACTGTATTACATAACATAAACGAATATACGATCCTAGCAGCCAGAATTTATCGCGCGACCATGACTATAAACACCAAAAAGAGTGGCTGTATAATGTCATCCAGGTAAAAACAAATAAAACTTCACAGTTTTTTCATGTAGAAACCTAACTACTGGACCGATTCCTGATTTTCAAAAAATGGGAACAAACTATTGAGCTTCCCTTTCGACCGAAGAAAGAATTTTTAAATCGGTTCATAAATACCAGTTTCGATGTAACAAACATTAAAAATAATAATGATGATAAAAAAACATACAACCGAATTGACAACCCCTTCCTTTTTTGAAGTCGGTTAAAAATTCATGTTGACGGACATGAAAGCTAGCGTAAGGTTCGTGTGAAACCGTTGCAGTTGCAAAGCCTGGAAATGACTTTACTTGATAAAACAAACTTAAGAATTTTGCCGCTTAGTTGATTGTTTATCATTATATTTTTCAGTACGGTAATATTTTTTTTGCGCATGTCCGTGTTTGTTTAATTTTTAACTCTGTGTACTTAATCATACTAAAATATCGCATGAAAGTTCCTTCTTTGTTTTTATGCAACGAACGTAAACCAAAATAATATCCTTCTAACGAATTATCATGACGTGCATATTATGTGTAGCAAAAAAACGGGTTTTTAGCAGCCTGGTAGAATCTGACGAGTATCTAATAATAATGTTTGCTGTTAGCCACTCCGAATCGATGCACCTATCAATCAATACGCGAAATGTTTGCAACGAAAAGAGTGGTGAGTTTTGCCAACCTTGAATTGAAACCCGGAATCAGCCAACCGAGGCCAATGCCACTGTGTTACTGGGTTTTTGTCAGCTCCGATCTATTTGCTTTGTATAGTGCCCTCATCACAATAGCGTGTCGTTAGTTTGATGCGCATCCCAACCTTTTTGAATCCGGCTCGCGAAAGAGGCTTCACGGTAGATACCTACCTAATTAGATCTGGTCACGAAAATCGCATAACACATATTACGTAGAGGTACATCGGCTTGGCAGCATAACATGCTGATCAATTCAATGGACGGTTTAAAACCTCAGTGTGCCACTTATGAACAACGCGAGGGTATTACAAGGGTAGTGGCGGGGTTAGTCCTATAGGCTATAGGGTATAGGTTAACCTTATTTACCTAATGAATCATTTTAGTCATAAAATTCATCCTGAGTTGCACGAAACGATTTCTTTAGTGAGTGTCTCATAGGATTGTCGTTTGATTCTAATACTAACAACTCAGGGTAAGACAAAGAGGCCTCTTTTCTAAACTGTTACTCCAGGGGGTGTCACTCCGCTGAACAGGTATAAACGGCCAGCGCGCCCCGCCCGCGGTGAATTTGTCAGACGGTTGCCTCTCAGCTATTGGAGCGCGTGCTAGCCGCGTGAAAATAATGACTCCGAAAACAACCGAGTGCGAGTCGCAACCCTGCCTATGCCTGCGATGCTGTTACGTGGTCGGCATCGAGTCAGCGCGCAGCGGTGTCTTAAGAAATATGAACGCTCGTGTGATACGATAAGTTTAAATTTTGCATGCGAGCATGTTTTTTTGTACCTAAACTTGACTTTTGTTCGGAAGTAATCCTTCTACGTAGTACTATTAGTTATTCTGTCTAGAATTTGGCTGAAAAGACAATTTCAATAAACTGATGTAAGACGATGACGGATCATGGACTAAGAAGCCCAATGAGTTTAGTGTACGACTGATGTTAGTCATTACAAAATTACCTAGACCGACCGACCAAACCCAGTTAACAATGCCAGGACCGGAAGATTCCAGTAAGCCAAGCGTTAAATTGATCGCTATTGTCAAACCCGTCTTTTCTATACATTATCATGTTTCCGTGTCCTATCTCGTTTGATGACTCCGTGGTATTATCACGTCGCGTAAACTCGTGTGCGGGTGGAAGAGTTGGCTGATTACAACACAATGTCCATTCAGAAAAAAACCCGGCCAAGTGAGAGTTGGACTCGCGCACCAACAGGAGCTGTCAAGCAAATGGACGAGCTAGTAATAGTAGTTATTGTATAAAAACAAAATACAGACACTTTGGAAAATAACATGTACAAAGGTGAGCTCATAATAAATAAGAGTTCTCTTCCAGCAAAAACGATGGCTAGGAATATTTAACAAAAGGTGCAATTACTTTGGTGCACAACGATAGTTACTTTAGCACTGGATAAGTGTTGCACCAAGTTGTCGTTCTTTACCATTCTCTGTCGTCACAAGAACACAACATGTCTCAAGAACAATGCAATGAATTGAACTGTTCCCGTACAAAGATGCCCGGTCACGATAAAACTGTTGTGGTTAGGTAAAGGCGAGTCTAGACGCTGAACGACGATTACTCCTAAGTATGGCATTAATGAAATGATTACGACGTCCGGCGTTTGGTACATTAGCGCATTTTCCTATCAGAACACAAAAGGATGGGAGGACAAAACGTGACATGTGTTCCCATTAATTGTGGGTACAACGGTACCTATTCATCGGTTTTGGATTAACAATAGCGGTTGTGTGATCCAGTGCTTCACTTCATTCGGAATCTATGTTTAAAACAAGTAGGTAGGTATCCAAAATAACCTCTCAACTGTTGTGGGTAGTTGTAAAAATGGCCCGCGATTTTCAACCTTATGATTTGGTAAAAATTATAATTTTTACATCTGAAAGCTTGATCAAGGTCGGTCTGGAAAAGCTCTCATTGTCCATATTCGGATGGCGCCAAAACTAACCATAGACTAATTTTCATACTCATTTGATATTAGTTTTAGATTAACTGCGGTATCGTATCGGTAGACTCTGTCATGTCATGTCAGAAATTAGGTTGGTCTTTGAGTATTGGTACTAAAAGTATATGTAGCAGTATTTAATAGTTTCAAACTTGGAAAAAATATATAAGTACTAGATGAATCTATTTCAATGCAATGGACACTTTAATGGCTAAATAAAAAAATAAAAAAATATTTAGACAGCAAGTAGGTAATTAACATAAATAATGTAAACGATTGTTATTATTGGCATTTATTAACAAATACACCTGCAATAATAATAATAATAATTTATTTCCAGACATAAAGTACAATATTAATCCAATACAAACATGAGATTATAAGTAAAATATAATTAAAATGTCAAAGATAAAAATAAATGGTAAAAACCAAATGTCAACTATTAAAGTTTAAAAATAACTACATTGTGGGCTATTCTTGAGGTGTCAAAACCACTAAACTAGAGGAACTAAAGGCACTAAACTGACAACCTTCAAATCCGACAGCTCTTGCGCGGTGGCCACAGATTCCATTTTCAAACACACCATTTTAATTAGTTTAGTTAGTATAGTTCGTGTCGCCTTCGGAATCGCAGGCATTATCTCATCGGTAAGATTTGAATTTAAGGTACTTTAAAATAATGTCAATTTCATTAAAACTAATTATAATAATGAAAAAAATAATACTTAAACGAATGATTAAATTAGATAAAAATGAATATGAGCTAAATTTTCATTTGACTACAATAATTAAACATACACAGTGCAGCTACTTACATAAGTACATATCACAGCACTTTTTAAAGCACTTTACTCTTTATGTAGATATAATCAATATTTTATACCATAATGGACAAAAAATATTTGTACTTCCAATGATTTACGCCTACTTATAGAAAATATGATATACGAGTTTCTAATATTTTACCTATACTTACAAAAATATAATTGAAACAAAAAGTAAACTTTAGAAAAAACCGACTTCCACAAACCCTATTTGATTACATTGAGTTTAATAAAAACTGTAACCCCTTGTCCCCCCCCCCCCTTGGGGAATTAATTTTGTCAAATCCCACATCAGTGCTGCCCCGCGCTACTAAGGAACCCCTGTACAAAGTTTCATGGCTCTAGGTCCACCGGTTTAGGCTATGCGTTGCCTGCCCGTCAGCCACGCATTGTATTTGTACCTAGTATTGAGCAGATCTGGTGGCCATATGTGGTCTTCATCAGCAGTTCCGCATCACAATATTATGCTTACCATGTGCATTTGCACGAGTTATTATGAAAAACACAAAAATCACTATAGGTCTGCCTATAATATTTGAAGAGTTCCCTCGATTTCTCCAGGATCCCATCATCAGATCCTGACCTGGTGTCAATGGGACCAATGGGAAGGTAAACCCTTTCAAACAAAAAAATAATTTTCCAAATCGGTCCACCCGTTTAGGCGCTATCGGGGCACATACATAAAAAAAAAAAATAAAAAAAAAAAAAAAAAAAAACAAATATCCGGACGAATTGTAAACCTCCTCCTTTGGGAAGTCGGTTAAAAACAAGATTTTGGACTACCTGTACTCTGTATTTCCAATGTAAAGTCAAAATTATCCTGGCAATTATATATCATGAGGACTATGATTTTTCGAGTTTAACCCTATCACCTATATTATTCTATTACTTATTAACCCTAAATTAATCTATTACTACTGTTTTTCTTAATTTCAGAAACAACAATGACGGAGGCTAATAAGGAGACAGAAGTCAGCAAACAGAAGGATAACTCACTCGCTACTAATGGCCCTAATGACTTAAATGAAACGAAAAGAACTAATACTAATTATAATAATAACAAGAAAGAAGAAGAATCCAAGAACAATGAAAAGTCAAAAACTGATGATAACACTTGGGAAGAGATGGGATTTTGCCAGAAAGCCAGATACATGGTTTCTCTAATCACAGTAGAGCCGATTTTAGCTTGCTATGTCATGCCCTCAGTACTATCTGCCTTGGCCACGCAAAACTTGTACCTAGAGAAGGCTTGTCGTGTGAACCTACAATACCCTGAACATGTTTGTGACGCTTTAACCAGAAGAGATACAGCTAACTATACGTTAGAAGAAGAGTCAGTGCAGACCTTAGTAGCATCAGTAGCTGGTTGGAAGACAGTTTTGCAATCCTTTCTACCATGTTTTATCCTAATATTCCTTGGAGCATACAGCGATAGAGTCGGCCAGCGGAAATTCTGTATGCTCATTCCGATAGTAGGAGAATTTCTAACCAGCGTTGGGCTATTAATAAATAATTATTTCTTCTTTGAACTACCTTTAGAGGTGGCTGCTGTTACTGAGGCTATATTCCCAGCGTTGACTGGAGGCTGGTTTACGATGTTCATGGGGGTGTTTAGTTACATTGGTGATGTGACTACAGAAGAGTCCAGAACTTTACGCATTGGAGTGGTGAATCTGTTCTACTCAGTAGGAGTGCCAGTTGGTGCAGCACTAAGTGGTATATTGGTGAAGAAGATTGGACTGTATGGCGTATTTTCATTGAGTGCATCGTTGTACGTGTTGAGTTTTCTGTACGGGTTCTTTAGACTGAAGCAGGTGAAGAAACCAGACCCGGATAGGGTGAGTCATAATGAGTGTTAATGGTAGTATTACATTGAGTTCACTTCTTACTCAGGTCATGTTATACTATTGTAAAGAAAGAACGCATGGCAATGACAAAAGTACAAAGTAATTTAACTATTAAGTATACGACTGTATTGACGGCTTTCATTACGCACTTTGCTTGCTCTCGCAATTCTTACATCATAATATTTCGATATGCATGTAATATTATTGTAATTATAAATATCTAAAGTGGTTAGATAACCATGACTTTCGTAATAGGTTCAGTACCTCAGAGGATCAATAGAGCAGAAAGAAAGGTATAAAAAAGACCATAATGGTGACCTACATCGCAGTCACAGTTGGTTGGGATCGATGACCCTAACTTTTTAATTGAAATAAACAAATTGGTACCTAGATCGAGTAAGGTTGTTCTGAAGATTTTAATTAAAGGCGATAAAAATGTTAATGAGATAGCAGCGCAGCTTTATTTCCTGCAATAAAAGAGCAAATTGTATTGAAAAAAATATTACATGCGCCCTCTTGTTTTATCTTTTTGAATATTTCCCAAAGAAATAATCATTTTCCAAAGAAAATGTATTCCGTGGATAGGCCGCACAGCACAAGACCTGTCGTATTTCTGAGTCATTTTAGTTTGTTAAAGTATTGGCATCTTTAGAATTCCTCCGAGCGATAATACGTATAGTTTGCTTAAATCTCAACATAGCGTCACGTTTTTTCTATACGGGGTGTCCAGTTATTCCAACGTTTCGCCAGTTGTTCAATACTCCATTTTGCGTGACAGGGGGCTAGCTCATCACCTGAAGACTGAAGGTTTTCTCGCGATATTTTCCTTCACGGTTAGAACGTCCTCTAGAGGTAATGCAGGTACTTACGATAAATTACTTACTTATCTCATTAGTACAATGGTAAGCACCGGATTCGATAATGCATCTCCTGCATGAGCAAGGACCGTGAAACCACTAAACACTAGTAGCACTTTGTTTATATCATTTTAAATACCTACTCGTGTTGAAATAATCATCCGTGGCCATTCGCACATCGGAAACAATCGTGCAGGTAGAGCAACATCTGGCCTCTTTGTTTTGGCACGTTGGGTCTCGTTTCTCTCTCTCTCTCTCTCTCTCTCTCTGGTTAAGTCAAACGCCAAGTATCATACTCGTGGGACATCGGGTTCCGTCCCGACGTGCCAAAACAAAGGCCCCGTACTGTACTTGATGGGTGACCGTTTCTATGTAGCATTTATTTCGTGCACTGCCGTGTTTTGTGTTTGCAATATGCCTCCTTTCCGTCTTACAGAAGCAAACGAACAACTGTTGCGAATGGCTCCAAGACTTCTTTGACACCCGCTATGTGAAGGAGACCATATTGGTGGCCTTCAAGCGAGGTGAAAACAACAGGCGGCTGCGGGTCATCATGCTGGTTGTGGTTCTGTGTGTGGTTATTGGACCTATTTATGGTATGTGTGCCCTTTTCAACTTTTAATAGCTATTCTGTATGCTATGTTCATGTCTACCATCTGCATACCAGTGGTGTGTCAACCTTATAAAGTACAGTCTTCCAAAGATGTTTTCGCACTTGAGTAGTGTGTATAGGAAGGTGATAGCTAACCCAAAAAACCTGTCATCAATCGTTAGTTCCACCTCTGCTTAGAGTTTGTTGGAAATAGCCAACTCAAGATTTCGGAAAGGAGTAATAGATCATGTAAGAACCAGATATCCATAATTTCTCCATCATCCATAACGTATTTATGTTGCACTTGATTGAGTTGAATCACGACTACTAGGGGCCGAATAAATCGGTTTTCACATCCGAGACGAATATTGACTTAGTTTGATTCCGGAACATAGGTCACTATACCCAAATTAGGACTTTTATTGCTAATGTTGAAGCAACTTCTCTGTGACTCCATTTTTTTTCTACAGTTTTCAATTACAATTACAGGTCATAATGGTCTAGAACCAATAATGGCAGTAAAATCATTTCCAATCGTTTATTTGGGTTATTAAATATTTAAATTAAATGCCAGTATCCAACTTTCAAGAAGGTAGCTTACATAAACAATACTAAAAAAACGGTCGCAAACCGAAACCGAAATGAAACCGAAACAGGAAAGAAACATTAGTCAGACTATAACAAAACCTTATTTGAAAACAATGGAAATGAATTGTGGGAAACAGGCAATTTAATTAGCAAGCATCCAGTACCTACCACTATACATAAATATACGGCATCACGACCACCACAATTTGCAGTTCGACTACTATTTGTCAGACAAAATACATGTCATCAAAAAACCTAATTGTATGAAGACCTGGTTCATACCCTTGACTCATTATGACACTGAAATTACTGTGGTTATTACTCACACAAAATACCTACACCACGTGTAAAACTATTTTCATAGGGATAGAGATGGTTCTACGTCTAAACAATCTTTCGGTTCCAATCATCTCCCTGTTTTTACATGTAAAATTAACTTTTGAGCACGAAACACATGTCTGAGCCGCGAGAAGAAATGATTTTGCATTTAAAATGTGTGGGGGGGGACAGATATTTAAAGATTTATGATTTGCCAAATCTGAATCACTTGAAAATTCCTAAATGGCTAAACGAATACTAAACTACGCATGTGGAAATTGCCTGTCCCAAATACTTAATAGTCCCATTTAGATACTTTCATCGACATCAGATAAAATACCCTTCTGTGGTCCGGCCGCAAGATATGTATGTATACGTGTTCTTTAGCAGAGTTTCCGTAACTTTCCAGGTGAAATGGCAGTCATGTACCTCTTCACGAGATACCGGTTTAACTGGAACGAAGTCGACTTTAGTGTCTTTTCTACCTACGCAATGTGCACATCTTTAGTTGGTAAGTATTTAATTTTCATCGTCATTATTAAATGTGATGACCACATGATCACCAGTCAGGAAAATCATCATCACCGATATTTACATATACATTGTGCCAGAAAATTTGAGAAAAAAGTTCATTGACCCGCTAAGATTATATCAATATTTATTATTATCGATTTGACCTTTTCCGCAAATGCCGCCGCGGTGCCGTAGACGACAGTTAAATAGTTAACCATCTTCGACAGAATCTTTCCATGATAGCAAGTTTTTCTGATTCTCGTCTGGGTGCACTTTCTGGTCTATCTGTTGTCCATATCGATATCCATCACTTTGGCATGATTGGCTAGGTACGATCTTATTTCAATGGTCTAACTTGCCTTGTTTCTTCAACTTTATACACTGTTATAGAAAGTCAAACACGAAATAATAGAGAATACCTACTTATTTAAATTTCAGGAACACTTTTTTCTGTGGGCGTATTCAGCCATCTCATGAAGTTTGATGATGCGATCATCGGAGTCATATCTTGTATGAGCAAGATCCTATCAGGATTCATGTACGCGTTCTCGACCAAGACATGGCACATTTATATCGGTGAGTGTAGATTCCATAATCAAAGATCTTTGTGGTTATGTTGTTACAACCTCAGAACAATTACAACCCATCATTTTTTTTAATAACCCATAAATGATAGACCCTTTATTAATTAAGAAGTAGACAAAATACTCTGTACGAGACTTGTTTTTTTTAATCGATTAACTCTTTGTTTCAGCACCTCTCATCGAAATCTTCAATGGAACATCTTTTATAGCTATGAGATCTATGGTGTCCAAATTAGTTGGAAGAGACGAGTTGGGTAAGATATAAACGTAAATAATAATATAACATGTCCCCACCGAGGGGCACGGTCCTTCACTCGGTACGATTGAGCTATACTCCATCACGCTATCATAGGGCATAATGTGGATTAGAAAAACATAGAAGTTTTTTTTTTTTTAATTTGGCCATTAAGGTGTCCCACTGCTGGGCAAAGGCCTCCCCCTCTTTCGTCCACACTTCCCTGGTCTGTGCCACCTCCAGCCACCCCGGCAAAAACTTTTCGAGGCCGTCCCTCCATCTGCGTTTAGGCCTGCCTTTACGTCGGTCTCCGTCCTGTGTCCCGTGGCACCCAGTTATTGGCGATTTTCGCCAATCTATCTGGATGCATGCGACTTACGTGGCCGGATCAGTTCCACTTTAGCTTAGCGGTTCAGTGCTGTGCACCCACATCAGCGATGCCAGTTAAGAAGTATAATAAAACTTAAATAAACTTGAATCTCAGACCACATTGTTGATCAAGCTTACACCCATTCATATTTCCTTATTCGTAAAAATCCCTCAATCAACCCGCAGTGAGCCAGCGTTTTGGGGTAGGGCTTAATTTTGATCGTATCCCGGAAAATGTCTTTCGGCAGGGACATAAAAGGATAATTTTAAAATGTACTTAAACCTCATTATTTCTTATTTCCAGGTAAGGTAAACTCATTGTTTGGTGTGGCAGAAGCGATGATGCCTCTAGTCTATGCCCCGATGTACACTACATTGTACACAGCTACAATCAAGACTTTCCCTGGGGCTTTTTTCCTCCTAGGAGGAGGGCTGACTGTTCCTGCTGTGATCATATTCATGTAAGTCACCGAAAAACCAAGTAATCTGACTGGAAAACATTTGAATAAATTGCGGAAGTAGGTCCTGTCTTAGGAACTGACCCCAAACTAAGACACAAAGTTTTAATCAGGGATAACAGAAACAAAGACATTATAACACGCGCTTTTAAAGTATGCTACAAGATTGGAAGCATAACTATTACTGTTTCAGGTGGCTCTACCTAGCAAACAAGAAGCACAATGTTGACAAAAATCGCACTGAAGATACCAAGGAGAAACAAGCAAAGACCGAAAAGAATGGTGTTTTCAACCAAGCATTCAATTCAGACGAATTAGGTGTGGTAGAAGGTAAAACTTGCCAGCCATTGCATGATATGGCTGACCTAGCAGAGGTAGATATTGGTATAACAAAGAGCTTGCACTGTACTAGTAAGCTATGAGCAATATTTATGACAGATACTTTTGTACAGTGTGAGTAAATTAGTCATTAGTTTTCTGTGAGACCAGAGGGAACGAAAAAAAATAAACGAATAAACGATCCTAATAGCCAGAATTTATCTCATGAAAATGTCTTTATAGACCGAAAAGTCACAGAAAGGCTGGATGTATAATGTCATTCAGATAAAACCGAATTAAACTTCACAGTTTTTGCATGTAGAAACCTGAAAACTGGACTGATTCCTGATTTTCAAAAAATAGAACCAAACTATTGGATTGATAGGACCAAACTATAATTATTGTAACTTTCAAACGAAGAGAGATTTTTGGAAATCGTTTCATAATAAACATACAACCGAATTGATAACCCCTTTCTTTTTTGAAGTCGGTTAAAAAGAAACATGTAAGAAATGGGTGTCTTTTCAAAGGTCCCATTAATAAAAAGTTACCATTTATTTAATAATAGCGTAATTAATTTAAGAAAAGTAGACAATTTAATTGCAATCATGGTTCCCTAAACATAGTTTAGGCATCTTACTGAACAAAATATACTGTGATAACATTTTGTGTAAAGTTGAACGTAACCACGCTGTTCCAATTTTGGACAATACTTCAAGGCCGAAAATGTAACATCGTGATTTTGTTAAACTTTAAGGGCCTTACCACAAAAAAAACTCCCGTTCAACACCTGATTAAAAACAAAACAATTTGGGATTTGACGTTTGTTTTGAGGTTAAACTACGTTTAATATTTTTTTGTGGTAACAGGGTAGTTTTTTTAGGAGTTTATTAATATATTGATCATTATTAATTATTATAGCAGCAGGGTAATAAGATAAATTTTACTATGCGGAAATAAAATATCATAATCATACGTGTATTATGTATTATAGTGAATTATAAAATATTAGATTCGACTGCGTTTAGAGCCGTTATTTTGAACGCGATCAAAAAATTATTTCATTTCAAATTAATATTTAAAGACTTTGAACGACTGCAAAATCCATAAATTTTTGATATATTAAATAGTACTTAAATTAAGATTAAGACTTCCTTGTTATTTATACCTATTAGTATTATTTAAGTTCCTATTAACCGAGCGCCAATAACATGACAACGTGTTTGTATCTTGTGTAGTAGACAGAATACAAGGCATGTATTTAGTTTAGCTGGAGTAATAACTGCATCGATTGAACTATATTGGTTAATGTGTGTACTTATTAAACTCTTAATTACATCGTATTTGTTTTTTAATCAATATCGGGAAAATAGATACATTGTAAAATTATTGGCCTGCCTCCCAAGTTAGAGGTCTCGGGTTTGAAACCCGGCTTCTCTGAGTCTTGGATGTTAATGACGTATAAATTACGTCACTGTTTTTAGTTCCCACGACACGGTATTCTTGTATGGGCCACATGTTTATGTTTTATGTTATTTAATGAAACATCTTTATAGTAATAATTTTAAAAAATAATATTTATTTCACCATTTGTGGTAAACATATATCCTCGTGGCGCCCACGTGCCTTTAGAAACACCAAAATAAACATGGCGACTCCAGCCCAGAACATTTTCAAAGTAACTTTGAATTACTGCCCGCGCGCCTTTCAGAAACCCATAATAAAAATCTCGGTACAAATTTTGAAATTTCGCGGGTTAAAAGACGTCATTTTATTTGATTTCTGAACGAAATATTAAGGAACAGTTTCCGGTATGCTTTCATTGGCTGGAACATTTGACAGATGCCATTATGAAGAAAACAGACGACGGCATGGCTGTTTCGCGAACACGTGGTAAGTAAATCATATTTTTTTATGATAATTAGTGATTGTTGAGTATGTGTTTATGCAAAAAGTTTCTCAATAATAGGTACTTCTTACACAGTGATAATTAGTTCGCATTGTTAGGGCTTAAATACTGCCTAATTTTGGGTTCAAATAATATGTACTTTGTAAAGGCGGTAGGGTCGAAGCTAGTAGGTACATACATATTGAAAATGTATGAATGTTTTTCGTTTGTTGCTCTAAGATTTTGGTTTACGAAATATTTTAAATATTAGTAATATAAATAATCCACTAATCTTTCACTGACAAATTAATCGAGGTTCAGGATTGCATTGAGCACCAATACACCTAGGTGTTTTATTCACAGGTTTGCGGGATGATGAAATCCAAGTCCTTATGGACGATGGTGCACTGGACAATTCAGAGTTTGAAGACGACGGAGAAGAGGATGCAGATTCCATAGTAGATTATGGTGACAATATGGCCAATAGCTCGTCAGGTACAAGCTCAGAAGATGAAGAGCCCCTACCCAATTTCCAGACCGGACCACGAACTCGCGGAGGGAGAGCTAGAGGCACTGGTCGTGTTCGTACTCGTACTTCTAATATAGGAGCTTTATGAGGATAGGTATTAAGAAATAATTTGATATTGTAAGAATTTAATGATTATTAGACAAGAAGTTACACTTAAAGTTTGTTGAGAATGTTATGAAAGAATTAGTTATTATATTGACGTAAATGAGAAAAGCCTAAGATTTAGGAGACTGATTAGAAAAAAATACCTGTGTTAGAATAATAATAAGAAGAAGAAAGTCAGGAGGAGTCATTCCATTGAAAATAAACATGTAAATCCTAAAAAGTTGTTTAATTTTACATTACTTCATATTTTTTCTTATTCTAGTAAGTGTGGCCCAGTGGCCTTTATAAAGAACAAAAGATAGACAAATAACTGAATTTAAAAACACAAGGTAATATAATCATAACTATACCCTAAAAGTTTCACTACGAACCGATAACTCTAACACATTCAATTTTCAACTCAAAACCTTGGGCGTTAAGGGCTATAAAAATTATGTCCTATGAGAAGGCCATTCGGGTCATAGTCAAGGATGAGGCAAAAATTCTCTGGGCGCTACGAGGATATGCTTATACTGGTAACAACTTCCTATGATTTGTTCTAAGCCCCACAGAGAACTTCATAATTCTTGTAAGATATTTCCTTGCCGCTGAAACTGATGTACATCGCTTGGTGTCCCTGGTGAATCTGTGGAACAATGTTTTTTTTTTCATTATACCTATAACTATAGCACCTGAATTTGACAAAGACACAACAACAACTGATCGCCACCGCGCACCCCACCGCAGACGCGAGCTTAACGCATTGGTTTGGTCAAGTTGGTTTGGTCAGTTTAACGCCTGTAAAAGTATTCTGTATAAAAGCGAAATTATTCCATCGTCCTATGTAGCGGTTATAACGCGGCCGAAGTTGAAAAGCTCACCTTTCCAGGAGTCACAGATCTGTCGTGACTAGCTCTTCCAATGAAGAGGTTGTCTCCAGAAGCAGTGGTTCCCCCGCGGATTGCGGTCGGGGGTTTCATTCCATTTTGACTGGGCAGCCAACGGACCCTTTCCGGACGATCGCAGCAGCACACCTGGAATGTGCATAAGTGATTGTTAATTTGGTTGTGGATAATAACATGAATGAGGAAGCAAAAGAAAAACATGAGAAGCCAGACCTATTGTAAAAGGAAGGGCAAGTTGTAGCGTGTAAATACTTCTATTTCTACAAGATTTAGACATATCATAGCTGTTTTTTTACGTGGATGGTGTTCCTTGACTTTTGCTAAATCTATTGCTGATTCTACACATCACACACACACACAGCATTATTAACTAATTGTACAGATAAACACACGCACACGTTTATCTGTACAATTGGTTGGTAATATGTGATAACCTCTGAGGCAGTGTGGATCGAAGATATGGCTTCGAAGCGAGATCCAGGATTCGGATCCCGGCTGGTCAGGAATATATATATCCCAGGACTTGGATTATATTCGATGTGTGACGAAGCAGCAGGTGTTTCTAGCATAGTGTTTATAAAATTATTAAACAGGGTGACTGCGGGGCCGTGTAGCAACAAAGTATTATTTTATTTGCCTATCGGTTATGAATGTTTTGCTGTAGATGAGAGCTCGCTAAGTTATATTTTTTTGTACAAAAAAATAATAAAAAATAAAAAAATGTATGTCCTATTTTGGTTCAGGGTCAGTTGGTCACCATACACAATCTACAATCACATCTGTCTATTGACTTTGTCATCATAAGTTGTTTAAGGCCTTTGATTTTTCTTACTCCTCTGATTTTTGGAAGGTTTTTACTTGAATTGACCAAACATTAAAAGTAAAAATTATTTATTTCACAAATGGAACACAATACAAATTGGTTCCCTGTCTCCCTAACTAGTGAAATACTGTATCTAGGGAGACAGTTCTTCCATAAATTAAGTGTTCGGTATAACATTTATGATAAATTTGCTTAAAGTTAGTAAACAACAATAATAATATATTATTAATAATTAGAAAGCAATAGAAGAAAAACAACAAAAAAAAGCAAAAAAACATTGAAATTTGCTTCAGTTCGTGCTGTGATAAGTGTAGATGAAATTGTTAAGTGTAGATGAAATTTTTAAGTGTGAATTTAAGTGTTGTGCTAGGGGTGAATTTTTGGTTGAAGTGTGTGTTCGTGATTTAGGGTGTAGTGAGTGTTAATGTGAATATAATTATATTAAGTGTATTATTTAAATGTAAGTATCAATGTAATATATATATATTCCCAATTATTAAGGATAATCAATCTTCTAAACTACTAACACATCGATCGTTGTGATTATTTAGGTACTATCTCAATAGCTGAAACCGCAATCGAGTTAGAAACAATATGTTAGAGTCACGACCTAAAAGTCATCCTGTATAGGGTTAGTACATAGTTATGTTAATGTGTACATTTGTGATATTAACTGTGTTAGTAGTCACCTCAATCTGCTGAACTGCGTTTTCCTTCCCGCCCCAGGGCACGTAGGCTGCTTGATGCTTGACAGCCAGCTTGCCTGGGATCAGGTCACCTTCGAACCTGGCCCTGATGACCCATAAGGGACTGCCATCATTATCATGGCCAGCAACGATGGCTCTGTTAGATAGGGCGTGTGCATGCTGGGGTGTTGTAGGAACCCATTCTACCAGACCTGGAAATTGCGAAATGGTATTTATTATTAGCTTTTGGAGCAAATAATCTGCTTCGCAAACCACACTGATCCGAGCATGAGTTTTAAAAAGCGATTTAGTTCCTGAAATCCTTCAAAGAACTGTCGCAAACCCAATCTAAATCTGTAGGTTAGGTACTCGATACCTGTCGGTACTCTACTGAAGACTTCTACCACCTTCAAATTGTCAATTTGATTGCGCTCCGGATTGAGGGCAGAGATAGAAAATATCTTTACTTTAGTAGCTTACACGATATCTACAGTAGGTAATAAATCTTTCACTTTGGAAGTATCAATCACCAATTACGTCATAATCGAGAAGGAAGACGTACCTGCAAAAGAATCTGGTTGCGGTGCACACTGTGTTGGTTGGGTTGGTTGATTATAAAACCCAGGATACTGAGTCTGTTGTATCGGCTGTTGGCCAGGGTACTGCACTGGCGTTGGCTGAATCTGATGTTGGCCAGGGTACTGCGGGGGGCTTGGCTGAATTATTGGTTGGCCACCCAGATACTGCGGTGGCGCTGGCTGAACTACTTGTTGGCCACCCGGGTATGGTTGTTGGCCACCCGGGTATGATTGTTGGCCACCTGGATATTGGTTGAATCCTGGTTGTGGGGGGCCTGACGGGTATTGTTGGCCAGGGTAGGAGAAGGAGCTTGGTGGAACATTTGGTGGGGTTTGCTGCGGCTGACCCTGAGGGTAAGAGTAAGAGGAAGGTGGAGCTGAAGGGTTCTGCTGCTGGTTCAGATTAGGGTATAGGGATTGTGGGGATGGATACTGAGGGGGATTGCCGCCGTATGGATCTGAAAGTATAAAGATTGTTTATATCATCATGGTTGAAAATGGGTAGGGTAGGTATATACTTACTGTCATCAGTTCTATGTATTATTCATACACAGAAAATATTTGAATTAAAACAAGTAAATGCTCTTGATAAATTTACCTATACTAGTATCATGTTTATATAAATTGGAAGTGCCTACATATTCACAAATACAGTCATTGTCATGATGTAGGGTTGCCATCTGTCTGGGTTTCCTCGGATTTTTCCTAGTTTAGAGGGCGTCCGGGGAGCGTCCGGGCGGGGAATTTGTTGTCCTGTTTTAAAAATTTAAAGTCTTGGGCCGCCCGCGACACACCAGGTGCAATTTTACACAGCATAGTCAGAACAAACAAAAATATATTCGACATGCCATGTGATTTTTTCGGGGCGGCTGTCACCGCCCTATGTCTTCTTATACAGTTGTCCTTACTCGACTTGCTGGCCACGGGAAATTTCCGGGGAGGCTCACGCAGCCCTATGATATGAGTTCATATGAAGTTCTCGTTACTTGACTTGCTTGCCATGGAAAATTTATGGGACGGCTAACGCCAACTCTGAGTTTATGTGAAGTTCGATATTAGACTTGCTAGGCATGAAAAATTTCCGGGGCGGCTGACGCCGCCCTATAATTTCATGTAGAGTTCTCTTTGCAAGCCTTGCTAGTCGTGGGAAATTTCCAGGGCGGCTGGTAAGATTTGTTATCTTAGTTAGAGTTAAAAAATTAACTGATTTTATTAAAACAATTTGTAACAAACTGTAATAAGTTCTTTTTATTAGGTACATTTAAAATGATGATAAAAGATGACTAAATTTAATTTTCAGGTCTGAAAATAAATAAAAAGGTGATTTATGACATTTTTTACTGCTTTTTATTACACTATGTTTAATAAAAACTGTCCAGGTTCTGGCTCTACAATCCGGGGTTTTCACGCATCGTCGTCCTGGTTCCCAAATTTTAGATATGGCAACCCTATCATGATGATAATATATTTTTACAAAAACAAACGACATAGATACTCATATTTGCATATCAAGTATTATGAATTATGAATACCAAAAGCGAGAAGTTCCAAGCGTGTATTAGACATAATTTACTTAAGTAGGTAATTATCAACACGAATAATGACGGATAGTAAAGATAGATCCTGGATAGTTACCTTAGGTACTTATTTAGGTTAGGTACCTAAGTGCTTTTTTTAACAAAATATTGTAAAATTTTTGTTCTGAGTAGGTGTTTTAAACAAATCCACTTTCCAAACAATATTTGGTCTCTATATGGGGGAGATAAAGTCACAAAACGGAATGTCACTGCTTTGTATACTTATCTTTAACTATTTACCTGTCCAGTGTAACAAATAATATACATTATAGTTTTATTATATAGATATTTGATGATAAAGTACTCACTGTAACCGGACATCTTCAGTGTGATTATCACAAGAGTAATAACAAAGATCTAAACAACCAACGTATTGCACAATTAACAACTTCTTATCTGTCTTGTCTCTAACACTCTGGCGCAATATATGCAATGCAATATCTTCAAGCCAACGTCATCGTCGCCGGTAAGCCAACCAACATGAAGTCAGAAACCAATTTACTTTTTACCACGAACCATGCAAACGAAACTTATTTGAACTTGTATAACTTGTTTCAAAGACATTCAAGATAAGAAAAGTTTCAAAGAATGATTATAAAATAGTATTCAAGTTTTCTTGTACCGTATATCTTCAGTGATCCGAAAATACTAATGCAATTCAAGCAAAATATTCAAAACTGATTGAAGTATTAGAACGTACAGAGAACCACTTCCACTTTTACAACAACAATATCAAATACTGCGGTGCACGCAAAAATCCACTCTATGCCGTTCTATAATGGACTCAGATACGAAGTCTGCGTAAAAAACTTTGTTCAGTTCGATGACTCAGGTAGGTACTGAACAGAACAGGCAAAATTCAACTCTAAGTGAGATGATTCACAGTCGACTGTTGTGGATAACTTTAGTTAGTTTCGCTTTCTAAAAATATACACGTCAGAAATCAGTTGATGATTTGATGGTATGTGTAATTAATGCGTCATACGTAATCATTCGAGTTAATCATCGATATCTAATTTTAGATGATATTAATGTCACAGAAGAGATAATAGTACTCCGTTAATGTGCCAAATTTAATATCTCTAGTTAGCAAAACTCTCATTTCTTAGTTGAATATACACATCAATTCAATACACTATGTATCGCTACAGTAACACTTTGTTACTCGCCATCACTTGTTTGTCAGAAAACCTAAAATATTTACAT
The DNA here is from genome assembly GCA_963457715.1 of Argyresthia albistria. Taxonomy (NCBI): domain Eukaryota; kingdom Metazoa; phylum Arthropoda; class Insecta; order Lepidoptera; family Argyresthiidae; genus Argyresthia; species Argyresthia albistria. The sequence continues at coordinate 9,984,104 of OY735258.1, forward strand.
AGGGATTGGTGTGGGTACTTAATACTTATCCCGATATTCGCGATACTTACATATTTTGGTGAGGTGGCAGTTTAGAATCTTGTCATCCATATTAATTATGTATAATTATTACCAGCAGTTTATCATCCCACTGCTGAACAAAAGCCTCTCATGTCATTTATTTAAAAAAATAAGTAATAAGTAAATGCATTTTTTAAATATTTTATCTCAAAATCTCTCTCATATTAACACAATACAACGTCATCTGTTTGTATTTCTCATTTTCACATTTTACACAACATTTCGTAAGTCGTCGATGCTATTTGTTTCCCACCAAAAGAAATGTAACAGCATCCATGGAGTATATGCACCTGAAAAAAAAGTCACCATTATTCATCATCTATCATGACTATTCATCATCAATATCCACCTTCATCAGTGATAATACTTTCTTGGTAACGCCATCTTTTAAATGAGTTTGGAACTGCAGATAATGTAGCTTGAAGCTTGATGGCAAGAAACGTAGAGTTGGAAATGTGAGTCACAGTGGTGCGCCACTTTAGCAGAAGTTTACAACTTTTTCTTACAGATGGCTTCTTTGAAACCCAAATGAAATGCCTGTTGAAATAATAATGTACTATCAGTGGAACTTCAGACGAGCCAAATGCAACGAGTTAATTAACTTTTGATAGCTATAAAATTAACCCATATTGTTTTTACATCTGCAAGCCATATTATTTTTACAGGCTGGAACAAACTTAAATCCTGAAGGCAGCTCATAAGAAAACTGGATTTAAAGTTTATTTTTATTTGTTGTCTTACCCGTGATCGTGAATCGAACCAGCTAAAAATTTTAAAAATGCTCTCGCTATTTTTTTGCTCTAGTCGTTACAGATAAAAAATCACAAAGAAACCTCTTAGTAAGTAAGTAGTAAGTAGGTAAATGTTAGATATTTTGTATGGGAAATGGAGAATCAAATGACTAAACGTGACACAAAGGTGTCTGCCACCCCGTATGTGAAATGGCGTGACGCTACGTTTACGTTACCTTTCCTGGTGTCAGTGACTTGTTATGCATTGCCCTTCCGATATACAATGGTTCTCCTATAGATGTTTTGCCGCCAACTATAGCTGATGGTGGGATGGACCCGTTACTTGAGGGAACCCAGCATACTTGGCCAGCATCACATAGCACCTGTCGAAACGAAAACAATATTATTTATGACTGAGAAAATGTCTTTAAATATCTCATCATCATCATCATCATCATTATACCCACCTCCCAAATGAGCATAATTGCTTATCGCCTTAGCTCTTAATGACGCTGTCATAAACTCATAACTATGACTGACTCACCTTTAGTGATATCAAGGTGATAAATAGGTGGTTTATAATTCCTTATAATGTAACTCCTTCGGTAGTGCTACGCGTTTCATTATTGTTAAAATGGCCACAACTATAAACCCCCTTTATTCCTCTTTGTATGTGATGCAAATTTTTTTGCTGGGTCTTCAGAAGACGATACTGACCTCAATATTCTGAACCGATACTTCCTGGCTGTTATACGGTATGTACGCAACCTTGTGCTTGACGGCAAATTTCCCTGGCACCAGGTCGTTGCCTTGCTGTGACCTGATCACCCACAGAGGGCTACCATCCCAGCCCTCTTCTTCTTCTTCTTCTTCTTCCGTCAGGGGGATGTTGTGCCTGCACCTGGCCCACGAGAGCGGGGCCTTTGTGCATGTCCCCTGCACCTGCACTCTAATTCAGCCATCCCAACTCCAGCACAAACTGGAGTAGGAGGCCTGGATGTTCGAGGAGGGTCGACGCTCTGCTCTTTTCTCCCAGAATCGCGATTCTGGTCTCTATGGTGGACGGGCATGCAAGCAACATGTGCTCCACGGTCTCATCCACTTCCATGCATCCCCTGCAAAGGGAACTGTCTGTTGCACCTGTAATTTTCAGGTGTTTATTAAGTGTACAATGGCCTGTTATGAGGCCTATTAGTGTTTTTATTTTGCTGCGCGGCAGCCTCATCAAGTAATTCGTAAATTTATGGTTAGATTTATTTAGGAATAACTTGGAGTGTTTGCAGTCGTCCCGGTTGACCCACTGGTTGTTGTGTTTCTCGGTTGTGGCTGCTTTGAGTTTTTTCCTGATTGCTTCTGCGGAGAGGAGTGAAAATGGAGGAGGGCCGATCACCCTTCTCCTAGCCCCCGCTTTAGCTAGGTTGTCCGCTATACGGTTACCTTGGTCTTCATGGTGACCTTTTACCCATTGTAGCGTGACTTTGTTGTTTTCACCTAGTTTGTTAATTATCTCATGACATTCTAGTATGAGTTTGGATTTTGTTAATGGTTTACGTAGTGCGCATAGTAGCGATGCACTGTCTGTCTTGAAGACAATCTCGCTCCCATCTACGTTACCTTTAACCTGTATTGCTCCTTGAAGGAGACTGAGTGCCTCCGCTTGGAACACTGTGGTGTCTCCTCCGAAGCTTAGGGATTGCTCGATTCCTAACTCTGGGGAGTAAACTCCTCCCCCTGTTAGTTTATCGTTTTTAGATCCGTCACTGAATATCGTTATTCTGTTGACTTCTGTATTTGAAGTTAGTTCATTGCTATCTAATATGACTTCATATTTTTTGTTAAAGAGAAAAGTTCTTTTTATGCGGTCTGTCCCGATTGTAGCTTCGGGTACCTCTTCAAGGACCTTAGCAAGAATGGTGCAGTGTCCGCTGTCTGCCGGTTGACCTCTCCACTGTCCCGTACTGTACAGCCTTAGGGCGGCAGATTTTGCCTCCTGCTGCACAACCAGATCCAGTGGTGGAATACCTAATATTATTTCCAGCGCTGCCGATGGCGTAGACTTCATGCAGCCCGTAATGGCTACGCATGCCATCCTCTGGAATTGTTGCAGTTGAGAAGCTGTCGTGCTTAGCGTTGTTCTTTGCCACCATATCAGGCAGCCGTACGTTATAATGGGTCTTACAACTGCCGTGTACATCCAACGACATATCTTCGGCGTGAGCCCCCATTTAACGCCTACCATCTTCCTGCATTGGAACAATGATATCGTGGCTTTTCTGAGTGTTGCGTCTAACTGCTTGCTCCAGCTTAGTTTGCTGTCAAGCCAAACGCCTAAATACTTTACCGTGTTAGATAAGGTAAGTTTTTGGTTAAAAAGTGTCGGCAGTTTAAAGTTGCCAATCTTGGTCTTTTTTGTGAATAGCACCATTTCGGTCTTTTTTGGGTTTACCGAGAGCTTGTGTTTGTTGCACCACAATTCTACGCTACGCAGTGCTAACTGCATGCGTTCGAATAGGGTGTTTATAAATAGGCCATTTACTAGTATAGTTACGTCATCAGCGTAAGCTATAGTATAAAAACCTTTGGTGCTTAGTTGGACTATTAGGTCATTAGCTACTATTACCCAAAGGAGGGGCGATAGTACTCCCCCCTGTGGGCAACCTTTCGCTACTTTGCACCTTATTTTATCGCTCATATCCAGGGATACTGTCCTAGATTCCAGCATATTGGTGATCCAGTTTATCAGGTATGGGTTTGTCCCTATTTGGTCCAATCCTGTTCTGATACTGTTAAAGTTTGTTTTGTCGAAGGCGCCTTCAATGTCAATGAATACGCCTAGGCAAGATTGTTGGTGAAGTATAGAACTTTCTATTTTCCTTACTACCGCGTGTAAGGCTGTTTCTGTTGATTTGCCCGCTTGGTACGCGTGCTGATTTGGGTGTATTGGATTGGTTCTTAATGGTCCATCCCTTATGTTCCTATCACATAGTCTTTCTAAAGTTTTTAGAAGGAAGGATGTGAGGCTTATTGGTCTGAAGGCTTTGGGTTCTGTGTAGTCTTCCTTGCCTGGTTTAGGAAGGAATACTACTCTCACCTCTCTCCAACTCTCTGGTATATAACCAAAGGCTAGGCATGCCCTGTAAATTGTTACAAGTCTTTTATTCAATTGTTTGTTTCCCCATTGCATTAGGGCCGGGATTATGCCGTCTGGTCCTGGGGATTTATATGGAAGGAAGGAGTTAACGGCCCAGCTCACTTTCTCTTCGTTTATTATTTCTTCAGTTCTTGCCCATGTATCTTTAGTTGGGTTGGGCGTTAGGTGAAGGTTTAGCTTTCCTGCAGTTGTTATTGTTTCAGCAGGTATTATAGTGCAATCGGGGAAGTGTGTTTGTAGCAAGACGCTACACAGTTCCTCTTCGTTTTTTGTGTATGTGCCATCCGGATTTTTTAATGATCCGGGCTGGTGTTGCGGGTCTTTTCCTATGAGTTTTTTTATACGTGAAGCCTGTGCCTCACTGTTTATAGAGTTACAGGTGTTTCTCCACGCTTCTCTGAAATTTTCCCTCGTTTGTTTTTTGAACTGATTCCTTGCTTTCTGGAAAGCTTTCCAGTCAGAATCTAGTTTTGTGTTTTTGGCCCTGTTGAACAGATGTCTCATAGTTTTTCTTGTCTTGTCTAAATTACCGTTCCACCATGTGTTTTTGCGTGGTTTCACAGTTATTAGCGGACAGGTCTTTTTGTAGCTGTTTACGATCGCTTCGTTAAGGTGTTTAACAGCTTTTTCTATTTCCTCAGGGGTCTCGATTTTTTCGCTGACTTCTTCTAGGTTTAAATCGTTGGTAAGTTGTTGTATATACTCACTTTTGTTAGTCTTCCTGGGATTTCTAAATTGCCTAGGAATTAGTTTTATGGTTTGAAGCCCGAAGGTTATCCACCTATGGTCTGAACTGGATACTTCTGGTGAAACCCTCCATTCAGTCGTTAGTTCAGATGCAAGATAGTTGACTATTGTTACATCTGGTATTGTCTGTGCTGTCGATGTCACAAAGGTGGGTTCTGATCCTCTGTTTAGTATTGACAGTTTATAATTTAAGACGAATTCGATGAAGTCCTTACCTCTATCATTCGTCTCCTTTTCCCCCCACAGGGTGCTGTGGGCGTTCGCATCGCATCCTACTACCAGCGGGATGTTGTTGTTCTCACATTCTTTGACAAGCGTCTCCAGTTCTACCGTGGGTATCGCACCATTGCCTGGCTGGTAGGCTGATGCCAGGTACAGCGGAACTCCGTCATGTCCCGTCTTAATGCTGACCACGGTGAGATCTGGAGAGCAAAGATGTGTTATTAGGGTTGCATTATAGTAGGTCGGGACAAAGATGGCCGCCCTTACTTTTGCTTGGTTTGTATAGTAGGCGTATATAGATCCAAATAAGTTATTGAAGCTACATACTCTACCTTTATGTATTGCTGGTTCTTGTATGAGTGCTATCGTCTTTGGGTTCTCCTCCAGTTTCCTTCGGAGAGCCGCTGCCCCAGAGTAGCTGTGTTGGATGTTGGCTTGTATTATGTTAGTTGTATCGCCCTCCATTCTTTTTTTTTTAATTTTTTAAAATTATTTTTTATTATATATATTTTTATGATATATATAATAATTATTATTTTATATATAATTATATATATTTTGGTTTGGGCTTAGGGCCCTAACTCCCCGGTAGTGGGGGCTTCTCTGTTCTCCTCGGTATCGGAGTTGAGCAGGGATTCAATGTCCAGCGGTGAGTCGATCGCTAGGCCTTGGAGACCCAGCGACTCCCCCACGCTGCCCACCGAGCCCCTGCGCGTCGGTCCGGCAGAGCCGCCGCCCCGCAAGCCCGGCTCCGAGGCCCCCACCCCACGCGGCCCAGCAGGGTCCGGTTCAGTCCGTCCCCTACCCGCCCCGCGCCTGATGATAAGCCTTACGGAGCCGCACTTGTAGCGCAGCTTCATCTGCCGCCCCTCCAGTATCGGGATGTGGTGTTCTGGAACCCCGAAGATTAAAATGGCCCCTCGGGATCCCGTTGTGCTGGCCTGGAATTCGCCCTTGAAGAGGCGCCATTCCTTCATGTTGGCGCCACGTCGGTTCGCCATCGACAAGTAGTGCCTGAGCTCCCCGATGCTGCTTTCTACAACATCGGGCAGCCAGACCGCTGCCTTGACGAGTCGCGGCATTTCCGACGCCGCCACCGCCACGAAGGTGCAGCCCCCGTCCCATAGGGGAGGGAGCTGCTCTGACACCCTCTTCAGCCACGACGCAGTCTCCTGATCGCAGCAGACGAACCTCAGGCCACCCTGTGGGAGTCGCTGCGGCATGTGATCGAATTCGGGGACTATGTCCCCTTCTTCATCACATACCGCCTCCTTATGTTTTTTCTCCAGTGCCAGCCGGAGAGCTGTATACTGTTGGGAGTCCAACTCCCGCCAGTCCTTAGGAGCCACAATTATGCTCAGGTGCGATTTCGCAGCCTGAGCATAACTGGTTTCGGGCCGAACTGCCCGTTCGGATGGGTCCGACGTGCAGATTCTCTTTTGCGGCCCCCTCAATCTCTCGCCGTTGGGAGAAATCTGCTCATCAGACCGCATCCGTTTTGTCTTCGGCTTGCTGGTTCCGGCGTCGGTCCCCGCACTGCGTGCTGGTGCCACTGACTTCCCCGAGCCGCCCTTGCCCGCACCCTTACCCTTAAAGGGTCGAGGCGCAGGCCGCGCAGCCCGGGGAAGCCCCGTTCCCGAGCACGCCTCGGACGATTGTGCCCCGGCGGAGGCCGTTGCCTGTTTCTCGCCGCTCTCAGATTGCGGTTCCTCATGGGGGCCCGCAGTCTGTGAGCAACAAGGTTTAGGATCCGTGCTGGGGCGGGGATGGACCGCTTGGGACCACAAATGTGGGCCCGTTTGGCCAAGCACCACCCCAGCACCGATACCCTGTGTCTGCGCCTGATTAGCGCTGTATTTTGGGTCAGACGAGGGGTGCTGTCTGGCCTTTTGGTTCCCTATGGAGGGACCCGGTTGGACAGGCCAGCCCTCATACCCGCCTACCACAGCTCGCTGCGATAAGCTAGAGGCATTTTCTGGAGTTGTTGGTACCCACGTCAATGATGGTTTCACTGGAAAGAGAACAAACCTGAATTGAAATGATGTGCTTTGGATTTTGAAGGAGTTTACAGCGACAGTCAGAATTGCGTCAAAATGATACACCATCACACCAAGACGTAGCACTTTTATAATTTAAGCAACTTTTCTAATTTCACAAATGGGATATCAGAACGTGAAGGATGATGCACACGTCATAATGCTCTATTGCTGATTTATGACGAAAATTATTCTGATTCAACACGTCAAATAGGTAGTCGATCCTGCCGGCAAGGCGCAAAGAAGCTAAAATACTTATGAAAATAATATTCGATCTTTTGCATATACTATTGCATCTTGTTTTGAATGTGCTGTGCTTCTATACAATTGCATTTCAATTCTACTACAGTCTAGTACAGTACAAGGACTATCTACTCACTATAATTCTGAGGCTTTGGCCTTATCACCGTGGTAGGCGGTCTTATCACCGTAACAGGCGGTCTTATGGTAGGCGGTCTCATCATCCGAGGTCGTGGCGTCATCACCTGCCGTGGCGCAGACTGACTTGGAGGCTGTGACGGTCCTGTACCCTGGGGCGGGTAAATATTAGTCACGTAGGTTATGTTGTTAACTGGTCGGGGCTTGTGGAACCTTGGTCTGGGTGGTCTTGGTAATGGCACTAATACCTCGGTCTTGACATAGGCGAAACCGGCCGGTGGTTTCGGGGGTGGTTGTGGCTGAGGCTTGGCTCCTGACTGTTTGAACGGCTGATGCTGCTTCTGTTTGGTATTGCTTTTGGCGCCACCTGGTTTTGCTGCTGAGCAAGTGATTTCGTTTGAGGATAATCAATCGCAGATGGCTAAAAGTGAATTTGTAAAATAACACTCATTTAGTGCTACGTCGTTGGCGATGTTGGTATATGGCTACTATGATTTAAGCCCGATTTAAACTTCAATAACTCGCCGATAACTCAAGTTAAATCGCTACTGCACCTATTCCTATGTAAAGCGGGCTTTATTCTTCAATAACAGTGTTGGGTACTTACGGTTTGACATATTTCAAAGAAAATGTTTTCCCTAACCACTTAACGTATTTACAGCTTCAAACTATCTCTAGACTGTCGATAAATATGTTGGGCACTAGTGGCTCAACAGATATCGATTGATATCACAGTCACTATCAGCAATAGTCTAAGCTATCAACTTATCACGTATCGATTTTATTGTAAGTATGCAATGCATTGTTATTTATTGTTATAAATATATATGTGACTTTTTTTTTCATGTTTTTTTTTCTTTTGTTCTTTTCTTTCTTCAATTTTTTCCCAAGTTTATCGCTACGTAATAAACAGTTGTAGCGAAGCCAGTTATTCGATACCCGATTTTGCTTGACTATTGTCTCCTATCTCCCATCGTCCCCGTAGCTATGAAGGTAATAGCCCAAATAAGCGAAATAAATACATATTAACCGGATTTACAGAAAATACTAGGTTTCGTATTTCGCACACTTTTTTTTTAATTCGTTATCAAAGTCCTTATCACAAATCAAACACCTTTAAACCAAAGAACAAAAATAAAAGTACGAGTTGATAAACCGAATAATTCAGAGATAAATATTGAGTGCACTCTCAGTGCTCTACATTTTGCCACTAAATAAACGAAAGTATTTGTTTTGCCTCACTTACCGAGCACTAACCTCTCACTATTATTTGTGAAAAATTGCGTCAATAACACAAAAGAAAATATGAAATAAATTATTTTAAATGAAGGAAATAAAATAGACACTTTTTTATAAAAATAATTTAATGTTGTTTCAGTGCCTGTATTCTTTACAATGTGGCCGATTCTCTAGGTTACACTCACTAAAATTAGTTGACAATATTAAGTCCGACAGCTCTTATGCGGTAGCCATAGATTCCATTTTCAAACTTACTTTTGAATTATTTTAATGTGATTCAAATTCACTAATTCAAAAGTGTCGGAGCTAATATTGTCAAGTAATTTTAGTGCGTGTGCCCTAGAGAATTGGCCCCGTTTCATGCATAGAGAAAATTATGTTACATAGTTACAAAATATCATATAGGTACCATACATAGAAATAGATTTATTGTTATGGGAATAGATAGATATATTATCTAGATTTTTGCATTCGAGCAGACAGTTGAATGACTTTGTTGTCGAAATTTTATTAATGCATACACATATACTTAATAGATAATTATCAAAAATAATATACATATCATTATTTTGAATTAAATCACATTCAAGCTTGTCACTTTATCCGTGAAACAAGAATGCTACTGCCAAACTCAATATAAAAAATATGCAACCACATTTAGTTCATTTCATTATTTCCCTCACTTTGTATTTGACAAAGAACACCTTAATTAACTAAATGTACATCAGTTAACAGCATATAAATAAACAACATATAATATACACAAGTAAATAAATAAACTTAATTAATTATGACCAAATAAACTTAGAAAAGTTGATTTACCAAACAAGGTGTTACGCTAGCCCACTAGCTATAATGCGGATTAGCACTATTCTCCGATTCAAATTGACAACTCCATACAAATTTGTATGGCATGTATATAGTGGCACTTAGGGGAGGTAGGTAGTCAAATTATGTAAGATTTTTTTCCATTAGATTTTTCTTCCTGGTAAAACGATTTGATCATATAAGTAGGTAGCATCTGGATTTTTTTATTCCCGGTGCATCTTGACGAGACACCTTGTTGGGCTTCTGTCATTTTGTTTCCTTGGTTGTCGCAATTATTATCAAGGCACAAGGCAAAAAAATTGGTGGAAATACATTTCCCCCTGTCCAATAAAGGTTTAGGCCTTAACCCCTTACGCTTTGATAGCCAGCTTCGTCTTGTAGGCTCATCGGACGACCCTGTTTGTTGCTCTGTAAAGAATGACAATATATTTAATATGGCTACAGTACTCTTTATGTAGGTACAGTAAGCACAGTGTAAAACAGTAGATTCCAGACCATTAATATGGTTAATTTTATCGAGAAATCTCCTTTTGAACAGTATTGCCGCCATTGGGCTGCTAAAATAGTTTTATTACTCTCCATTAAAAGTGCCTATCTATAATACATTAATTAAGCACTATTTGAATAGAGAATGTCTACGAATAGAGACACAAATCAGAGGTAATAATAAAGAAAGATTTAATCGCAACTCAAAAATACTGGTTTGCCCATCAAATTTCAGGGTGAAGTGGCGGGTCAGGGTAGGTGAAGGCTAAATGGGGTGAGCGAAGCAAATCAAATGAGCCTAAACTCGAACGGGTTGACAAGTAAGCTTCCTAGGGTTTCCTCTTCCACCTTCGAGCTGTATCATCAGACCAGCTCAAGGATACCATATTATTGCATTGTCAATTCTAAACTACATGGGTACACAATACAACACAACACATACCTACCTTCGATAGTGGAACAAGCTATTCCTAGATTTATTGCACTTTGATATTTGAGTTACAATACAAAGCGACCTAATACCACAGAATAACAAATAGTACAACGTACTAATACGAAGGTGATAAAAAGAAGAAGATGATGACTATCTGTGTGCTATGAAGAATTTATGGATTTTGATGATTCAGTGCAAGGTAAACTAAGTGACTCACCAAAGTAATAAGAAATTGGTGCGATGTTCACGTGGGAATTGGTAGGTTTCCGGTGCTGCGTGGGGGGGGAGGGGGAAGGTGAGAGATAAGATTATTTGTGCACAATCATTTGCGAATAAAGGCTTGGTTTTTCAAGCCAGTGGAAGTCACACAACACACAACTAAAATAACTAAAAATATAAAATAGTCAAAAGGTAACAAATATCAACAACAAATAGATGTTTTTGAAATCTAACATACACAGTGGATTTTAGATATTTTTGACTGAAATCAAATCAAAGATAAACGTCAAAATAATGGTAAAGGACTAAAGTTATACTACATCATCAATTCAGCAGGGCTACCATGAGGCACGCCACTCACCTCAGTCGCGCATTTTGACACATTTAATGACAAAATCAATGCTCGCAAGTATATAAACGTCATTGAGTTGCAAAATTTGATATTTATATGGGCGACTGAGGTCAGTGGCGTGCCTCATGGTAGCCCCGCAGTATAGTCGATTACACAAAAAACAATACAATATACAATGGAAATTACATGGCTATCCCCCTGTCACGCAAAATGGAGTATTGAATCACTGACTGAAAGTGGGCACTGTTGTGCTTCTGCCATTCCGCATGGAAAAGGCGTGATGCTATATTATTATTATTATAATGGAAAATAGAGAATAACATCTACAAAGGCTAGCTAGCGATCAAAGAGTAATTCAAAATAGCGGCACGTGATTAGCTGAAATTAGTTTTTCAAAAGTAAAACAATTTGTAGCATTATATTTTCTTTTCACGGGATCGCCCAGTTTCCAGGCGGTCCAGTAATTTGATGTTTGCTTTATATACATTTAAACCTTTAAGTAATCTTTTTAATGAAACTAATGCTTTGAGAAAAAGTACAAAAAAACTAGTAAATACGTTAAACTAGTGAAGACCCTATTGATCATTTACCTAGTCACTGCTTATTCATAGACCATTATTTGTATTGCCATTGCATTTGAGAAGATTTTTCAACAAAATGCCCATCTTTAAAAAGTTATTTCAGCAGTTTGAGATAATTCCTGAATCCACAAAAATATATGTTATAAAACCGTCCCTTGGCTTAAAATTTAGTGTTGTAAACATCATAATGCCATTGGAAACTATAAGGAAGGGAACGCTGGTATGGTTGTTATGTGTAAAAATCGGTAATTAAAATATTATTTTTTTTGTCTTTTTAGAAATTTTTGTGTACTTTACAAAAAAATAAACACTTTTTTGCACTATTCGCACTTTTTGCGCGGACGTAAGTGTCGCGCTGCAGTTTAAGCCATTAAATACTTTATTTTATCATTTTTATTTTATGATTTGTGAAAATTTCCACCACCACAAACCCAGTTGATAATTTTAGCGTTACCAGAGGGGTTACTATCAACTCTTTTAGCAGGGCCTAAACCGGGCAGTTTTGCTTTTTCAATACTAAAATGTTATGAATTTGTATGAAAAAAGCAGAACTGCCCGGCTTAGGTCCTGCTATAAGAGTTGATAGTAACCCACCGGCGCCATAAAAGTAAGCGACTTGTGGTCATCATGTCTTTCCAATATGTACCTAATTCCGATTAATTGAAAAGAAATCAATTAATTTGTTGGTGTGAGTGTATTAGAAAAATCGTCCAGTGCGGGTCGATCTCGCATGAGAACTTGATTAAAAATAAAGGAACATTTACAAAAACAAGAAATTTGTACAAAAAAAAACCTTTACGATGGAAATAGGAGAATACATGTATAAAGGCGAGCTTATCCTCTCGTCAAAGAATACTTTCTCTTGCTCGCACACTGTCGCGAAACGTCATCTACAGTTGCGATCGGCCTATCTTTAATAGGTACATTTATATATTGCTACAGCTTGCATACTTACATTTAAATAGTATTCCAACCGCCCATAGAATTAGCAGAATAATAGCGACGATGAATAGTATGGATATTGCTAAGCTGATGAGCTTGCATAAGAGATTGCATACACAACTGAAAAAAAATATATATACAAAATAAGCAGGATGAACGGTTTTTCTAAACATCTTTTGTTTATCATCTGAATTAAAAATATGGAAATATAAAAAAAAACATTGACATTAAGAATTCGAAAGGGTCACACATAAAATTTGTTGTTTCTACATACTTATAGGTTTGTGTGGGTTCCCAAAGATGAAACGCGAGTTAAGACAAATCTATCTGACTAATTATAACATCACATCTAAATACAATGTAGGTAATAAAAGAAAACAAAATAATATCTTATTTATATTTTATGTACCAATAATAATACGCCTTACGTCTCTGGGATGAAAAAGTTACCTAAAGTTATTTTTTTTTCCTCTATGTTTAGAGGGTGTAACAGAAGGGTGTAGTCATATTTTAGCGGTTTGTTAGGGAGACAATTCTGAGCAACTTTCACTATGAAATCGATTTGATCAGAGCAACTTATTTTTCTTCCTCCAATGTTTTGGTCCGGGCGGTAGTAGCTAATTTGTATAGAGAAGTGAAAATTAAAGTTGCTCTGATCAAATCGAATTCGCAGTGAAAGTTGCTCAGAATGATGTCCCTAACAACCCCCTAAAATATGACTACACCTTTCTGTTACACCCTGTACAGTATAATAAATATCACTTACCACATCTTTGTTTTAAACCAAATCTTATCAACACAATAACTCACGATTATGGCTGTATCAGGACTGAAATTGTAGAGAACTTCGTATGAGTAACACATGAATTTGTCACAAAAATGCTGGTCCTATCAGATAAGCTATCGATTTGAATATAATGTTATCTTGAAACATGTTGTGGAACTATCGATAGATGTAGATAAATGTCCTATTATATGCAGAACGGAATACAAATTGTTTTGGATACGTAATAGGCATCACGAAAGATTTTGAAATCCTCTGCCATAATGTGGGCACACATTTACTATTTACGAAAAAAACTTTATTCCGGTTATAATCTTGCCGCGGAGAGTACATCTTCTCCTTCAAATAATTTATTATATTTACTTTTTTTGCAATATTTCTGTTTAATTTCCTCACAATCGAAGTGAAAAGCAGTGTATAGTATAACTCGTACATAAAACCCATTTTACCCTCAACATGACTGTCCACGTCATATATACGTCTCGGGTAAAATGGTGCGTTTTATGCCCTTGTTGTACAATGTACTATTAAATGAAGGAAATAAAATAGACACTTTTTTTTTGTAAAAATAATTTAATGTTGTTTCAGTGTCTGTATTGTTTACATTGTTTCATGCATAGAGAAAATTATGTTACATAGTTACAAAATATCATATAGGTACCATACATAGAAACAGATTTATTGTTATGGGAATAGATAGATATATTATCTAGATTTTTGCATTCAAGCCAGTTTACCTTCAGCGTTAGTAGACAGTTGAATGACTTTGTTGTCGAAATTTTATTAATGCATACACATATACTTAATAGATAATTAACAAAAATAATATACGTATCATTATTTTGAATTAAATCACATTCAAGCTTGTCACTTTATCCGTGAAACAAGAATGCTACTGCCAAACTCAATATAAAAAATATGCAACCACATTTAGTTCATTTCATTATTTGCCTCACATTATATTTGACAAAGAACACCTTAATTAACTAAATATACATCACTTAACAGCATATAAATAAACAACATATAATATAACACAAGTAAATAAATAAACTTTATTAATTATGACCGAATAAACTTAGAAAAGTTGATTTACCAAACAAGGTGTTTGGCTAGCCCACTAGCTATAATGCGGATTAGCACTATTCTCCGATTAACTTTGACAACTCCATACAAATTTGTATGGCATGTATGTAGTGGCACTTAGGGGAGGTAGTTTAAAATTATGTAAGATTTTTTTTCCATTACATTTTTCTTCCTGGTAAAACGATTTGATCATATAAGTAGGTAGCATCTGGTTTTTTTTTATTCCCGTAGCATCTTGACGAGACACCTTGTTGGGCTTCTGTCATTCTGTTTTCTTGGTTGTCGCTTTTATTATCAAGGAACAAGGCAAAAAATTTGGTGGAAATACATTTCCCCCTGTCCAATTAAGGTTTAGGCCTTAACCCCTTACGCTTAGATAGCCAGCTTCGTATTGAAGACTCATTGGACGACCCTGTTTGTTGCTCTGTAAAGAATAACAATATATTTAATATGGCTACCAGTACTCTTTATGTAGGTACGGTAAGCACAGTGTAATACAGTAGGTTCCAGACCATTAATATGGTTAATTTTATCGGGAAATCTTCTTTTGAACAGTATTACCGCCATTGGGCTGTTAAAATAGTTTTATTACTCTCCATTAAAAGTGCCTATCTATAATACATTAATTAAGCACTATTTGAATAAAGAATGTCTACGAATTGAGACACAAATCATAGCACTGTAGGTTATAATAAAGAAAGATTTAATCGCAACTCAAAAATACTGGTTTGCCCATCAAATTTCAGGGTGAAGTGGCGGGTGAACAGGCTAAATGGGGTGAGCGAAGCAAATCAAATGAGCCTAAACTCGAACGGGTTGACAAGTAAGCTTCCTAGGGTTTCCTCTTCCACCTTCGAGCTGTATCATCAGACCAGCTCAAGGATACCATATTATTGCATTGTCAATTCTAAACTACATGGGTACACAACACAAAACAACACATACCTACCTTTGATAGTGGAACTAGCTATTCCTAGATTTATTGCACGTTGATATTTGAGTTACAATACAAAGCGACCTAATACCACAGAATAACAAATAGTACTACGTACTAATACGAAGGTGATAAAAAGAAGAAGATGATGACTATCTATCTGTGTGCTATGAAGAATTTATGGATTTTGATGATTCAGTGCAAGGTAAACTAAGTGACTCACCAAAGTAATAAGAAATTGGTGCGATGTTCACGTGGGAATTGGTAGGTTTCCGGTGCTGCGGGGGGTGGGGGGGGGAAGGTAAGAGATAAGATTATTTGTGCACAATCATTTGCGAATAAAGGCTTGGTTTTTCAAGCCAGTGGAAGTCACACAACTAAAATAACTAAAAATATAAAATAGTCAAAATGTAACAAATATCAACAACGAATAGATATTTTTGAAATCTAACATACACAGTAGATTTTAGAAATTTTTGACTGAAATCAAATCAAAGATAAACGTCAAAATAATGGTAAAGGACTAAAGTTATACCTACATCATCAATTCAGCAGGGCTACCATGAGGCACGCCACTCACCTCAGTCGCGCATTTTGACACATTTAATGACAAAATCAATGCTCGCAAGTATATAAACGTCATTTAGTTGCGAAATTTGATATTTATATGCGCGACTGAGGTCAGTGGCGTGCCTCATGGTAGCCCCGCAGTATAGTCGATTACACAAAAAACAATACAATATACAATGGAAATTACATGGCTATCCCCCTGTCACGCAAAATGGAGTATTGAATCACTAAATGAAGGTGAGCACAGTTGTGTTTCTGCCATCCCGCATGGAAAAGGCGTGATTATTATTATTATTATTATAATGAAAAATAGAGAATAACATCTACAAAGGCTAGCTAGCAATCAAAGAGTAATTCAAAATAGCGGCACGTGATTAGCTGAAATTAGTTTTTCAAAAGTAAAACAATTTGTAGCATTATATTTTCTTTTCACGGGATCGCCCAGTTTCCGGGCGGTCCCGTAATTTGATGTTTGCTTTATATACATATACACCTTTGAGTAATCTTTTTAATGAAACTAATGCTTTAAGTACAAAAAAACTAGTAAATATGAAAAACTAGTGAAGACTATGTAGATCATTTACCTGGTGACTGCTTATTCATAGACCATTATTTGTATTGCCGTTGCATTTGAGAAGATTGTTCAGCAAAATGCCCATCTTTAAAAATTATTCCAGCAATTTGAGATAATTCCTGAATCCACAAAAATATATGTTATATAAAACCGTCCCTTGGCTTAAAATTTAGTGTTGTAAACATCATAATGCCATTGGAAACTATATGGAAGGAAACGCTGGTATGGTTGTTATGTGTAAAAATCGGTAATCAAAATATCATTTTTTTTTGTCTTTTTAGAAATCATTAGCGGTTTTTGTGTACTTTGCAAAAAAAAAAACACTTTTTTGCACTATTCGCACTTTTTGCGCTGACGCAAGTGTCGCGCTGCAGTTTAAGCCATTAAATACTTTATTTTATCATTTTTATTTTATGATTTGTGAAAATTTCCACCACCACAAACCCAGTTGATAATTTTAACGTTACCAGAGGGGTTACTATCAACTCTTTTAGCAGGACCTAAACTGGGCAGTTTTGCTTTTTCAATACTAAAATCATAATGTTATGAATTTGTATGAAAAAAGCAGAACTGTCCGGCTTAGGTCCTGCTATAAGAGTTGATAGTAACCCACCGGTGCCATAAAAGTAAGCGACTTTTTATTTTGGTCATCATGTCTTTCCAATATGTACCTAATTCCGATTAATTCAAAAGAAATCAATTAATATGTTGGTGTGAGTGTATTAGACAAATCGTCCAGTGCGGGTCGATTTCGCATGAGAACTTGATTAAAGTATATAGGAACATTTACAAAAACAAGAAATTTGTACAAAACAAGAAACTTTACGATTGAAATAGGAGAATACATGTATAAAGGCGAGCTTATTCTCTCGTCAAAGAATACTTTCTCTTGCTCGCACACTGTCGCGAAACGTCATCTACAGTTGCGATCGGCCTATCTTTAATAGGTACATTTATATTTTGCTACAGCTTGCATACTTACATTTAAATGCTACTCCAACCGCCCATAGAATTAGCAGAATAATAACGACGATGAATAGTATGGATAATGCTATGCTGATGAGCTGGCATAGGAGATTGCATACACAACTGAAAAAAATATATATTAGTATACAAAAAAAACGATGAACGGTTTTTCTAAACATCTTTTGTTTATCTGAATTAAAAATATGGAAGTATAAAAAAAAACAATGAAATTAAGAATTCATAAATACAATGTAGGCAATAAAAGAAAACAAAATAATATCTTATTTATATATTGTGTCCCAATAATAATACGCCTTACGTCTCTGGGATGAAAAAGTTACCTAAAGTTATTTTTTTTTCTCTATGTTTAGAGGGTGTAACAGAAGGGTGTAGTCATATTTTAGCTGTTTGTTAGGGAGACAATTCTGAGTTATTTTCACTATGAAACCGATTTGATCAGAGCAACTTTATTTTTCTTGCTCCAATGTTTTGGTCCGGGCGGTAGTAGCTAATTTGTATAGAGAAATGAAAATTAAAGTTGCTCTGATCAAAACGGATTCGTAGTGAAAGTTGCTCAGAATGATGTCCCTAACAACCCCCTAAAATATGACTACACCTTTCTGTTGCACCCTGTACAGTACAGTATAATAAATATCACTTACCACATCTTTATGTTAAACCAAATCTTATTAACACAATAACTCACGATTATGGCTGTAACAGGACTGAAATTGTAGAGAACTTAGTATGAGTAACACATAAATTTGTCACAAAAATGCTGGTCCTATCAGATAAGCTATCGATTTGATTATAATGTTATCTTGAAACATGTTGTCGAACTATCGATAGATGTAGATAAATGTCCTATTATATGCAGAACGGAATACATATTGTTTTGGATACGTAATAGGCATCACGAAAGATTTTGAAATCCTCTGCCATAATGTGGGTACACATTTACTATTTACGAAAAAAACTTTATTCCGGTTATAATCTTGCCGCGGAGAGTACATCTTCTCCTTCAAATAATTTATTATATTTACTTTTTCTGCAATATTTCTGTTTAATTACCTCACAATCGAAGTGAAAAGCAGAGTGTATAGTATAACTCGTACATAAAACCCATTTTACCCTCAACATGACTATCCACGTCATATATACGTCTCGGGTAAAATGGTGCGTTTTATGCCCTTGTTGTACAATTACTATTAAACAAAGGAAATAAAATAAACACTTTTTTTGTAAAAATAATTTAATGTTGTTTCAGTGTCTGTATTGTTTACATTGTTTCATGCATAGAGAAAATTATGTTACATAGTTACAAAATATCATATAGTAAATGACTTTGTTGTCGAAATTTTATTAATGCATACACATATACTTAATAGATAATTAACAAAAATAATATACGTATCATTATTTTGAATTAAATCACATTCAAGATTGTCACTTTATCCGTGAAACAAGAATGCTACTGCCAAACTCAATATAAAAAATATGCAACCACATTTAGTTCATTTCATTATTTGCCTCACATTATATTTGACAAAGAACACCTTAATTAACTAAATGTACATCACTTAACAGCATATAAATAAACAACATATAATATACACAAGTAAATAAATAAACTTTATTAATTATGACCGAATAAACTTAGAAAATTTGATTTACCAAACAAGGTGTTTGGCTAGCCCATTAGCTATAATGCGGATTAGCACTATTCTCCGATTAACTTTGACAACTCCATACAAATTTGTATGGCATGTATGTAGTGGCACTTAGGGGAGGTAGTTTAAAATTATGTAAGATTTTTTTTCCATTAGATTTTTCTTCCTGGTAAAACGATTTGATCATATAAGTAGGTAACATCTGGAATTTTTTATTCCCGTTGCATCTTGACGAGACACCTTGTTGGGCTTCTGTCATTCTGTTTCCTTGGTTGTCGCTTTTATTATTAAGGCACAAGGCAAAACATTTGGTGGAAATACATTTCCCCTGTCCAATTAAGGTTTAGGCCTTAACCCCTTACGCTTAGATAGCCAGCTTCGTCTTGTAGACTCATCGGACGACCCTGTTTGTTGCTCTGTAAAGAATAAAAATATATTTAATATGGCTTTAGTACTCTTTATGTAGGTACAGTAAGCACAATGTAATACAGTAGGTTCCAGACCATTAATATGGTTAATTTTATCGGGAAATCTCCTTTTGAACAGTATTACCGCCATTGGGCTGCTAAAATAGTTTTATTACTCTCCATTAAAAGTGCCTATCTATAATACATTAATTAAGCACTATTTGAATAGAGAATGTCTACGAATAGAGACACAAATCATAGCACTGTAGGTAATAATAAAGAAAGATTTAATTGCAACTCAAAAATACTGGTTTGCCCATCTCAGGGTGAAGTGGTGGGTGAAGGTGAAAGGCTTAATGGGGTGAGCGAAGCAAATCAAATGAGCCTAAACTCGAAGGGTGTTTAGAATTAATATTATAGCTTTTAAGTCAATTTCATACAATAACGCCTAAATCAGTTTCGATAGCAAAATGCATCTTTCCAACTCGTCATAACTGTCAGGCGTTCTTTGTCTCTTTCTTGCCTTCGTCTCTCTCACTTATGTAAACGTACTGACTGTATGTACTTCCTGATAAATTAAATCAGTATAAATCACCGAAACTGCCGTTTTCATCAAATACTACCTGGGATTCATAACATGGTCCTTCGAGCCGGATATTGAAGATTTCCATATTAATGCAGTATATGTGGAGAAATTGAAGATTGCAAGATTCACCGGTAACAACGCGGTGTTAAGTGCGCAATGGCAGCCATTACGGTGAAGTGATTACGTTTCGTCGAAACATTGAGCTATTTCATCTTCGATTTCACCCAACACTCATATTCAGGTATTATTTAGGTATTGTATACTTCGGTTGAAAGGTCAGTACTGTTACATATTGTTAATTTATGTGTTAGAAATTAACAGCGTAGTTAAACTAGTGCAACGTCACATTGTCATAAATTCTGAAGTTAATCGTTATTTCTCGTTAATTGGTACTTATATTACAGTACAGTAAGCTTTATAGCTTCTTTAATTAACAGATTGCTTTTGATATTTATCGTACAAATCACTCAGATTCGAGTAAGTTGCAGTAGGTAGGTTACGTAACCGTAACTACGTCTGTCAGGTTTAACAAAACCTTTCTATTTTTGCATTGTTGCTATTATCACATGATTTGAGACATTTTATGTATTACGAGGCTTAGTATTATTGTAGTGCTTATGCTAACGCATCTATTATCGTTCTATAAAAGAATAAAAGTATACCATACTTGACTTTAGAGCACATTAATATTCGCTGATCATTAATAAGTTATTCCTAAGCAGGTATTACTTAGTCGCTGTAGCTATTTGTAAATTACTTTAGCTATTATTAAATTTTGCATTGTATCAATTCCAGGTTGGTTAAACGTCGCTTCCCAAAGATGCAAAACACTAAGGAAATCAAGACATTAAATAGAAAAAGAGCTAGTTACAAAGGTCAACTGACAACGTTTAGTCGATATTTATCGACTTTGGAATGTTCCGAGTTTGATGCTTTGGGTGCACGTGAGTTAAAAATGCGTATCACTAACTTAGAATCGTTGTACCATAAATATGACAAGGTTCAGTTACAACTGGAATGTGAGAGTGAGTCGACAGAAGAGCTATTTTCTGAGAGAACTAATTTTGAGAATACATATTTTCAATGTATCGTTACCGCTCAACAAATGCTGTCAGATTATAACAACACACTCAATCATGACAAAAAAGTGGAATCGCCTCATTCCTGTCATAGTGGTGGTCATAGTCATAAACTCGTTAAGTTGCCAACCATACAATTGCCAAAGTTCAGCGGTTCCTATAATAACTGGCTTGAGTTCAGGGACACTTTTACAAGCTTGATCCACGATAATGAGGAGATTGATGTCATAAATAAGTTCCATTATTTAAGGTCGTCTTTGGAGGGTTCTGCTGCGGTTGTGTTGCAGTCAGTTGAGTTCTCGTCACAAAACTACGAGATGGCATGGAGACTTTTGACTGAACGGTATGACTATAAAAGACTTTTAATTAAAAATCATGTCACCGCTTTATTTAATCTGGAATCAATCTCCAAAGAGTCCTCAACAGCACTGAAGCATTTCATTGATCAGCTAAATAAAAACCTACGAGCCTTGCAATCATTAGGGGAGCCTGTACAGCACTGGGACACTATTATAATTCATATTGTCACACAAAAACTGGATTTAAAGTCATTGCGTGAGTGGGAAGAATTTAAAGGCAGGTTAGATAAAAATGAACGCATAAAGTTTTCATCTCTGATTGAATTCCTAAATAATCGTGCGGATTTGATTGAAACTTTGGAACTGTCTCGGTTTTCTAATAGTAACCACTCCAACCACTCCACTGCTACCAATCCAAACAAGAATAGTGCTAAATTAAGGAGCATGGTTTCCGTGCAATCAACGTCCACGTACACTTGCCCTAAATGTCAGGGAGATCATCATTTAAATAACTGTCCACAGTTTTTATCCCTGAGTAACAGCGGTCGTAAAGAGATGTTGGCTAATGTCAGAGTCTGTCACAACTGTTTACATGCAGGTCACTATTCAAACCAATGTAAGAAGACCGGTTGTAAAATTTGTAAACGTAAACACCACACACTCATTCATTTAGCGGATTTTAATTCCGATCGACAGATAGCACAACCATCTTCGAGTCACAATGTGACCGTGACGTCATCATCGCGTTCCGATGTACGCGAGGTACAGTCGCAGACCCACCCGACCACTCAGTTAGCGTCGAGCGCATCTAACCGCGCATTACAAGGGTCTGGCGAGATGACACTGACTGCACATGTATCTGATAACTCGCAATCGGTAGGTACCGAGGCGAGTGACGTCTTATTATCTACGGCGTTAGTTAAAATATTAGATTCAAATAACACACAACACATCGTTCGCGCTGTACTCGATAGCGGCAGTACACGTCCTTGATGACGAATCAGCTGTGCGAACGACTCAACTTGCCTGTATTATACGTAGACAAATGTATTGAAGGTATCAATAAATCTAAGTCGAAAGTAGGTCAAGTGTGTAGTGTTTCGATGACTTCGTTGAACGAATCTTTCAGCACAAGAATGCAATGCTTCGTTTTGCCTTCTATTACAAACAACGTGCCTTGTAACAAAATTGATATTTCGGATTTAAATATTCCGTCTGATATTTGCCTGGCCGATCCTCATTTTTATAGGCCTTCCGCTGTTGACATGATCATCGGCGCAGATTTATTCTGGGACTTACTTGGTTCAGAAAAAATTAGACTAGGTACTGGAAAACCTATTCTACAGGACACTCGATTGGGATGGTTAGTGTCAGGCCCTATTAACAGCGGTCATTCATCCCCCGAGTCAACCATTATTTGCAACTTCTTGCAAGTAGAATCCAGTACTGGCGCATCTGATATGCGATTTGCTGAAACACAAAGCCAATTATCTCGTTTTTGGCAACTTGAAGAGATCTCTCATAAAGATTCTCATTATTCACCCGAAGAAAAACGTTGTGAGGAACATTTCATTAACAATACGACCCGTTTAGACAACGGTCGATTTTGTGTTAGAATTCCGTTTAAAAATGACTCGTAAAGAGTTAGGAGAATCACTATCTCGTGCAAAACAATGTTTTCTGTCATTAGAGCGTCGTAATGATAAACAGCCTATGCTAGGAAAAATGTACCGTGAATTTATGTCTGAATATGAACAGTTAGGTCACATGTCTGAGGTACCGTTGCTTTCTGAACAAAAGACATATTTCATTCCCCACCACGGTGTCCTACGCGAAAGTAGCACAACTACTAAATTACGTGCGGTATTTAATGCGAGTGCTCCTACCTCATCAGGTGTATCCCTGAATAATATTCAGATGGTGGGGCCAACCATGCAGGATGATCTTCTGTCGATACTGATCAGATTTCGTTTCCCAAGATATATTCTGTCAGCAGATATTGAGAAGATGTATCGACAGATAATCATCCACCCGGAGGACAGACCTTTACATCAAATCATTTGGCGTGAAGATGCGTCTTGTCCGTTAAAGGCATTTCGCTTAAATACCGTCACTTATGGTACCGCTAGTGCACCCTATTTGGCTACTAGATGCTTAAAACAGTTAGGTCTGGAATGTGTGGACAAAACTGTCAGTGAAATCATCATTCATGATTTTTACGTTGACGATCTGTTAACCGGCGTGGATCAGCTAAAGGAAGCTGCCAAAATCCAGCAAGATGTCACGTCAGTTTTGTCCTCAGCTTGCTTACCTCTCCGTAAATGGAAATCCAATGAGCCAACTTTAATTCCTCATGACTCGGATCATAACACTGAGTCGTCACTCAATTTAAATATTGGTAATAATGAACCAACAAAGACTCTGGGGCTCAGCTGGCAGGCGATATCTGATCAATTGCTCTTTCCAATAGGTTGCTTATCTTCTAACGGAAATAGCAAACGCGATGTACTTTCAGTCATCGCTCAGATTTATGACCCCTTAGGTCTATTGTCACCGTGTGTCATTTTATTAAAAATGTTTTTACAGAAGCTATGGTTACTCAAGCTCGCATGGGACGAACCTTTACCCGAGGAGCTATTTAAAAGTTGGAGTAAAACCATAAGTAATTTGTCAGCTTTAAATGATATGAGTATTCCTCGTCGTGTAGTTTGCGATGGATATAATAAAAGGTTTGATTTACACATCTTTGCAGATGCATCTGAGCTAGCATATGGCGCATGCGTTTATGTTCGCAGTGTGAACGAGGCTGGAGAAGTTGTTGTACGTATACTTATATTATAGCTAAAAGTAGGGTTGCTCCGATTAAACCAACAACCATACCTCGCCTTGAGCTTTGCGCCGCGCTGGTAGGTGCTCGTCTGTATCAAAAGGTTATAAATTCATTGCGTGATAAAGTAGGATCAACCACTTTGTGGAGCGATTCCATGGTAGTTCTGGGATGGCTTAATAAGTTGCCCAGCAAACTAGAACCTTTTGTGAGGAATCGCGTGGCCACTATCGTGGAAGATACCGAGAAGTGTATATGGAGGCATGTACCCACCGATCAAAATCCTGCGGATCTGATCTCGCGTGGGATAAAACCGGAACAAGTCCATGCATCCGACTTGTGGTGGACCGGTCCATCCTTCTTAAAACTGAGTCCTTCTCATTGGCCTACTCATTCCAATGTCACTACAAATGATGAATCTCAATCAACCACAACGTTGCATTGTCAAATCTCTCAAAACACTGACATTAAACAAGTCATTATATTCAACAGATTTTCTAATTTGTTAAGACTTTTACGTACTGTAGCGTACATGCTACGTTTTTTGAACATTTATGTTCTCAAAAGGGAGGTTCAACCCGCAGTCAACTACAAGTATGTTGATGCCACAGAATTGCAACATTCTTTAAATTTTATACTTCCGTTAGTTCAGAGGGAATCATTTCCAGAGTATGAATTATTATTGCAGGGCAAATCATTACCCCCCAAAAGTCGTCTTTTAAAATTTAATGTTTTTATTGATAGCAATAAAATAATGCGTGTTGGGGGCCGTCTTTCTAATTCAAATTTCCCTCATGATAAGAAATTTCCTATTTTACTACAGTCCACTCATCATTTTTCAGTTATTTTGTTTCGTCATGAACACAACCGTCTGCTGCATGCAGGTCCACAACTATTATTGGCATCTGTTAGGGAAACGTACTGGCCAATCGGTGGTCGTTATTTAGCTAAGGCTACCTACCGCAAATGTGTAAAGTGCACGCGCGAGCGTGGAAAGGTGGTAGTGCCTCAAATGGGTAATTTACCGACTAAACGTATTACGCCTGGTACCTATCCGTTTGAAAACGTAGGTATAGATTATGCGGGACCTATGAATGCCGTATCTCGTCAAGGTCGTGGATGTAGGGTTGTAAAGGTGTATATAGCCGTTTTCATTTGTTTAGCTACAAAATGCATGCACCTTGAATTGGTTGGCGATTTAACGAGCAAATGTTTTATATTGGCCTTACGTAGATTCATTTCTCGCCGAGGTAAACCCTCAAATATATTCTCAGATAATGGCACTTCATTTGTCGGTGCTTCAAATGAATTATCACATTTTTTAAAGAGTAATTGTGACTCATTGGGCCTTGAAGCCTCTAACGAAGGAATCCAATTTAATTTTATACCGGCCTATGCGCCACATTTTGGCGGTCTTTGGGAAGCGGGCGTGAAATCAACTAAATTTCATTTAGTGCGAGTGTTGGGACATTGTAATCTTACATACGAAGAGCTCAATACAACTCTAGTTCAAATTGAAGCAGTGTTAAACTCGCGCCCTTTGACCCCGCTGTCTTCAGACCCAGCCGACTGCACTCCGTTAACGCCTGGTCATTTTCTTATCGGGCGTCCGTTCACCTGTCTACCCACGGAAGATCTTCAGGGACATCCTGTCACCGGTTTGAGCCGTTTTAACCGAATTGAGCAGCTTCGCCAGCAGTTTTGGTCACGGTGGAACAAAGAATATGTTTCCGAACTCCAGCAGCGAGTCAAATGGAGAACTGATGGTCAAACGCTCAAACCAAACATGCTCGTCGTCATTAAAGAGGACCACCTTCCTCCTCTACGATGGAAGCTGGGCAGAGTCATCGCTGTCTATCCTGGGAGTGATGGCATTAGTAGAGTGGCGGACATCAAGACCACAACTGGAGTCATTCGTCGAGCGTTTTCGAAGATTTGTCCGCTCTTAGAAGAAGAGTGCTTTGGTTGAAAGCTGTGCTTTCAACGCCCGGGGGCATGTTTAGAATTAATATTATAGCTTTTAAGTCAATTTCATACAATAACGCCTAAATCAGTTTCGATAGCAAAATGCATCTTTCCAACTCGTCATAACTGTCAGGCGTTCTTTGTCTCTTTCTTGCCTTCGTCTCTCTCACTTATGTAAACGTACTGACTGTATGTACTTCCTGATAAATTAAATCAGTATAAATCACCGAAACTGCCGTTTTCATCAAATACTACCTGGGATTCATAACAAAGGGGTTGACAAGTAAGTTTCCTAGGGTTTCCTCTTCCACCTTCGAGTTGTATCATCAGACCAGCTCAAGGATACCATATTATTGCATTGTCAATTCTAAACTACATGGGTACACAACACAGCACAACACAACACAGCACAACACAACACATACCTACCTTTGATAGTGGAACTAGCTATTCCTAGATTTATTGCACTTTGATATTTGAGTTACAATACAAAGCGACCTAATACCACAGAATAACAAATAGTACTACGTACTAATACGAAGGTGTTAAAAAGAAGAAGATGATGACTATCTATCTGTGTGCTATGAAGAATTTATGGATTTTGATGATTCAGGGCAAGGTAAACTAAGTGACTCACCAAAGTAATAAGAAATTGGTGCGATGTTCACGTGGGAATTGGTAGGTTTCCGGTGCTGCGTGAGGGGGGGGGGGGGGGAAGGTGAGAGATAAGATTATTTGTGCACAATCATTTGCGAATAAAGGCTTGGTTTTTCAAGCCAGTGGAAGTCACACAACTAAAATAACTAAAAATATAAAATAGTCAAAATGTAACAAATATCAACAACAAATAGATGTTTTTGAAATCTAACATACACAGTGGATTTTAGATATTTTTGACTGAAATCAAATCAAAGATAAACGTCAAAATAATGGTAAAGGACTAAAGTTATACCTACATCATCAATTCAGCAGGGCTACCATGAGGCACGCCACTCACCTCAGTCGCGCATTTTGGCACATTTAATGACAAAATCAATGCTCGCAAGTATATAAACGTCATTTAGTTGCGAAATTTGATATTTATATGCGCGACTGAGGTCAGTGGCGTGCCTCATGTTAGCCCCGCAGTATAGTCGATTACACAAAAAACAATACAATATACAATGGAAATTACATGGCTAGCCCCCTGTCACGCAAAATGGAATATTGAATCACTGACTGAAAGTGGGCACAGTTGTGCTTCTGACATCCCGCATGGAAAAGGCGTGACGCTATATTATTATTATAATGGAAAATAGAGAATAACATCTACAAAGGCCAGCAAGCGATCAAAGAGTAATTCAAAATAGCGGCACGTGATTAGCTGAAATTAGTTTTTCAAAAGTAAAACAATTTGTAGAATTATATTTTCTTTTCACGGGATCGCCCAGTTTCCGGGCGGTCCCGTAATTTGATGTTTGCTTTATATGTATACATATACACCTTTGAGTAATCTTTTTAATGAAACTAATGCTTTGAGAAAAAGTACAAAAAGCTAGTAAATACGAAAAACTAGTGAAGACTATGTAGATCATTTACCTAGTCACTGCTTATTCATAGACCATTATTTGTATTGCCATTGCATTTGAGAAGATTATTCAGCAAAATGCCCATCTTTAAAAAGTTATTCCAGCAGTTTGAGATAATTCCTGAATCGACAAAAATATATGTTAAAAAACCGTCCCTTATTGCCTTGTCACAACTGACACCAAAAAACCAACGGCTCCAAAAAAAATGCCTTTGTGCAGGAATAAAACGATTGTTATATTAAAGATTGGGCACTTGTCATTAACTTTTGTTATGACGCCAAAAAAAATCGACCATGGAAAAAAAAGTTATTAATCATAAAAGAACCACATTTTTTTAACACGTGGTTCATTACATTATTTCAATGCAATTAGTCAGATATCATAATAATTATATAAAATACGAATTTTAAACGCATTATTTATTATTTCAATACAATTTCTCAGATTTCTTAATCATAAATATGTACCTACTTAGTACTTTTTCATACGTCATTAATTATTTTAGTAGAGATAGTCAGATATCATAATCATAAGTAGAACTTTTAAACCAATGATTTATTATTTCAATTACCATTACTCAGATTTCTAATATATTAACTAAAACAAAACATAATATTTTCTGAACTAAATAGTCTCGTGAAAAAATTAAATAGGAGTCAATGAGGAATTTTCATGGGCCTATATTATTTTTTTCCGTGGACCAATTTCGCTGGCTTCTTAGTGAAAGTAGATATTATTGATTAGGGCTGTAAGATGATACATTCCTTATGTCTGCACAACAACAATTTTTTTTTGAGCCCAGTGTCTTGCATCATCCTTTAGTGTTGTAAACATCATAATGCCGTTGGAAACTATATGGAAGGGAACGCTGGTATGGTTGTTGTGTAAAAATCGGTATTCAAAATATCATGTCTTTTTTGTCATTTTAGAAATCATTAGCGGTTTTTGTGTATTTTGAAAAAACACACTTTATTGCACGATTCGCACTTTTTGCGCGGACGTAAGTGTCGCGCTGCAGTTTACGCCATTAAATACTTTATTTTATCATTTTTATTTTATGATTTGTGAAAATTTCCACCACCACAAACCCAGTTGATAATTTTAGCGTTACCAGAGGGGTTACTATCAACTCTTCTAGCAGGACCTAAACCGGGCAGTTTTGCTTTTTCAATACTAAAATGTTATGAATTTATATGAAAAAAGCAGAACTGCCCGGCTTAGGTCCTGCTATAAGAGTTGATAGTAATAATTTCATAATAATTTTACAATTTCTTTATTGCACACAAAAAAAATTAACAAAGCACGGTAGGTAATATAAAGTGTACAATGGCGAGCTTATCTCTAAAAAGAGATTTCTTCCAGCAAACCAAGTTTCGATGAGAGAGGTTGATAGCTGAGCGGGGGTAGACCCATGTGTACAACAATAAATGTAAAAGGTTGCATACATAAATATATAATATGCATACTAAAATATATAGTAACCCACCGGCGCCATAAAAGTAAGCGACTTTTTATTTTGGTCATCATGTCTTTCCAATATGTACCTAATTCCGATTAATTCAAAAGAAATCAATTGGTTGGTTGGGTCGATCTCGCATGAGAACTTGATTAAAAAATAAAGGAACATTTACAAAAACAAGTTGTACAAAACAAAAACTTTTACGATGGAAATAGGAGAATACATGTTGTATAAAGGCGAGCTGATCCTCTCGTCAAAGAATACTTTCTCTTGCTCGCACACTGTCGCGAAACGTCATCTACAGTTGCGATCGGCCTATCTTTAATAGGTACTTTTTGACCGAGCGAGCGAAGCGAGCGAAGCGTCTCCGTTTCAGGTTTGGGCAAAAATGCTTTCGTATGTCTGTCCGGTTGTTCTTCTCTACAGGTCGCATTTATGAACCGATTCTCGTGAAATTTTGTGAGCAGGTTGGAAAAATAAATAGAATTTTTTACTCTAGCCAGTTTTTAGTTTTTTTTCAAAATAGCGGAGATATGGGGTTTTAAAATGTAAAAAAATCGCTATAACCCAAACGGCTCGATGGATATTAACAAATGAGGTGTCGTTGGATTTGTAAAGACCATGAGAGTGAAACAGACTATATAATTTTAGTAAAAAGTCAATAGGTTGTATTAAAGATCGCGAAATGTAGTTTACAAAGTTATTGGTGCGGCTACTTTCATACTGCATGTACGTAACCAGGTACATTCATAAGTTTGTATGTGTTATTGAAAGAAAATTATTTGGGTTATTTTTTTATATGTGTTAGCAGTTCAGCTTTCCCACCGACATACTCGCGAGGTCTACAGCTCACAGAGCCACTAGTATATTTTGCTATAGCTTGCATACTTACATTTAAATACTATTCCAAGCGCCCATAGAATTAGCAGAATAATAACGACGATGAATAGTATGGATATTACACAGCTGATGAGCTTGCATACGAGATTGCATACACCACTGAAAAAAAATATATACAAAAAAAGCACGATGAAAGGTTTTTCTAAACATCTTTTGTTTATCATCTGAATTAAAAATATGGAAGTATAAAAAAAATAAACAATGAAATTAAGAATTCATAAATACAATGTAGTAATAAAAGAAAACAAAATAATATCTAATTTATATATTGTACTAATAATAATACGCCTTACGTCTCTGGGATGTAAAAGTTACCTAAAGTTTTTTTTTCTCTATATTTAGATGGTGTAACAGAAGAGTGTAGTCATATTTTAGCGGTTTGTTAGGGAGACAATTCTGAGTAACTTTCACCATGAAACCGATTTGATCAGAGCAACTTTATTTTTCTTGCTCCAATGTTTTGGTCCGGGCGGTAGTAGCTAATTTGTATAGAGAAGTGAAAATTAAAGTTGCTCTGATCAAATCGGATTCGTAGTGAAAGTTGCTCAGAATGATGTCCCTAACAACCCCCTAAAATATGACTACACCTTTCTGTTACACCCTGTACAGTATAATAAATATCACTTACCACATCTTTATATAAATCAACACAATAACTCACGATTATGGCTGTAACAGGACTGAAATTGTAGAGAACTTCGTATGAGTAACACATGAATTTGTCACAAAAATGCTGGTCCTATCAGATAAGCTATCGATTTGAATATAATGTTATCTTGAAACATGTTGTGGAACTATCGATAGATATAGATAAATGTCCTATTATATGCAGAACGGAATAGAAATTGTTTTGGATACGTAATAGGCATCACGAAAGATTTTGAAATCCTCTGCCATAATGTGGGTACACATTTACTATTTACGAAAAAAACTTTATTCCGGTTATAATCTAAAGTTTAACGAAGTTTAGAGCCATTTTTCTAATATTTTGTAATAGTGCGCGAAAACAGCTCTCAGGTGTCATGGCGTCGGCTTTGATGTCACACATAGGTAAACATGTCAATGTCCAAATGAGTAATGGAATGGAATGGAATCCTAAAAACAGCACCCACTTGCAGCCATATTTTAAGCATGATCATAATCACATCCATAAGTCTAGTACATACGGGAACTAACACATGTGAAATTCACAGAAGTTGTGAAACGTTTGTTGTAAGGCTTCGTCGGGGAAGAAGCCCCAGAAATGATGCACTCTGTTCATCGGATCGCGAATTACTGAATTACCTATATGCATATATATTCATATTCTTTATTGCACAGTAACTTGATAATATTACTTAAATAACATATAGTGCGCAAAGGCGAGCTTATCTCTTAGGAGAGATTTGACTTCTTTTTTGAGATTGACTTTGCAGTGAATGATTCACCCTTCTACATGTGACTCATGTTTTTTTAAATCTCACTTTCCACAGGAGAAGCCAGTGTCGTTAAAATCAAACAAGAAGTCACGTCGCCTTTTCTTTCCCACTTGGGGTGACGGAGCGGAGACACATTTGCATCCACAGCCACTCAATTTTTCTTTCAGTGCAGTGCTGTTTTATCAGAAACATTTACCTACGGCAGCCATCTTGGGTTTATTAGTTCCATGTCCACCGAGCTCACAGAGCGTCCTATAAAACAATCTCTCACAGTTGATGGCATAAGCTCACAGTCAGTCGTATTCCTGCTTCCAAGGAAAAGTGCGGCCGTCTTGAAAAGAGTATTGTTACAAAAAGTTTTGTATATTTTTAACTTTTTCCATTAGAGAGGATTCCCGGAATGCCTGCCGTCTGCGGCGGTCGCGTGAGAATGAGCAATTTCCTTCCAACCCGCCACGATTTCGATCTGACTTCCTCTCTGTGCAGCGATTTTAAAATTTATAGGACGGCTCTACATAAAATTGAAACGAAACAATGGAGGTGTGGCGAAGGATTTAAAATACATGTTATCTTCTTATCGTTTCCTGTCTTGCCTTAGCGGTTCGTAGGAAATATTCACACAATATTACTTTGTTATCATCGTCTCAGTTTCCCTAAAGCCAGGATGCGCAATAGGATTATTTGGGTATTATGTAGTTCCATGATTATTCAAATTCTGAATATACAGGAATCAAGCAAAGCTGTTTTTCTTAACAATATTGGGTTCTTATTACTTCTGCTAAGACTAAAGACTAGAAACTGGTCACGTTATAGTAGTCTAAAAGTGCTTTTCGACATTTTGTCCTAGACAGTTGGATTGGGAATGTGTACAAGAATTTGCTGCGAACATCGGGCGATGAGACAGTGTCGCTATCGTTTCGATTGTTTGCCTCGATGAGGATAGACTTTCGTAAATCAGCAAATCGGTACCCACAACAATAGAACAATAATCGGTTAAGTGCGGGTCGGTATCGCACACGAAGGGTACCGTACCATCGTACAACAAATCAAAAGCACTCAAAACAATAAAAAAATAAACAAAAAGAAAATTTAAAAAGTTTATGCCTTCACGAGATTTGAACCGACGACCTCCGGATTGAGAGTCTACATCATATCGCACCGGCTAACCACAACCATGTGGGTTGACGCGAAATATGCTATCATATTTAAATGTGTAGTATGTGTCTATGACATGGTTGCTATGACAATAAATAAACAGTTTCAGTAAAGATCTCCATTTTGAAATGCGTAAGTGTATCTAAACACGTCTCTTGTATCGGGGCCCCCTTTAATTTGCAATATCTCTCGTATTTCAGTATTTGTGGTTGGTGCGGCAACAGATATACACATTCTGTGAAAATTTCAGCTTTCTAGCTATTACGGTTCGTGCAGACGGACCCGCTGACAGACAGGACGGACGGACGGACGGACGGACGGACGGACGGACGGACGGACGGACAGACGGACAGCGAAGTCTCAGTAATAGGGTCCCGTTTGGCACCCTTCGGGTACGGTACCCTAAAAAGGCATGATGCATGTTTCTTTCTTGCTTCTTTCTAGTTCTGTTCCATGTCTTCTGTTTTCATCTCGTTTGTTGTCCGTGTCGTGTCTTAAAGTTAACTATCCAGTGAGTATAACCCCTATCACCTATGTTATGGAGCCTCTTAATGTATCACGCCTACCATACCACCTATCCTGAGAGTTTCTAAAATGTAAAGACGAAAAGTTTGCTTACCAAGATCAATGAGAATACCAAAAGCGAAGCTTTGCACACATTAATTGACCAAACGATTTTGTTACTTCCTATCGGTTATACGCTTGTGATTGTTACCAAGCAGATGCTATTCCTCGTATCGTCAGAACAATAACGAACTCAATTGTCCTACAAGCACACCTGCGCTCGCCGATCCGTGATCGATCTAAAGGCACATTTACACAACGCAAGCTTGCCGGACTCGACACTCGTACGAATTGGGCTGTCTGTTTTATCGTAATTTCTATTGACTCTGAGCAAGTAAGCAGGTAAATAAACAAGATGAACTTCAAAAAGAACTTAGATAAGTTTTTGGCTAATAGATGACATCTGTTAGAATGATTTATGTCAATATTTATTGAGAATACTTATGTCAGTCGTAGGTACTTTTTCTTCTTCGAGTGCCATCTCCTATCGGAGGTCGGCTATCAATAAGGCTATTTATGTATGACCGCGATGTTGCGGCACGAAAATGTCTTCGGTGTTCCGTTCGGTGAGGTTTTGAAGCCAGTGCGTTCTTGGTCGGCCAGGTCGTCCGCAGCCGGGTATATTTCCTTGCAGGATTCATTGGACGAGGTGGTATTTGCTATATTATCGCAACCCATGTGCGGCAATTTTCTAATCTTTATAGTCTTCAGCCAAATCGTTGGGCTAAGAGAACCACAGACTGGCTCCCAGTAAATGCAAAGAGAAAGCGTGGCCGACCCAGGAAGAGATGGAGTGATGAGTTGGGTCTATGGGATAAAGAGTGGAAGGAGACCGCTCAGGATCGAATGGAGTGGAAGAGGGGGAGAGAGGCCTTTGCCCAGCAGTGGGATATTACAGGCTCATAATAATAATAATAATAATATAG
The DNA here is from genome assembly GCA_963457715.1 of Argyresthia albistria. Lineage (NCBI taxonomy): Eukaryota > Metazoa > Arthropoda > Insecta > Lepidoptera > Argyresthiidae > Argyresthia > Argyresthia albistria. Next base: position 10,018,246 of record OY735258.1, read on the forward strand.
TCTTCAGAAGCTCCAAGCCCATGTGCCTATAGTACCCTAGCTATTACTTGTTCTGAGATTACGGTTCGTGCAATAGAGCCCGCTGATAGACAGACGGAAAGTGTACTTATGGCGTAAAATGAGACTAATGAAAAAAAAAATATTTCAGGGTTCCGATCCTTCAAAGGAAAAAAAGGAACCCTTATAAGATCACTTTGTTGTCCGTCTGTCCGAGTGTAACCACCTTTATATCAAGAACGCGTGGACGTATCAAAAAATGAATGAAAAGAAAATTAAATGAAAGAATTGTTTTTTTAGGGTTCCGTACCCGAAGGGTGCCAAACGGGACCCTATTACTGAGACTTCGCTCTCTGTCCGTCCGTCTGTCTGTCACCAGGCTGTATCTCATGAACCGTGGTAGCTAGACAGTTGTAATTTTCACAGATGATGTATTTCTGTTGCCGCTATAACAACAAATACTAAAAAACGAAATAAATTTAATATTAAGGGGGCTCCCATACAAGTAACGTGTTTTTTTTTTGCGGGTTTTTATAGATAATGGTACGGAACCCTTCGTGCGCGAGCCCGACTCGCACTTGGCCGTTTTTTATTAATTTTGTATTACCTTTGGTAAGGCCGGTTACTTTTGTAACCAACCCCGTATCTATACACTACTAATTGCCATTCTGCAGGTAAGATCTCAATCAGAACAAGCCGAAGTCCAATCGCGAAGACCCTAGAAGTTTCTAGAATAAAAGTTTGTTTGCCAAAACTTCGGGGAAGGGTGCAATCAAGTCCTCGGGAGTTTCAACTTTTCTGTCCTCGATTTGAACTTAAATTCTTTGAGAGAGCTACCCTCATCACGTCTTTACTTGAGTGAGTTTGAACTTTTTAATGTTGATAGTTATTGGTTTCGAATGATGTTTAATGTTTCGTTGGAACGTCTAGTGAGGATTTTTGCTTCATGTTTGTTTCTATCAAGATAGTATTAAGATTTTTCATGATTTAATTATATTAATGTAAAACTGAATTAATTTCTCGTAATAAATTAATGTATTTTGTATTTTGCGTTTATGTAAATGTGTAATTGTTTAAGACGGTAGTTTCTGACAAATGCCCATCTTTGATGTGCTTTCCTCCATTTTCCATAGTGCTACGTTATGTTTGAAATCATCAAGCTTTTACCAATACACTAGCCATGCCGTGGCAATTAGGACCAATTTGGGAGGAAAACGCACTCTAAAAAGGCAACTAAGCCCTCAAAACGTCGTAATGAATCTTAGTAGATAAAATTATTTTTAATAGTGCGTTTTTCTCCCAAATTGGTCTCAATAGTTGCAATGTATATACAATTAACTTACTACTAAAAACACAATTAAATTAAATAAAAAATATCTTTAAGGTCACCGCCGCCGTCGAGTGGCAGGGTGCCCAACATGCTGCTGGCACCATTACCTCGCTGTATCGCTATGCTAATTCGCTGTGCGAGGTAGGTGCCAGCTCTAGAATCACCTGACGCTTCGACGAGTCTCTTTGCAACCTCCTTAAAGACTCGCCGAGCGTCGGTCCCCCACGGCCCGAGGGTCTCTACGCCATAGTTGCTAGTGTAACATAATATCATATCATAATGCTCGGTTGATCGTATGACCTACTTGTTAAGGAAGTAATGCCCTCTTTTTGTTTAAATATTAATCACTAACGATGTCCCTAACAACAAGCGCAAATTAGTTTGGCAAACTACCCCCTATTCCGAGTTTAATTACATACTGCGCTAAGCCTCTGACACTCCAGCCGCGAAACTGTAAGTCCCTTTAAACTATGAATAGCAACTTCCAGTTTGTCTTTGAATAGAGTTGTATGGGGGCACACACTCGGCGAAACTTTCCTACGATTAATATTTGCTAAAGATAGTTGGATAGTTTGCAAAACTGCGATGCAGTTCCGAACTGGGAAGTTAAACAGTTGTATAATAACCGCAACGGCTGTGGCGTGATTCAGGACGGAAGATATTGTTGGGTAATAAAGATTATGAAAAGGAGCTAACAGCGCGGCAGCCTTCGGTTTCCTGTGCGCACCTAAAATATCACTTTATAGAGATAAGCTTGCCCTTGTTTATATCTTTACCTTCCTAATCAAACAGGTAGGAAGAATGTTGCCATAGTTCAAAACCAAAAATAATATTTGGGCTGTTTTCATTCAAATTAATAGCTGTAATAGGCGTACAACTGGCTGTTATCGGTTTTGTGCATTGTGCACGCACATCATATTGCAATAAAACGGTACCTATCGCCTTTACATGTCGTCAAATGTATATTGATATTCTGGTCTAAATGCTAAATCCCAGCAAATACGGGTGAGGGTGTGTGTGTGTCCCTGAGGTTCATAGGTGTCTAGTTGTAATTTTGCATATCGGTATTGGCATTGGATGTAAATTATTATTTAGCTACCAGCAGTGGAAATACAAATAATGGAAAAACAACAACTGGTATATTATTATAAATATACAGGAAAACACCAGTATGGTAGTTTCATCTACAGGTTGCGCAAGTTTTTGTGGCTCTCAACGACCGACCAGCGACCTCACTTTTCCATAGGGTGGGATGAAAAAGTGAAAGGGAGATGACATTTCGCTCAGAGGTAAAGAAAATTGGCGTAAACTGTGCTACAGACTGTAACAGAAAGGCGTGGTCAATACTTTTAGAGGTCCTGAGCGAATCCAATGTTTTTTACCATGAAACCGTTCTGACCACCAACTTTAGTGTTATCTTATTTCTCCGTATTAAAATGGTTCTCAAAATTATGATGTTAAAACAGAAGTTGCCAATATATTCGGTTTCATTTGAATAGTGAATTTGTTACTTATTGACATCTATCAACATTATTTTTAAACTGTATCTTTTTGCTGCAACTTGTATTGTTGTTCGGCCTATGTCCTTAAGAGATTATACCGATTACAAGAACCAATTTTCACATAATAAATTTAGATGATAAGGGCCATCTGACCACAGCCCAAAAGAAACCGGTTAGAGCGAGAAAAGTCCTGCGATCTGATCGTCTCCGATAATTGCAAATAGTTTGCGATCAGTGCTGCCAACCTCACGGACGTTTCCGTCACCGAGGCCGCTGGAGGCACATTTCCGGCGGAACCGGAAGCGGATGAGGGCGGCGGGCGGGTTAAGCGGGCTCTGTTGAGATCGCGGACGGGGTGCGTTTCCGGAGCCATAATTAAGTTCAACCAGTACATTCGGACTTTAGGCCCATATAAATAAACCGCTCTTAGCTGTAACAGGTGTCTCAGATTTGTCACAATGACGGATTTTTTACAACAAATATTTAATGTATGAGCTCACGATTTCTTATAAATTTCAATGCAATTTGCGGAACATTGTGTATCAATCAACACCCAAACTAGCAAGGCATCACCCCAAACATGTTTTTTATGCCTAAGAATGCCGGAGTATTTATTGGCGCTCATATCTTTATAGCGGCGGAGATAGGCTAGCCCTCTGTGTCGCAATTGTAGTCTTACCGCCCCGTTTTCAATAACCTATGTACCCTCAATCGGCCGATAGATAGGGTCGAATTTGACATAATTTCCATAGCAAAACTGTCAAATCTATCTCTGGTGATGTGAAAATCATGGATAGATAGAATATAGCAAATGGACGTCAGGTACAACGGCACAACTGTTCCTCTTGTACCCGGCAAAAAAGCTTCGGAATAACGATATTTACGACCTCACAATCTATTGGTTCAAGGATCGAATCCGTTTGTGACATTGATGATAGAGGGTATCTTAGATGTTATCAGAGACACAAGAATAAGACTAAAAGTCCACCAAAACAAATTGAATTGAAATTGAAATTGTTTATTTTCCAACTTAAACCTATGATATAGTTAAACCTATGTAAATATAATTGAGGTATTAAGGTCTAGTGATATGTATGATGCATTGATTGAACATTGAACATCCAACTCCTAAACTAGTGTTACCTGTATCTTAGGAGTTGGGGCTCTATAAAACTATACATGTCGCTCAGTTAAAAAATAAGTTTATAGATTGTTGTCAGTGAGGTTACGCCAAGTTTGTAGAGTAAGAAGGTCCTCAATTGTGAGTAAAATAGGTAGAGCCAAGGTAAAGCCATCTGCTTCTGTCTATGTCTATGTGTATTATTTTTTTATTTATTTTTTATTTATTTATTTATTCATTCAGGGTTTACAAACAGGAAAAGTTACATAACAAAAACAAACGGAGGACTAAATAACCAGATTCAAAATCTAACTTATCCCTTAGGGTATCCCACTTATGGGTTAAATGATGGCCGAAAAATTAGCTCCGAATGAGCAACAACTAAAGTACTTATGCGCTAAGAAGATACAATAAAGAAGTCTTATTACAGTGTAAAAGAATATTTAGATGACAAAACTGCGTGGTCTTTACCATCTCAGCGCACAGAAATCCAAAGAGGGGCGATGGACTGAGTCAGTACGTCTCTCTTCGGTGTATTTCGTTAGACTTAAGTAGAAATACATAAAATTGTATTTTTTAAGGCCCTCACATATTTTAAAAGAGGTACGGGGGAGTTTCTTGCCCTACTTTGCTCCATCCCTAAGCCCACAACTTCCGAACGGCGGTAGTATACAAAAATATTAATATTATATTGACGTTGACTTAGCAATCTGTATGATTTTATGGTCAATAAAAAAAAATGACTTTGACTTTGACAATACTAAAATAAAAAAAATAAGAAAATACGGCATAAAAGTTAAATCTACCAAAAAAATGTGTATTGTAGACATTTAGGATACATTTATTGCATGAACGTACGTCTTCTAACAATAAGTATATGTATACAGGAGTTCTTTAGTCTTTAGGGCCATAGGGCTTTAGGAGGATTGTGTTCCCTGTCCTGAAAGAGTATACAAGTCTTCGATCATGTAATATAATGATCGAAGCAAGTACCTGAACAAAAAATAATACAACGTAGAAACTGACATAAACAGACCTATGACGAGACACAGAAAAGACAAACGACGGCTTTCCTTGAGGCTTCACTGCAATGATATTTGCGACCAACGTCACCCGAGCGTACAAGAATTTATGGTTATCATTCATAATGCGGCCGCAGCCAACCCTTGTACGCGAAAATAGCCCTTGATACAACGCAGGAAAGAGCAACAATAATGGCAGTTAGGATAGTGCATAGCACCCAGTATCAACACTGAAAGCATTCACATTGTATGTCAGATTTATTGTGAAATATGGGGGTACCTAGAGGATCCATATGCGGGGAGTATCTCGGTACTGTACTTTGCTATAATGCTGTTTTAAAATTCTGCTGGAGTTTCAAATAGATAATGTACAAGTTCCCAAGACTTCCATTTTCAACGCAATTCCGAAGCAAACCTATCGAACTCATTAACGCTTAGTTTTCGTAAAGAAAATAAGCTGAGACAACTTGTTAATCTCTTGTCAAACTCATTTTAGCCAATCTCGTGCCGGAATTTTGAATGAATCTTCGATTCGCGGTTCTTCGCTTGTTACATATGACTATAGTCTTTCAAAAACTGGGTGATAGAGTCATTTAATAAGCCAACAATTCGATTCCAAAAACAATAAATAAGCAAACCATCATGAATGCATTTCTCACATCACAACAGTATAAGATGTTTATAATCATCAGATAAACAATCTAAAGTTATAATAATACCATCGAGATGGTTTGATCGTCAGTCTTCATCGGAATAAATATTGCCACAGTATAAGCGATTTTATTATTTGAAGGCAAATCTCATTCTAAGAATAATTAAATCGACTTTGAATCTAAGTATTATTATTAGTATAATATTATAGTATCTGTGCTATTACTAACTATTTGTCTGACAGTCAGCAGCTGTAGAGACGTAGCGTAGTATTTATTATTATCTTTGGGCAGAGGTAGTCAGTACGTATTTCTGCAATGTTACATACAACGGTCGTGTTAACTTGAGACCTGAATCGTGACATCATTATGGCAATTTCATGTCAGCGAGGTCTCAAGTTTCTCGACCGGGTAGTACAATTACCATTATCCACAGTAGTTCCCATTAAACGGAAGTGTTTTTCAATTTTTGTAGAGTTTTTTGTTGCAGGATGGTGCAAAGCCATTCATGTGCGAGTTCCATTTGATTAGCAATATATATATATTTTGTAATAGTCTGCGGATTCGTGGCAGAACAGTTCAGAAGACCCTCGCCTTCACAAACTCTGTCTTGAAGACCTAGAAGGCAACTTGAGAAGCTTAGCAGTTCGCTGTTTGTCCACCGACTTGCTAGTCTTGGACCAGCGAAGTAACTAGTCAAACAAACGGAGATAACTCCACGCCTCAGAATAATTAACACCGGAGTAGTCTTCCGAAGTTTCACACAAAAAAAACTGCCTTTTTTCCGGGGTTGGCATAATTATTTTGAAAAGTTATCGCAAACTATTTTGAATTGTAATGATATTAAAATAAGGACTTATTATTTTCGGAATAAATAGATTAATCATCTCAGGTGTGTGTGCCACGTACTAAGTTACTAAATAATTATGTACCTACGTACACATACTTACAAAATAATGGTGGCTGGTAACAAATCTTCTAGAGCTCGTCTAAGCTGAAATGATGCGCCCCACTCCTTGGTTTTGTATGACAAGTAAATACGAAACCAAGGAGTGGGGCGCGTCATTTCAGCTTAGACGAGCTCTACTTCAGCAAACAGGTAAATGCAAAGATGTCGTCTCTAATCTTCATTCTACAGCCTTCTTGCTCTTCGGCCAACTTGAACTCTGTAATTTGGTAGGATGAAGCTAAGAACCAATTTTGGGAGTTCGACCGAATTAACAAGGAGTTGTTATCTTTGGTCTGTAGTGTATTAGTGAGAATTTACTATATTCCTCTTTAGCCTTGCTTGGTTTGGCTTTAGCCTTTTAAGGGCTCCGTAACCGAAGGGTGCCAAACAGGACCCTATTACTAATCCTCCGCTGTCAGTCTGTCTGTCTGTCCATGAGCAGGCTGAATCGCACGAACCGTATTTAATAGCTATAAAGTTGAAATGTTCACAGAATGCGTACCTATTAGTCAAGGTTCAGAATGGCGGACGTATAGCATAACATTTTCTTTGATGACGGATGACAAAGCCGTAGTTCCAATTTTCCCCACCTGAACAGCTAAGTTGGTGGCTCTGTAGTTATAATTATTTGATCAGTCAAGTTAGCTCATAAATGGGTAAATAGTTTGAGACAACAATCTAAAGTTACAAGGAGAAGTTTGTGAAACTCAGGTGGAACTCAAACATCACGGCAACAACTCCGAACTTATGCGACATGTCTCCCCACTTCGACGCAACTTTGGACACACACGTTACCACACAATTTCTCGAGTATGTCTCGAGTTTTCGGTATAGTCGGCCACACAAACAGGGGCCCTATGCTGCACTGCTCGACCGCTTCTTAAACGCCCGAAATGGCATCATTTGGTATTCCGATAACACATCGCAATTGGATTGCCATTATTCGCAAGGCGTTTTTGAGGCATTCTCTCGGCGGCGTTGCACATTGCTAATGGAACGCTTATTTTTAGTAGCATTGTCTCACAGGTTTTTTCTATTCCGTAGTCGGCCACACGCGAGAGAGAAGACCCTGCGGACCCACCATACCACTGGGGATAGGGTGGGACTGAACCATACCCCATAGTGCTTTAGGCTTCATCTTCCTCTTCAGCATTTTTGCGTCCACTGCTGGACATATGCCTCCACAATTGACTTTAGTACATAGTAGTAATAAGCTCATGTTCGTAACCAGAGTTTTGTAACCAGTACGTCAATTCTGTAAAATTTTAACAAGAACTCGCACATCCCTTCGCTAACACTATCACTTTCGCAATTGTTTGACACTTTGAATCGTTTTCGAGTACGAAGTGACCCTTACCGAATGCTACCTTTTACGTATTTAGTTCAACTTGCTGCTATAAATCAGATAAGAGTCCAGAATAACTAGGTTACATATAGGTACATTACACTGCTCAGTGTCGTTACAGTTAGTTTACTACGATCATCACTAGGTGGCGCTGCCTGTACCCTGACTCGCGGTATGGTTTGGTTTACGCTCGCTGTTTTATAATCACGACATACATTTTATTAGCCACATTTCTCGTAATAAAAATTGTTGGATTATCCTACATCTATAATACTTTTTGAAAGTCTCGCCCGTTTAATTTAATGCGAGACTGCGAGTGAGCTTGTAATGTAATGAATGATTGATCAAATGCGTAATCGTAATTGGTAGAGGAAAGTAACCAAATATGGAATAGTATCCAAATATGGAATCTGTTATTTACTCCAAAAATATAACCTTGAAGCGCAACACACGACCATCTCCTATTTCATTCACTCTTATTATTACCGTACTCACTCCCTCGCGCCAGTTGCGCGAACGCCACGTGCGAGGCAGACGTGTTTGGTTTTGACGACGAGCAGAAACATTTCAAGGTATGTTGTAAATTACTATTATCGGTTATTATGTACGCGTAGAACGTGTGTGAACTATTTGTTAGACTGGTATCATGTGTTTTTCAACATTTTGTGGCCGTTTGTAGCTAAAATATTGTAATTTGAAAAAATATTCATACCATTTTGAACAAGTGTGAAAATCCAAATATGGACATTTGTTGGTGCCCAATTATGGAATATTCCATATTTAGATCCTAATATTTCACATGATAGGAACATGCTTATACAATTTCGTTTATAATTATATTCGGTTTGGTTTTAGGATGCTGCCTTCGCAGCCACCAAAAAAACGGAAAACCTGGGATAAAATAACAATGGCGGAAGCAATTAAGACCGTCCGGGAGAAGAAAATGGGATATTTGAAAGCAGCACAGCATTTTAAAGTGCCAAGGACAACTTTATTCCGCCTATCCCAAAAAAATGAACAGTCTCCAGAAGAGGCAGCAGCCACTACATTAGGACGAAACACAGTATTGGGCGCCGAACTTGAACTTCAGCTGGTTGAATACATATTGATGATGGAGAGCAAGTTTCACGGTTTAACAAGAAATGATCTTCGCCGTATGGCGTATATGCTAGCAAGGCGAAACAATTTGCCGAATCCCTTCAGTCAATCAGGTATGGCTGGAAAGAAGTGGCTGAAGTTATTTCTGAATCGTCACAAAGAAAAGCTTTCGATAAGAAGACCAACTGGAACATCGTTTGCCAGAGCATTCGGATTTGATAAGGAAAAAGTGGATGTTTTTTTTAACCTCCTCGAAGAGGTTTTCACCAAACACAAATATCCACCAAATCGCATTTACAATGTAGATGAATCTGGCCTTACTATAGTACAGAGTAAGATACCACAAATCATCGGCCACAGAGGGAAACGCCAGATAGCTGCACTTACATCCGCAGAAAGAGGATCCCTCATGACAATAGTTATTTGCATGAGTGCTTCTGGTCATTTTGTTCCGCCGTTCATTATATTCCCAAGAAAAAACATGAGTGTTCAGCTAATGAAAGGCTGTCCACCAGGATCAGTCGGAGTTGCACATCCTTCAGGGTGGATTCAAATGAACATCTTCACAGACTGGTTCAAGCATTTCATTCAACACACCAATCCGACTCCAGAATCGAAGGTTTTACTCATACTGGATGGCCACTATAGTCATACTCGTAATATCGATGTAATTGAACTAGCTAGGGAAAATAACGTGGAAATTGTTTCGTTACCTCCACATACGACTCACAAGATGCAGCCGTTAGACAAGACTTTCATGGGGCCCTTGAAGACATACTACAGTGAGGAAATACGCATGTGGATTAGAAACAACAACAGACCTCTAAGTCCATATGATATTGTGGAGCTGTTTGGCAAATCCTATTTGAAAGTCCAAACAGGCGAGATTGCAGCCAATGGGTTTAGGGTCACAGGATTATGGCCTTTAAATAGAAATGTGTTCAGTGATGTGGACTTTATTGCTGCGCAACAAAATGCTGTAAGGGACGGTTGTACAACCGACATCACTACACCGGAACCAAGATCTGAAACTGGTCAAGCACTGACAGGAATACATGAAACTGGTCAAGCCCTGGCAGAAACACCTGTACCAGAAACAAGTGCTAATGAACCCGTACCTGGAGCATCGACTTGTGTACAGCCTGAACCTGTACCCTCAACCTCCGGGCTTAATCGAAGCAATCTAGGTTTGGTATCTCCGTATGCCATAAGTCCAGTGCCAGATAGACGAAGGAAAACATCTAACAGAGGACGAAAAGCATCCGTAGCAGCAGTCATAACATCCTCACCCTACAAGAAAGATTTAGAAAATACAAACATGAAGAAACAAGGAAAAGAAAATAAATTGGCGAAGTCAAAGAATAAGAAGAAAGCTGCTAATAAAAACAAACGAACGAAGAAAAATAAGACTGTTTGTGAAGAAGAAGAAGACTCTGATGAACAAAGCGTTATCCAGTTTGATTCAGATAGTGGACCTGATGAGTTGATGGGCCAAGTATCTCCAGACTCAAATGATGCCGAATGTATGTTCTGTCAAAGACTTTTTTCCACGGATAATAGTGGAGAAAGCTGGATTAAGTGCATAATGTGTAGCCTCTGGGCACATCTTGATTGTGCTGGTCCAGAGTTTGATGTCTGGATCTGTGACTTTTGCAAATAAATTAAGCTGATTTCGTTTATAAATGTCAAAGACTATGTTTAATTAAGGATTATTTGATGTTTTACTCTATTTTTGTTGTTAATTATGGTGAATAATCTAGTATTCCATATATGGAGACCAATTCCATATTTGGTGCCTAAAATTATTTTTTTGTTTTGGGTCTAATTTTGTATTAAAAATAATTATAATTAACAAATGGTTGTTAAATAGATGAGTAAAAATAAATGACTGATTGCTATGAGCATTAAACTGATCTCAATTACAAAAAGTTTTTTTTTTATTTCACAAAAACAAAAGGGTATTCCATATTTGGTTACTTTCCTCTATAAATAAATAACGCGTAATAAATATAGTCCAAATACGTTTAATGGTCTATAACGTAGCGTTTTAAATAAAACTATTGGCACATTCGTCGTCGTCACGCACATGAATATTTTACGTACCTATTTGGTATTACGTGTTTTTTGACTTGCCTTTCACGTCTTGGAGGAATCAACTGATTAGTCTGAGTTTCACGTATACATATACAGGGTGACATTTAATTAGCTGACCATATTTTGGGGAATGATAGTACCCATCATTATGAACAACTTTCCCCAAGAAACATAGTCGCAAATGAAAAAAAAATTTCGTCCCCGATCAGCTGATTTCAAGTTACTATGGGAGAGATAAAAGAAAGAGATGACACAATACGAATCATTATTGTCTAAGCGAGAAACAATAACGATCACCTGTCCCTTACCCGCGTATGCGTTTTTATCGAGCCACAGTGTTGTCAAATGCTTGTTTTGACAGAAGGGTGGCAGAAAAATCTCTGATTTTGAACCTTATGCTTATTGAGAACCAACTTGTATCTCCATCTCAAAGGTGTACGCATGCACTGCGTCTTTTCCTTTCTCTGTTTACGCTATACCCTATCCAATATAACAGCAAACTTGACAGCTAACCTAAAACTTCATAGAATCCACTTTTTAATCACTAGGGATGTTACCAAAACAATCGGAAAGAATCGAAATTGTTTATTCAGTTGAACTAACAGAAGAGTTGTCATCGCCATCACTGCTATTAGCACTTAAAGATATTATTATTTAATTTTCAACCATATTTAAGGTAACTGAAGAATAAAAATGAAATGTTTGACAATATTCCGATTCACAAATGTTTAGTGGGTGTCTTCGATTCGAATCGATTCTTTTGATTAATCGATTTTTATGAGCAATATCCCCTTACTAAGAGGCTAAGATTGACATCTGTCACGTTTGCTGTTATATTGGATAGGGTATAGTACCTATTTTGACTACCAGTCAGATACTAAATATCCTATTTTAATAAAGACAATTTTAATAAAACTGTTTTCTAAAAACGCGAAACGACAATGCAAAGTTTATGTGATGCAGCTACTCATACAATATGTATGCAAATGCAGCGCTGAAATATGCTTGGTACTGGGTGGGGGACATTATTAAAAATCCTATGAAAATAGCCGCTGGTACATTTGTACTAAACTTAGATGTTACTTTAAAACAAACAACAACAAAAGGGTAATGCCCTTTCCCGTACGGGATGGCAGAAGCACAGATAGGCCCACGTTTAGCCAGTTATTAAATAGTCAGCGTGTCAAGGGGCTAGTCAATCACCTCAAATGTTTTAGTAACAAAGAAAATCATAACCAAAAGGTCAGGAGGATCAGATCCCGAATAGGAACACGATTCTTGTCCAATTGCGATTCGCTCGAACTCAGCAATTGCGGGCGTGTCGGTAGGGCTGAAATATTGCCCTGTTGCCTGTATGCAAATTCTATTTGAGATGCGGAAACTTTCCGTGGGAGGTTGGAAGCCTTCAATCCGGAACGCAAACAGTTTCTATAAGATTAGCCGCGGAATGCCCTATCTCCAGTCAATATTGATTCGGCGGAGCGCGCTGGAGTCGTCCCACCTCCAATATGGCACATTCTTCAGTTTACGCTACAGTCTATTCGTGATAAGAATGCAGTGAAATTTAAATTGAAATCTGTTAGCACACACTCACAGGATAGGACACAACCTTCGCGTTTGAAAGTTTGCCTTCAACTGGTCTCTGTGAACTTGGCTTGATAATTGGAATCGATTTGATTGGTTACGGGGCTTGGCTAGGCCGCCGGACAGTGATGACTTTACTGCATTCGTATCACGAATAGACTATAATGCTATTCTCGTCTAAAGTATTCTTACTTTACCCCAGCGACGCGACAATAAAAAGGGGTGTAATAAGTTGAAGCGTCTGTGTTTCTTGCCTGTATGTGGGCACTCCGGCGCGCATAATGCCGGTCTAACAACTTACGTCAATATCACGTTTTTTGTAGATTTCACTGAAGGACAGGTTCTCTTTCGATTTTGGTTGCTCGTTTGCACTAGCAGCGCAGGACATGAACGGTTGTAGGTTCCAAGTATTTCGTTCAGACGTGGCCATCACACACACACACACACACACACACACACACACACACACCCTCACACACACAAACACACACAGAAACCTCAAAGACTATACATACCTCAGTAAATTATATAAACAACCTCCACGCGTTACCGAGAAAAAAGGTCTTGACAGACTGACGAACGGAACGGACGGACGGACAGACAGACAGACGGACAACGCAGCGATCCTAAGGGGTTTTATTTTTTTCCTTATAAAGAACGGACCCTAAAAAGGTAAGCAATTAGGTACATGAATTTACTTTTACTAAGAATAAGACGTTGTGATACCCTGGTACCTCGACTCATTTCTTAGGCCTTGGGCCTACCCAAGGCTGAATAATCCTTCAGTAAACGTGAATCTTTCTTCCCATATTCCGCCTTTCTAAACTAAACACCAACCAACATTACGTTAACGTTGACGTTGTGAAAAGCGTGCTGTAATAATAAAATGGTTTCCCTTCGAGTCGGAACTTAGCTACGCTTTCAGTTTGCGGTGTATAAAATCAGCTTAAAAGCGATGGTTTTTGATGGTTCCTTTGATAGGAAGTTTTGGGGCTTAAAAGTACTTAGTGACATGAGTTTTGTGCCTTCTTATGGGAATCACCGTCTGTGTTTACCACCCTTTCAGAAATAAATAGTTTTTGAAATTTTTAAGATTATGTTATTTGCGGTTATTGTCTGTGTTTGTGGTACTTTGTCGAGTGTTGATTTTAAAGAAAATAATGTAAGTAGCTGGCCTTGGTGGAGGTTCTTTTTATCATAGATTGACTTGGTATCGGTCGAAAAATCCTTCGTTTACTTTATAACGTGCTTGTTAAATGTATACCCATTTTGACATGAACTCCGACAATTTTGATGGTGTTTATAGAGATGGATGTAGTGGGGACTGGGGACTGTTATAAAGGTTAACTACTTAATATGACTCTTTCAAACTTTATGTCCGACAAAATTAGTCTTCTAAAATGCGGCGTCGTCGGCTAATGAGAAACAAATGTTTGCCCACAAGAGAGTAAACATTGAGTTTGCTGTACAATCAGCACCAGATATATGGAGCACCAGATACTGAAAAACATGTTCATGTTGCTAAAGTAAACAATAAACAAACATAAACATTTACATACAGGCACATACATTGCTTCTGGCCCCACACTAGGATACCCTGTGTCGTGGGAACCAGAAACAGTGACATCACAAAATGTAAGCGACCAAGACCTGGGGATATTTTTTATTATTTTTTTTGTCCCCAGCCGGGATTCGAACCCGGTACCTCTCGAATGGTAGCCAGATACGCAACTGCTCCGCCCCACAGAGGTCGTCAAGAGTCTAAAAAGCCCAAATTATGTCAACATCCTCCGAGTGATCGAGCATTTTGACACCTTCAATGAGTAAATGTTTATGTTTTGTTAGAAAATGTACAGGCTTTCCAACGATTTTTTGGTGTGCAGTGACAGGTAGAAACTAACTCTTTTGTATGTGAGTTCCTATAATGGGCCTATTAGACTACGCTGTCGGCAGGGCCCTGTCTGACTCACTGTCTCTTTCTAGTCGTTCCTTATGAGTGAGACTTCTATACAAATCGTGCCCTGCCGACAGCGTAATGTAATAAGCCCTTACTTGTAATAACGTTTAATAAGATTCATTTATCAAATTCAAATTCACAAATCTTTTAAAGTTTGAAGATGACTGTACCTACCAGCAGCAATAAACGTTATGAAATGGCATTATTATGGACCCCGGTGGAAATTCAAAGCTGCTGCACGGCGGTGTTTTTGTATGTGTTCTCGACCCCAATTAGAGCTGCCAAAACGTTGCTAAATACTGATTCAAAAGCTGGCATTTCCAATGGTCGCATACATTTTACTTTGTAATCATCTAAACTAAGTCGTCGGCTAAATAGTTTGGTGTAATCTCTACGGCAATGCGTTTAAAGTATTTTTGAGGTACCGAAGCGTCCGTGGCCGAGCGGAACTCTGCTTATCGGAAACGATCGTGCGGGTACAGCGATATAAGGCGGAGACGGTACTATAGATGGGGTTCCGTTACTATGAGGTATTTGTTTCAGGCACTTCCGTGTTTTAGATGACACGTTTAACTGTAGGTCCCGGCTACTATCGCTACTCGGTGGAAGTAGTTGTAAAGCTGAGTCAGAGGCCCTTAGGCAGCCTGATTACTTCTGATAGCCATTAGCCGTGTTGGCCATTACACACACACTTTGGACATGGACCATGTACCAATAAGATTAAGTTCCGTATTTCAGATGGCATTTTAAGCTGTGGTCCCGGCTACTTTACATAGCTACTCGGTAGTATGGTAGTAGTCGTAAAATCCATCCATCAACCCGCACTGATCCAGCGTGGTGGAGTATGGCTCAATCTCCACCACGCTATAGGGTAGGTATTATTGTTATATGATGTATCTAAATATTAGCTGCTGCTATCCAAAAACCAAGTTTTTTATGTAAAACTCCATAAAAATATCTGAAAATATTCGCGCCACGTCCTCCAACGGTCTCAAGAGCGCTGCTGTTCAGCGTATCCGCATTTGCTAGTGCATCACCATCCGACCAGCCAACCGAATCTCACTTTTATTTCCATCATATCTTTACTCCAATTCGAACCATAAAACCTTCGTATAGCGTCCAGTTCTGTTAGCCTTCGCACTCCACGTTAGGGTCATTATGGCGTCAAGTTTTCAGGGCCGACACTTGAGTCAAGTCTTGTAATAAGTGCAGCTTCGTTATTCCACTACCGCAGCCGGCGGGATCTTGCTAATTGTGTGGTGCTTCTTGGCATACACGTGCTTTAATCTCCCGCGAGAGAAAAAGATACAGTTAGCCTTTGTGTAGCATTCCCTGCTGAAAATTTAAAAAAATACACGTAGTTATTTTCGTTTTCTGGTATGATAGGACTTGGGAAATATTGAAGGAATATATTTTATTAGTAGAATAATAAGGAAAATTGGGTATGTCGTGAAAAAAGTAAAAGTAACCACCCAGAGGCACAGGCCTGCACAACACAGCACAGCAGGTTGGTTTGGCTCTTAATTAATAACAGTAATTTATTTTTAATACTTAACCCATCCCCCGTTCCTTTTTTATGGATATTTATAAGTTTTTAAATAATACTGTTTCAACATACCTTTAAACTTTCTCTTTGGCATTGTATGTAGAACTCATCTGACATATTATTTAGTATCAGGCAGCTCCCTACAAGCAGTTCTAGACCCATAATGAAAATGAAAATGAAAAATGAAAAAATATTTATATATCAATACGAAAAACATACAATGAGTTGCCGGTGACTCCCACACTAGGCAAGCCTGTGTCGTGGGAATCAAATTACACGATTTACAGTAGATTAGTACGTCACGCGCCATTTGCACGTCATAAAAGGGAAAATAGTAATAAATAATTTGGTAAAATATGAAATAGGTAGGTAGTAAATTTAAGTTTTAATATTAGCAGTTACATTATATATAAAGTAAATAGGTATGTATTTATACATCGTAATTTTATAATTTGTATTTATACCACACAAATATCAGGTAATATTGGCAAGTAGTAGCTCAGTTTTTAACCGACTTCCCAAAGGAGGAGGTTTACAATTCGTCCGGATATTTTTTTTTTATTTTTTTTTTTATTTTTTATGTATGTTCCCCGATAGCGCCTAGACGGATGGACCGATTTGGAAAATTATTTTTTTGTTTGAAAGGGTTTACCTTCCCATTGGTCCCATTGACACCAGGTCAGGATCTGATGACGGGATCTTGGAGAAATCGAGGGAACTCTTCGAATATTATAGGCAGACCTATAGTGATTTTTGTGTTTTTCATAATAACTCGTGCAAATGCACATGGTAAGCATAATATTGTGATGCGGAACTGCTCATGAAGACCACATATGGCCACCAGATCTGCTCAATACTAGGTACAAATACAATGCGTGGCTGGCGGGCAGGCAACGCATAGCCTAAGCCGGTGGACCTAGAGCCATGAAACTTTGTACAGAGGTTCCTTAGTAGCGTGGGGTAGCACTGTGATGGGATTTGACAAAATTAATTCCCCAAGGGGGGGGTTACAGTTTGTATTAAACTCAATCTAATCAAATAGGGTTTGTGGAAGTCGGTTTTTTCTAAAGTTTACTTTTTGTTTCAATTATGTCATATGAGATTGTCTCCAGCCATCTCTGTAAAGCTTTTTTGGTTTATCATGCTGGCCTTTGCGGGTTGGTTGGAGGGGTTTTACGACTACTACATACTACCGACTAGCTATGTGTATAGTAGCCGGGACCTATTTGTAGCTTACGTGTCATCCGAAACACGAAACTTAATCTTATTGGTACATGGTCAGCACCGGGAGTCGAACCTGCATCTCCTGCGTGAGAAGCAAGAATGAAACCCACCCACTAGGCCACGGCTCTCCGTGAAAGGAGCAACTAATAGACCTATTTTAATTTGCCCCTTCACTCGCAGAAGCCCACCGCTCGAACGACCGAACAATGGGGAACTATTGTTAAATATAAGATGTGTCGGCGAATCAGATGCAGGAATTAATCTGATTCGTAATCGCTACGTCAGCGTTGTTAATCTGTCTAAGAATTATTATTTTTTTATTTATTTATTTATTCAGGAAGCCAACAGCATTTATCTTTCCAAAAAATGCTAATATAAAGACTTACGAGATAAAGCCAATTATAGGGTTCCATCGACAATAAAACAAGTAGGATTCCTAGGAACCTTCCTTGGTTGCTACATGAATTAATAAACGGATTCTCTGCTTTTGCATGTTCTATGTTGTCCTGGAGATAGATAGTTAAATTTTAAGTTGGTTCCGTGAGAGCAAGAAAAGAAAGGCGGGGATACTCCTTTTTAGGGTTCCGTTAGAGAAACAAGGAACCCTTATAGTTTCGTCAAGTCTGTCTGTGCGTCTGTACGTCTGTCCGTCTGTCCGTCTGTCCATCTGTCCGTCTGTCCGTCTGTCCGTCTGTGCGTCTGTCCGTCTATCCGTCTGTTCGTCTGTCCGTCCGTATGTCACAGAAACTTTATTCCGAAACTATTAGGACTACACCGTTGAAACTTAGTATGTAGATGTTGTATGTGATATAAACCGCTTTACGATTTTTATACAGAAATTTAAAAAAAATGAGGAGGGGCTCCCTTTCTTACTTGTATATACACACTTTCAATGAAAATAGCTTTGAACAAAATAAAATAAGCAGTTTTTTACATATAAAATATTTATTAAAAACCGTAAAGATAACTTTGTCATTCATACAACCACTATGAAAAACAAAGTAATCATTTACTGGTTAACAATGATATTTGGGCTAGGACTATCAGGTGTATTATGATGATGCTACTACGGAACCCTTGCACCCTTCGCACTTGGCCACTTTTTCACTTTGACTCATACTTATCGCTTCACTTCCTCTCATATAATGGAGACCTGGTGGAATTCTATGTGTTGATCTCAAAGCGTTGCACTGAACCATTTTTCAGTTCCATTCTAATGTAAATGCCATTGAGCAACTCTTCCATTGTGACGATTCGGTTCGTCTAAAGGCATTTTTATTGTAATTTTCTTTGAAACGTTTGATTCGTCTTTTTAATCGTGACGGTTGTTGCTGTATTTTTTTGTCTTTGACGTATGAAGTCTACCATAATAATAATATCATTACAAAATAATATGCATGTTCAATCATTATAGGTTTAAAAAAATATAACTTAAAAGTCACAACTGGGCCCAATCTTAGCCAGTTATTCAATACTCTATTTCCACAGTAATTAATGTTTTCTCAGACAGAAACATTTATCTGTAAAATTATTCCTAAGATGGAATACAAATTCAATTGAATATCTATTATTTTCCTTTCATTCGGTATCATTTTACTTCAGTTTGTGTTATTTATAATACTGATTTGATTTCATTCGTATCGATATTCTGATAGAAGAGACGCAAGAAAATAATCACAAAACAATATTTTATCATTGGAATAATTGAAAGTCTTATTTTTAGGGTTCCTTAAAAGGAAAAAAGGAACCCTTAAAGGATCACTTTGTCGTCCATATCCGTCTATCCGTCTGTCTGTCTGTCTATCTGTCCGACGTCCATGTGTCACAACCTTCAAATCAAGAACACGTGGACGTATCAAGCTGTTTATATAAATTTTTCAAGTCTGTGGTCGCTTATAGCTGTGAAAAAAAAACAACTTTCTAGTCTAGGTCAACGCAATTGAACGCTCCGACCGTATTACTGTAAAATTGTTGGATTTTCGTAATTGCAATTGGCCCCAAAACCTAGGGTACTCCCCGTAGGCCTACAATCATGAAATTTAGCACAAAGCAAGGTATAGCACAAGTAAAGGGAAAACTACTTCTGTCTTTCTACAAAATATTTAATTTGGTTCACATGGATATGCCATATAATACTTTAGTTTTTTATATGGAAACCTTATTGTAATACTAATTACACATGTTACACTCTCCAAGTGTGATCATAACCGTTGGTGCGTGAGTCCTACTCGCACTTGACCGTTTATGTTAATAAAAAGTAATTTATTTTTGTTGCCGCCAAACATTATTATTTTGAAAAAAGAAGAGTCGGAGAAAAAGGCCCTTATTTACACAAAACTTTGTCAAAGTACTCCGGGCAGTAAACATTACAAGGCTTGGACGGTTGTTTTGCAGAAATAATGCACTGCTCAGATGGCGTTACTATCTAGCCTTTTGATATGACGGCTACGCACTGCATGATGCATGATGGTACAGGTTACGTGTAAATAAAAGTAGTAATGCATGAAATACAATAACGTCTTTACACTGTGACTGTGCCTTGAGTGACCGTATTGCTCGTAAAATGCACTTAGGGATCTAGACCAGCGAGGTTCCGACGGATCCACCAACGCATCTGTTTAGGTGAGAAAAATTGGAACTACGGCTTTGCGAACTGTCATCAAAGATAATGCATAATATCCTACGTCCGCCATTGTGTACAAACTATGAATGACACTAGCAACGCAATCAACTGAACAGCTAATTTAATAGCACTGTTACTTCTAATGCGCGTATGATCAAAATGAAAGCGGTCACCAAAAATGTATTTCTTTCCACTGGGACGATAATACCTTTTTCACTTACTCCAGTTCT
Source organism: Argyresthia albistria (assembly GCA_963457715.1). Lineage (NCBI taxonomy): Eukaryota > Metazoa > Arthropoda > Insecta > Lepidoptera > Argyresthiidae > Argyresthia > Argyresthia albistria. Next base: position 10,038,517 of record OY735258.1, read on the forward strand.
CCAGTGACAATTGGAACTAACGCTTTTTGACAAGTTCGTTAGATTAAGTTGCGTAGAACTGACGCCCCGCTCTGTAAACTCAACTAAAACGCCAAAAGATCGAAGACGTACGGCAAAATCAGTGTATGCCAACTTGACTAGAGTGTGTATTTTCTTGCAATTGTTGGTCTTCTTGAGTTGCGGATTAAGGGCACAGGCTGGATGAGAACACAACATGCATAATCACCGCAGTATAGCTGTAATTCCACAAACGGACAAGCTAGGGCGCCATTTCCGCAGGAAGCACAGTTGCGATGTAATCAACGGAAATTGAACGGCGGGGGGCTAATCCGGTGACGTCACCTAATTCCCAGATTAGCGATAAACCCTACCAGTGACATGATAGCGTCATATCACTGGTATATAGTGGCGTCATTACTGTGGGAACTATAGGTTATGTTTACGACTGGGGTAATACAGGACGGCCAAAGACAATGCAAATCTTGCCTTGTCAGTTGGGCTCAAAAAAAAAATGCCATTGTGCAGGAATAAAACGATTGTTATATTAAATATTGGTCACTTGTAATTAATTTTTGTTATGACGCCAAAAAAAATCGACCGTGGTTTTTTTTTATTAATCATAAAAGAACTACATTTTTTTAACTAACGCTTTTGACAGGTTAGTGTAATGTGTCAGTCTTCCAACGGTCTCAGGCGTGTGCGGCGTGTGAGTGCCGTTTACAGGGGGCGCCACTTCTACGCTTGTAGTGTCGACGCGCGTTCGAGAAGTTTGCTAATTTCTGAAGGCACGACTGTACGAGAGCCTAACGGCACAGACGTTCATTCCTCTGATAGTAAACTGCTCACTTCACCTCCGTATGTGCATTTCAGTCCAGGGATTTAATCATACTGTCTCATAAATTAATAATCGAAACCAGATGGCATTCCCAACCGTAGGTATATCATGGGACGTAATGACGTAATACAGAGCGTGCGTCCATAAACTAGTGGGTAGAAGCAATATACAGGATAGCTTATTTTTAACCGACTTCCCAAAGGAGGAGGTTTACAATTCGTCCGGATATTTGTTTTTTTTTTTTTTTTTTTTATTTTTTTTTTTTATGTATGTTCCCCGATAGCGCCTAAACGGGTGGACCAATTTGGAAAATTATTTTTTTGTTTGAAAGGGTTTACCTTCCCATTGGTCCCATTAACACCAGGTCAGGATCTGATGATGGGATCCTGGAGAAATCGAGGGAACTCTTCAAATATTATAGGCAGACCTATAGTGATTTTTGTGTTTTTCATAATAACTCGTGCAAATGCACATGGTAAGCATAATATTGTGATGCGGAACTGCTGATGAAGACCACATATGGCCACCAGATCTGCTCAATACTAGGTACAAATACAATGCGTGGCTGACGGGCAGGCAGCCTAAACCGGTGGACCTAGAGCCATGAAACTTTGTACAGGGGTTCCTTAGTAGCGTGGGGTAGTACTGATATGGGATTTGACAAACTTAATTCCCCAAGGGGGGGGGGGATAAGGGGTTACAGTTTGTATTAAACTCAATCTAATCAAATAGGGTTTGTGGAAGTCGGTTTTTTCTAAAGTTTACTTTTTGTTTCAATTATACTTGAAGGAAACATTTATTTTTAACCGACTTCCCAAAGGAGGAGGTTTACAATTCGTCCGGATGGTTTTTTTTTATGTATGTGCCCCGATAGCGCCTAAACGGATGGACCGATTTGGAAAATTATTTTTTTGTTTGAAAGGGTTTACCTTCCCATTGGTCCCATTGACACCAGGTCAGGATCTGATGATGGGATCCTGGAGAAATCGAGGGAACTCTTCAAATATTATAGGCAGACCTATAGTGATTTTTGTGTTTTTCATAATAACTCGTGCAAATGCACATGGTAAGCATAATATTGTGATGCGGAACTGCTGATGAAGACCACATATGGCCACCAGATCTGCTCAATACTAGGTACAAATACAATGCGTGGCTGACGGGCAGGCAACGCATAGCCTAAACCGGTGGACCTAGAGCCATGAAACTTTGTACAGAGGTTCCTTAGTAGCGTGGGGTAGCACTGAGATGGAATTTGACAAAATTAAGTCCCCAAGGGGGGGGGGGGGATAAGGGGTTACAGTTTGTATTAAACTCAATCTAATCAAACAGGGTTTGTGGAAGTCGCTTTTTTCTAAAGTTCTAATTTTTGTTTCAATTATTATTTTTAAAGCAACAAACATGAATGCATCAAAGTTTTTTTTAATAAAAAAATGGCGAGTCTTTATTTTTTAAATTTTTAGCTTGTTCGATTCCCGGGAAGTTTAAAAAAAACTTTGAATGCAGTTTTATTTATTTTTGAAAATAAAAGAATGTTTTATTTTTAGTAAATCTTAAGGATTTAAGATACTTTCCCTCTAGGGACCGATCATTTGTTCCACCCTGTATAGTGAAGTTATACGACAAAAGTTTACGAGTCTAATGAAGATGGCTTGCTGTTTACGATCAAGGTACTTCTGAATAAGGGATGCCTTGTGTTTGGTTTAATATGAACATGTTTACTAGTAAATGTAGTAGTCGTAAAAACCCCTCCACCAACCCGCACTGAGCCAGCGTGGTGGAGTATGGCTCAATCTTACTCGGATCCGAGTAAAGGCCTGTGCCCCTCGGTGTGAGACATTAATGGACTACATTTACTTACTATGTGACACGTAAACTTGGTCTGGTTGTGCGGACGACGAAGTAAATATATTTACTTCGTCGTCCGCCGTCGCTGAGAAAATTATAATTAAGTAACGATTAGAAAGTTATTTATGAGTTTGTGGAAAAATTACATATAAAGCTATGTACTAAAAGCAATAGGTACCAGATAAGATAACCATCAGATTTGGTGGTAACAAACCATAAATTATAATTATATTTTAGGACGATGTTTTGTGTGTGTGAGAGGGTGTGTGTGACTGTGTGAGCAGGGTGTGAGTGTGGATGTTATTTATTATTCAAGGATGATGGATGATGTAATTAGTTTCATTTTAAACTTTTTTATAATGATAAAACAATATCTACCTATGGATGTATATGTGTCAAAATGTATGCTATCTGAAATAAATATTTTGAATTGAATTGAATTTGCCCCTGTCTCTACATTCCACTCTGAATTTATCTGACACTCTGAATTTATCTGACATTTTTATAACACTCTGAATTTATCTGATTCGCAGTGCACATTAGAGATATTGAACAACTTCATTCATACAAGGCTGGACTTGGACATTTCTTAATCGAAAAATCATACTACAAGAGAAATGACTTCTTGGAGGATAATTCTATCTGACTCAATTTAACATAAATAGATAAGTGACATTTTGAGAAAATAATAATTTATTGTGAATAAAAATAATACTTTAAGACATTTTTAGATACCTATGTCCTTAACTTGAATTTTATGATATGTGTTGTACTTGTACGTATGCTTAAGAGACCGGCGACCGCGTGAATTTCCCATACAAACGTAATACAAAAATGATTTGAATTTGAGAACTAGTTCAAAGCATTTAGACTGTTAATCGGATTAATACAGTGTTTACGCAGGTTCCTGTTCGTATACCAAGGTTCTTATTCAAATTACTTAAAAATATTTTTAAATTGGTTGAAGAGGAACCCTGGTATACAGACCAGGATCCTGCGTAAACAGTGTATAAATCCGATTAACAGCCCAAATACGTTAAACTATTTCTCAAATTCGAATCATTTTTGTATTACGTTTGTATGGGAAATTCACGCGGTCATCGGTCTCTTATCTGCATGGCAGAATATAGTGAAACATTTTATGTGACATTATAAAATACCTGATGTACCTATACCTATATTCATGCAAATAAATACTTACTTACTTACTTACTTACTTACTTACTTACTTACTTACTTACTTACTTACTTACTTACTTACTTACTTACTTACTTACTTACTTACTTACTTACTTACTTACTTACTTACTTACTTACTTACTTACTTACTTACTTACTTACTTACTTACTTACTTACTTACTTACTTACTTACTTACTTACTTACTTACTTACTTACTTACTTACTTACTTACTTACTTACTTACTTACTTACTTACTTACTTACTTACTTACTTACTTACTTACTTACTTACTTACTTACTTACATAATACTGGCTCTGTTATAATATTACCCAAGCGGAAGACAGAAAACATGACACTTATCTGAAAGGAGAAAATGTGGTCAAGTGGTCAAGGTACGATACAAATTCAAATTGAAGCATATTGATCCTTATATTGTATAACCCTGCTGATATGATTTATAAATACTTCACAACGAACATTTTCCTTATCTGCAGTTCCGATCGACTCTCATATCGTAGCATAAACCATTATGAAAGTATACATCAGATATTCGCTACGCTTCAATAACTATTGAAATACCCCGTTTTATCAATGGACCAATCGCAATATCGAAAGTATGGGGTGAAATAGTTCAGATATGTCGGGAAAAATTGCATTAATGTTGCCCTATTCAAACAGATACAATCTTTGGGGAGCATTTTACGCAATAGGTCTGGAAGTTTCTGAAATAACCGAAGTTGTTCATTAGTTTTTATTGGCATTCCAGCATTTTATCGTATAGTATACGAGCATTAAACTTGTTTTCACGCAGGATTCTGTTTTTATTTTTCTTCTATATATTTATCTGACATAAACCTAATTAGTTAGATTCTAATTGAGTCCTAAGGATTGCCAAAATTTTATTGTTTTACTCTTTGATCGAATCTGAAGCTTGCCGTCCCATGTCCCATTGCTAAAATATGTTTATTTTTTGTATTCCCGCAATAAGATTTATGTAAAACGGCAGGTATGAGATTAGTTCATTTTAAACTATTGTTAAACAGAAAGATTTTCGGATTCAAATAGTTCTCTCTTTTTTCTACCACGGCAATTTATAGTTATTGTGTTACTTATTTAGCTATTCTCGTATTTTCTTCGCCATATTTTCATGTTACTGTCAACAACGCAGGCGTAATGGAATTTCTTCTGAGCAACGCATAAACACAGTAATAACTGTCAACAGTGCAATATGGCAGCCCCAACACCATTCTTCTTTTCTACGATAACCTTAATATAATTTACGATTACGTTTTTTGCGTTTATCGCCTATTCAACATTCGGTATAATAAAAAGGGGTGGCAATTGCTATGAATCCAGAAAAGTAATGTTAAACAATTTGCGTCAGAATACTTGCGTGCTTAGTAACATGTTTTAGTAACATATTTGATATGACCCGTAGGAAGAAATGCCTATATTCGGTTTGCAATCTTATTAACGATGTCTTTCTATAGGCTTCGTGGTCTAGGTTTCACGCCTCGCTTCTCACACAGAGCGGGTTCGGATCTGGTGCTGACCATTTACCAATGAGATTAGTAAATCCTGAGCACATTATGCGGGCGTTCTAACGGCGACGGCTGGGCAACGAACAGCAACTGCGGCTGATGGGCCTGGATCCCTGTCAAGGGATCATTCAACAATTACGTGATCACCGGAAGGGGGGGGGGGTCGGTTGCTTGTATATACATCGGATTATTTGGGGGGGGGGTAAGAATCCATGATTACGTCATCTGCGCTTCGTTTCCGACGACTAGACTAATGAAAGTATCTATTTTATTGATTTAACTTTATAGTTCTTATCTCATGCATTTTGACAAAATGACACACCCTCTTCCCAAATTTAGGTCATTTAAGACCCATAGAAACATCACATACGTGTCAGTGCTAATAAACAGCAAAAATTTCAAGCACGGACGAAGATTACGTAATCAAGGCGAGGGGGGGGGGGGTAAAAACAAAAGATTACGCTGTGATCACGTAGGGGGGGGGGAGGGATTAAAAAACGTCAAAAAATGATCACGTAATTGTTGAACGATCCCCAAGCAAAAGAGCTTATTACATTACACTGTCGGCAGGGCACGATTTGTATAGACGTCTCACTCTGATGGAACGACTAGAAAGAGACAGTGAGTCAGACAGGACCCTGCCGACAGCGTAGTCTAATAGGCCCAAAAAAAGGGGCATTGAATAACTGGCTGGAAGGCTGAGTATTGAATTCCCCTCCCATATATATTATAGAAACTTATACATAACTTGTAGGTAGAACGCCCTCTGCGTCTCACCGAGGCCATGGAAACAGTAATGCATACGCGCAACAGCACACTGGGTTTTTTTTAGTCCGTATGCCACATACGAGTGTTCCGCTCAATGTAGTCTCTGCCTCACGGTGGAGACCTCATCCGAACCTCATTGTGGAGAATCGGACATAGGGAGGTCTGACTCCCGGGCATCTTTAAAAAGATTTTTTTATCCCCTCACACACAAAAAAAAAAAAAAGAGTAGGTATTGAATAAGGAAAAGGTGAGACGTTATATGAGGAGTGTCTGTTCAAAAGGTCCTATTTCACTTTGGCAATATTTTTTTTTCCGAAACTGTAACTTAAATCTCATACATATCTGTTAAAATTCTGTGCCAAAAGCACGTATTTCCAATATAAAAAAATCTTAAAATTTGACGTTCCGAAGAAAAGGGCTTATTTCTCTTTATAAAACATGTTTTGATCAAAACTCTTATTTAGTTTTTTTCGTTTCCTGTAAAATTTGTAAAAATGGAAATAGGACCTTCTGAACAGACACTCCTCATATCTTTCTATTGTTGTTGTTTTGTTTCTTTAAAAATGTATCCTATACCCGAATTACTATAAAAACGAAGTAAACTGACAAAATAAAACGTCACTTCTTGAAATAATGTTAACATGTTCAGTTTGATAGTGATGTTCTCATTCATTCTAAATAGAGAATAATAGAATTAATAGAGTAATTAGTATAAATTAGGAATTTTTAATAAATATTTGTCACAATTTAATATGACATTGAAAGCATTACGCTTTTTTCCATTTGAGGGGGCAGAAGCAAATTGTCCCCACTTTTTGTGAGTGCAGTATTTGTTCGTTTATATTTTATTTAAACTTGTTATTGTGCACTGCCTACCCTTTCATTATATATTTTTTCCTTTCACGCCTGGTTTGCTGGAAGAGATCTCTTTTTAGAGATAAGCTCGCCTTTGTACATGTGTTTTCTTTTAATGTAACTGTTTAAATTATTGTGTGCAATAAAGAATTGTGAATTGTGAATTGTGCAAATGCTTAATTTTTTCTTACTTATTATTCGCAAACAAAGGAAGGGGCGCATCATTTCAGTTTGAACAAGCTATATGCACTAGCACTACTAGCTCTCTTATCATTTCTATCAATATCATTCTATATTGAGACATTAGAATGATCTAAATAATTCTTGACCCCATCACTAATTATTTTCTACCAAAATGCGGTAACTTCGGAACTGTAATTTTACTTCGTTATTATAATAATAAGTCCTAGATAGTGGTTGTAGAAACAATACAGTGGAATGGAAACAAGTGACATGAAAGTGTCAGATATGATGACGATGGTTTAGAACAGTATCATTATCTTCAACATCGTTACAGTTTCGTTCGGTAGGGATGAATGACACGTGTGTCGTATGGATTGTGTTTTGTATGAAAACCGTTTGATACTAGATTGCATCCTCGCTTACATACTGTGAGTTCTGCATGGATGGTTTGTGTACTTTGTGAAAGAAGCCGGATTTGTGCCTAGGTTCACATTTCGAAATTGAGGAAAGTAGGATTCGACCTGAGAGGGTCAATTCAATTTTTTTTCCAGTTTATCACGTTTCATTCGAAAACAGTCCATATTTGTAACAAAAAAATATCCCGACGAATTGTAAACCTCCTCCTTTTGTGATGTCTTCGAATACCTACCTACATTTTCACAAAAAAGCTGAAGATTTTTAACTTTGCTGTGGAACGATAGTATTTTAGGCACAAAAATGACTTCCTCGTCCTTCTTTTATACGAAAACGATATTAAACATGCCCTAGTAGCAGAACTTTATCAGGCAGAATTTTTTGTTTGTGGCGCGGGTGCGTTTTGTATTGAACCTCACGGCCTCTCAGGTCGAATCCGACTTTCCTCAATTTCGAAATATGAACCTAGGCACACGTACTAGCTGTGAAAAAAAAATCAGGCTTCTTTCACTAAGTACACAAAAAAGTCGTTTTGTTCTAGACCGAACGACCACAATTATACTATACAGAAGTTTACAGAACAAATGTTTGCCAGAACGTATGGCAGTGTACAATGCGAGTATTGCGAAACAGTCGATTGACACATGAAAAGGTATTTGTTGGCTGTAGAAAGACGAGACAACAAAATTGTTTTAAAGTATAAGCAATTTACATACCTATTACAGCTTATCCAGGTAGGTATTGCACATTATCCAGGTAGGTAAATCAGTAAAGGTAAATTAAGTTTAATACGCCGCTATTTGCGATTAATCTCGACCTAAAAATATTTCGCAGAGAGAAGTTAAGCTTCGGCACACCATCAGCCGGAACGGGAGCGGGGCGTTGGCGGTGGTCAATGTTGTCAAAGGGGTTTGGGTAACTTAGTATGGACCTATGGCGTATTTTTTTTATTCGCGGATACCGATGTTGTTATCATTATTTGGTATCTACAGAGGAAACATTGGTGTAAATCATTTCGGGGCTGATATAGATTCAATGTTACACTTTTTGTAGGTACTAAAAAAACTATATAGTGTGATATCTCAGCCCCGAAATTATTTAGCTATAGTATTATGTCCACCATAGTAAGACTAGCTTAATTTTAATTGCTCTTTCAAAATTTACAACTTTAATGAATGGCGGCCAAAACTCAAAATCGACAAAACTCTAAGGAGACGTCAAAACGCCATGTTTACCCAAAACCTTTTATGGTCAAATCAGGGGCCCTACCGCGCAGCCGCTGTCGGCATCGGCTTCGTGTTTGACTTGCCGTATTGTCATATCATAATAATAAAGTCCATTCTTGCGCGTTTAAACATGATGCCGATGCCGATGTCACTTGGTCTGACATGCATGCTTCATAGAGTTCTTGTATTTGACGTGCCCCGCTTCTGCAACGCGACGGGCCGCTGAAGTCTTTAGTAATGTTTTAAAACACCTACTGACATGCCTGCTCCTGCGGCGATCTAGGAAGGGGGGCGATCGGAGCAATATCGGAGCTTCTCTACCTTCACACACGCCTGCAAGGAAGGAAACGCTGCCCCTACCGCAGGGCGAGCCATAAAAAAATGCCCCTGCTTTCCTACACACTACACTTCATCCCCACTTTTTTACTCAGATTGCAGGGGCAGCAGGCATTTCAGTAGCCGATGGAAATACTAACCCATGTTCTATCAGCATTCGCAGGTTCATCACGAAATTATTTACTAGGGACTCTACGCCCAATTTTAACGAAGATCATAGAATTTAGAAATTAGACTGAAAACGTCTTCAGCCTTGTACTGCTTTCGTTTTATTGTGATTTATTGTGAAATAAATGGGCTTATGTTTTTATTATTATTAATGAGTGCCCTTTTGTGTAGCTTGGCTATGGCATTTTTTATTGTTATTGTCGGTTAACAGATTTCGTTATAAATACCTATTAAATTGTTGATTTTTTATTGTCTATAGAATCTTTGGCCCTTTCTCACTCCAATTATGATTTAAGTACTGAAAAATAGACTTTCTCGTTTTCAGCTGACGGGAAAAGAATAAATTAGTCAAAAAATAATAATGTACCTAATGCAGTATTGTTACCCCACATTAGAATCTTCAATGTCTTACTCTAGTCTACAAGCTATTTGTTGGCCGAATGTGCATCAGCCACATGAGACAAATTCTAGGTGTCTGAAACATATTTATTTTGTTTTGTGGTTATAATCAAAAGAAAGATGTTTCAATATTAACTCAGTAGTTAGTTGATTATCTTCCCATATTACTCGCAACGCTACGTACACGCACATGCAATATAAATGTAGTTCAGTATCTGTATTATTGCTACAAATAACCCGAATAGTCCCAAAGCTGCCAATACCAGTCAGGGGTGTAATACAAGATGCATGTGTATATCGAGATGACAAGGGAACCCTTTTACCCGCGAACCCTAGACGATGTGTCAGAACAGAAACCATATTTGCTTCAATATTTCGGGCATGATCGGAAAATCTGCTGTTGTTACTGACATTTCAAATCCCTCCAGGATTTGAAATGTCAGTAACAACCTAACAACATCAAACAGAACAACAGCAGTGCCATGTGCTGTTTATGCCGGAAATGGCGTCGCTTTCGTCAATCGATCGAAACGAATGAGATATTTCGTAGTAACCTAAAGCTACCAGAAAGATTTGGTCAGTTTAGTTTTTTGCTCAGTTGTAAATCAAAATCTTATATGTATTTGAAGACAGTCGTGCCTACGTCCCTAACCTAAGAAAAGAAGAGTCAAGAATCAACACACACCTTTATAAAATTCATCTAATATCTGCCAAGGCCATCGGATTTATATTCTGAGGAATACTGCACTACACAAGTATGGACATCATTCTGAGCATCTTTCATTATGAAACCGCAACTTTATTTTTCACTTCCCAGTACAGTTTGGCCTGAGTGGGTCAACTGATTTGTATGGAGAAGTGAAAAATAAAAGTTTCTTTGATCAAATCGGTTTCGTAAAGAAAGTTGCTCAAAATGATGTCTCTAACAAAGCAGTTTCTAATTTTGCGTTAATTACCTAATTTATACATTGTGTAGTGCAGTATTCCTCAGAATATAAATCCGATGGCCTTGGCAGATATTAGATGAATTTTATAAAGGTTGTGTGTTGATTCTTGACGCGTTAATTCATTTACACCTTGTAGTAGTAGTAGGTACTTTGCAGCACTGAAGCTTTAGCAGGATGCGCATCTGAAACACAATGTCTCAGCATTGTGTGCGGGAGCATAACTTAGGCGGCATCTGCATATTTGTGGCGCGACATACGCAGAATACAGGCTGTGGATTGTGTGCCATTTAAAAGAGTCAGCATGGCGAAATCAGAAACTATAGTCTATTCGGGATAAGAATGCAGTAAAGTCATCACTGTCCGGCGGCCTAGCCACGCCCCTTAACCATTCAAATCGTTTCCAATTATAAAGCCAAGTTCACAGTGACCAGTTGAAGGCAAACTTTCGAATGCGGAGGTTGTGTCCTGTCCTGTGAGTGTTTGTTAACAGATTTAAATATAAATTTCACTGCATTCTTATCACGAATAGACTGTAAAAAGAAGATTTTTGCTATAAGAAAACAAGATGCTATAGATTTCGACTTTCAACTCTTGCCATGAGATATTAGGTACTTAATTCCCAGAATTTGATCCGTATAAAAAGTACCTACTTACAATAATAAAGAATGACCTTTTTCTTATACCTGCGGGATCGATTACCGTATTTATTTTTTTAATCAAATGATGCCTTTTATTGTTTCATCAAAATCAATTAATCCCTATAAAAATCTTCTTACGCCCGTTTTCACTAACGTCGAACAAGGAAACGCCTTACTAAGTAACTCCTAATTTAAGGCAATGCTTAGCATAAAATTCCGTTTCACCAATCGATTTGTCCTATCCACAGATAAAATGTCCTATCCTAAGAGTAGCCTAGTTTTTTGACAGTTGTCCATGGTTTTGTTCGTCAGTCTATCACATGTTTCTCTCTAACACATGAGACTGTCACATGGTCAGTTTAGAGGCACCTAAGCACTACGCCCACCCAAATCGGTGTCGCAACTTTAGGTCAGCCTAACGTGTCGTTAGTCGTGCGTGAAACGTGTTTTTGCTCTAGGCATCTCCTAAATATTTAGACATCCGATTTAGGCGCGTCCTATGGTTATGGTTAGTGTAAACGGGTGTTAGTATCTCATAAAGTTTCTAACTTTTTCCTCTCAAATGGCCCACCCTGTATAGCGCAAATTGCCACAGCCTATGTATGAATATTTCATGAAGTTGAGATCACTTCAACGTAGATAACCCGGCTGTGATGAGAAAATTATGTTTTGTCTACGTTTTGGTCTGTCTGTGAATTAAGAAATTAACATGAATCGGTCGACACCAGTTTTATGAGCCGCTAAATTCAGTTTTAACACAACTTCAGTCTCGGTCAAGTTAAGGGGCATCCATTAATTATGTAGGTGTTCAGGGGGGGATGGGGTCGAGCCGAATCTCATGTTAACTCACTTTGGGGACAAGGGGGTTCCTGGCGAATATCACGTATTTTTTTTCGCAACAAATTAAAGTAAAATTGCGAATAAAATGGGTTAAATAAAGTAAAACATGAGCCTCTCCATAAAAATCACACACAACACACAACTCACGTCATCGTCTCTTACCTGACCTGCCAAGTTATCTCTGAAATGTCAGAATTCAGAATTACGACCGCCGCCACCCCGCCGCGCCTCTAAACGGTATTCTATTATGTTCGGACGCAATTCCCAAATATGGCTATAGCCACTAGCGACTCCCGTCATTTGACAGTCTTCAAATGAGCTTTTGGCACTTTAGTGATGTCTAAAAGGAGGCGGTAGTTAAACAACTTAACGCAACGAATCTGTCATCAAGCGTTAGTTCCACTTGTCACTGCCAAAATATCGTTGGAAAGTTGGAAAGCATTAAAAGGGCGCTTGGCATAACATCATATGGATAGCTACGGGAACGTGATAGATATCAAGACGTCCACCATTTCACGAGCAAATTATAATTTCATAATTTCATAATTTCTTTATTGCACACAAAAAGTTACATAGGACAGTAAAAAACATAGAAAACGTGTACAAAGGCGAGCTTATCTCTAATAAGAGATCTCTTCCAGCAAACCAAATAGGGATGAGACAGGTGGATTGCTGAGCAGGAGTAGACCCATGTGTACAATACATATAATTATTACTTACAAATCAATAGACTACATAAACTAGTGCATACTTATATAAATAAATATGAAATATATTTATATAATATACATAAACTAATAAATACTATACATACATACTACCTATAATTCTATAAAGACAGGTAATGCTTCTTCACACGAATCTTAAAAATACTGAGAGTAGGACTATCCCTGATGGTGCAGGGGAGTGCGTTCCACAAGCGGATAGCACGAAGTCTAAATCCGTGCTCATAGGACGCGGTGCTATGAGGTGTTACTGTGAGCAAGGACACTGCTTGAGTTCTCCGAGGCCTGCTGGAAGAAAGAAATTAAATAGAGTTGATTAAATAGATTTACAGATGGAAACACCTTTACAAGGTTCTTTCCTTGGAAATTCAGATTCCGCTACCGGTGTTACTTAGAAATCCAATAATGGCTACGTAGGCCTTTTTATCCGTCTTGTAAAGGACGGCGCATTAGGATTTATTTGTATTTCCATTAACCTGGATCAGAGTCTCAATCCCGACGAGGGTAAATAGCGATTTGTTAAGCCTCACACGCGTTCTCACAACAAACTCTACTTAACTAAGTTGTGAACTTGGCTCGTCCCCAGTGTAAGTAAGGTATAACCGAAGCCGGGTTCACTCAAACACGATACATTCAAAGCCTACACGCTCTGTGCAGCGACGATTCCTTTGAAGTGTCTCTGTTCGCTATTCTCACTATCACTAGGCGCAAACAAACGACACTTCCCAATTTTGATACAGAATATTCTTTAGAGTTGTACTGAAAGGCTACGAACCCCAATTACGGGCTTTCTTCAATGTTATCTTTCTTTCTCGGAATTTATTCTTAGCCCATATAAAAGTTTCATGACTGGTGTACATAAGACTGTTATGAATTACAAAGAGACCAACAAGTACTTTATATACTAAACATACATAGTGGCTGTAATCATAGAAATTATGAATTTTTAGGAATGTCAATAATATCCACTTAGTCTTGATTAAAGATCCTTATTTACAGTTCAGTTTACATACACGATACACATGGGATAACACAAGTAGAGACAATTTACTTAGAACGCTACGACGGAACGACTAAATTGAAAGCAGAGCGCACTCGCTACCACTGTAACATAATGCTGACATAAGCATGTACCTACAACTTCATGATCTGGCCGCCGATTTCATGATAAAGCCTGAGGATAAAGCGTCAAACGTACAGGTTGGCAAGAAAGTCTAGAAATTAAATGATGGCAACATTCACAGACTACTGCGTGATTTCTTTAAATGTCATATTTGGATTGTCTATCAAAACACGCAATAGTGCTCTAATATGTCACTTATGATGCCATTATTTATTTTCTAGACTTTCTTGCCAACCTGTAGTGTTTTTTTGTGAACTGTCGAACTAACACGAAGACATCTCTGCACTTGCCTTAATAGCTCAATAGCTACCACAGTGTAGAGCCCTAAAATACTTCTTCGTTCAGTGTTCAGTGAAAGTTCTATTACATACAACCATAGATTCATTTCAAGAAATCATAAATTCTTTGATATGGCCATGACAAATATATAGGTATAACTCTATCACGTGTTTCACAAATACAATAAGAACTCGATCAATCAACATGTTTAGATAAGAGCCGCTGAATTTCAGAAACAGTCAAATCAGACCCCAAATATTCATTGGTTTTGGACTTTATTGTTTAGGCGTAAGTTTGAAAATAAGCGGGCGGACATGTCTGGTTTTGAAATCTAGTGACGCAATTTATTATGTGCTGTCGTTTCCACATCATTGAAAAGACGACGATAGACAAGCTTTCCTTGTCGCGTATTGTTGTTGCAGACTGAAACGTAATCCCAGCCAATTTTCAAGGCATTTTCAGCCCTAATATTCCTTATATTCTTAAGAATTCCACTCGGTTGCCATGCGACTTACTCCGAGATACGAGGAAATAATTAACCTGATACACGGAAACACAATCTTGAAGCCGTTTAAAGTACGCCATTGCATTACGGTTTAATTGTAACTTTGACACATGAAATAACATTGGCATAAGCACCCTACATATTGAATGTCTACATCAACACTATTCCTTCCTACACGACAGGAATAAATGGATATTTTTATGTTAGGGACAGAATTGCGAAAAAAAAACTTTATGAATCCGATTTAATCAGAGCATAAAAAAGCATTGCACAAAAACATAATACAGACACTTAGACATGGAAAAAACATATACAAAGGCATGAAAAATGCACTCTCTATATGTGCCTAAATGACACGAAATAATTGAGTTCGTTCGTTATCTAAAGGAAACAGAGTAAACGAAAGTGAAGGAAAATACACGAATTTTCCGTGAATTCGTAAACGTATCATCTCCGCAATGTAAGTACTGATACAGGTCGCCGATATTCTTGGCACCTGAGAACCATATGGAGGGTCAGAGGCACATGGGTGTAAGAGAGTTGCATACATGGGTGAGAGAGAGGTAAAAGCTCGCTCAGGTGCCAAAAAACTTGGCGGGGCCTGTAAGTCGAGCATCGGCAAAATACACGTAAAAGAAGATACGAAAACGATACGCTGATGATTTGGAGTTTGGTGTAAGTCTAAGGCGACAGTTTTTTAAAATAGTTAAAGTATGGGGATCACTGATCAGTGTGATCAGGGACAGTTGGTCATTATAGTTATCCACTTTTAACGAATGTTTGAGAAACACCTAATGGCCTACGCAGACCGGGACAGCATGGCAAGGGATTAAATTTTTTACCAATGGACATTCGAACATATCGGTATAGAAATAAGACATAAATTGATGGTTTAAAATAATGCCATGGAATACCGCGGGATTGCAATGTTATTAGGGATCAGAATATAATAATTGCACGATTCATAAGTACCGTTAGTGAAACATCAAAAGCGAAATTAACATATTTTGTGCAGCTTTCTACAAACTCATTTGTTACATCTTATAATCTAACACTCAATCACAATATTAATTCATCTCAAAACAGTTCATAGCACATTATGTTTTAACAATATGAGTAGCAGAAGCAGCCTCTATCATATATTTTAAGACTATAAAGAGATTGTATATTACTTTAGTAACTGCCCATTTATAACAAGGATGTTCTGAAACTTCACAACGTTCACACCTTTGTGGTCAAATTGGTCGTATGATTGGGTGTCGGAACTTTGGGAGGTCGCTTAAGTTACACTTCCAGTTTCGAGCTAAGTATAGTTTCAAAGCAATCTTCAAAGGAAGTTAAGCACAGGTAGACAGGTCAAATGTTACTGTTTGGTTCGTATTTCAAGGACAGTAGTGCGAAAATAGTGAGTGGTGATTCTGGGATATTAGTTAAAATCAGATAACTAAGAGTTCCCATAATTATGCTTGTAGTTAAGTTGTTTCGGTACTTCTGTGTATATCCACCGTTGAATTTCTATTAGAAAGTATTTAGACAACAGAACCACACAAAAATGTAGATATTCAGTAATTAATTCAGCCATAAAAAGCCATGCAGTTATCATGAAATTCTGATAGGTATAATATTTGTCATTTTAAGTTACATGTAAGAATTGCCGCGTAAAGTCTACAACTCTAGCTTTGAACATTAGTCCGTTAAGGCGAGGTATGAATAATTACAAACCAAGGTCAACGAAGATTGCGGAAGTGAGAAGCGAATATTACTCGGGAATAGGAACAAGTGGGACGGCAATTGTGCGCTCGCACCTACATATCTGAATCAACGTTAGCTAAAGCCAAACGGAAAAAAGACATAAAAATAAGCTATTTCAGGGAATTACATTTCATATTTCAAATCGCTAGTAACAACAATTCCTCACTAATTACAATTAATAGAAAGATCATATTTACTATTACTGCGGTGCCTTCTTTGGATTTATTTTTTATCGAGAAAAAGTCATCTAAACACGTTTTCAAACATGAAAACCCTAGATATACTATAGAGTCGAATTACTTATACCAGAAATCGATTACGATTTCCCGAGTATTTCTAGAAATACACATGAAAAAAACACCCCTAATTTATTTGTGAGGCGCCTTAAAAAGACATGGGAAATTGGGAATCATGATGGGAGATGATGCAGCCGATTGCATAAATAAGTAGGTATACCAAAGAATTCTTACTAACTATCTCATGTACACAAAGGTCTACCCTTGCTGATATATCAAACTCTCTCATCGGAACTTGGTTTGCTGGAAGAGATCTCTTTTTAGAGATAAGCTCGCCTTTGTACACTGTTTTTATTTACTTTTTGTCATTGCAATTAATTGTGTGCAATAAAGAAATTATGAATTATGAATCTCGAATCCACAGAAATCGACCGTCCATATAAAGGAATCCTCTCAATTTCACATTTTCGCTCTACTTGTAGTGTAAACCAGTGAACTTGTATCCATGCATACTAAGAAGTTTCTCGAATAAATCACGTCAATAAGCTAGATTCTGAATCCAGCATTGTTCATTGCAGACAGCCCCGGCACAACATAAATAAAAGCATGCATTCAACGAACACAAAATGTCTATTTCGCCATAGCCCCAACATTCGTATTCACACGACACTGAAGACTATTTCGCATTGCGCCAAATACTCGGTTTCTATGATTAAGCCTGTGGCCTCACTCCCCTTTCAATTAGTGTACGAATAGAGTGGAAATGCGGCCTCTACAAAGGGAAACTGCTGAGCAGAATTGAACCTTATTGAGTGATACTAATCACTATTGAGATTTGGTTAGATTGACACGCGAAAGCACACTAAGGAAAGTTATTTCCGCTTATGAAAGCTACAGTCGCAATCTATTTTCTCTTTGAAGACACAAGGACGAGGATGAGGATAATTGAATACAGAATGGGAAGGAGAAACCATCTTTGTTTGTTCTTGGAAGGGACGCACGTGTAAATTACGATTGACTATTTGAATACGAATAAGTCGATAGGCCTTATTATTAAATCGATACTTTTACTACTTCAGAAGTTGTCTCGGCTATAAAATATGACTATTATGCTTCCGCCGAATCAAACCTGTAATTTTTACGGGCTTGAAAAAGCGTAAGTGAACAAAAACCTATCAAAACTGTTTTAAATAATAATGATCCTTCAGTTAGAATATATTGAATGTGTTCTTTTTCTCAAACCATAGGCATATAAAAGATGTTCGTCTCCGAAAAAGATATCGCTGACGTCGCAATTCGCAAATCGGCTGAAAGGGTTGCGTCGCAAGCCTGCGTGCGATTCTAATGGGCCTATGAGACTACGCTGTCGGCAGGGCCCTTCTGACTCACTGTCTCTTTCTTGTCGTTCCATTAGAGTGAGACGTCGATACAAATCGTGCCCTGCCGACAGCGTAATGTAATAAGCGCTTAAATCACATTCCATCAGATTTTGTTTAGACGGGAATTCTGCACTTGCACTTTCGTGTTTTCTTGAAGCTTCATAAAATTGATTTTAGTAGGCAGCCATATACTTAGCAATATTAATATCACCACTTGGACAAAAATTGTAAACGTGCCCATTATCTTCACCATACCCATCAAGGTTTGCTGGAAAAATACTGTAGATAGAAATATGCTCGCCTTTCTACATATATATTCTTTTTTGTTATTTTTTTTTATATTTAGCAATTAAAGTGTCCCACTGCTGGGCAAAGGCCTCCCCCTCTTTCGTCCACACTTCCCTGGTCTGTGCCACCTCCGGCCACCCCGGCAAAAACTTGTCGAGGTCGTCCTGCCATCTCCGTTTAGGCCTACCCCTACACCGGTATCCGTCCTGTGGCACCCAGTCAGTGGCGATTTTATTAATATGTGTAGAGCAATAAATAAGATACATAAACTAAGATTTGATCACTAAGAAAAATATGGTGACTTGGTTGCTACAATTGCAATCTGAAGTTTAATGGTTGGGAGAATCATTTGGTAAAAACCTTAGCCCGACAGTGCTCGCGGCTCAGTCCAAAAGGAAACCTGCCAAGCGCAAGTCCAACTCACGCAACGTGGGTTTTGCACAAATCGATTTTATAATTGTTAAGGAACTATACACATTTACGGTTTTAGGTAATTTCCATCGCGCCATATTTGATTATTGTAGGTCAATGGGAAGTACCCTATAATATGTTAAGATTCCCTTGCGGGCATCAAACGTTGACCTACAATTTGATTTTCGAGCGAGCTCAACAATATGCGTTCCTGAAAACAGGGTTTGACAGACACACAGACAGACAGACGAGACGAGAAGTGACAAAAAAAAACCTGTTACAATTTATATGGTTCGGAAACTTAGAAATCAGTCAAAGCCAGCTTTAAAAATCCCGCCGAATTGCCAGCAAATGCCGTAAGACAAAGCGTGAAAGTCGACACATTCGCTGGAACCATCTGGAACGAAACACCGTATGCAGATCGAAGTCTGACTTTGATATACGACCACTATCCATCAGGTCCACAGTTCAAGAGTCGCGATCAAAGCGACCGATCAGACCTCGGATTTAAAACAGTCTATTGAAATACTAGTAGACGACACATATCCCTGCTTTCTATAGCAGAAGGGTTGAAAGTGACACATCAATTTGGTGAAAGGGATTCAGTACTATGATCAATGATAGTAGCGCTGTTAGGGGAGTATAATTTTAGTATAGCGATAAGCAAGTAACATAGTAATAGTCCATTAATGTCCCCGCCGAGGAGCACGGGCTATTACCCGAATACGAGTAAGATTTAGCAGCACTCCACGAGACGCTTGCTCAGTGCAGTTGATGGTGGGGTGTTCAGCTAGTGGCCGACAGTCTATAGGAATATAAGATCTTCGGTTTGTGTTAATTTAGTATTTGAATATTTCAGTTTTTAAATAGCGCTTTACTTCATAAATTATTCAGAAAATAATAATAAGTAAGAGTTGCGCGTCCACTGCGTCGGAATCGGAGCGTACGGAGCGGACGGATTTGTTGCTTTGTATTGATATCTATGGGCGCCGAAATGCCGATCCAGCACGCACTACCATAGAAATCAATACAAAGTATTACAAAGCAACAAATCCGTCCGCCCCGTACGCTCCGATTCCGACGCAGTGGACGCGCAACTTAGATTCCTGGTTTTAAGATTAGAATAAACTACGATGGTTGAAATTAATCTGGAGTATTTTCATAACATGTTAAGCGCTCTTGAAATAATTGATTAATTAATAATGTTTCATTAGAGGAGCGATATTTTGGTACGCGATTGAACCTTAGGGATTAAGAAATGAAAGGAGCTAATGGAATGTTTTATCATCATATTCATTAGAGAGGGCCGGGGCGCTCGCTTGACTATTAATTATCTGAAACCATTTTATAATAAACCGTTGGTTCAAAAGTCTTTGAACATTAAATTTTCAATTAGATGGGGCACATTTTGTACAAATCTCCCGTTTACAATCTAATTTCGGTCTCATTATCATCTCGATGAACCATTGCGTAAACTGTTGCTTTGGCAATTGGGTCTAATCTATCGTTGTCGGTTTATCGATGAGGTAGCAGGTGGCTCTTAGTAATAAATTGATTAATCTAGACGGATACCTCAAGACCTAAGCCGAAAGCCCTTTGTGTACTCAGTTGAAAGGATAAGTAATGAACGCGTGTCCTCACAAAGCTGAGGCATAAATATTTATGTATGGTGAGGGTAAGCTGTTTGGTTAGTGAACAGGGATTTTAGATATAATAAATGTAGCCCATTACTGTCCTGACTGTAGGTATGGCAAGGGCCTATACCCGGTTACGAGTAAGATTGAGCCATACTCCATCAGACTGGCCCAGTGCGTGTGGTCTGATAGAAGGGTGTCGCTAGTTGCCAACCTGAGTCCTGACACTCTCAGAAGTTTTCAAGCCATGAGAGCCTCTGACGCAGCTTTACGACTTCTACCAAAGAGAAGCGATAACTAGACCTACAACTACAGCTTTACGTTGTTATTACTCAGCTATGACGGATTCGTCACATAAAACCTATAATTTGAATGTGCTTGAGATACCTCTTAGAACCGGCCCTAGAGTCCCTTAACCATTATTCAGTAGGCAAACGGGGTTCGCACTAGAACTGTACCCGGCGATAAATTCGGAGTTTCCATTTATAAATCAGGGTCAGGATTGTCCCGAAAGGCGGACAGACGAAGTATATGGAGGTTGGTGGGCACACATTATGTGACACAGCTGGGTCTGTCGTGAAGTAAACGTCACTCACTTGAACTTTATGTCCTGGGCAGTGGGCACATCCTGGGGGTTACCACAAACTTCAGAGCGGTGATTCTGCAAGCGAATCGTATGACAGTGGTTATAGCGAGGGTTCAAAATTCCGGTTTTGGCTTGTCGACCGCGACGAGTCAGGCCGCCGCCGCCGCCCCGGCTACAAATAATAATAATAATAATAAAAGTGTTTATTCAAGAAAAAAATAGTAGTACTTGCTTATAAATGGTGGTTGACTGCTGCCATAACTAGGATAATAATATAACTTGTATTTATGGCTCGCAGGCCCGTACCTCGTCCGAGGCGCTTGTGGCAAGATCTGGATATTGAGACGGTTCTGACAGGAATTATACAAGTACTTAAGAAAAAACAAACAAAAAATAAAATAATAATAATAGTTACAATTCAGAAATGCAGAGTGTATACTGTATAGTGTGTGTTTGAGGGTGTGTAAGTGAGTGGGAGGGTGTGTTTGTGTATGTGATTGTGTGTGAGTGTGTGTGTATTAAATGGAAGATATACGCAATAAACAAACTAGTATTTCACGCTCTCGCTATAGCTGTTGACATGCGATTCAGATGAGGTGACTAATCTGATGCGAGAAATTATCATGACCGTCTTACAACAAGTCTTGGTATAAGTAACTAAAAATAAATAGCATTATGGAGTTTGGTAATGAAAGTGGTTGTAATAGTGATGTTGCTACTTTGATGGATTAGAAATCTAAACTGTTATCGGTTTATGACGTTCAATTCTATTTCAATTCAACAATTCTTTATTTAATAAGATTATTGTTACATTTATAAAAACTCCTACAAAACCAGATTTCGCAGTTTGTCTGTGGGTAAACAGTCATACTACAACTCGTTGTGGTAACTCTCCAGAAATCCCTCGATCCCCAGAAGCAATATAGCCTTAGATCTTACGATTCAGTAGGTACTAAGGTTGGATGTTACTATAAAATTGATAGCAGTAAAAAGTATTACGGTTGAGGATGTACTTTATTTCTTGTGTCAGTGTACTAAGTATGAACTCTAAATGCAGCAAAAATAACTTTTGACTGTTCATTTCACTTTTTCCTGTTCATAGAATTAATATTTCAATTAATGGTACCTAACCAAAGACTGCACAACGTTGATCCTAATCGCAATATCACAAAATTGCCTAAGATATGAAAGTTAAAAATTAATAACGAATTCCTGAAATCCTCAGCGCAAACGTTTAACATGAGTTGCTCAATATTAAAGCTATTCAGCTTCAAATAAAAAGGGTTTCATAATACTTTGTTCAACAAATTTACAGCTTTATAAAAAAGACTATAAAACGGGTTCTCAGTACAAAATTTACAACTCAAACAGGATCGGCAAAGAAATAAAAAAAAAGTTCAATTTCGCTTCGGCCCTTAAAATTCGTAATGGTGACACAATATTTCATTTTCGTCCTTCACGGTCTGTTATTTTATTACAAGGATCAATTTTACGACATTCGATGCTTTTACGGCTGTTCAGCCTTAACCGTGAGGGTTACGTTTATCCGATGTAACCCTTAAGTCCTTTATACTTGACCTTTGTTCTCAATACGGTAGGCTTCAGTGAAATGTTTCACTGGAATAGAACCAAGCTCAAGTTTCTGAGATATTGATGATCGGCTTAAAGATCAACAATCGTGACTACCTTCTTAGCTCTTGCTTTGATATTTCTGTCTTACTAATATTCAGAGATAGTGGTGATGGGCCAGACCCCTGTCATTTACTCCAAAACAGTCTATCATCCTGTCATGGGAAAATATTAGCTCAGGCAATTATAGCTATTTTCACAGAATACATTAAAGTATTGTGATGATACAAAAATTTTAACTGGTTCGCCGACACATCTTAAAGCAATAGTTCGCCATTGTTCGGTCGTATGAGCGGTGTGCTTCTGAGAGAGAAGGGGTTATCAGTGTGAATAAAGGAAGGCGTCAGCGACGAAGTTTCATGAGTGTTGCACCACAGGCCAGGAAGAAATCATATCCAGCCTTAAAAGATACAAAACTAGATTGGGAGGGCATCCAAATGTATTGGCTACAAACCTGATGGCAGAGACATCAATATTATGAGACTAAAAAGAAAAGCTCCGCAAGACCTGATCTAGCCACATAAAATTAAAATAACTCAGGATGGTTCCATGCCAACAAGTCTGTCCATATAACAAAACAAAACTACTGATAAATATCCCAGATGACAGATCGCAGTAAAAGAGGACGTTAAAAAAAATGAGTGTTGCGGAGTATAGGTGAAAAATTAAGTATTTCCTCCAAAAAAAGATGATACTTTCCATACTCTTCCTACGCACTGACGATAAAGATATTCTTTACGAAGAACGCCAAACATGTCCTAGACTTTCAGCCAATAGAGTCGTAGCAGCATGTTCGGAGTCGGGTCACGTGGCCACGGCCGGCAAACAGCTGCGCGGGGCGGCCCATATCTCAAATTACACGCTGGACCGGCGGGCGCGTGACTGCCAGGCTCTGACTAACCAAAGTAAAGACTGGATAAATAAACGGTCAAGTGCGAGCAGGACTGGCGGACCAAGGGTTCTGATCACACGTGTAATTAGGTTTCCACATAAAAAACTGAAGTATATAATGTCATCCATGTAAACAAAACAAAATATTTTTGCGGAAAGACAGAAATTTGCAGTGTTCAATTTTTCCCTTTACTTGTGCTATACGTCGTTGCGTTTTGCCAAATTTCATGATTATAGGCCTACGGGAAGTACCGTATAGGTTTTGGGTCCATTGCGATTGGTACTATGAACATCCAACATTTTTACAGCATAAACGGTCGTAGCGTTCGGTTGCGTTGATCTAGAAGGTTGATTTTTTCACAGCTTTATGCGACCACAGTTTTAGGTTGAATCGTCCGTCCATGAGTTCTTGATATATAGGTTGCGACACACGGAAAGACCGACAGACAGAGAGACAGACGGACGCACGGACGGACAACAAAGTGATCCTATAAGGGTTCTTTTTTCCTTTTAAGGATCGGAACCCTAAAAAAGGTATATAATAATATAAGGTATAAAAAAATCGGCATGGCAACACCAGTCTGAGAGTATCATTACAGTACATCACGCAAAAATGACCAAATATAGTTTTTAATTTTAATGTAGCCATTTCTATGTCACACTGACTGTTGGGCAAAGACCTCCCCATTTATCGGGTCAGTGCCACCTCCGGCCAACCCGGTAGTTTGTACAGAGCATCCCACAATGTCCGTTTAGGCCTGCCTCTATGTATATACGTCGGTATCTGTCCTGTGGCTCCCAGTCAGTTATTTGACAAAAATAATAATAATATAAAAATTAAAAGTGTCTTCTGTTCGAAACGGATCATCAACCGGTTCGAAACGGACAATCCAGCAGTTATACAGCAAAGTCTAAGACACTTTTTGTGAACCGCAGGTAAGGACCCGGATCTCATAATTCTATGATTGAAACCCGTTGAAGAACGTTGACATCTTTGCCTTCATAATCAAGCTGAGTAATCAAGCAAAGCTGTAGACTTTCTACCACACCTTCAAAATCTGTGACCAGTGTAGGTAGCAGGAAAAGTTAAGCATCGAAAAAGTATTCCAATTGAAATGTCAGTGGCACTTAGATACAATGTCTTAAGGTTTATTTCATCTGAACTCGAACACTTTTTCGGTCTGGTAAATATTTCTGCTTGACCCACAGATCTCGGTAATCAAATTACAAGTAAGGCACTCATTACTTCCTGTCTGGAGATTGTATTTTAGTGAAGCTTTTGTTTCCGTTGTGGAATGTTTCATCCAGGTTGCAAAATTCCTTTATTGAATTTCCAGTTTTCTAATTTGAGGAATGATTTCAGAAAATGAACATCTTGGTACCGTTCCACGTGTAAGATCTTATCATTAGTTTCATTGTCATTTGATTCTATAATCTTAATATTGTAGGTAATAAATGTAGCTAATTTATGTCATCATCGAGAGGCACAGCTCATTACCAGGGTACGAGTAAGATTGAGCCATATTCCACCACACTGGCGTCAGAAGTTAGACGAATACCTCAAACAGGTATGAGGAATGTTTAACAACAAATTTATACAAGCCACGCTGGTACAACCACTTCCTCCCTTATTTATGTGTATCTCGGCGGAATCATTAACTCAGACACGAGCCGCAATCTTCACACCCCGAATATTACCGAATGATTTTAAAATGCGTGTCACGTTCTGATCAGAAACAGCAGCCGGCGGGGAAGGGGGGATCCCCGCGGACCGCCACGTAGAGGGCTAGCCAGTATCCTCCGCATTTCTGATACCCTGGTAGCTTTCATAGAGGATTCTTCGTGCCTTTGATTTGGCAATAATTAAACAATATTATGATGATAAGGGGTCAGTCTATCGTTATTTGTTCTTTAGTAATACGAGCAGGTTAACGTAGCAATATCTCAATCCATATTTTGTTCTTTATAGTACTACTATCTACTTCTATTTTTCATCCAAGATTCTTTGGGTAAAATATTAATAAACATTATTTTTTATTTTTCTGTTTTATTGAGCACAGCAATTATATCGATTTTGAGGGAAGAGCAATACGAGATTGAATCGCAAATAGAAAAGTTGGTAGGGTACTTACTGTCAATTTGCTGCTTGTTTACTGTCAGTCAAACTAGAGTGTGTGAGGCGGGTATTTTAGTCGGGTTTTCCTCCATTTGGATTCCGTGTGATTTGGGATGGCAGTCCCGCGGGGATAATCGATGAATTCTGTCTTTATATTCTTGTGATTTGTACGCTGGGCAACATGAGTGAGATTGTTGGTAATTTGTTGTTATTCCACTTACAAACTCGAATTTGCTGTTGAATGTTTATGAGAACTATTCCTGGCAAAATGTTAGGTCTTTCTTCATAATTTCATAATAATTTCATAATTTCTTTATTGGACACAAAAAAAGTTAACAAAAACACGGTATGATATAATGTGTACAATGGCGAGCTTACCTCTAAAAAGAGATCTCTTCCAGCAAACCAAGTTTCGATGAGAGAGGTTGATAGCTGAGCGGGTGTAGACCCATGTGTACAACAATTTTAAAAGGTGCATACATAAATATACAATATGCATTCTAATTCTTCATTATTTATTCGGTGTTCTCGGTCCAGGTTTCTCAGTTAGTTTTATTTAAACGCTCTTTTGATCAGGTACTTAAAACTAGCAATGTTATAAACACACTACATTCTTACATTTTCAGAATCTTATACTAGCTGGGGACACACCGACACAGTTACCAGGCGTTTTGTAGAAAAATATTTCCTGTGAACGTGAACATCTAGCGCATACTGTGGGAGTGTGGGAATCACTTTTCCTTTCCTTGCGGGTTACGGTCAACAAAATCAACTGAAGAGTGTCACATACAGCAAAATACACTATTTCTCATTAGCGCGCTAATCGCATTTAGGTTTGACATGTTTTATACATTTTGACAGCTACTAAATATAATTATGACACTAGACTGCTTCTAGGATGACTATGCACCTGAAGGGTGGCGTGCCAGTCGTTCATTGGTACAGAGCCACCAACTTAGCTGTTCAGGTGGGAAAAATTGGTACTACGGACTTGTCATCCGCCATCAAAGAGAATCCATATTATACTATGTCCGTTATTATGAAGACTACTAGGACACTAGCGACCGCTATCAACTGAACAGCTAAGTTGGTGGCACATATGGCCAGTAAGAAAATTGACGAGGAAGACTTAGTCGAATCGTATTTGGTGTTTTTTGGTGCAAATGGACCTAAGTTTTGGCATTTTAGCTTAACTTACCTAACAAGATGGAAGATACTTAGATAGAAATAGGAAATCCCCTAAAGTAAGTAGGTAAGTAAACACATCTGATATGTTAACTCGGTTCACGTGAAAAAAGTATATTTTTTTCAAGCTTTGTGAATCAAAAACTCGACTTGTACATAACTTTTTATCAAAGTGCCATCGCTTTCAAAGGAACACAAACAAACAAAACGAAACAACTCTCCACTTGAAAGCTAACATGTTAACATATGCAATACGGGTACGATAGGGCTGTACGACATATTTCGACTCAATCCAATTTCAGGGTACGGCACGGCACGGTAAATGTTCCGGGTTGCAGAGGTCAGCTTCAGGACGTGCGGGAAGCCCTCTTTCTGCCCTCGAGGGAAAAGAATGTGAATCACGTACCCGGTTGAAAAGAACCCGGTTGTAGAGGAGTTGTAGTAATTTTGTGCTGACTTGTACGATGTATTCAATTTGGGGGGTTAGGCGTCCATTGAATCGGCTTGATTGATAGATACAAAGGCTTCGGCTCATCAAAGTGTCGGTAGAAGACATATCCGGGGCGGATTTCAAACACAAGAAACTAGGGCCATATTTCATTAGGAAACCCATTGTCGCGCAATCCGGGTTGCCTCAACAAACA
Organism: Argyresthia albistria; assembly: GCA_963457715.1. Classification (NCBI taxonomy): domain Eukaryota; kingdom Metazoa; phylum Arthropoda; class Insecta; order Lepidoptera; family Argyresthiidae; genus Argyresthia; species Argyresthia albistria. The sequence continues at coordinate 10,066,081 of OY735258.1, forward strand.
AGACACACATACGTGCGGCGGCATTCGAAGCGGCCCGGGCCAGTGTGTCAGTGTGAATTGGCTATACTATTATCTTCCAACAATCTTTTGGCTGATGAGTGACGTTTACAGGGGGCGCCACTTCTACACAACTTAATGCAACGAACCTGTCATCAATACAGACCATTCATCAAGCGTCAGTTTCACCTGTCACCGCGCGCCAAAAGATCGTTGAATAAGTTGAATTAAGTTGTACATTTGACTTTACATCCGCTACGTGCCACCAACTTAGCTCTTCAGTTGATAGCGGTCGCTAGTGTCATGTAGTCTTCATAGTAGCGGACATTAGTCTTCATAATAGCGGACATAGTATAGTATGTATTCTTTTTGATGTCGGATGACAAGTCCGTAGTACCAATTTTTACCACCTGAATAGCTAAGTTGCGGTGGCTCTGTATACGCAAATAGGCTCTATTTCAAAAAGTAAAGTTGATAAAATAAACATAAAAAAACAACGTTCCGATTTTACCTTCTTTATACCTACATGGAATGGTCCCCCTGCACTGTCTGTGAAGGAGCGCACAAATTGTGCCAATGTACCAAGCCAGCCCGCCGCCATCGCGCTCGAAGGTATTTTAAACTGCCTAGTAATTGTATACTTGCGAGATAAAAGATCGCCTGTTAGAAAAACTAGTCAGATTCTACCTATAGTATGCAGTATTTTAGATAGTTTGACTTTGCTTTAATCATCTGGCAATAGGCATGTAGTTGTTGTAGTTATGGTATATTTGCTTTCAATATAACCTTTTACATTAGCCAAAGCCTTTTACATGAATCTTATAGGTACAGATGTATTATACTTCATTCAAGCCGGGATTGGTTTTATCGAGTAAAAAACATGATAAATGAAGCATATTAATAGCTGAGCATAATTACCTGTGACCTCAATTAGTAATCGATCTTCCAAAATACTCACTGAATCACTATAATTGCCCAAAAGTACTAAACCCACCGAAAATAAACAACAAGCCACGATAATTATCATCTGGAATTAATCGACACACGAAACTGGTAATTAACCCACACTATGTAAAACTTTGTCAAACAGAGGGTTATTTCGTCCATTTTGTACAACCTTCGGTACAGGGTGTAACACACAGGTAAAGTCTTATTTGAGGGGTTGTTAGGGACAACATTCTGAACAATTTCAACTTTGAAATCGATTGGATCAGATCAACTTTGTTTTTCACTTCTACATACAAAACAGCTGACCGCACGCCCGGCCGTAATGTATGGAGAAGTGAAAAAATATTGCTTTGATCAACTCGGTTTCATAATGAAAGCTTGAATTATATCCTCAACCACCGAGTATTTTTGCAATGGTGTTGCAATCTCGATTGAGTATTTTTGCAATGGTGTTGCAATGTCAATAAGTTTATAAGCCCCGCAGAATGATAGGCAATGGGCCTGACAATTCCATACATTTGATAGTTAGATAAAACATTGCTCTTATTCCTATAAATTTTAACTTTACCTTTCTGGGGGACTTATATCCAATTGTTTGACAATATCTTAAAAATAGCAACAATCAAGGTTGCTCGTTAAAACTCGGCCGAATTAAATCGGACGTCATTTAGTTTTACGAACGCCCGATAATTGGTGCCACACTGCCCTCGGAACTCGGAGCGCGTTCGACGAACCATTAAATAGTGCTTGCATAAATATAAGCTACACAATTGATGACCCTGTATTCGTTAGCCTGGGCTGTGGCCTGGGGCTCAATTTTGCAAAATGACCGCGAAGTGACAATGCCGCGACGACGACAACGCTCAACTTCAGATAGGCTTTTGGAGATACTTTTTTTTAAGTTACCAATCAATTTATGTCATTAAAAATATACTCCAAACGCCAGATAATTAATATCTAAACTTTAATGGTGTAGTAATCATAATCACTGAGCTCCTGTTCGCGGGCCAGAATTCAGGTTTATTAGCAAGCTATAAGCTTGTACCCTCTTATTCATAAAACGTATCAAGCCTTTGATAACTAAAATGTGTTTGGTCCCTTTCTCACAAACACAAATTTCAATTTGAAAGAGGAAGACAAACAAATATTACGGGCATTTTGGCTTATAATAGGTTTAATGGATCTTTATGAATAAGAGCGTTAGCCTTTAGAACGTAGTTTTCAGCCAAGAAACGCGATTGTTATTTAAATCTAATATTTTATCTTCAATTCTATCTAGTGTGCTCCGTGGTCTAGTTGGTTTCACCTTGCTTCTCACGCAAGAAATGCAGGTTCGAATCCCGGTGCTGACCATGTACCAATGTGATGATTAATTTGTCTTTAAGTACATTATCGGATACTCCGTGTTTCGGATGGCACGTTAAGCTGTAGGTCCCGGCTACTATCACTACTTCATAGTAGGTAGTAGTCGTAAAACCCCTCCACCAACCCGCACTGAACCAGCGTGGTTGAGTATGGCTCAATCTTACTCGGATCCGGGTAAAGGCCTGTCCCCTCGGTGGGGACATTAATGGGCTACATTTACTTTATACTTTTATTTACAACTCTATCCAATCAAATCATATCATCAATCAGTGTATGAAAAGATGAAAATCCAATTCTTATACGTCGATGTATTCAAATGAAAAAAGGTCTGTAGTTTGATTTTCAGGTTAGATTTTAAATCCAGTTATAAATCTGTATTCAGTTCATGATATTAGATATAGGATGCTATAGTTAGACATCCAATTTTAGAAAACAGCGAGTCCAAAATAAGGGTTACATACATACACCTAAACAGTAGAAATTATTTTAATTAATTCCGTAAGACGGCTCTTAGGCTGAAGGAGAAGGATTTTGTCAATTAGTAAAACAAAACACGTATTATTTTTTGTTGTACCAACAGCGCTTCACGCGAAACCATTCGCTTGTATCCTTATCTGCTAAACATGGAAGCCATTCTCAGTTATCTCGCGTAAACCTAAGTGGCAGTATTGGAATATGCAAATTCAATAGCGTCGCGGAGTCTAAACGGGGCCTTAACGTGTTGCAGGTGCTGTTAAGGCACACGATACACTCCTGGGACACGTCCGATGTACATTATCCTGCACAATCCCATTAGCTGGATTCTAGCTAAAAATAAACTATTATAAGCTCAGTAAAAATGGCGGATTCCGCGAACTACAATTGAAGACGGAATACCCACTGATGAGGAACATAGATGAGTACAATAATCCTTTGTCTGACATTTGTAAAACATCTAAAACAATCAGTTAACCGATATAAGACACGGTTAAATAAAAGTTTTTTTTTTATGCAGCCGTAATTGTGTCTGGGCAAGTACCTCCCCCTCTCGAATCCACATATCTAAGGACTGTGCAACCTACGGCCACCCCGGCAGGATATAACAACAACACAATATGACAACATGTAAACATTTATTTAAAATTACTGATTTATTTGGCTGAATGTTAATTTATTAATAAAATGTGACTTCAGACACAATGTATATTGTTAATGAATAAATGAAATGAAATGAAATGATATAGAAAGTCTTAGCCCCGAAATATAGAAAGCGAGTTATCAATTACTTGCAGAGTGTAGAGGTTTCTAGTCAATTGAGCTTGCACAAACACAGCTATGGTATCCATGAATTTTGTGAGCGGAGCGCTGTTCCGCGCCGAAACAGCACTTTCGGCTATTACTTCCCTATCCGACATCCGTGTCTAGTATTGGATAATCCATCGTCCAGTGCTCCCCATTTATCATACACACGCCGTCAAAACAAGCTGAACACCAGGATATTAGTGCTGTACACCCTGGCTGTGATCTTTCTGCGTTTCGTTAGAGCTTGGTCATTAAATAATTTACCAAGATAAAAACTTAAATAACCGGCCAAGTGTGAATCGGACTCGCGCACGAAGGGTTCTATACTATTATCTATAAAAAACCGCAAAAAATCACTTTAGTTGTATGGGAGCCCCCCTTGATATTAAATTTATTTTGTTTTTTAGTATTTGTTGTTATAGCGACAACAGCAATACGTCATCTGTGAAAATTTCAACTGTCTAGCTACGGTTTATGAGATACAGCCTGGTGACAGACAGACAGACGGACAGACGGACGGACGGACAGCGAAGTCTCAGTAATAGGGTCCCGTTTGGCACGCTTCGGGTACGGAACCCTAAAAAGACTTCATGAACATTTCTTCATTCCTGCTCGAGAATGGGTGGTGGGTTAATAAATTAATGCTTCGGAAAATCTACTTTTGTATGGAATTTGGAGGAAGTGCTGCCCAGAATTCTCACATAGTGCATTTTGCTCCTCAGATCATCACGCACCTGCAATCTAAAGCGCATAAAAATCCATCCCAGGAGTCTAAAGAAAAACAGTATTTTATTTTAAATATTTTCATAGGAAAACTTGAACTTATTAGCAACAAATGTAATAATTATTATTATTTAAAATTGAAAATTATTATATTAGTATACCTACGAAATACAAAAATACTTTGCCCCCGACCTATTACAAGTATAATTGAAAAAAATAATGAAATGAAATATAATCTCCCAAGCCAGGACGCCAAATTAGACGCACAGTTGATTAGTATACATTTTGTTTCTAATGAGATATTTTTTCCTATAAAAATATTCAAAACAAATCACCTACCTACCTGTTTTTTTTGGACTCCGAGGATAAATTTTTTATACGCTTTGAATTTACTTAAAAGTGATGATCTGAGGAACAAAATGCACTTTATGAGCATTCTAGGCTAACTTGGTCCAAACCTTGGCAATGTTCTTTACCTTTGTTAGCTACCTACCTAAGCAACCTGATTCACTGATCGTGTGCCATAAATAAACGTGCCCATAATAGCTGCTTCCGTTGTCACCGGCACGGTTGTTTCAAGAAAATTCTGAAAAGGTTATCATTAAGAACAGCCGAAGAGGATAAATCGTTTCTATTTATTTAACCCGTCAGCTGAAGTCGACGTAGCATCGCTGCAGAGATAGAAACGAAATGAAAGTTCCAATACCCAGGGAACAGTTAGCAAAGTTAGAATTCAAAATGAACTTGCATGGACTCTACCTGCGAAATTGATTTGGTTCTTCTGGGAGGATTGAATTCAATCTGAAAAATCGTTTTATTGGATCAAGAGTGGGAAGAGTCAGAATATTTGTATTACTAAGTTGCTTTGTGCTTAGGGAAAGCAATATGATGAAAAGTAGTTGTTTGGATGTTGTTCAGATGTAACAAGATATTATGTTTGCGATAATTCATTGAAATAAGTATCAGAAAATCACAAATTTTGGTATATTACAAACATACTGAAAACCTACCGAGAAAAATTATGAAGGCTCAATTTGTAATAGGGCTACAAACTGTTTGAAATTCCATACTCGTTAGCAATTATACTTGTGAATAGAAACTACGTCATTTATTGATGGTAATGATAGAACTACAGAAGCACCAGAAACTTTTAACATTTAAAATCAACATTTAGGATCGACCCACAATTGGTTCAGCCAACACAATCAAGTTTTCATGAAGCAAGCAAAAATAAACAGATAGCATGGAGGTTAATCGACATGGGGGCTTATTCCACACGGTACCAGTAAAAGTAGAAAGTATTAAGTAGCTAAACATATTTAGTCTAGTGGTTTCAGCCTCGTTTCTAACACAGATTCGAATCCAGTGCTGACTATTACCAGTGACATAAGTAGTTGTGACGGTGATAAAAAATATTGTTAGTAAACTTTCAATCTCCATAGCTGTATCGATGGGCTGACGCCCTGTTATGCAAAATGGAGCATTGAATAACGTAGACGTAAGGCTAGACCTAGGCATAATCGTGCATTTGCCATCTCGTATGGATAAAGGCGTGACGCCATGTGACGCTTCCAATTGAAATAATTAAAAGGGATATCACATTTTAACAGTCGGAAAGGATGCTGGAAAGAAACGAATCATTGAACCTTGCTTGCTGTTTGAATGGCATTAGGACCCCGGTCTAGAAACTGGCTTGGGACAGGAAATCAATACTCTACGCTCATTACTCAAACAACCGTAGACATACAAAGTATTAGCACAAGTTCACTTGTTTAGACTACAATTTCAACAAGGAGAGTACACTTTGTAAACTTTCGCAGACGCCTTTGTATGCTTATAACTTTAACGTTTTCTGTATGTCTAATTGCAGTACAATGAAGACGTTGTAAATGATGATGATGTAAATAACATCTATTACTGAGCGGTTGAGTCCTGTCCTGAGTCACAAAACATGGTTCAAAACTAGAGGACGATATTGTATTTATTTTCGCGCCCAAAATACAAAGAATACCAGACTAGTATAATGCCAGAATTTAATTTGAATGGCTCTGTTTAAGTGTTATGATAATAGTTTCACCTAAAAGTTCCTTATACTAAGTGCTTGTAATTTCACTAAGAACAGAGTGCAAACACGCTATGCTTTCACCACAAGAGCGTTTCGCCAAAAGTATTCAATGCTCCCAAGCCAAGCCTCAAGTGCCAAGATCGCATTTCCTCACACCGTAACCTACCAACAACCGCATGAATATTGCAAATGCCATCCAAACACCGGAGACACAATTTTTCAAACCTCATAAAGCCATAAAATAATTTAAGACGACGCCGTGCCTCGAAAACTCTGCTGGATTTCTGCCAGGCTCCAGGGTTGGTAGATGCAATGGCTGATATTGTAGAGAATGTGACACGAAAAGCCTAGGACACGAAAATTCCGGATAACCCTATGGCATTGCTGAAGATGCACGTGTAAAAGATGTTGGCAATATGATAGAGTAATGAAATGACGCTGGATAGTGTTTTCGAGTGATTTATAGTGGTTTCAGCTTTTTTTAGTCAAAATGTGAATTCTATTTTTACTACTCTAGAGTTCTAGAATAGAATCACTGCAAATGTAATGTAAAAGGTACATCTTACACTGAACTTCGTATTTCAAATTGAGGAATATTTCAGGACACCAAAGCCTGACCTTTTTCTTGGGTTATGATGATTATGATACTGGTACAGTGTAAGGTGTCGGGATTTTTGAAGATGAGTTGCAAAATACTACATTATTACAGCCCTAGCCCAGCGAGATGCATGTTATCCCTGCTTGAAGAGCCCTGCATTCTCAAAGGAGCCATTTCCCGGTAAGGCAAGAACGCACATCTGCCACACGTCTCATCTTCGCTATCAAATGACGATGCAACATAGCAACCAATACTTTGAGTGACGCGTATTGCAATCAGCACTGTTATCGGATAAAATATGTGGTTTCAGTGTAAATTATTCATTGTTAAAATGCGGTAAATGTGTAAAAAAAGAGCAGATTAAGGCGAGGTATGAATAATTACAAACCAAGTTCAAAGAAGATTGCAGAAGTGAGAAGCGAATATAACTCGAGAATAGGAACAAGTGGGATGGCAATTGTGCGCTCGCGCCTAATCTGAATCAACGTAAGCACCAAAACGAAAATAAAAACATAAAAATAAGCTATTTCCGGGAATTACATTTCAATCTTCAAATCGCTAAGTAACAACAATTCCCCACATTGATAGAAAGATCATATTTACTACTACTGCGGTATAATAAGAAAAAAATTAGGAACAAAGGGTTGACTTTGGATTTATTGTCTATCGAGAAATTTATATCCAAACACGTTTTCTACCATGAAAACCCTACATTAAATAATCAAATTAGGATTACGATTAGCCGAGTATTTTCTGAAATACATATGAAAAAAGCACCCCTAATTTATTCATGAGGCACCTTAAATTAAATAGTCTTGGTGCCCAATGATTCTAGCGGTTATTGCGAAAGATTGAAGGAAAACGGCTCTCGAATATATGAATATGGACAAGTATAGCTGTCGTCGAAGACCTGCCGAAAACCTCTAAAGTGGAAAGATACTGAAAGGACAATAAGACGTTGCGGGAGTCGGAATTACGATATCGCGCTGCAGACATGATCTACCCTTAAGTTCCGCATCATTGTAAAAGGACTCGCAAGTAAATAGCTCTCGATAGCTCCAAATAGCGCCGATGGATTTTTCTGGGCGTTTCGTATAACGATTATTACTGACTCTGGTGGCTCCCGCGTTTTATATGGGCTCGCAAATTTTTATCGTCGCATTCTTCCCGCGAGATATTTATCGGAACGCGCTCTGTAATAGAGTACTTAGAGGACTTTTGGATGTATAATTCGAGGGCGGACTCGTTTTCTTGCCGGTAGGTAACGACTGTTCGCAAAACAGTATTTTACAATTTGATGGCTTTTTTACTACCACGTTCGCGATTTCAGTTTGTACGTTTCTGTTAAGTCTGGAAAACTGCTCGATGCAGTTAAATTCCAATAAACTGTGTTAAAGTACTCTTTATGGTTGTAGTTTGTACAACTTTGTGCTAGGGGTAGGTGTGATTAATATACTTGTGTTTGTATATACTTTAATTCTTGTAGGTAGATAGGTCTAGAGCCTCTATTATCTATTTTATTATATTGTAATTTTTAAATAAATCCATAAATCCAACCTCTGTGGCAAAGGGTCACCCTGATAAATGCATTTTGTGTTTATCTGCTCAATAGGTACATCAGATTGATTGAAACAGGGCCTTAGTAATTAGATCTCCTGTAGACTGACAATGACAATAAATTGATATAATATTTTATTACATAAACTTATTTGTCAATCACCTCAAAGAGAATTGAAGAAATCAATTGAATTTAATTAATGTAGTGAATCACGCACAAGTCATAGTATAGAGTTCTAAGCAAAATAAACCTTGGTGCTATATCAATAAAGATCTGCTCTTTCCCTCCATCCCTCCCACTAGTGTAGCAGTACTCATGATAATAGTATTATACGTGAAACCCAGAAAGCCATATTGCGGGACTCTAGAATCCTCATACATGATTCATCTTAACGTATGACCTTAAATGTTTAACATTCTAATCTGATTTCAGAGCAGACTTTTCGTTGCTATAAATCGAGACAAAGTTGTTTCAAACGGAAGTAAAAGTGTCAAATTCGTGAGGCTAACTCGATTCCATAAATAATTCTAAAACTATATTAGGGTACAAATATTATACATACATTATTTTTACTTATGTGTTATACTAGATCATTAAATATTCGAATCACCCGCAGGAGCTAACAAACTTTGACAACAGATAGATTAGAGCCGCAAGGTGCATAAGCTACAATTTACAGGTGGGTCACCACTTACTTACTCAAAAAAAAAATCTCCATTACTTCGGTGATGGGCTGGTGTGGCTAAACAAGGGCACAATCACACAATCTCTGTGGAAATAATATTGGTTTCGAAAAAATACACTGAATCTCCGACTAAAATACTGACTTTCCGAACCGGCTTCGAGGTTTTCATATTTAATTGAGGATTGGGTGGACCTTTTTTTTCGTTCGTTTAAATACTAGCCGTGCATCTGCCAAACTTTAGGGAAACAGTGTGACCCAATGTTTTTATTACTGAATAAACTATAACGATCTGGGCCCGTATTCTACTGTACACAAGCATACCACAAGCCTGGCACAAACTTGAATACGACGCATTTGGTATTCTACTAAATCTCACAAGCGCCAGCGAGACGCCGGCGGCGTTGGAACGGCGCCAGCGGACAGTAGAATACGAAGTAGGCTGGCGTCACGCCGGCGTCTCGCTGGCGCTTGTGAGATTTAGTAGAATACCAAATGCGTCGTATTCAAGTTTGTGCCAGGCTTGTGGTATGCTTGTGTACAGTAGAATTCGGGCCCTTGTTGTTTTCCGAACTATTCAGTCGAGGTGACAATTCGATTTGTCTGTTCGTCGAACATGGGCACGCATGGCTGTAGCTTATATAACTTGGTAAGATAGCTTTTAAAAATATATGATTTTGGACATCGTCATCGAAACGCCGATAAATTTGTATTCGCGTCACCAGCAAAGCCAACAAAAGTCGACAGCGGACAGATTAGAGCGCCTGCAACAATTGCTGCAGCAATTAGATACAGGTTCCTCATGAATGCTGCATGAGCCGGCGCCACAGCTGCTCGAAAAATCAGATAGCACCCGCAGTGTACTGGCGGCGACGAAACTGTATAGTAAATAACATTTACAATAATAAACATAAAACATAAACATTTACATACAGGCACATACATTGCTTCTGGCCATACTAGGTTACCCTGTGTGGTGGGAACCAGAAACAGCGGCATTAACAAATATGTTAACATCCAAGACGTGGGGTTTTCTTTTTTGTTTTTTTTTATCCCCGGCCGGGTATCGAACCCTGGACTTTTCGCATGGTAGGCAGACCCACAACTGCTGCGCCACAGAGGTCTTTGAATGTAATAGGTATAATACCACCACGATACAGGGAATCCTAGTGTGGCGGCTTAACCAAAATGTGAATGTTTTAATGGAAATAAATAAATTTCTTATTATTATTATAAAAGGTTACAAGTGTCAAAATAATGTCAAAAAACAACAATCTCCACTAAAACCAAGCATCTCGACATCACACTACACTAGAACCAGGCATATGGCATAATGTTTAAATTAATTTATAGATTCCTATCTCAAATATTCTCAAACCTACTAAAAAAAACAATTTATTTATATAGTTTTAGTTTTGTCAGTAAAAAAAATGTTTCGGCTCTCATGTAAAAAACTTGTTTTCAGTTTTGAGCAGCAGCGGTAAGACTTACTAAGTTGACTGTACCTACCCGCTGGCACCGGCAATTTATCGTTCGGTCGAGTGGAGAATGCATTACAGCAAAGCAATTGGAAGTATCTGTCTCGTCCCAACTTATGTGGCACAGCACAGCGTAGTATTGTCGTGAACCAGCTTTGTTTGTCTTAGGAGTAATGGAAAAAGAATGTGCTGACTGACTGTAAATACAGATGATGTAGCGGATTTTAGCTGTGCTGTACGAGGCTGTCTAAACTGGTGTGCCTCAAGAAAAGTTACTTTACAGCTTCCTTTTCCGCAAATGGTCTATTATTCCCCTTACTTTATAAAACGTATAGATGAACCATCTCACGAAGAAGTTTTGGCTTTAGGTTGAAAGAACTTTATTCTCTTAAGAACTCTTTAAACCTGAAGTCAATACTTCTTCATGAGATGGTTCATCTATATCAAATAAGTCACTGAAAGTTTTAATTCACATTCTTATTCCATTCGCTGTTCTTTTTGAATCCTTATTCCCATAAAGTCCACTTTACTCTACCGATGACCGAAGCGAGCTTGTTAGAATATTTTGCATTTAAAAACTAGACTCTTCCCTGCAGCCGGAAACGGAAATTGCTTCCAAAATTTGACTGCTTATTCATCGTAGAACTACTTCGTCTGATCTTCGCAAGCTGGAGCTCTCATCCGTATAGTACCCACAGAATACAGAATATTCCTAGAGCACCAACTCCGAGGCCATTCATAAAACATGGTGTCTTATGTTTTCGGACATTTGTTATTGGCCTGCTTTACTGCACTGTTTTTGTATGGTATTTATATGCTGCTAGGTGCTGTTACTAAATTAAATACAGGTAAACCTAGGTCGACGCGGCCGTATGTCCATCGAGCGACTGGTGGTACAGGGCAGAGTAGAGGGCACCCGAATGCGTGGTAGATCACCAATGAGATGGACGGATCAAATCAAGGCAGCACTGGATGACCCCCTGTACCAATGTACTAAAAAAGCAGAGAAGATAGTGACAAATTGTGAGGCGGTTTACCCGACTGAAATGACGACCACGACCACTCTGTCAAGAGTTATACGACTGAGAAGAAGAAACCTAAGCACCTTCGCACATGGCGTCGTATCGTAAGCGTATCGTAGAACGCGCGTAGTACGAGAGCAATACGAGCAGGAACATGTTCAAACAAGTCCGCACACGAGGGGGTGTTGCAGCGTATCGTATGAGGTGTTCAGTGTCATTACGATAGTCGTAGCGTACTGGCGTAAAAGGAAGCGGCAAAAAAATGTATTTTATAATGAATACTTAACTTTTGTAGAATTTGTGAGCCTAATCGAAACTGCGGAATTTATTATCATTTCTGACAGTTCACGTGCAGCAACAAACAATCTTTTCTTTGAATTATTTGCGATGTATGGATGGATCCGATGAGCACGTCGCTTTCTACTTCTAACGAAATCAAATAACAAGAAATCCTCTTTGTCTGAAGAGAAGGTAAAGTCATCAATAAATTCCCCAAACACATCTGGTACGCTTGACGCCATGATTTCAACTGAGATATTACAAAACGATACGTCTACGCGACGATTCGTTTGTAGGAACACCGCGCTTCGTGCATAGAAACCTGTAGTGCTGCCGCGGCATGAAGTCGGCAGTTGCTGCTTGCAGTCGGATTCCAACTCGTACCTTAATAAATGGCGTACCTAATGAAGAGGCCTTTTTTCAACAGTAGGCGCAAGAGGCTGTATGGATAGATAGATAGATAGATATTAATTGTAGACTAGACAGAGATTCTGCATACAAGAGAAAGCGCACCAGTCAGATGGGTCGATGATCTAAAATAGGTTGCAAACTAGGTGAATTAAACCACAGCCCAAACGGGTAGAGGCATGTACGTACGTACGTACGGACACTATTGAATTGGGCACTTATAAGGGTATTAGGGGCTTAATGAATGCCAAAGGATGACCAGGTTCTTGACGATCGATTCTGGCTGCCTCCGGCCAACTCTGACAAGAACTTTGACATGGAGCTTGGACTGATTAGAGCTTGACATATGATACTTTTGACTCAGAAAAAATCAGACTACAAGGGTAGACCAAGTAGAAATGACCAAAACTCTACATAATGATAGATAGATAGATAAATCATTTATTCAAAGGACATGGTACACACACATAAATTAATAACAAAAAAATCAATTTAAATAGACAGCACTTAATAGCACGCACTATGCAATTAACAGTAGGTACCTACAGCTGTGTGGTTATGTGACTGTACCACGGTAGTGAAATGGCCCTGACTCAGCAATGTCACAGACGAATCTGTGACGCTGGTATTCTGCCAGGGCCAAAGCGGACGCACAACAGTGGCTCAAGTACTTACACAATTTAATTTATATAAGTAATCATAATGACCAAAACTATAAACAATGAGCAATTTAATGAGCATTTTACGATAAGTTTTTTTAAGTGGTAAATCTGTTCGTATATTCTGTGCTATAGATTTGGTAAGGTGGACTGCGGGTGGAAGTTTTCGAATTGCCCGAAGGCTCGCGACTTGGCGTGGAGAGTGCCAACTTTTGATAACAACCGGGGCGAGGGACCAACTCGCAATACATTTCCCATGTAGGACAGTGTACCTACATAGTTTTGCGGGTACCCTGGTTTTATTGAATTTGTATTGCGGATTTGATAATAATAGCTTTGAGATTTTACAAGCAGTCTCTAGTATTTTTTGCCTTCGTAACGTTTCTGTTTTGACTATCACAGCTACAGTTAGTATGCCAGAATTATTACATGCTCATGAGGAAAGCATCCGTTTAGTTTGAAGTAGGTACGGTAAATGGCACCAATGCGAAAAACTCTTTACATGTAGGTACATATTCCAAGCTAATAACGTTTTTATTACATGCTGTTTGACGCGTGCTAATGCTAACACGCGATGACTGATTATTGCATCTTGTTCTTTTTCCGTTTTGACAATGTTTCGCTACCGTTTGTCCGAGCTATGCCGATTATGGTACATAAAATACTTTAATTTGCATAGCTATCGGGGTGTTGACTAGTACCGACGCAATTTACTTGGTATTCTGGAATAGTTTGGTAGTCAAGGGGTTGTTTGTCATTCATTATGCCCGCCTAATTGCTTGTAACTCATCAAATGCAGACATATCAGGACATGTTGCACCACATGAGCCATAGTTTATGGTAAGACCACTCAATTCGCATGTGTTACCGCTATTGATCCGTGCAAGACGGCAAACGCAATATATTATGCATGCATGACATGAGAATTGTTCTATGCCTCGCGTATTAGATTTAGTCAACGTCTGAATACATTAGGTTACGCAATTGTCTAGGCTTAGCTTCATCTCAAACATGATCTGTGTACATGATTGCTACACTATAGATGCATGTATGTCCTACTTCTAGAGTAGTGAGACTTCTTATAAAACCAGTTTATTGTAGTCCAAAAATACATGTATTACAGGAAATGATGCAAGCAACTGAATAACAAAATCGTGTGTAGAAAAGTGTAGGAACGATTAAATAGGTTGTTCTTATTATGACAAGTGTTTGTAATAGTAATTTGAAAATTGCAGGTTCTTAATAAACGTACGTAAATTGTGCGTACCAAAAAGCTTTATTCTAATTAAATTGATTCTAAAAAGAATTCCTACAAATATAAATACTGAATTAACATTTTTAATTATTGTGGTCAGTCACTTTTTTGACAATTCCACAATTTTGTATTTTAAACCTGTCAGAGTCAACACCGGTTTTCGAGATTAAGGCCCAAAAGTAAGTTTGCTTGCGCCTGAAAACTCTTATACAAACTTACACTGCCTACCCATTTCGTTTCTACATAAAACAAATACGTCGTTAATCTATGACCATTAACCGCTAATGCTTAAATAGAGCCAACTCCACTAACGCAAAGCCTTAAAACTGATTTATGGCTATAATATTTTAGGTAAACTAGCTAGGAAGTTTGCCCCTACTTTGTGGCAAATCACCCCAGGTTGATCGGAGCGTTCACGGAAGAAAAACTTTTAACAATAACTACTGCTGAACCACAAACTTGAACCATAGCTTCTAGTAATCGGGGTTTATTGCGGCCAAATAAGAACTAGTATTCTTTGACTACCGCACGAGCTAAGGTGGTCTTTAAGTCGTACCAGGTACGGAGTAATTCTTAAGGCATTTCATTTTTTAAGTCGCCGCGCCTATACAACACGTTTTTTTTGTTTACAAAAATCAACGAAATTACTTCAGTTGAAAGTGAAATACTTGCTAACGTCATCCGGTGAATTCACCAACAATAAAGCGTATTGAATTTTCTAACAAATAACAACTCTTTAACAGTCCAGTTGTGCATTCGGGCGTTTGTTATTTTGAACCAAACCACAAAAGCATTACATACAGTTGAATTAACTTTTTCAACTAGAAAACGATTTAACATTTATAACAACTTCGCTAACATGTTTTGCACTGATTGTTTATACGAATCACAACATTCTAGTACATAAAATGTACCATCCATTGTTCCAAGTTTATATCAGTGCAGTCCCATTTATTGTAGGAAACAAGAATCTTGCTCGAAAATTGGAAAACAGACTCTGACCGAGGGCATTTGTGTGCAGTCAAGCGTGCTGCGCCATGACAGGATATAAATTACATGAGGGTATTCTAGAAAATAATGCCAAGTAAAAGAAATAGATGAGGTGAAGCGTCATAGCTCATATTTCAAAGCGTGGGAGTACACGTGGTAGACAGTTGAGAGCGAACGCTGCTAACATTCTGTGAGTTGGATGTGGTTGGATTCTGCTAGCAGTCGCGCGGCAGTAGCGCGGCAATCGCGCGGCAGAACGTCGCATCGTTTTTCAAAATTATAGTAATTCCCATAGGAATTCAAATTATCTCTCTCTCTCTCTCTCTCTCTCTCTCTTTTTTTCTTTCTTTCTTACAATAGTATGGTAATACAATCTATGTCCTACAGCTCAACTAACTCAACTAGTTGAGTAAACGAGTTGAGCTATGAGGCCGTCAGGTTTTGCATGTCTGTTACAGTAACGAGAGATGTAGAGATGTTTGTAAGTAGTTGAGAATAATTGGTATTTGCGATTATCTTTGCATTATGATCAAATCGGTTTCATAATGAAAATTGTTAAAAATGACGCCCCAAACAACCACTCAAAATTAATGTGACTACAACTTTGTGTAACTTCCTGTATTGTCTATTAACAATTTATACGTGAATTAATAACAATATAAAATTAAATAGAAACCAATATAATACATAAAGGAATCAATGTTACCAAGACGAAGAGGATAATTATGTTTGTATTGAGGAAATATTGTACACGTGTAAACTCAAAACGTTTTCGATTAGGTAGGAAATAGTCCGTACATAACAGGGCTATTCTCGTATACCTCCACCCAACACTGAAACTCTGTAATTGGCTCAGGTGTGAAAAGAAATTGCGTCACATAAAATTAGCTATCCCACTGTCATTTTATGGCGGCTGATGGAAAATTGTTGTGTACGTGCTAGGAATTGCTCCGATGCTCGTATCTATATTGTTTACTATGTTGTGAGCAGTAAAGTAAATTAAAAATGTCATCGTAGATAACAATAGGCTTGATTTTCAATTTAACTATAGACTTAACTATAGCTCAATGTAGTCAGTAAAAATATTGTTAATTTAATCGAGACTTCGTTCCACCCCGCTGCCACCGGCTTGCGTGCTTCATAGTTTCTTTCTAAACTTTTCTGTGGATGTTACGTGTAAAATCTGCCTCTCATTTCAAAGCATCCCAAAAACAAGCAGGTTGATCGATCAACTGCTTTGTACGACGACGATGACGCGAGTAATTACTTGGGCTTTGTTCACGATATCACCCCTATTTTCGTACCCGTGTCCTATGCCGACGCCAAATTATCAAACACAGCGTTACACTTCCATGGCGCCACCAAAGTAATTGGATACTGCAGGCAATATTGCTTGGTTATAATGACAAATTGAGCCCTCATGCAAAGTGTGCATGCATAGGCTATCTCAAGATCTTGAGAGGCAAGAAACCGTGAGAGATTGACGTGAGGAGGATAGAAAAATAAGTGAAACGAGTGAATTCCGACGCAATAAATTTATCCAATTTTAGCTTAATTGATTTCTTGGTACCTATTGCTGATAACCGCTTAATTGATTTTGGTTAAAGATGTCTAAGAACTTATTTTCGTGATCGGGGGTTCAAATACGGTATATTAACGTCAAAAAACGCAAGATACGTTAATAATTAGGAAAAGTAGAAGAATGAAAGAAGTGGTATGTATGGGTCGGAATTCTCACATAAAATTAAAGTTCGGCAAACTATTTAGCAAATCTGTCGCCCGTCTTCGCTTACCCAAGTGCACTTCTGTAGCAAATCCTTCGCGACTCCTTACAGGAACTGCACACATTCCGCCTTTGTCTGAATGAATAGTTGAACAGCGGGTGAGGGTCGCATTCATCGCGACACATAATTGCAACCATCATCAGACTGCTGAATACCGCCAGTGGCTGGTGCGGCACTGTCGTTCATGTCGATTGTAACTCTATGTTCACATCTTTCCGACGACCTTTTTGCTTGCGGTGGGTGACAGTGGAACTAACGATTTTTGTCAAGTTTATTGCATTAGATTGCGTAGAACAGGCGCCTCCCTGAAACGTCCCACAAGTGCCAGGAGATCGTTGGAAGAATGAAGTAAGGAAGCAAAATTCATGTGAATTGCTATCACATTTTTACATTGTGGTGAATGGCCATGGAAACTAGTCCTTCTGTTCTTCGATTCTTAGTTCATTAGTGCAAATTAATGAAAAATGTTAATTTGTTGTTTGACCGTTTCTATCTTTTACTTGAATTTTATATAAAATAATATTGAGTCACATTTATTCCCATGTGTGATGGCAGAAGCATGTTTGTCTAATCTATTTATGACATGAAACAATAATTTGATAACGGAATTGTCTGTTCTACTGGAATAATACTTACGACATTGAAAGTCAATGTATTCAGAATCTTCACAGGAATTAATAATATGATTTAATCTTAATTCCGGATTGCTATTAATGGTCCAGCACATTAATTAAATATGTCATCCACGTGTAATGAAGTCATCCGCTTAGAGCTCTGTCGGCTCGTATTAGCGACATGTCACTAAAGCTCCGACACATCATAATAATGCACATTGAATGCGAATACAGCGATGAGTATATGTAACGTGTATGTAAATGTACAGGAACCTAAAAGTATCTCCTGAATTCACCTGTCATCGGAAGCAAATTATTATTTATTGACGTTTGCTCATAAAATTAATGATCATGATTCTCAAAACTTTAGGAGTTAAAGATTACAATTGACCTCTTTCATTTGCTCAACTGCTTTTTGAATATATTTATTCCCACAATTTTCAGTAGGAACCCTAGATAACATTTCTCAATTACAGGACTAGAAAAGTAAACTTTTTATTCATTACCTCAAAATCCAAGCTATCTTCACATGGTACTCCCGCAAAGCCGCACGTATGGCTCTAAAAGCCGGCTGTGCGCTCTTTTGATGAGGCTATGATTACACCATGCATATGTGACGGTGAATCTTTTGTATCCACCACGCTCACTGTACCGAAAATAAAACTACACAGCACACATGAAGATGGATCCTACAGCCCTGGGAATAGACAGCTAAATGGAGTGGATGCAGATGATAGATATGTTGCCGAGACGGAGTAACGCGAATATGAAAGCTGTGCTATTACGTTTTTCTCATTGTCACGAATAGCTTTGTGTAGATTAAAACATTTTGTAGGTGCTAGTTTGTTGACGCGTTCATGTGTGAGCAAGACAGCGAGCTTATTGAGCATGACAGTGGTAGGTACAATATACCCTTAACAACACCCGTATATGACCACATATGTGACCCTATATATGACCACACCTCATACACCCTGTAGTCGATCAAAGGCCGCAGTTGATTGTCATCTTCTTTTTTTCGGATGGTGCTGGCTGGCACGTTTTTTTTGGCTTGAAAGTGCACTTTGTTGTCACCATACTCTCCACAGAGCCTGACCGGATCAGACTAGCTCATCCTCTTCTGAAAATGGAAGGCCGAGCCCAAAAGTACCCAGCCTTTTGGCTACTTGGAAAATCGAGCTTCAAATTACGTTTTCTGACCCCCAACGACGAAAATCAGGTTTATAGGTTTGAAGAAGCCTCTGTCAGTGCGTGTATCGGCCTATAGCACTGTAGCGCTCTAACGAGTGGGTGGATTCCCATGCGGGTTTCTGTAAATGGTTATGTGTCGAATCGTAAGATGTTGTGCATTTTGAATTATATACGAGAAGTTCGACAGTTTGAAATTTTATGCGTCATTTTTACTCCAACAAGGTACCTAAAAAGGGTAATTCCTAAGTTAGTGTAACCCAAAACTATCGATCGCAATTTGTAATATTGCCTCAGAAACTTCATCAAAAATGAGCAGTGAACCTAAACCGTCCGTCATAGAGAATTTCATTAAAATTATAATCGTTCGGTAACATTTTCCCAGTCCCGGGCATAATGACGATATTAAATTATCCTATGTAAGCAAATTTGAGTGTCACTTATTTTACTCTTATAAAAGTAGAGTAAAAGGTTCCCGGTGGCCTTTACGCGTACGCTTTATAAGTTAATGTGTACATGGTGATGTCCAACAAACGGCATACTGGTACCTATGTGGTGAAATTTTGTACCAATATAAATCAGGCAGCGGAAGTATATGCTTCCTACATCATTTTCAACCTGAGTTTTCAACCTTAGTACCTTGGCTTGTATGATTGCGAAAACTATTGAAAATATTATACATGATCTGGTTAGGAGGTAAACTCGCTTAATTTCTAGAGTTAATCTTAATTCTGATTATACCTAGTGCTTTTTCGCTTGTCTATCTATGCCACCACATGTTGCAATTACTTATTTAATTTCTAGGATTGTTTTGCCAAGCTGTCAAACTTTATTCACCGCTCAGAGTAGTTTATTAAGCTGGGGCTACTAGGAAAACCTTCATAAAGACAGGCTGCCATGCCCTTTAATCTTGAGTTATTAAATTTTAATTTCACCCTGGACAAGATAAACTATGCGAGGGCATGACGTGCTATTTATTAAAACGGGGAGTCTTTTGAAGAGACTCGAATTACGTCCAATAAACTTTGTTCATATCCCTTTTGTTTATTCATCAGATAGGAAAGTTCATTATAATTCATCATTTTGTGCTGTGGTAATCGGGGTGACAGCTGGTCTTTCCGAAACTTTGCGGATATTGGATTACGTTATTTTGTGGTCCCATTTATTAAGTTGGATAAAATGCCTTGATTTCAATATGTCATTCTTTATTTACTTTTCATGAACCTTAGAATTAACATACTCAGACCGCAAGTAACTCACAATATCTTTTTTTAGGAAGGTAGAAAAAAGGTGGTAAATACCATCTCTCAATACTTTTATCATCAACTCAATCGATTCCCCAGCTAATCAGTCTAACGAACCCTCGCACAAGAGGGATAAGACCAAGTCGTAAAGTCGGCAATTAGGTTTTTTCCGAGCTGAATTTAATTATGATCCCTAATGAAGTTCAATTAGTAAGGATGGCCATCAATCTTCCTTGTTGACTCGGAGACTGGGTGATGTATGACCGGCAAATATTGACGTTGGGCGTTGCGCCGCGAAGCCTTATAGCAATATTGGGGGAGCGGGGACATTTAGAACCGGCTTTGATGGGTCTGTAAAGAGTATATTTATACATGTGGTATAGAAGAAAGCCTTACTCCATGTTTGGCATGCATAATACATATCCACGACGTTTAATTTTTTCTCCCTTCGAACCTCAAACAGAAACACGCCATGAAAAATTAAGTAGATATTAATTGCCTAAATATCTGTGCAACAGCAGTTATCGTGTTGAATATCCAGCTACAACTATCAAACGTATATACTCTTTAGATGGTGTTTTATTAAATTGTTCAAAAATTCAACGACCAAATAATGGAAGAGCCCTGCCTCCTGAAATACAGGTGTGGGATCCATACAACTATGTGCCTAACTTTTTACCTGAATAAATTATGAATTATTATTATGAATTATTATTCGTAGATCGATAGCTTTCGTTATGTCGAGCTAGATGTTTAGAGTTCCGCACCTTATGAGGAAAAAGAGAACCCTACTCGTATTGAACACTTTTTTGACCATCTATTGCTCCGTCCTCGTATGTCCCTCTGTCAAGACACCGCTTTTTCAGGAGCGTGTAGTAATATCTCGTTGAAATCAATACCAATCATTATTTATTACAGAAGATTGTAGTCTCTTGGAGCGGTAGAAAAATCCAACCCAACAACGCAATCACAAAATACGGCCTTTTATGCCATTATGTATTTATTTTGCTGAATGTACTTATTACGCCCAAAATATTCTAAATCTATAGAGTACTTTCCATGACACTTATTTAGCAACAAAAAAGATGATAATGGAAAAAAAACCGAATCCGTACTTTCCTCACAAAAGTGTTTTTTTCTGAACCCGCAGTGCGTGAGTCTAACTCATACTCACCCGGATTTTCATTCTTGCTTGGTCACGGAACCAATATCCTAATGCCTATCACATTACCTGCATAGGTGTTAATTGGTTAAAATCCGTCAAGCCCGTTGCGTGTGCTCACATTTAAAAAAACTTTTTTTTTTTCTGGCAGAGTAGAGTAAAAATAATCACCACGATGCGGATCACAGAAATAAAAAATCTCCACCGACGTAGAACCACTGATAGATAAGGGATCGTTTAGTTAGGGAGAGTGAGCGGGCGGGCGGCTACGCGGCGCGTCACGCGTTTGCACGGAGGTGGTATGGAGAATCTAGCCTTTATGTTCATTTTCATTTAATTTATACTTTATTGCACAAAAACATTAAAAAAAACACGTAACATTGACAGAAAGATATGTACAAAGGCGAGCTTATCTCTAAAAAGAGATTTCTTCCAGCAAACCTAGGCATGACATGAAAAAAACAGATAAAGAGAGGGAAGTCAGTGCACAAATTACTAAAACTAATGACAAGTATGAATAAATATAGATTTCTTCTTATAAAATAATATAATAAGCATACCAAATTACTAAATAAATACACAATATGCAAATATATACACCTATATGTATACAAAATTAACAAAAATACATACATACAATATCTGTCACGAAAGAGAGAGGAAGTACATGTGATGGAAGAAGACCTAGCAACTCATATATAGCGAGGGAAATCGTCTGAACCAACAGTTACCAGCGCAGCGCTCAAACACAGGGAAATTATTAAATGATATATAAAGGACCGATCACCTCACCTGCCTGTATGTAGCGGGTGTTCCACCTGATTCGAAGAAGCCTGCGACGCTGCGCCAACACAGCGGAGACCGCCAGATAAATAAAAATGCCGCTATTACTTAAGTATATTATCTAATATATTATCTAATAACAACACTTTTATGTAGGCTACCTATGTACCTACGCTCTCATGCTACGGCTTTATTATCGCGAAATAATTTTGTTAGTCCGTTGTCACTATAAAAAAATATATTCTGCTATGATAGTGCTTGGCAACATACTCCCCAGCATCGCGCTAACTCAGAACAAATCGATAATTATCGCAATGACCATTATTCATTTCGCGTGAGAAAATGGACGAGGCGTTTCGATGTCAACAGAGTGCGCGAAGTGTGGCGAACCACACGATCTTTGTCGCGATAAAATTATGATTTGCTCGCCTTTGTACACCTTTACTATGTATTTTTGTCCTATTGTATTTTTTGTGTGTGCAATAAAGAAATTATGAAATTATGATTTGACCGCGGTACGCTGCTGCCCCGCGCAACGCCCCGCCTCTCCCTATACGAGACTCCGAAAAGATAAGACCGTAACGGCCTGTCAACTCCTTTAGACCATCCGCACACAGAAAATGTGCACAGAAATATTATGTGACTGCACTGAAGCTGACCAACCAGTACACCACCGGTCAAGTGCGTGCCGGACTAGTAAGAGAGGTTCCGTAACATCGAACGAGATATAAAACTGTAATACTGTTGTACGGGGAGCAACTTCAATATTTTAAATAGCGTATGGTTTATTATTTTTGTCACATCGGAATTATTAATACATCCCATGTGAAAGTTCAAAGTCTACTTAAGACTGTTCTGAGAAATAACGGGCGCGTAGCAACAGAACTGTGGCATGATTCTCGCGCATTCGATATACGCATACGATATCTACACTTATATCGAGTGATTTTGTAGGGGAATCTGTCAATATAGGTCTCGATATCCGTGTATCGAAGGCGCGAGAATCATGCCACAGTACCTGGCATGATGGTGAAAAAACACGTTTCGCTCCGAGAAAGTTTGTTTATCGTGAGTATCATGACGAACGTCTCGAATCGTCGTTTGCTGAAAATCTCCTTCACTACGTTTTTTGTCAAGGCATCCTCAAATAACTCAATGTGAACGCAATTTTGCTTAAAAACATATCTCTTGTTAGGTTGAGTCAAGGATGAATCGAGTGGAGGAAACAACTAAATTTGAATCGCAAATAAGGTTGTTTGGAGTAACCCTGCTGTTCGGCACAGTTTTTGGTACAGGCACCCAAAACACGGTGTCGGAATGTTGGTACAGTCAGCGATATTAAAAATGTATACGAGACAGCGAGTGCACCTGGGGACATGCGGCATGCACAACAATTATTTACTGTACAATTTCGAAGAGTTATGGCCGTTACTGTAGCGGGGTCGAATAGTCGGAATATACATACATCGTTCCACTTGTAAATATGTGTTTGCCTCAAAGCTTATTCAAAAGTTGTTTATGCAAAAATAACATATCGTCACGCTTTTTCCCCTTAGGGATGGCAGAGCCACAATTTTGCCCACGTTTAGCTTATTTTTAACTTATCCATTTATTAGCATGAGATCTGAACTATTATATTGCTCTGATTGAGTCGGTTTCATAGTCCAAAATCTTCAAAATAATTTAAAATATATTTATGCGCTTTCATTTAATATACTACACTATTTGTTTTTTTTTTCTCATTTGCCCCCCAAAAGTGGCCCCCATATTCCGTATCCCAAAATTATATATTAACATCGCACCTCTATGTAGGTCACAAATATTCCTTTATTCTCAGTAAATCCAATGACGGACTGGATCTACTGAGAAATATTGTTCTCAATAGATCTGTTTAGGTTTTAAGAGTGGATCTATATAGAATTTTAAGTCTCAGTAGATCTGAATAACTTAATAGCGCGCGATAAAGCCTATGTGTACCAATTTTCAACTTCATCGCTCCAATATGTTCTGATCTGAGTAAATTACCTGTGACAGACAGAAGGACAGACGTACGAGTGATCTTATAAGGGTTTCACCTTCTGAGATACGAAACCCTTAAAATAAGCCTACTAACTCCTTGGTCTAAATACTTACCAATGGAATCAGAATTTCTGCTGTACCTGAGGCCCGCTTGTCACCCAGCCCATGCGAATTGATACCTTTCTGTTTCCTCGTGTGGAGCGGAGTGGATCTCTCTGCATTCATGCTGCCAGCCGTAATACGATCCTTCTACAGCTATTAGCGCTATAGCCGAGTTCTGAACGCGAATGGAACGCGAAAAACTATTTTCTAGTTCGGTTCACTGGTTAGTTGGGTACAACGGTTGGTTGCTCCGATTTTACAGCCGAAAACCATCGAAATTGAAAACGTTCACTTTTACGCATAACATATCGTAAAACCTTTTTTCCGTACGGGGTGGCACAGTCACGACTCTGCCTACTCTTAGCCAGTGATTCAATTCTCTATTTTTTGCGTGACTTGGCTAGTCTATGGCCGCAACTATGGAGTAATAAAGGTTTCCCCGCAATGTTTTCCATCACCGTTAGAACGTCTGTATAACGTAAGGGTTATGATAAAAAGCTAATCTCATTGGTACATGGGATTCAAACCTGCATCTCCTGTGAGACAGGCAAGCAAGTGAAACCTCGACCACGGAGCTCCCTGAAGCTGCCCTGCCCCCCTAGTCAACATGCAAAACGTTAGTAACGTTCGCATGAAACGCTAAGATTTACGTACGTACGCTACGCTTACGTCTCAAAATGTCAATTCACATACATTTTGAGTTTTCGATTCTGTTCGTTTTCGTAGCGTTATTTACTTTGTCTAGATCTGACATGTAAACCAAAAGTGCAAATTCTAATGGTAATCACATCCTGTCCATCCTAGGTTATATCCCAATAATCGCAATACTGACATTTAATTAAATTTTTATATCACTTTTTATCCAATTTGCAAAATTTCAATGTAATTATTTGTTTTAATATTTAATTATGTTCCGCGTACCGTCTGTATTAGAACCGCCAGGCATAGCCCGCGACGACGGTACGAGGCCCGACGGAATGACACTCATTCCGTGGCAGCATGGGAAGTCGCTGGTATAACGGATCGTAGTAGTCATTAAATTAATCAAATCACTTGGGGGTCAAATGCAAAAATTCAGCGCTATTTAATTATCTTGCCAATGCCTTTACTCTTGCCAATTTATATATTTTTAATTTTATGTCCTTTCCCAAACAACGGTCACTCTTTTATTTTTATTTAAAAGCTCCGTTAATAGCTTTTTCATTAAACGAAATACCCTCAGTGATACCCAAACAACATTTTTAACAAAAACGGGCCAGTTGGTCCTATTGTGGAGGAATAGAGTATGAAGGTTTTCTTACAATGTTTTCAATTTCCGTTAGAACGTCCAATAAATTACGGTAAATTACTTATCTCATTGGTAAATGGTCAGCACATGAGAAGCAAGCATGAAACTCACAAGACCACAGAGCCCTATATTAAATTAGTCTTCAACACCATGCCGGATGACCATCGGGTAATCCTCATCACCTTTACATAAACATATAGAAGTAGACAAGAAAACTCTGCTTACGTTACACCTTTCTCGGTCACCTGAAATGACCTAAGGGCGCAGGCGTCTAGGGACATGACCCACATACATTCTACATCTGCTCCAAAAAAAACCCTCGCATTTATAAATGGTTGCTTCAACAAAAGGACTGTCCCGATTGTCTTTTTTTCGCTTATTTCGCTTCATTTCCTTTGTGTTTTCCGAATTTGGTCGCTCTGTTTGTTGTGTCTCTGTTTTTTCAAGTTTTTGATTCAAAACGTGCCTAGTAATGAGTAAGAATTCGTTATCGCTGAGTTTTGTTTGTGACTTTTGAAGCAAATTATAATACAATCAAAATGGATGAATGTATAATGTCTTTCAGTCTAAAGTCATTACTCAGTATAAAGAATTGCTCAGTATAAATATTTTGTACATAGATTGGAAAACGTAAATTGATTAATTTAGGCTAATCAGACGCTTTAATGTCTAATTGTGTTGCTAAAACAAATGATTTTTCTTTCTAACCATTTAAATTTTAAATTCGGATTCTTTTATTTCGGAAAATAAGTATCCCAAAGGTTGGTACAAACACGAGATATACGCAGTCATACGCAAGAACCATACACAGTCAAAAATAAGTCAAAAACCCTAATTCAAAGGTTGGCACTGGCAGACTATTCAGTGGCCATTCATCGGCCCCTCTCATTCAAGTTGAAGCCATGTGCAGGTAGATTGCTTGTCTAGGAAATGGCTTATTAATTAACTATTTCCTCGGCAGCCGTTATATCTCTTTAACGATTAAATGACCATTTTACTAAGATATAGAATGCAGCTGTGTTAGCTGTTTCTTATAATGCCTTATTTTTTATATATTTTTACATACAGGCACATACATTGCTTCTGGCCTCACAAATCCTAGTGATTTAAAAGTTATTTAGTTAGAATTTTCAAAGAAAAAATATCTACTTAGTAATCCTGAGATATTAAACGACTCTGAGTATAGTGGTTGCAACTATTGGGTAAAGACTACTCCATACAAATATGGTTTACTCGTCGAATCGCCGTTTAGCTAGGCGACCTAACTTGCTAATAACTCTGATGTTGACTGTAACCCAAAAGAGCAACTACAGCCGGCCAACTCGTTACTCCACGACTTAAAAATTAACAACAAACAAAACCCACCCGCCCGTCAGAGCGAAGCGAAATTGTAGGAAATTGATTGCCAGCTCTGCGAAATGGAAAAAATAATAATCGAGAATTCGAGAATAGTATCCAACAACCCCTGGGAAATTACAAGAGGAATAAGACAGACGCGGTTAGTGATTAAGCCTCAGGATAGTGAGAGCCAACAAAAACAGATATTTTCGGCCACAACGTTGATAATCCGCCGCCGGACTATGCTAGGATTTAATCATCATCGGTTTGGAAGAATGGACTAACCGCTTAACGATGGACTAACTGAGGGATATTTTTGTAATGAATTCGATATAATAATAATTCATCTCGTCGGTCGGACGGTCGGATCGAACGGTCGGATCGGATCGGTAATATGAAGTTTGCTATGATCAAATCGGTCTGATAGTAAAATTTCATAATGATAATTCATAGGTAGTGAATCGTCCAACGTCCACAAAAAACCCAGTTCTTTGGTTCTGTTTTTTCATAGGATTTAAACTTTATTATGAGGTTGTGAACTTTGGACGGACGAGTCAGCCACATGACTTCACATATTTTTTTACAATCCTTTCCAATGACAACTTTCTGTTACAACATGATAAGAGAAAATAAAACCTCTAATTTATCATGTGACGTTTGTTTTGTGGAAGTGAATTCGTGTGTTACTGTTATGAAATGCGCACAGCAGGAAAGTCATAAAGCGCAGGCTGTAAAAAGATACATCAATCAGAAAGAGATACGATACTCTGTACAAAGGAGATTCTGTCAGATTGCGCAATACCGATTCACAATTATTATTGTACATATCGAACCTGAACTTACAACACACTCATTCTATTAAATAAAGGTAATCATTGGGTTGGTATTAGAACATTGCATTTAGAACTGGGGGCAGGCTGACAGGCAATGCCCTTGCAGTGCCCCTGATTAAACCCATTGTATTAATATTTTCTTGCAGGTGTTTGTTTGTGAAAAATACCATTTCTACAAGACTTTCAAGACTAGCCAACACAAAAAAGGAGGACCAGGTTTAATAATTCCTCCATCCGTAATTGCTTCCGACTCTCCCGCGTAACACGAGTAAAAAATATAAAGCGGCCTCCCACAGACCATTGCTGCAGGGAATGTAAAAACAAGCGATTTTAATATTTTACCCCGGCACATGCAAACCTTGCCATTAGGAGAAACTTCCTGGCGTCTATGAAATTCTTATTCGAAAAGCGGTTCTTTTTTCAGCCGGAAACACTGCATCGCCAGAGATACGCTATAATAATAATTCATAATTTCTTTATTGCACACAATTAGTTGAAATAAAACAAGTAAATAAAATAGTGTACAAAGGCGAGCTTATCTATAATAAGAGATCTCTTCCAGCAAACCAAGTTCTGATGAGAGAGGTTAATAATTAAACAGATATATTTGTAGAGAGAGAACGTTTAAATTGTTGTTTGGTAAAAATTATACATTCTGCCTCGACCCACAAACTGATACTCCTTGTATCGTTTACTTTACTAACTAATCGTTGAATTGCACGATATTTTAGCTTATCCTTAGCATTAGAAACAAATAACAATCCTATGAGATTATCGGTCTCACAGTAAGATGACAGTCTGAAATTTCGAAATCGTTTCGGCAAATCAGGAAATTTACATGTGTATAAATATAGAACAACAACCTTAGCAACCCGCGACCTCAAATATACTGAAAATTAAATGTTAAACTTATAAACAGCGAAGGCTTGCTACAAATTGGAGTTAGCGGAATAAAGGGGGAGTTGTACAAAAAACATATCTATTTTAACTCTTTTAACGTCTATTTAAAAAAAAAAACAAAATACAAAAATATAATTGCTTAGAGTATTGAATTCAATATCTATGGCCCAGTAAACTTGCTATTAGACCACAGATTCATGGAACATTCCAGGCTGAATCATGTTACGTAGGGCCATACCAGGTTGCCCATTAAATGTGGCCCTAATGGACCCCTCACCATGATTGGAATTCCCTTAATTGGTAAGGCTGCCCCGCTGATTATACGACCCATTATGTGTAACATCGCTGAATCTCATTTCCTGGTACAGGAAGTTAGTAGTACTATTGCACCAAAGGCAATAAAAGTGCATCGACATGATGCAGTATTCCGAAATGATTGAAAACCTTGGATATTCATTATTGTTATGAAAACCGAGACATTTAGACTAGAGGCTGGATATTACCAACAAAAAGTTATGCGAAAATAACTATCCTGGGGATAATTTGTATGACAATGACAGTTCAAAATGACGTCATTCTATGAAAAAATAGAAGTTGTTCTCGAGTAAAAAGTCACTCTTTGTTGGTAAAACTCGCTTAATGCATATTCTATGTATAAACAAAATGGTGAGTCTCTGAAAGTAGACAGTGCTTAGCCCTTCGTCAGTGTAAATGGTCGAATCGGGCAGATAGCATTAGAAAAGTTATTGTCATAAAGTACCCACTGATAAGAAGGTTAGCTCTGTAGGTTAGTATAGCTAGATTTCAGTATAGTAAGGCTAAAGGGTTGCTGGCATGACTATAAGTATAACATCACTATAAACCGCTGTACTACCGAAACAACCTAATCATTAGGCCTGCGGTCATATGAATATATTTAGTACAAAATATGTATTTTGTCCAATTCTTGAGATTTTCCAAATAATTAGATGAAGATTTCTTGAAGGTTTGGAATAGGGACTGAAGTACTTAAACTTAATATTACTTCCAAAAAGACTGACCGCTAGACCGCTGGGTCAAATATCACTGATTCCCAAAATTCTAAATGGGACTGGAAAGCTGGATATGTCTTATTATTCGGGAATCACAAATCGCTTTGGTTACATAATCAGAGGCCAAGAAGGCCTACGTTTGGTTCGTCCCGAATAACATTAAAGACCGAATCTGAGCATCTTGCGATGGGAGTTAAAGGCTTAAAGTTTTGTTATGGAACGGAACTAAGGTCAAAGCGGGATTAGTTCAACTTGGAGATTTGCATTTCAAAGGCGAAATTTAGGCAAATTTTACGGAAATCTGTTTCGATTTCGAGAGAGAGACAACGATTAGATAAACATATGGGAAAAAGTGTGAAGCTATGTGATTTGTCGTTATGCGCACAGGCCGCGTTCACGTGTATGGGGTGTGGGTTAACGAATGAGATCTCATTCGTGAGACGAATCTCATTCGTGTGACACCAAATATCCGTAAAATCGACCCTCGCAGAAGATTCGAAACGCTTGCAACGCTATTTGCAGCGTGCGTTACACCGTTCGTGGGTTGATTTCACGTCACACGAATAAGATCTCATTCGTGTGAGACGAATCTCATTCGTGTGATGAAATTGATCTGTAAGGTCGTATTCGCTTTAGGGTAGCGTATCTAATAAAAATATGAAATTAGAATAACATTAAATTGTAAGTTTGAAAAACTTCGAGAATATTTTGTCACTGAGCCTCCTAAAGTCCACAGAGACTAGTTCCCATTACCTACAATCATGAGAGACAAGATGCAAGGGCATAGCACAAGAAACAATCCGATAACCGTGCGTTTCATTTCAAAAAGAGCGTTTTGTTCGTAAACCTACGGTCAGCCACGCTCTTAGCCGGTTTATAGCTTTATAGTAAGACTAAGTGCCGATCTCTCATTCCTCAAGTAGCGTTTATCTGTCAGTTTATTTGAGGCTTTTGACATTTCACACGTACGGTCGCCTGCGCCTAAAAGTAGTATACAAGCAGTGTAGGCGGGATACCTGCACGTATAATTTTAGACGCAGGCGACCGTACTTGAAGTGTCAAATAAAGTTATCTGACTATTTATTCGACTCTTGAGAGGCTGGCCCTAAGACGGTTATCACACCAGCCGTACAGATTTCAACTTTCAGATATCAGGTGTACGCGGATAGTGCAGCTGAGTATGTTGGCGACATTTTGTGCGATAAGCGGCTCAGAGGCGGATGTGCAGTAATGTGCACGCTCCATGTAACACCCACTTCTGACTGTGCGGGGACGGATCTAGGCGCGTTTGTGCTGTGCTGGGGCATAACGTAAAAGGGTGTTTTTTGATAAAACAATCATCATAATTACCCTATTTTTAACACGCTTTTATTAGCTTGGGTTGTATGTATGTATGTATGTAACGGAATCTTTGCGCTTAATTTTCACCGGTTTCTAGAAGTCTGATCAACTTGAAACTTTGCACACGTCTCAAGGACCGATGACAATGCAATAATTCGATGAAAATTTTCCATTCCATTTTTCAGGTGTTTTCAGCACGTCGGTCATCTACAGATATGGTAGCCGTTTCTTAAGAAAGAACATTAAACTAAATAGAAAAAAAAATATAGTTTAAAAAACTAAAAAATACGCTTTTAAAGAACATCGAACTAAAAAGTTAAAAATATTTTTTTAAATAAGCTTAAAACAATAATGAACGAAAAATACTAGTATTATTGTGAAAAAAGCGTGGGCGCTTGATATACGAAAAATATGTTACAAAGCGCCCACTATTTTTTCACAATAGTACTAGTATTTTTCGTTCATTATTGTTTTAAGCTTATTTTAAAAACTGTTTTTAACTTTTTAGTTCGATGTTCTTTAAAAGCGTGTTTTTAAGTTTTTTAAACTATATTTATTCTCTTTGTTCTTAAGTTTACTACCATGTTTTGCCTAAAAAATAGAAGCCTATTGACCTATGTCTAGTCTAAGTTCTCAGCCAATATTTTTTTTTGTACTGTGGTACATAATAAGGCTTTGGTACATAAATAAATAAATAATTCTTCTTCTTCCTCAGCATTTTTGCAGGTATGCTGGGCGATGAGACATCATAAATGAATTTATTGGTGAAAGAAAGTCAGTTTTATTTATGAATCTTTGTGCAAAAAGCGGGGCAAAATTGTGAATTGTTGATTACACTAAACAAATCGGATTTCTCTCTTTCACATGTTATTTTTCTTTCACTTTTGTTTTTTGGGGCCGTTTTCGCTTCATCGGCAATCCGGCCCTGTGTATATTAAAATACTGGGACGTACTCAGTAGGACAAACGTGCGAGATAGCGAGGCTGGAGTACTCCATGTGCATTAAGCTAGTATCATCTGTAGTGGTGGTACACTGGGCTGGTGCCTGATTTCTCGCGGGTATGTAGCCTAGATTTTAGCCCTAGAGACTAAAGGCCGATCTCAGCAACAACTCCTATGTTTTAGGGGACACTTTATTCCCTTTCGCAGGCCACTTAGCGGTTGTTTTGCTTTGACATATCCTCCTAGGAAAGCCCCTAAATTTGAGCCTTGGAAATAATCGCTAGACAGCTAAAAAAAGAGGTAAAGTGTCCGCTAACTGTTGATTTCGGGCCTACAACATTCTGAGGTAGATTCTTTGGTTTTAGTAACACTTTTTAGGGTTCCGTACCCGAAGGGTGCCAAACGGGCGCCAGGATGGAATTTAATGGACACTCTAATGCAACAGTCTGTGCATTTGGTTACCAAGTACTTTAATTTTTTTCCTTACCTTTTTGTTGTGAGAGAACTGCGACACCTGTTCAACTGTGTGCGAGAATGAGTTGCATTTTTAAAAAGCGAGTAAGTTACGTTTATTTTTACAAAGTAACGCTCAGGAAATAACTACGTTATGGCAACGGATAACTTTTCCATTTGGGCTTAAAACTGTGTTGCCTGTTGGACTTAATCCTTTATGAAATGTATGCAACCGTAAAAATGTTCGTGACTCGCTTGAACCGGCAGCTGAATTCTGCTGTGAGTTTCCATATAGAAGTGGATTCCCGAAATCCCTATATAGGTCATGATCACATGTGGCAGTTTTGTGGATATCGACATAAATGTATTGGCACTGACGTCAACGTGATGGCGATGGCGTTGTGTGTGAGGTTGATTCAAGAGCGTAAGGCGTCTGAAATGAAAATCTGCTGATGTCTAAGGCCTCGTCCAGAGTGAATGCGTGGTGACTTGGACCTAAGGCGGGCGCGGCACCGGGCACCCACGGTGGGTTCCCACAGCCCGTGTTATTACAGGCCAGGCCGGATCGCGCCACGCCTGTGGACGCCTGTGCGAATGATTGCGTCTCGCGCCCGCCGAGACATTCCAACGGTGCGAGTTGGCCTTTATCCGCCTGTCGTTACCGCGCCTGTGTACGTGTTGTGTTGTGCCCCATCATGTGTGCGTGTGCGCCTGCGCATACGCTGTCTTAGGTGAAATAAACAGGCGCAGACGTGCCCCTACAGGCCGCGGGAGGGCCCCGTCGTCGCCGCGCCTTTGAACTTACCGACTCCAGACGGATCGAACGGATGACGACAGGCGATCACAGGTCTCATCAAATGCGACCGTTCCCACGATCTGTCGGCCTGTAGAGGCGTGGTCAGATCTGTGAAACAATGGGCCGTGGGAATCCGGCTTTAGTCACTACAGGGGCCTAATGCTGCTCTGAGAATTTCACTTATATTTCATTACTATTCCATTGCAAACACCCAAAATGGCGTCATTTGGTATTCTCCTAAATTATTATCCTACTTGATTGCGTGTTTGCAATGGAATAGTAATGAAATAGTAATGAAATATAAGTGAAATTCTCAGAGCAGCATTAGGGCCCAGTATGCACGCAAACGGTGGTTTCATATATTCGATATTTCGCGCCCGCCTTAGCCACCGCACAAGCCCTTCACTCTGGACGAGGCCTTAAAATATTTTGTATGGTATTTTAGCCTGCAATGTGCGAGCATATAACCAAGATAACTGAACATAACTGTATGTACCTATATGTTGACAAGTAAAGAGTAACAGTAGCTATCGCGGTGACTGAAGTGTCGGACATCGTCGCTAACGACCAAACGCGTCCTTTATAACATAACCCTTACATAACCAATAAATAATCCACATTTTAAGTAGGTTACAATTTCTTGGTTCATTTATTTGTCAATAAGATTAGGCAATGGGGGGCCTATCGTGCATCGACAACCACCATATATTTCTTAACCGTCTGTACCCGTATCAGCACAGCGTGCATTCAAAACCGGGCCTCCAGCTTACCCTACGTAAATGCCACTAATGCTTTTGTAATGTCCTCGAAACGCTGATATTATCGTGTTAGGGTCTTTGCACGCAAAATGCTGTATTTGCTGTTTAATACGCTAATGTAAGCTAACGGCTCTTAATAGAGTTTTCTATTACTGTACCAGGAGTAGCTGATTATGGTCGTTAGTTGTTTATGGGTACATGTACTTGTAAACATGCAAATAGTGACATTATAGGCGTAAAAAAAGAACGTTTAAGAACTTATGTGTCTATAGGGATATTTACCGTCTCCGCTTGAGTGCGATTGGGATAACGCACTTTCCCCGAACGTTTTAGCTTGTCTTCATTTCAACCTGGGTCTAATGAATAAATAAAAGTCCCGGTAAAAAAGTAATGATTCTATTTGACGTTCTCTCTATCAATAATCGTCCTTTTCACACATACATTGCTTCGAAACCCACAGCAGCAACATTGAACCTTTCCTTAAATTACGCTTTTTCGTGTACCCTTAAAACATAATTATGTCAACAAATAATAAATGTTAATGTTTATCAAAGATCATTTGTTGCTTGTTATTAAATTTTCTATCGATGGACATTATGTTTTATAGGTGTACACAAAAAAGTGAAATTTTAGGGTTAGCAAGTACCCCAGTATCCCAGGCTCCATACAAAAATGTTCGAAGTTCTTTACATTTTCGTATGACATGTCGTAGACAATTTGCGTCTACACTTTCAATTCGCATGCTTGAGAATTGGGCCCCTGCTGTACGTAACGGAGTACATTATTAAGCCTACGTTTCACTAAACGGAGGTTATGCGCGTTCGTGAATTGCAAGAACTATATTAACCCGGTGGTCAATTTTTAGGGTTCCGTTAGAGAAACAAGGAACCCTTAAGCCGGGTGTCCGTGATGTTCACGAACCTCTTCGCGCTCCTGCAACTGCTGCACATAGTGAATACGTTCGCGCTCCCGGAGCGGTGCATCAGAGAGCGGTTGCAGGATCGCGGAGCACAAGATGTTCGCAAACAAAGTGGATACCATTTTTAACTTATCAAATTTACTGTGTGTAAATTAGTTTAATGTTATTATTATTTTAATTATTTTTTAAATTATTATTATTAATGATCCATGACGTGTAATTAATATTATCAATAAATGATGTCTATGTCTATGTCTATGTCTATGTCTATGTCTACCTGGCTT
Organism: Argyresthia albistria; assembly: GCA_963457715.1. NCBI lineage: Eukaryota > Metazoa > Arthropoda > Insecta > Lepidoptera > Argyresthiidae > Argyresthia > Argyresthia albistria. The sequence continues at coordinate 10,101,168 of OY735258.1, forward strand.
TATAGTTTCGTCAAGTCTGTCTGTCGGTCCGTCTGTCCTTCCGTCTGTCACAGCAACTTTATTTCAAAACTATTATAACGGCCTTCCACTAAAAAGAGAAATGAGCAGAAGCGGGCCAGCGAGCTGAGCAGACTGGGCTGCATACAAAAAAACTCTTTCTCAGTGAAAGCACTTATAATATGCAGTTCGCCATTGCGAGCTAAGCGGACTCCATAATTTGTGAACCGCTTTACGATTTTTATACAAAAATTAAAAAAAAAAATAAGGGAGGGGGGCATACATGGAACTGTAACCATTTTTTTCATCAAACCTGTGTGTCGGGTGTCTATAGATAGGTGTTTAGAAATTACGCTGAGGTTCCTGAAAAAAAATGTGTCCCCCCCTAAAAGTAAGAGAGTGAAAAATCAAAAAAAATATACGCTCTATCTCAATTCTCAATACACACTTTCAACGAAAATTGGTTTGAACAAAATAAAACAAGCAGTTTTTAAGATATAAAACATTTTATTAAAAACCGCAAAGATAACTTTGTCATTTATACGAACTCTATGAAAAACGAAGTAATTATTTGCTGCTGAAGAATGATAGTGATATTTGGGCTAGGTGTATCAGGCGTATTATGTTATGATGCAACTACGGAACCCTGCATGGGCGAGTCCGACTCGCACTTGGCCACTTTTTAATTCAACGGCACTGGCATGGTATTCCCTAGCCACGCAAAGTAATTTTAACCTGCATAAAACATTCGTGTTAGTCGTGTTATATTCTGGCCTTATAGATTAGTCTAAATGGGCCAGAAACTACTAATTTGGTACCAAGTACTACTACTACTTACTAACATTAGGTAGGTTTAATGCTGAAGTTAAACGAAACCGCAATACAGTATGAAATTGGATTTTGAATATGACATATTTCACATTGTGTGGCGTAACTTATATTTATTTTATTCCGTTGACAGGAAAAATCACAACTTTGCCACAACTGGGAGTAATCATAGTATTAACTCTGGATTTTCGTATGAACGAAATTTTGGAATAAATCTCGGGTTTTCCTAATCAAGATATTTGAATGCCGCACTTGACAAAGAGCCTCATCACTCCGCGACTCTCCCTTAAAAATTTAATAAAAAGAAAACATCAAGAAAACGCCCACAAAGATTACCATAATACCACTCGTATAAACCTCATCTAAAACCAGATTCTCCTGGCTTCCTTTTGTTCTGGCCTCCTCCTCCTGAAACCGAATCACGTCCACATCACAAACAACTGGAATAAATGGTCGGATATGGCCGATTTTATTACTCACGGAAACCATTCTTTCTGATTCCCCGGCCGAATAGTAATTTTTCTGTGTGAAGACTACTGTTTGGTACAAACTCGACTATCTGAATTGCTGATGAGGCGATGAGAGCAGGAACTTTAGTGCTAAAGAGATCTGTGATCTTCCTTTGTTTGAGAGGTCGATTGGAAAGACAAAAGATAAATTTACCTACAACCTGCAATAGAAATATATAGTCTGATATGGGACTTGTTCTCAACTTTCAGTGAACAAATTCAATCAAAGCAACCTGTTATTTCGTCAACTATTTACATGTTAACCATTTGATGCCTTATGCCCAGCACAGTATGTGCAGAATGCTGTATAAATACATGTACTTAGTTATTAGGCTGAGCTACCACCCGGTTGTAAAATCTGAAAGTGGAATAGCAATCGGGTAAATGATATCCATTCTTTCAAAAGAATCAGACGTCGTATCATCGGACGTCCATCCGGTGACTTCAAAGAGAAATTCCAAATGCCTAGGCAATGGAAGCAATTTCCCAAGTAGCATAAAACACAGGAATAGAGTAAGTGGTTCCTTTTTTACGCTAAATTGAACTAAAAGGCTTTCAGCAACAGAGAGGAGCGCCGGATGTGGCTGCACAGTTGCCCGCTTGGCTTGCTTTGCTGGACAAAAGATCTTTGTTATAACACGGTCGATTAAACACTAGGATTGGCCTGTTTCTCTGATGTATGACGCATGTGAGCATATATGACTAACGGCCAGTATCCAAGACGCTGTTCAAACGTTACACTTGATTGGCTGATATTATTTAATTGCTCATGTTAGCTAATCGTAACCTTAGCTCAGGCTAAATGTGATCAGATCGTCTCGCATAAGCTTATTTATTGGCTCATCAAGCTTGAATAGGAAAATTACTAATCGAGCGAATAAAATAAGATTCGTACGAATAAAATATGGGTATATGAATACGACGAGGGATGACGAGGGCTTGTCGTTCAGTTAATAATAATACTAATATTTTGGTTCTGTTCTTAGAGCTCGTGGTCTAGTGGTTTCACAACCGCTTTCCACTTAGGTGATGAAGGTTCAAATCCGGTGTAAACCGAATACCAACGAGATGAGTAAACGGACGTTTAAGATTACTGGCCGGAGGGCATCGTCTACCGACGCTATAGGGAAGCGAGACCGAAGAATAAAATCCCTAGCTAGGCTAGTTAATATTGTTATATTTTATATTTATGTCTAGTTTAAGGTATATATGGATATGGGATTATTATGTCCTGAAATAAAGATTTATTGTATTAATGGTGAAGGAAAACATCGTTATGGTCGATTTCACCAACAACCCCTATCTTTTAGGAGACAGTTTATTTCCTTTCAGGGGCCACCTAGCGGTTGCTTCACTTTCAACTAAGTTCAAGGGTCATCTAGGCTACTAGGGGAGCCCCTAAATTTAACGGCGGCTTCCGAAACAACCGCTAGATAGCTAAGAAATAGAGCTAAGTGTCCCCTAACTATTGCTGACATTGGGCATTAGATTCTTTCAGTCTTTATAGCTGTCTGTGTCGATAAGCTGACCTCATGTTGCGCAAATGGAGTATGAATAATTGGCTGAATGTGGGCACATATATACCACTCCTCATGGGATAATGTAAATATGTTTTCATATATTATAAACCGTTTTATTTTATTTTATTTTATTTATTTGAGAGGAAAAACAACTACACAATACATAGATGTAACTTGTAACTATTACAAAAATAAAAATTGTTTTATTGTGGAGCCCACAGCATCATCCACAGGTACATTTTAGTTGTTAGTTATTAGTTTTGTTCGCTCAGATATTTAAACTACCCGACATCCTTTAAAATAATAACAAAGAACTTCGAAAATATTAAATTACTAGCAATTGCCCGCAAAGATATTTGCAGACGCATGATAATACGCTCCTCTCATTTAAGTTGTGATTAATAAAATAATTATCAAGTTGGCAACTGAAAGTCAACGATCAATATAACAAAGCGAGTCTAGTCTTGCTTAACGCGAAGTTTAAGTAAGTTCTAGAATATTCCCAGGACAACTAACGTCAATAGACTTATACAAAGTAGACTTGTTGTTCATGTACTTCAGAACTGTAAGACTCTTATTTCAGTTTTCTGATGTTATACAAGTTTCACGTTGAGAAGTTTATGGGCTGTAGCGGAGTGTTTTTGACGTAAATTTCCTGAGGCTACATTTAAATAGGAATGTTTAATAAACCGTACTAGACATTATTAAAGTTTAAACCCAAGATACAAAATGTTTTAATTCGGTAACAACACCTATAGCGAAGTTAGGATTCGGAATTGATGCTGAGATGTTGGTTCATTGTTTGGCAGAATATCCAAAAAATAACTGATTTCAGAGGTAAGGTAAAACTAAAACACAATTGACGAAAGCTAGCTACGAGCAGTAGCTAGCAGCTAGTTTGAACTAGCTCGTCTGTCCAAAGGCCCATGATTTCAACTTACCTACACCGCAATAAGGTTTAAACCTATGAAAAAAACAGGATAAAAGGACTTGGTTCTTTGGTCTGTTGGATGAGTTATCTGTTGGGTCCGTTTAGTTCAGTAAACACGGTGAAATATTAATTTTGTTCCTCCCAGCGAATGATAGTTGCCCATGCCCATCGATATGAACGACTTTCCCTGAGATTCGTCTTCTGGTTGCAAACGAACAAATAAATCACCGAATGTAATTAACAAACTAAACTGGCAGCTTGAAATCCGATAGTTTTTGATAAACTTATAGTGGGTGCGGTTCTTTTGTGGGAGTGACCTAGAAACTTGGACTGCTAGTCATCTCTGGTTGCCTGTAGAGGCTCTGCCTTCCAATTAAAGGTTTGAATCTCAGCGGGAGACGAAGATAAAATACAGGTCTCAGATGTTTGTAAGTTTGTAACGTCTGATTCTGGTTACCACCAAACAGGGGCTGTAGAAGCAATATATTTACCTACCTGTACATAAAAGTGTCTTCGCTTGTTAGCTTTCATTTGGATGCCACAAGGTTTTAATTTCAAACAGTTTTTATTTCGTTTAGTTTTTATTTGACGCATCTGGGACAGGAATCTGCTGACTAATGACTATCCAGTAAACATCACGGTGTAATGTTCTCTCAGCGGAGAGTCGCCATTTGTAACCCCTGAATGAGATTACACGACAGTGTACCAATTAGTATTCTGTTTCAGTACACTGCCGTAATTGGATTGTTAGTCAAATTGACAGGTAAACTCTATTGATGTGCCACACTGCAATAGTTCGATTGCTCTCTTAGATTACGCGGAAATTACGAGGTTTGAGTTTGTGGGGTGGGTGGGTTTGCTTTGGGAATCGTGTTACGTCGGGACACAAACGATCATCATTCATTGAAAAAAAGGATGCTTTATACCCAAGATTACGTTTAGATTTTTTCACTTATTTCAGTTAGTGGGTATTTATATTTCCACTAAATATTATTATCATCGTAAGGTTAGCTAGGTAGTTGAATTTAATTTTGTTATCTAACATATTCTAAATTTCAGAATACGTGTATGTTAGATAACAAAGTTAGGTGATGTTTAGAATCTAAAAGATTACCTAACATGATTTTAAATAGGTCAGTTTAATAGTAGGTGATGATAGACATAGTAAGCAAAAGAATATAATATAATAGCAATAGGTGCACAGACAGTCGGACATACACACACAAACAAACAGATGCTTCTTCTCACTTCCTTGCTTTTAAACTTTATACTTTATTGCACAGAAACAGAATACAGACACTTAATAATGGAAAAAACATGTACAAAGGCGACCTTATCTCTAATAATATCTCTTCCAGCAAACCTTCTTTTCTTTGGGATTTAAAATTTTGTTGCACCGATGAAAGCGGATAAAAATTTAAACTACACCTTTCGTAATATTACGCATATTATGTTTCCCAAATTATGAAATTACACATGAAACACACAATTTTAATTGATTAATCTTTTTCTACTTTGGTTATAAAATATACATTTCGATCCCCGTGTGTAAATGCATCTGATGTTTATATAGGATATGCGGCGGCTCAATTTTAACTTAATTTCCATAAATTTATATTGCCAAATGGAATTTTCCAACCCGTGTCATTTTAAGGTAATATAATAAATTCCTCCATATAACAACCTGTTGTTTTCTCATGCACAAAAATATTAAAATGTAATTAAATTTCCATCCACTGATTGTGATTTTAGATTAATATTTATGTTAGTAATCGTTAAGCTCGTGAACAAATGGACCGATTTAAAACAAACCGACACAATGATTAGAGAGTGAAACCAATAGCATTAATACTCATAATCTTGATCATAGTGAACTCGGGTCAGCTAGTATTTAAAATAATTTTAATAAAGTTTTTTTTCGATGATACAGGATGCTTTCTAAATATTTGTCTACGCTTTCGTTCGATAGGTACTCTCTTCAGTAGAAATCAGCAAAGTGAAGCTACAGTACTTTCGAGTAAGGTCAACCCTAAATTTATAGCCATGTCTAAATGTTGCCTGATATAATCTGTATATAACTTTTAAACCACTTGATTGATTTTATTTAAAATACAGTAAAAAAATATCGTAGGAAAAACTACAACTTACAAGAAAACGCATTAAATACTAGGGTCGACCCATTTGAATACTAGGGTGCCATGGATGGGCACACATAGACAAATAGACGCTTCAAACTAATTTGAACAAACCTTTTTTGTCAGGGCTCAGTGCGGGTAGGTGGAGGGGTTTTACGACATTAATGAACTACACTAAAATTATTGTAACTGTTGTTGAGAAACAGCAGCGGCCACTGTAACTCTGTTAAATATATTTGTGTAGTGGATCCTCTCGCGAGGAAACAGTTGCGAGCCGCGAGCGAGCCAAGTTTTCCAATATATTGCTTCGTGTGTGTTCTTTGGATTACAAACAGTGGATACGGGCATGCACGGCTTTATGAAGATATTGAGTAACTTCAATAGAGCAAACACAATCGTGGTATTTATCGCAATACGCACATATCTACATTATTAGGAAGTTTCTAATATTGGCAGATAAATGTGTGACTAGTATTATTATTTTTTACATAGCCTGTAATGTGTCCTACTGCTGGGCAAAGGCCTCCCCATTTTGAGCCCATTAGTATTACGAATCTAAAAATAGAATGAAGAATAAAACAAGAAGTTGTGGTCTTCACTTTATCTAACAATGCCGTCAATTTCAAATCTTAAAGCCTTTCAACCTACACGTGTATTGCCATAAGTATGTATGTACCTTTGCCAGTAATAAAGATGAAACACAAACATTAGCGTGTAAGAGAAAATTTACGAAAATTCAGGAGATTTCAATTGATGTTTATTTAGCAATCCCAAGGCTGTTTTACTTTTCAGTACGAGTTTGACTTGGTAAAGTTTAATTGTTCCGGTCTCGACTCAGTAACATACATACTTGTTTCTCATCCTTAGAGTGTATTTGTCCTACTTTGTTACACTGCGGTGGAGTACGCTTAACCTGAAGTTTAAATCATCCTTATTAGAGTGACATAGGGACTGTAACTGCAATCTTAAACAAGTTGTAGCTTACCTCAAATCCTGCAATAGGGTGGGTCAAACTGCTTTTCTTGTTTCCATGTGAAAATTGGCGTTAATGCAGCTTTGAATAGATTCTGCTACGTTTTATCAGGTAAATACAGTGTTACTTTGAATTTATTTTCGATGAGCATTGAAGATATTGCGTATTGATTTATCAAAATCATCCTGAATAAATCAGGAATACGAAAATGGATATCTGTATTCTACGGAAAACCAAACTAATCCGAATGTTTCTATAAATAAATCAAATTTTCTTCTTTCATTCAGCCAAAAGTTGTTACGTGATGTGATGTGAACGCGGTATAACTCTTTATGTATTGTCTTAAAAAAGTCAAACTGCAACTTTAATCGATCATTATTGATTTTTCGACTGTTCCTATGTGTATAACTACTAAAATAAGTAGGTAGGTCTCTGGGAGCGACACTTTTTATACATTAAACTAAAATAAGTAGGTTTGTATGTTATGTACGTACGACTCAGTCCCTAGATGCGACATTTTCTTTCTACAGCGAGAGATATCTTTCCCGCGGGAAAACTGAAGTTTATCGGAATTTTTATTCGTACACATATAATATAATATTATATTATTATGTGGGTATACAGAAATTTTGATAATGGTTGCTATTTTTTATATCCAGCACACACATAGGCTAATAAAACAAAATACGGATGTTATAACGGTGATGATAAACATCGTGAGGAAACTTGAGTCAATTTCTACAGCCGCGACGATGGAGAAAGGCAGAGATCTACCAGCTATTATGGGAAAAAGCGTGGCGATATGTTAATTTGTTTTGTAATACAAATAATCAACAACTGCTAGTCGGACTCTCGCACAAAGAGTTCTGCACCAAGTAAAGTACAAAAATCTCGTTTCTGGGAAAAATCTGGGAACACCTTTAATTTTAAATAATAGGTCGGGTAAAGTCTTTTCGTATTGTGTATTTGTATGTTTACAACTTGTATGTTTACATCTTTGGTATTAATTGTAACTGGCTGGTTTTGATGTTAAAAAGGTCATATTTCAAAAAAGAAATAAATATGATTAAAAAAACCGTCAATTTTTCATTTGTTTTTCTTTCTGTAAAAATTAGTGCGGAAGTTCAATACCAAAGAGTATTTAAACTTACTTACTACGTAAGAAGTGTCGGGACTTCCTTACATCTAACCTCATCGCATGTTCAATCCATACAATCTAAAGGGGAAGTGAAAAAGCGCGGGAACGCTCAACGAAGTTGGCGGCTTTTTTGATTCTTTGAAAATTATTTTAAAGTTTTTGTAAATTTCCTTCATAATTTCTTGTATATACTGTAAATATAGTCGAATAAGTAGTTGGTAAAGAGTGTGTGAGTAAATATGGTGAAGGGGAAGGCGAAAAAACGAAAAAAAAGAGATGACTCAGAAAATATCTCTAAGTTACCAAGTTCAGGTACTGAGTCCGAATCAGACTCGTCCGCAACAGAGAAGATGGAATCGACAATCGAGCCTAACCAGACCAAGGATAATAAAGATGAGTACAAGCCATACAGGGTAAGTGACTACACTAGGAGATACCCTGAAGACGCAGCAGGAACCGAGTTTGTGGTTTTTGTTGAAAGCACAAAAGAAAATAGTCCCATAGGTTCACGAGATATGATGAATCTTAACAACTGCATGGTGCGTTTTATAAAAGGAATAAAATATTTCAATAAAATTAACAAATATAAAATTGGAGTAGTATTTGAGAAACCTACACTTGCTAACGCATTTCTAGGCAACTCCACTTTCCTGACAGACTACCAGCTAAATGCCAGCATACCAGCTAACTCGACAGAGATTACTGGGGTGGTGTCATCTGTTCCAACAGTTATGACAAACAAAAAGATCTTTGAAGCGCTATCCTGTAATAGGAAAATTATCTGTGTACGCAGAATAATGAAAAAGGTGAAATCTGAAAACAACAAATATGTGTTGCAGCCTACTCAAGCGGTGGCTATCACGTTCGCGTCCTCCTCGTCACTGCCCGATCACGTATACTTAGAGAAATGGAGACTCCCAGTACAAGTCTACATCCCACCCGTGAAGCAATGCTTCCGATGCCTCAGATATGGCCACATGGCCAAATACTGTAAAAATAATGTTAGGTGTTCCATATGCACAGAAAATCACTCATTTAAAGAATGCACAAAGCCCACGTCAGAAGCCACATGCGTACATTGTGGAGGACCACATATTGCTATATCCGGATCATGTCCGATTAAAAAACAGAAGATATTGGAACTAAAAAACAAGGTCAGTCCAGCTCCATATTCTAGTTTATTTAATAAATTGGAATTCCCTGCACTTTCCAAAAAAGACAACCAACAGGATATACTTAAGTTTTTAATGACAGACAACCAAATTCTCCAATTGTTTACAAAAACAATTATAAAACTAATAACTTTAAACAAAACAGATAACTTACAAATTTGTACAAAAACTGTTACAGAAACTCTAAAAGAAACATTCAGGGAAAAAGAAACAACTCTTCCCTCTTCACAAGTGACACATTAAATATTATGCAGTGGAATGCTCAAAGTTTGCCGAGCAATCGACATACTTTTGTACACTTTTTATATGAATACAATATACACATTGCCCTTATTTGCGAAACATGGTTAAAATCTAATCAGAGATTTAATATTAGAGGTTACACAATTTTAAGAAATGACTGTGGTAATGATCACAATGGAGTTGCAATAATTATTCATAATAGTATAGATTTTGACAAAGTAGATACTTTTTATGATAACTCAGTTCAAAACATAGTTATTAGAATACACATAAATAGGAAACATATTTCTATTGCGAGTTTTTATAGTCCAGGTAATTGTAATCCAAGTTTCACTAAATCAAAATTTGACAATTTAATAAAAAGTATACCCAAGCCGTTGGTTTTGGCAGGTGATTTTAATGCTCATCACCCAGATTGGGGTAGCAGTTCTACAAATGCAAGAGGAAGACTTATCTCAGATACAATTGATGAAAACGATTTAATAATACTTAATGATGGCCAAGTAACTACTGTAGGTACACATCAATGGAAACCAAACCCTTTAGATCTCACATTTATATCTTCATCCTTAGGTCTTCTTTGCGATTGGTGGGTTCATGACGATCCTCTGGGCAGTTATCATCTACCAATCATAACAAAAATAATATTAGATAATAGCTTAGTTGACTATAATTTAAACCAATCCAATATTCCATATCATCCCAATTTACGTTTAGTTAACTGGAAAAGTTATACAGAGAAAGTTAATAATTATTTAATCGATTTTCACATTCAAGAGAGCGATCCCTTGAAATCATATAATCAATTTTGCAGTATAATCAGCCAAAGTATTGAAGACTCATTGTGTCAGAAACCGACTACAAAATCTAAACCACAAGTTGTTAATAGAGAACGTAAAAAATCTATTCCCTGGTGGAATGAGAAATGCTCCAGAGCGGTGGAAGCTAGTAAAAAAGCTTTCTTACTATTTAAAACTGATCCCACTTTACATAATTTCTTGAATTTTAAAAAGATACAAGCTCAAAAGAAATTAACTATCCATCTGGAACGCAAAATTAGTTGGAATACATTATGTAATTCAATAAATAGACTTACTCCAATGAGCCAAGTTTGGAGTACAATGAGAAAGTTTAATAAAAGCAATTCAAATAGTAGTCAAAGTACGAATGGTGAATGGGTTTATAATTTCCTTCAGAAATACACTCCAGACTATGTTGAGAATACAGTGAATTTAAATGCTCTAGCAGATGAAAACTCTATTAATGCAGATGACTCCTATTTAACTAATCAATTTACAATAACTGAACTTAATTCAGCTTTAAAATCTAGAAGGGACACTGCCTGTGGTTTGGATTGGCTCTCATACAAAATGTTTAAATTGTTAAATGTCACCAATTTAAATACCTTTTTAAATATTTTCAATTTACTTTGGATCAATTCTATTATTCCTAAACAATGGAAAACTGATTGTTTAATCCCTGTCCTTAAACAAGGTAAAGACAAGAATGTACATGACTCATATCGGCCAGTTACATTAACTTCATGTGTTGGTAAAATTTTTGAACAACTTTTAAAACAAAGACTTGAATTTTTCATTGAAAGTAATAATTTACTCCCTTACAATCAGTTTGGTTTTAGACGTGGTCGTTCAGCTCGTGAAAGTCTTTCTCATCTGTATCTGGATATTCAAGGGGCTTTATTTAAAAAACAGTATTTATCCTGTGTTTTCCTGGATATAGTAGGAGCATTTAATAATGTTAACCTTTCAGTACTTTCATCCATATTGTCTGAACTAAAAATACCTGATAAAATTAATAAATGGATACATAGCTTTTTGAATGGACGAGAAATTTATGTTAAATATAATAATCAATTGACAGGGTCCAGATACTCCTATAGAGGAGTTTGTCAAGGCGGCATTCTAAGCCCCACCTTATTTATTTTATATATAAGTAATTTAAACTCAAAATTAGGATCAGATGTTAGTAATCTTCAGTTTGCTGATGATTTGGCCATTTATTGTGCAGACAACAATTTGGAAACTGCTAACAATAAAATAAATAGAGCTTTACAAAACCTACATAGTTATTTTGATTACTTAAATTTAGAAATTAATGTTGACAAAAGTAAAATTGTTGTATTTACAAAAAGAAGTGTCAGGGCGTGTGACATTAAAGTCACATATAATGACACTCAATTACCTGTTGATAGTTCAGTCAGATTTTTAGGGGTTACATTTAGCCAAAACTTTCGGTTTAATAAGTATGTTGATTGCCTAGCAAATAGAGCTAGAAAAGCCACAAATATATTAAGATCACTTGCTGGTACCTATTGGGGTTCAGACCCTAAAATTTTGCTAATCTTATATAAGTCCCTAGTAAGAAGTCATTTTGAATATGCTTCTTTTTGTTTCTCATCTTTTACGACCTTTATAAATAGAGTAGACAAATTACAGAATATAAACTTACGCATCATCCTGGGGGCGATGAGGTCCACTCCTATTATTTCTATGCAAGTAGAATGTAGGATTCCACCTCTTCAGCTTCGGTTCAAGTTTTTGAATATCAAATTTCTTTTAAAACTTCTGTCTTTAAAAGACCATCCTCTAATATCAAAAATACAGAACTTCCATTCAGTACATTCCACTAATCTTCCGCTCGTTGTTGAAATCATCCCTGAAATAGAAAAAATTAAGTCAGATTATAATATGATTGAAACTTCAAACTGGCCTTGTTACATGGGTACATATGAGAGCAAATTCAATGAAATGACTGTGGTTATGGATAAGACACTGAAACAAAAAGAAGATGTATATGAGCTTCTTAGCTCATTCCAAGATTATCGACAAATATATACTGACGGATCGAAGAATAGTGAGATAGTTTCACTAGCTTACTATGATCAGAAGACAAGAAAAGGAAGAGGATTTAGAATACCAGATCATGCTAGTATTTACACAGCTGAAGCATTAGCTATCTACGCGGCTTTGGAACAAGTGGAGAGGAGTGAGGACACAAACTGGATAATAATCAGTGACAGTATGAGCGTACTTATGGCACTTGATAACCCCAAGTTAAATGCTGGTATTAATTATGTGGTTTTTGAGATTAGAGAAAAATATAACACTATCAAAACAAGAAAAAACGTTATCTTCCTATGGACTCCAGCGCACATTGGTGTTGCTGGAAATGAAAATGCAGACTTCATAGCTGGAGCATTTACGAAGTGTTCACAACAGAATGTACAAAAACAAGATATTTTTATTCCACCTTCCGATGCTATGGTCTATTTAAAACTCAAGATGTTACAAGAATTTAAAGAATTTTGGCTTGATACTCTAAAAACTAAAGGAAAATGGTATGGCGACATAAATTTAAAAATTTCACAACCATGGTTTACAAGAGGACATTCTTATTATAATCGGAAATTTTATACTACCATTTGCCGACTTCGCCTTGGTCATTGCAGATTTAACGCTCACCTAAAAAGACTAAATATCATATCTACAGCTGCTTGTGATTATTGTGATTCAGAGCAAGATCAAACATTACATCATATATTTTTTGAATGTACAGCATTTTCCATACAAAGAATACTGCTAATTGACAAGTTAATGGACAATTATGATAATGATCCAGAAAAAATCCCGCGCTCCCTTCAAAAATTATTACGAAAATATGAAAACTTTATCACAATATATAATTTTATAATCAACACCGTCGAAGAAATCTAAGAACGAACATTCTAAGTTAGGCTCTAAAGCCTTAAAAGAAACTACAAGATATGGCCTTTCGGCCTTGCCTAAAAACCCCCTTTCAGATGATCTTCGAAAGAAGATAAATATTTAAAACGCTACATAGAGAAAAGCTGAGAAAAGCGACAAAAGACATGGCCTTGTGGCCTTCAAGAGACAGTTATCGGTTGATTGATAACATTTATGAAGACTATACACACAACAGACAAGGCAGTATGGCATAGCACCGTAGCCTTTCCTAAAAGGATAAACAAAACCAAAAAAAAAAAACTAAAGGGGAAGTTCAATAGATTTAAAGTTGTAGAAATAAAACTTGCCCCCCGCATACTTGTGTCTTTTACAAAAAACAAAGCAATGAACTCATTCTAACCACGATTAACAATATTGAAATATGTTTAAATGTTCAATGAAAATAATTAAATTATACATATATCTGGTAGTTAGGAGATTAAAACCTTATAGGGCTGGCATTAATGATATCATCATATTATGCCAGGAAGAAGATGTATCATTTGCGAAGTTCAAACTAGAATACCTCTCACTAATACTTGGTTTCATAGTTCGGACGGATCCTAGAAACTTGAAGTGATACCTCACCCCCTTATAACTTAGCAAGTTCCATAAAACAGACCCATTTCATCTCAACGTTTGTAGATCTTAATCAAAAACCAGGGGATACAGTATACGGTGCGCTTATTAAGTCGAAAATGGCTTGATTAACCCTATAATTTAGCTAAATGGCAACTTTATGCATTTTGGTTTACGACAGTGATCCTTGGAGGAGTATGGCTACGTAATGAGCGACTTTGTACATACTATAGAGTCATATAGATTGGTTGAGCTTTTTAATTTGTCAACAATCATATGTATCTGCTAACATTGTAATGACTTAGCTTCTTGAATGTGTTGTAGAGATCTTAAGTGCACAATAAACCGTGCTTAGCCGTGAATGCTATCTCAAGGGCCCGAAAATTACAAGATTTATTGCATGAAAATATAATCAAAATTACAATTCCGTTAATTTTTTTTTAATAAGAGGAATCTCTGGTTAGGTGCAATTATGTACAGGTGTATCTATTATAAGTTGTACAAATTAGAATTAGTAACCCTTCGTAAAAAATAGATGGCGTGAGGAGTATTTGTACTTTAAACGCCATGGTTTCAGTTAAAATACTTCTAGGTGGCGCTAATCTTAGAATAAATCCTATGTATCTTAGCGCCATCTAGTGGTATTTGTAATTTTTCGATGGTGCGGCACCAAACGATAATGGCCTCGAACTAAAAAAGCTTCCGTAGCATCTCAGTTTACGCCGGTGTCTTATTTTGTTCTAGGTGGTCTATCTGTATTAGTATAATATTATAGTATCTGTGATATAAGTCTGTTTTGAGAAACACAGTAAGTATAGAAATTACGAAGTTCTTCAAAATTTTAAACGGCTTTGTCATAGCTACATGCTCTTTTGAGCTACTACGACTACGACAACGTCCTAACCTTTAGTACATTAATGTGCAGTAATCATCATTTGGGTAAGTCATTTACTTTCCGTTTCGTTTTTTGATTACCATATTCGGATTGGCTTGTTTTATAGTAGAGCTCGTCTAAGCTGAAATGACGTGCCCCACTCCTTGGTTTTGTATTTACTTGTCATACCAAAACCAAGGAGTGGGAGAACGACGCTATCGTGGATGGTAATTGTCCTAAAAAGTAAGAAACAGAGCTGTGCGCTCTTTATGTATAGCTCAGTCCCTTACTAGAGAGCAGGTGATTAAAATAATGTAAAGATGTGAAGTGCCAGTTGCCTTTCATTAGTGGAAAATTTATAATAAAACAATTACATTTCAATTTTTATCTGCCCATAGCGGCCATTCACACTGACTAGGGGTTATAATTAGTAAAGCGTTAAATCTAACAATAATTTCCTTTTTCACAGAGAGTAATTTTTTTTTTGTCTATGGAATTCACAAAGTGTCTCCTGTGTTTACATTATATTAATAATCTTCTTGTATTTTCTACATTTCGAAGAAAAAATAATAATATGGATATGTCTTGACAATGCATTAAAGTTTATCTTTGTACGTATAGGCACCTAACTATATTAGTACGTATAGGCACCTAACTATATTAGTACGTATAGGCACCTAACTATATTAGTACGTATAGGCACCTAACTATATTAGTAAATATAAGACACCTAAATAGGGCTTCAATAAAACCAGTCGAGCACCCTGGAACAGCTTTAATAAGTCTTTTATAAGACCCCTAAAAATATTATCTTTCAAATATACTAAGTAAAAGCAAAATGAAGCTTAACAAGGACTGGGCATTAAATCAGAGTGGCCACTTAAAATTAAGCTTTTGAATTAAAGCCTTCTTTAGAAATACTTCTCTTAACACTTAAAATAGAGAGACTCTTGAAGAAAGTGTGGATACTTGATACTCTACATAATTTTACATCAATATACTAAAACAACGTATTAACCTAACACAAGCATTGTTTTAAGATCTTGCACTAAGATAACTCTTTGCAATATACCTATAGTGAACTTATTTATTACGAATTGTGCCCATTATGTTGGATCGTTAAAACGATGAGCCTCAAAATAGGTAGTGGCTAAACGTCGAGCGATGCGTTGTGAATGACGCGCTTAAAATGGTTTGGTACAGTCAACTGAAGTATAAACTAACCAGCAATAGGATGACTGTAATAACGTGTAGTAAGGATTCATTTGGATTGACTGACACTCTGCTATAGTAGGGGGTGAGGTGATGGCTTGTGGATGATTTTTCAGATAATTCTTAAAAATTACAGATTTTCAATATAAATTACCTGTGATTTGATACCATAGGAGGTACCCGTAACCGGCAAACCTGTGTGAAAAGACTTATGAAATTTGAGCAAGCGAAAGATGTATGCCAGGATCCTAGCAAGTGGAGGTCTTTAGTCTCTGCCGACCCCTCTTCCGAGAATAGAATAGAATAGAATATGCCTTTATTCAAGCGTCACAATACACAACACCTAGCACAACATGGAAACAAAAGTGAGTGTTTTGTTTTTTGATGTAAAAAATATATGAAACTGTTAAGGTTGTATACGGTGACGGTGAAACAGCTCCGGAGAAAAAGGTGTGAGCATATGTATTTATGATTTCCTTCTTATTATGATTGCCCTTAACACTTTTGAGTAGTCCATGGTGCATTTGAATTCCGTACTTAAGTAACAAAAGCCGCCACTTTTCCTAGATAGGATACAATTCCAAGATAGAAAGAGGCAAGAAGAATAGACTCTATTTTCTACAGTTTAAGTGATAATTCAGCAATTCAGTTCCCACGCAGACACAAGTTGCTTTTAACAAAGCAAATATGAGATGTTTGTAGAATGTCGGCAACAGAAAAGTAAACAGCTTCCCCTATTTCCCAGATTCGGTGGCACACTGAGAAAAATGTCATTTTGGGGTAATCTTAAAATATCGTGACGTTGGTCTAAAATAGATGCATTGTCCTAAAATATGGAGATAATAGGTCAATATTAATCTATAATTTAAATTGTTAGGATGGAATCGAATTGTTTGGGTAAACAATACAATAATAAGATACTTATCATCGTAAACATTGGTCACACAAAATAATAGTATCTTCTTCAAATAATAACACTATGTAATAGAAAATGGCCCACTGTCCTTTAAATTTGTATGATATTTTTAAATACGAGTATAATTCTAAAACACAATGACCGTGTCACCGTATTTATATTTATTTCATTTCATATATGAAGAAGTATCTCTGAAAATAAGATGAAGTTCCCTAAAATGTAGTATGATAAAATTATGTGCTATTTACTTTTATTTTTTGAGTTCACATCATTTTTTATATTACAGTCACATTATTTTGAGTGAATCGTACTAAAATACGATTACAGATACTTCATATTTTTAGAGTAAGCATCAAAGTTTAATATTAAAGTAATATTATTTTAAGTGAATCTTACTAAAATACGATTACAGAAATTCATTTATGAGTAGCATCCAATTTTGTGTGATTCCTACAAAAATATGATGACAGCGCCTTGTAGGTGCGGTTCGTAATTCGCTAATCCATGCCGCATCCCTCGCTTCCCTCCCCTCCCACTACCCTTTGAGTTTGAGACGGACCGCGCCACGGTACGGACGGTTGTTCGCGTTGTCGCGTCGCGTCGGACGGTTGTTTCGTTGTTTGATGTGATTTTGTGAGAGTGCTTCTACTTTACATAATTCTTATTTGTGAATCATCGGTCAGAGTGTGTCGATAAGGGGGCGCAAGAAAGGATGGATCAAGCTACGCGGGACCTACTAACTAAGTGGAGTTTGGCCCACTTTATAGAACGTTTTGAAGGTAAGTTGACTAACCTAGGTTATGTTAGCATGGTTTTGTTTCGGGTTGAGCAAAATGCTTTCGTAAGTAGGTATTAATGTGGTATGGATCCAAACTGCGACCTGTAGATCTTAGGAGACATCCATGCGAATGTCTGATTAGATAAACTCTACAGGTCGCATTTACATTACAGGTCGAATTATTATTCTCCGTTTAATTTTTCTGTGCAGGTGACGCGGAGGACGTAGCGTCGGCGTTGGAGCAGCTGTCGCATCCATCAGCTGGTCCGTGGCATGAGGTCAGCACCCTCTGGCGGGAAACAGTGCGAGCCCGCCTCCGTTACTTGTACTTCGAGGAAGGGACGTTACAGGAGTACTTTAATAAGTACCCTATTCTCAAGTCCAGTGACGGGTGGCGGCTCCTGACGTATGACTACGAAGCACTGTTTCCCGACAAATCCGGGGGCCTCGACGTCCTGGAAGCTTTAGCCGAGAAAATCCACAAAGCTGCTCGGCAGAAGCTAAGAACCACAAAGGATAAATTTCTTCGGCAAAAAATTGCGGACACGTTGGCGATTTGTGACGGTAAGAAAAATATGATTCTGGTTGTTTTCGCGGGGGAGAAGATATTTGCGCATCAGATAAAAATCAAAACAAATCCTTTTAATTTATCTGGCGCTAACACTGGTCTTTGCCCATTTGACAAAAAAAAGATTAAGCTATCGAAAACATCATGAATTTAACTTGTTTAACTCATAAATATCTAAAATGTTGTTTTGTTCCCTCTCCCTATTTACTCAGTAAAAATGATGAAGTGTGTCAAATATGGTTATTATTTTCTTTCCAGATGAAAAACCGGAGACAAAAACAATAGCAGCTATATTGCTCCTCGGGTGTCTTTTTAACATTCCACCTGCACGCCGGTCTAGAAAAGACTGGCAAGCGTCACGAGCAGAGGTACTAGACGGTTTCGTGACGATTGTGAACACTGAAGCGGACGTTCCGGTGGCAGTTGAGGAGCGTCGCCAAAAGCTTCTACAAATTGGTATAACCCTGCAACCATTCATAATTTGGTGCCGCGAGTCGGGTGTCTCCTTCACAGTTTGTGACAATACATTTTACAGGTTCACAACATTACCAGACGCGGTTGATGTGACATTTAAAATATTTCATGCAACTGCGGCTAAATATTCCACCGAAAGCTTTAATATTTGGCTTATAATACAAATTGGTTTTTACGGAGTAAAAACAGCCTACGATCGAATGTCACAATCTGTGAAGGAGACATTAGTTACTCTCGCTCGGTGTCACAATTTAACTAATATGAAGTGTTACAATTGTAAACGGACTTTCCCCAAGTTTTCTTCCCTTATTACTCACATAAGGAAAGAATGTAAAAAAATTGATATTACTGGCGTTTTTAAATGTGGGGAAGACGCATGCTACCGGTATTTCACGGACGTTAGACAGTTCAGAAAACATGTTAATTTAAAACATTTAAATACCAGTTTTTAGGAAATGGTGTGAGCTGAAAACCAGCGTTACGTGCAGCTCACTGCTACACGTAACACATGCTGAGCTCAAACCATTTTGACATCTAAAAACCTCAACCCTGAACTACACTGTGTTTTCTTTTTTTTTTCTGTATATCCTTGTGTTTATTTGTCAAATAAATATATTTCTATTTCTTCTATTTCTATTTCTACTAGCACAGATTAATAAATAGTTACGCACTAGCGACCGCTATCAGACCAGCTAAGTTGGTGGCATTGTATCGTTTCGTTTCGCTATCCTTAGCGATGTCACTTGTCTAGGCCCCCAGGACTTTAGATACTATAGAAAACGATGCACGTACGTTTTGTGTTTTTTTTAAATATTATGTATTACTTATATTTTTATATGTACTAGGTAAAGTTCTTATATTTCCTAAAATATATATTATTTCAAGAAACATAAAATTTACAAGCATAGGTTCCATCGTATCTCAAACATGTAAAAAAAATGTGAAAATAGTTACCGCTTTTTGTATGGAAGCTCGCGCACACACGGTCGTCTTAATATGGTTTTTTTTGGGTGTTAATTCCCCAAGCTTCTAACCTTATATTTTAACCATTGTATTAATGATGCTTTCTTTTTTCTATTGTACATGTAGCAAATAATTATTAATAATTGATTCTTCATACTGACATACAACGTGTAAATAAATTAACGCAAAATGTCGTTCTGATCAAATCGGTTTCTTAGTGGAAGTTGCTCGGAATGATAGTAAGTAATTTCTTATTTTGCGTTAATTCATTTACACGTTTTTTAGATACTGTAATAGCTATGGTGCTATTCCGAAGTGATAGCTGAAGTGTTGACGTATACATTTCAACAAGATCTGAACAGCTCATGCATGAGCCATATTGCCCACCCTGTTTATTGTAAAAAGTAGTATTGATCGCCTAGCATTTAGAATAATAATTGTACCTTTAGACTGGATATACTAAATCAGAATGGGCGATGTAATAAACTTTCTATTTCTAGGTACAGTCAGCCAAGCAGATAGCTGACCCACCGGACTCATTAATTCTATACCGACAGGGGGTCAGGTATATGCTTGCCTGACTGTGCTATCAATTGTTTAGAATATATTTCATCAAGATCTGTACACCTCATGTGTCATCGTCACGTTCACTGATTTTGTTCGCCTTCGTTTCGGAATGTATTTGATAGAAATAGATAGGTACAAATCTTTAGTTTTGCATGTATGTCTATTTATGTTTCTAATCAAAACAGTCATCTTCTATTGTATAATTGTATAAATTATTAATTCATACTAAATAAATACCTACCAATAATTAGAATTGTTTTGTTTTCTTTACATTATCACATCCCGTTATCTCTGTTCGTCATATCTCTGGTTATATCCCATTACATTACGTGTTATTTATTAATGTACATTTATTACCTCGGGCAGGGATAGGATATAATATAGTCTATGGCCATATATAACAGAGCGTAGATCGAATGTTACTATCTAACACCAATATCGCGCTTTGCTTAGAAAACTTATAAGTTGCCAAAAAAATCCGTAAGCGTTGTAATCAACACTGAGTTATCATATCAGTGTCAATTACATCCCTTACGGATTTTTTTGGCAACTTATAAGTTTTCTAAGCAAAGCGCGATCTAGGTGTTAGATAGTAACATTCGATCTACGCTCTGTTATATATGGCCATAGACTATATTATATCCTATCCCTGCCCGAGGTAAGAGGATGTAATAATAAATATCATGTAAAGTAATAGGATATAACCAGTGATTTGAAGGGAAATGCAGGAAAAATTAAAGGACCTAACCCGAAATACTAGGAAAGTATATTATAATTGGTAGGACATAATTGGAGATATGAGAAAGAAATCAATAAATAGTAGGAAAAATATTAGGACCTAACCGAATATATGAGGAAGTCATCTATATATAGTAGGAAATATAATAGGTCGTAACTGGAGATATGAGGAAGTCATCGGTAAATAGTAGGAAAAGTAATAAGACATCACTGGTTATATAAGGATGTCATCGATAAATGGCAGGAAAAATATTAGGACGTAACTGGAGATATGAGGAAGTCATCGGTAAATAGTAGGAAAAGTAATAAGACATCACTGGTTATATAAGGATGTCATCGATAAATGGCAGGAAAAATAATAGGACGTCACAATGAGGTATGATGAAAGGAAATATAAATAGTAGAAAACATAATCATAGAATGTATGCTGGTAATACTAAAGCCATGGTGACACGTCATCTTAAACGCCGTTATCATCAGCAACAGTATTATCATCGTACTTTTCGGTGATGTCAGTATGCTCCGTACTTGAAGTGAATTCATCTTACTTTAAGCTGAATTCACGTCATTTATGATTGCCAGTTTTCTCAGTGCATATGCACCATTTGTTGCTATGATTCGTTGCATCTATGTGATATATTATTAAGCGAGCGAGATGGGTAACATACTTGGATTTAACTCACCAGAGGTGAGACGTAACACCGAACAGCTTCTGACTGTGTGTCGATTGTTGCGAGGCGACAGTGACTGCGCAGCGCTTGTCAGTGCCGTATGCGCGCTATACGTGCCTGACAACTACCTACGCGCTCGTAGGCACAAGCTGCTAGCGGGCGGCTCGCTCCGCACGGTGGCGCGCCGGCAGTCTCCGCTGATCCGGGCGCGGGACAGCCACAATGCACTCTTGGCTGCAGCACCATTGAATGATCTGTTTGGTGATGCATGGAGTGATATTGTGCGAGAATGTGGAAGGTTCTGTGAGAAGATTGGATGATAGTGTTGTCATGTAATTATTACCCCAAATGACTAATGGACTTGAATAATCGAATGTATGTAATTGACCTGACTAATAATTTCATGTGGTGTTTAATGCAATCTATTTTATAGTTTGGATACTTTGTACGACGAATTGGATTTTTTCTGTAAACTAGTAACAGCGACATCACAATTATAAGATGTGCCGCCGGAAATATTGCCGCTGCAGGCAAGCAATATTGCCAGTAATGGCAAGTATAAAAAAATGTTTTACAGTAAGTACGTTACAAAAGTAATAAATTAACAAGATGTTCTTGATGAAGTTAGAACAAATGTAATAAAATATATATGAGATATTGTTTTTCAAGTAAAAGTGACTGTCAAGACGCTTTAGTTACTACTATTAAAATGTTTTTTTTTTACTTAACCCTATTTTCGACGGAAAAACAAAACTTCCGGCAATATTGCTAATATTGTTGGAAATATTGCCGGCATTTTTTGCAATGTTGGCGGCAGTTTTGGCAATATTGCCGGCAGTTTGAGCTATATTCCTGTAATTTATGGAAAAAGAAAACTCAACAAATAACAGATGTTTCAGCAAGAATTTCAGGAGGTGCTTATTTATTGTATACATTTTTCACAGGATTTACCTAATGTACAAGATGCTGTACAAGGTGGTATAGAAGTGATACCTTCTAAACACCATTTTTCGGAGTGATAAAAAGATCAAATAAGTACTAAAATATTTAATAAGAGAAGTTCTGTTACAAGAAAATTGATCCTCTTGATGCAATGTTGACTCGTACATAGTTGATTCTTTTTAGAATACTGAAATTGCATACCACAGTGTAAAGCAACGCAATTAAATTTAATGTAAATGCAAGTTCATTAGTGTTAACGGGGTTAATAATTAATGACATACTCCGTGTGTATTTGCAGATAATTGTGTTCCAGAAATCGGGAAAATATGTTATTGCAGTGGGACCTCTATATTTAACTTAAAATGTAATTTCTGATTAAATGTTACATAGTTATTTAGTTATTTTTTGCTTTCCTGATTTAATTGCTAAGTTATCGGCGTATATCTAAAAATAAAATAAGGTCACAAGGTCCCAAATCGCGAGCCATTGTTTCTGGACGTTTCAGTGATTAAATAAAAGAAAATGTTCAAGACAAAGCAGTAAACTTTGCTGCATTGCAGTACAAAGCGGCTTTTGTATTTAGTCTGAACCCAACAGTCATAAACTTAACATTCAATGTAAAATCGCGATTTAGAATAACACTTGAACTTCTGCAAAGGCATACTCAATGTGGCTCTGTGTAAAGCAATGCACTCCAAAGATTGCAGAGGAACAGGTAGCAGGTACACCACTAAGAGATTACACCGTGAATTACACACACACACCCTCACCCTCTAAATGGTGGGTAAAAGGACCGCAGCACTAATTGGTGTACAGACAGATATTATGTTGAGAAGAAAAGTAGGTAGGTATTATAATATATTTGTGTGAGGCAAAATAAATACAGTTTTACGACAAGTGACATAATTAGCTGACCATACTTTGGGAACGATGGTCCTCATTATTATTAAGAATACTGGTTGGAGAGCATCGTTTACTGACACTATAGTGAAGTGAGACCGAAAAAGAAAATCCCTAGCAAATATATTTTGTGTCTTTCATATCATCTTGATTACAAGATGATCGGGTCAAGGTACCTACAATGAGACGATAACTTTTTTCTTCATTTGCGACCGTATGCTTTATGGGGAAAGTTATCTAAATGATGAGAAGGCACCTACTATGGTACCCTAAATAAATTTCACCCAGTGTCATCTCATATCATCGCGATATCCCATGGGGTACCATTTCACAAAGATAATTCCCAGTTTTAAAAAAAATACTTTATCTCCGGCTAAGGTAATACCATGTACCATGATCCCGACTTGGGTCTTATGTGATAAAGTACTGTTCAGCCTTAAACTAACGAATAACACCAGAAAATATATTTAGGTCAAGCCTAATTTACCAGTTCGCCACACGAAGAGTAGCATGTTGGGGTGTTATTATTACTCAACGTATGTGGCCTCAGATAAAAGGTATCAACACAAATAAATCCTCTAGTATCATTTTCATAACAAAAGTTAATTAAAATGGTACCACACTATACACACGCGCGCGCGTACACTTTGAAAGCGCTCCGAAAAGTGTCAAAATAACAAATTTAATTAAGCTAAAAGTACATCCTCGTTAGTTTTAGTCACAGATAATCAAGCTTTCAGCCTTAAGGCGATAGGATTTTGATTTAAAATACAGAAACTAAAGAGCCACAAGTATATTGCTCTAAGGAAACAAGGATGCAATATAAAACCAATATAAAGTTTTACTTTTCGGTCCGCTCGTGGTACTGCGGTATTAATATCAAATTCATGGCAGTCATTTGAGCGGAAAATTTGTTACAACCGCGAATCGTGCTCAACACGATCGTAAAATTGACACCGGCTATAAAATCACCTTATCATATCGCCATTAAATTGAGTATAGACCCGTCCTTTGGTTCGTATTAATAAACTGCTCTAAGTGTCGCTGCACACGGGCCACCAGCCATAGCCACAAACGCCGCCACGAGAAGCTAAAGCGTGCGACAGCCACTTGTGGCCGGAGGTTGACACTTGCGGTCCCTGGCTGCTACTTTTTTATATCGCTTTTTGAATTTTAATCCCAAATCGCAGGACGATATCGAATATCTGATATAAATAATTCTATATCCATTTTATTTTATTTCAATTAACTGACTAATGCGTGCGTCCGTTGCTTTCGAATCGAACAGGTTAACTGAGGTAAGGGAGAGAGGGGTGGGGAATCGCGTGAGTGGCGTACCATGTGGCGGCGATTAGTGGCCTGTGCAGGCCATAAGAAGCGAATAGCGACGATTTGAAGCGTTTGGCGGCCCCACTGGCAACAAGCATGTGCGGCGAGTCCATATAAAATGTATGAAATCTACAGGAAATATGCCGGCGGCAGCGTTTTGTGGCTGTAGCCGGTGGTCCGTGTGCGGGAACCCTTAGCTCTAAGAGCGCGGGTTACAGATTTAAGACAGCGAAACCTTCATTTGACCTTATCTAAATAACTTTCAAAGAACGAGCCTGGCATGGACAAGACCGTTGAGCACAGGTTCCTTGCGTGCCCCTTCACTATAGAGACCAGTATTGCGATTCTGGGAGACAACAGCAGAGCGTCAACCCTCCTCGGACATCCAGGCCTCCTACTTCAGCTTGTGCTGGAGTTGGGATGGCTGAATTAGAGTGCAGGCGCAGGGGACATGCACAAAGCCCCCGCTCTCGTGGGCCACGTGCAGGCACAACATCCCCCTGAGCGAAGAAGAAGAAGAAGAAGAGCCTGGCATTTCCTGCACCCACGTAAATGGGTTCGTGATATAAATAACAAATAACATATCGTCACTCCTTTTCCCATACGGGATGGCAGAGACACAACTGTGCCCACTTTTAGCCAGTTATTCAGTACTCAATGTTGAGTGACAGGGGGCTAGCTCATTGCAGTTAGGGAGTAATAAAAGTTTCCTCACAATGTTTTCCATCATCGTTAGAACGTCCGTAGAACGTTCTTAAGATAAATGATTTATCTCATTGGTATGCACTGAGTTTCGAACCTGCATCTCCTGAGTGAGAAGCATGCGAGAAACTCACTAGACCACGGAGCTCCTTTGATATAAATAATGAAAGTGCTTTTGAAAATGTAAGTTTACTTTATTCCTTATTCTGTCATTATACGTACTATTAGTTATTCTGTGATTTATTTTATTTTATTGCACTGATACTGATTATACTATATTATATTATACTTCCAAATTTTTAAGTAGGTACGGATCTGTTCATAATTTTAGAATGTTATTGTACAAAACAAACTATGGTTCTAGTTCTGACACTCTCAAAAAAGAATTGTCTATTTACCAGCCATCGACGCACGATCTTCCAGATTAATCGGTATAACTTCGAATCACGCTTTAAATTCCGTATAAATTGTATTGTAACCAAAAGAGTACCAAATAATGAACAAAATAATTTAATATCCACATTCAGTGGCATGCCGCTTGCTACAATTTGTTTCTATCTGCAAACATTCTTCTTTGCGGTCTCACATATTTACCGAGTCTTTCGTGTCAGCCGTTTCAGTTATTCCTTACTAAACTAGTAGGGTTCTAAGAATAATATATCATGAAATACTACGTCCGTTCCTTCAAAGTACATATTTGTTACCAGTCTGTTTGAGACGTATTTGCTTTTCATATGCAAGTGAAAACCCTTTGATGCCCTAAACATATTATGCCTGCCAGCTAGAACAGCTTTGTCAACTAAGTTCATTTGTATAGAGTTGTCTTTACTTGCCGTTCAAGCTAGTGGCACAGATAGAAAATTAATTATGATATCCTGTTGCAGCATGATCCGAACATTAAATTCCACTCCTAATATCCCGTTAGAATGTTTCCCCCATTTATCAACTTCAGTATTGACAGCTTACAGTGGAAAATAGTTCGCCGCATTCTCTTTGGCTCAGCGCAAGCCGGGGTTTCCGTGGCTATTGAGTCGGAACATTCCAGAGAACCTGTCCTCGTTACCGGGTTAAAGCCAGGACTTACGGTCTGACCCACAATATCTTATGGCCTGAGGTAAGAAATGAAAGGATTCCCGGGCAAATGACGCAGACAGATAGGCTTTATTAGTAATGGGACTCTTTTTGACTCGACATGTTAGTGCCATAATAACATACATAATTGTCAACGTACAGCGATAAAGTTTGCACCTGTAAAGCAACAAACAAGTAAGAAGCATTAGTTTCATCTATTGAACAATAGTAATGGATGACTATTTGGACCGTGAGCCAAGTTTAAACTTGTGAACTCCCATTCCAAAAAGGACCGATACAAAGCTTGGTGACAAGTGAACGACAGTCGCATTCCAGTTTGCAATACGTGTCGTTCGTCGTTCAGCAGAATCGACACTAGGCAATGTGGCGTTTATCAGAAAATAATTGTAGGAATGCTAGTGGAGGGTTAACCACAATTAAACTAATACAAGTAGTTTGTAGTTGTAAGTTAAGTTTAGTTTTAAAATCGGTACTTACCTATCTAATAAAATGTACAATATTTTTGGTATGAATAACTACATAGTCCATAACTACATTCATTCATGCATTGTTATACTGCTCAGTGCAACAAAAACAAATGGTCTAGCCTTTCTCAAAAATTAATTTATTGGATAATAGCCACATTAGCAAGTCATCAAAAACAAATTATTCAATTGATTGGAAGGCAATTTTGATTATAGATACGATAATATTATGTCGAGTAAAGTCACAACCAATCTATTAGTTCTCTAATACGTACAGCAACCATCTGTCTTGGGATCAAAGTAGTCTCACATTGCCTGTGACTCCATTAGGGGAGGAACCGGCCACAAGCTCCTAATGCCTTCGATAGAGTGGAACACTGCACGGAAGGATATTGAATTGTGAACATCAAAGGGAGATAGTGTTCCAAATGATTGGTTCCGGTGCGAATGTTACAATCTGCGAGTGGAGTGTAGAATAACACATCCATTGCTCCAATGGGCGATCTTTCAGGACCCACATAAACAGTCACATAACTTTATTTGGCATACGCTATCTGAGCAGTGCAAGATCGGCACTAAGCCAAATAAGGGGTTGTAGTTTCTATACCCTTCCCTCATGATAACATTTACTGCTGGTCCACTATTTGCCGATTGAATATTAAATGTTAACCTGCCTAAAGTAACACGACACTAAACTCACAGTACAGTCACAACAGAATCACCACCTATCTAAAATTCCATATTTTTCCCAAATGGATCAATTCACGTCAAAAGTGCGCACTAACGACTAATTAACCTCACACGAAGCCCGTATTTCTCAATTAAAAGCAATGGACTAGCTGCCTACTGCGGTAAAACGTTTTCATTGGGGCGATAGCGCCTGCGTTTCCTAAGGCTTGCGATAAGCCGCCGGCTTTCTAGGCACGTATCGAATATTACCTGCCTTTTAGAACGCTTAGGTGGAATTTTCTAATAAAGTCCTACACGAGTCGGCGCTCAGACAAACATATAAGCTTCTTGCGAAGTGCGCAAGGGGTGAGGTAATGGGCCTAATGGATAAATAGGCTTTTTTGTTTCTACTTTTCTTATTATATTATTAGCCAGGTTTTTGCCACTGCTGGGCAATAGCCTCTCTTCTCTTCTGTGTTTCACGCAACTTAGCTGTTTCTAACCAGATCCAGATCGTGGTTTTTCAGTTCGTCACATACCAATAAATAAAATAAAAAATGCTTTCTTGGGCTTACACGTTCTCGTATTGCACAGTCCATAGAGATTTTATTTTAAGTGTTCAGGGGGATGTTGTCAGGGGGATGTCGTGCCTGCACCTGGCCCACGAGAGCGGGAACTTTGTGCATATTTTAAGTGTCGTTAGTTGTTGCATTCGAGCGAAGTAGCCGATTTTTTATGAAAGAAAAAGTAATAGATATAAGCAAACGTCCAAAATTACGCATTTCTGTCGACTGTCAGGTGTTTCTTTTCTTTGTTTATTTGACATACTGCTCTGCATATCATCAATACTGACTGATACTGACACTAGAAATACATAATTATCTTGTTAGTTCTGCAAACACTCCAAACTAGAGCTAAATCTATGAAATATAAGTCGAATTAGTGATGTTTGGACATACTTGTTTCCGCGTAACAGCATTCAACATCACCGTCACAAAAACCTGACTAGACTTTTCAATAAAAACTCTCATAATGCTGATGTTATATAAACGTCCAAAAAGGTTTTTGAGTGTATTTTAAAATTTGCATAAGCCATTAAAAGCATGTGCAGTGACGGCACGCGCTGAGGCCGCTAATGTTGGTCCCTCGTGCCGTGAAATTAAAATAGTGTCACGCGACCGTACATCCCCGTCTAAAGTGCCAATTTGCTTCCGCTTTAGAATCGACAATTCGGATTAAATGGAAAAATTTAAACATAACAAACAAACATAGTGTTATACCCAAAGAGTAAAGCGTTATTTAGTAAGTAAAGAAAGAGTTAAAAGAGCTCATTCATCTGGGTTATGCCTATTCCCATACTTCGTGGCACGGGCATAATTGTACCTTGGTGTTGGATGTTCACATGTTTGTGATGTCGCTGCTTCTGGTTCTCACGATACAGGGTATCCTAGTGTGGGGCCAGAAGCAATGTATGTGCCTGTATGTAAATGTGTAATGTTAATGTGTGTGTACCCAAGTTCGTACTGAATTTTATAAAAGACTTTACTTTTGTATTTATTGCAATTCATATAAATGCATATTGCTTTGTTAGAAAAAAAATGTAATAGAGGATAGCAAGTATTACGTCCGATGAATGAAACTCTTTTCTTACTTTGTGCCGCCAACTAAGCCTAGAAGGACTAGTTTCTAGGGCCGTAAATTACCACTTTAAAAAAGCCTCAAAGCCTCCAACTACGCCAGCGCCACCAAACGGGAACAAAGGCCAGGAAGTACAAAAAACAAAAAACCAAAGCCAATTTAGCTAACAACATGCAATTAGCGACAATTACTTAAGGCAGCAAGTTTTTAATAGAATTAGAGCAAAAATATGAACGTCGGAATTTAATTTAAAGCTGTATTGTGCCTTTCTCGAGTTGTCAGTTAAATAAAACGCGTTATTGTGTGGCGGGAAAAAAATGTGGAGGAAAGGAAGTGACAGGCATGAATGCGGAATGAAATGGAAATAAGTGTTCCACAGGCGGAGTGACACGCCTAGGCAGGCGAATAGGGTATAGATAGATCTCGAATTATTAAACCGCTCTCAGCTCTGATAGTTGTTTTAGATTTATCGTAATGACGGTGTTACCGTATGAAATCTGTCATTTAAATGTGCTTGAGATCTCAAAGTTGAGAGCGTTTTATTAGACTGGTTAAAGAATTAAAAAAAAAACGACCTAAATCAAACTTTTCTTGTGGGGCACTCATAAATACTTTTTTTTTATTGAACTGAGCAGTAACAGTGACTATCAGTCTTATTTAACTAGTGATGCTTGCCGAGATTTAAAATGAACAAGTTTCTACGGAAAATACAAAAATCGCTTTAGATTGCTGTGCTACACAAAGGCATGGAAAATTAAGCTAAACCTGGACAGTATTTCCACAGGATTATGTTGGGCCCGGTATGAAATTCGACCACATTTATTAGTGGTGAGCCCGAAATAGTTATTAAAACGCGGTTAATATGGTAATTTTATGAAAGATACGGTCTTTCATAAGCTTAAATCTGCCCTCAATGGCTGCAGGGAGTATCGTTGTATGGTGTTTACTTTAGGAGCTGTTTTAAGGGTCTTCTTTGATGTTGTTAATTTCATTTGTGTATAGTTATACTTTTCACCTGTTACAGCAAGGTCAGCAAAAATACGCTGCTGTCGTAGTTTAGCGTAGCGCGTTGCCAATAAACGCTACGCCGCGCCGTAGTGGCGTAGCAAGATAAAGTTACATAAATATATTTCCACACAGGTAACATGGCCTAAGGAAGGAGAGAATGAGGCTTTTTGTAGTCATGTTAGTAAAGTTCGCAGGACGGTCTGTGTAAGTAAGGAATACTATATTGGCAACGCTGATGTAGGCGCACATATCGCTAGGACCTGGAGCATAATTCTGGCGCATTCGATATACGATATCTACACATGTCGAGTGATTTTGTAGGGGAATCTGTCAATATAGGTCTCGATATCCGTATATCGACGAAGGCGCGAGAATCGTGCTCCTGTGGCATGATTCTCGCGCCTTCGATATACGGATATCGAGACCTATATTGACAGATTCCCATACAAAATCATTCGATATAGGTGTAGATATCGTGTATCGAAGGCGCGAGAATCGACCCGACGAGTATCTTTTCTTTCATTTTCAGTACGCTTATAATAATTTTCTATCGTAATGTAAGAAGAAATCAGAGAAAATGATATATTGATCTAGTTTTCCGCAAGTCGCCAGCTTAACCCACCGAGACTGTGTATCTGTTCACAGTCTATCGAGCAGAAAGGAAAGACACCAATAAATAAAAAACTAAAATCGGGGAAGCGTACGCCGAAAAAAGAGTTATTTAACGTTGATTTAGTAGTTATCGTAAACAGCCTGATTTCGTGGAGCTCAGAAGAACACTCTGATTTACGTGAAAAAAATATATTTAAAGGGTGATCTAGCACGACGTTACGAAACGCTTACAAGAAAACAATTGGATTAGTACGACTTTGAAATAATATAATCAAATCATTTTTGCCAATTAAAAGGAACATGACACATATTTTACGATACCGCTTTTCGTTAATCAAATCAAAGGGTTTCACCCCGTAGGATGCGGGTTATTGGATGGGACTTATTGGTCTCGAATGGTAAAGATATTTATGTCTATGCACATCCTGTGTCAGGAAAGGGTTATTCATATTTGACTTGTGTGAGTCCGTGTCGGGTCTTTTGTGTGGGTGAGTTTGCGGCTATGCGGCGCATAGCGAAACAAGTGAATAAAGGCACACAAAATATGGGCTACTCGCTTGAAATAATACAGCTAATTGGGGTAGCATCAAAAGCGTTCGTTTGACGAATTCTCTCAAAATGGCGCGCTAACAGTTTGTCCTTCATTTACAAATCTGAAACCAAATATACAAATAGACAAGAGTGAACACATGAACGAATGTTCGTCCTGATTAGTATACTGGGGCTACAGTTTATGCGTTAGGTACGTTAAATTAATATATAAGCAAGCTAGATATCTAAAGAATGGGTAAACGGTGAATCTTACTAAGCTCCATATAATTATCACCTATTACCAACCTTTTACAAGATTTTGCTGAGATAGCCGGATGTGCACAGACCACGGAACTGTGAAATCAAAGGGGTGAGGCCTTTGCTCGGCAATGGGACCCGTAATCGCTAGATAGAAAAAACCAACCTTTTGAAATCCACATTTCCGCTCCGTATTTGCATCTCGCTATCGCACAGAAAGAAAGCAGGTACCACAGAAGATGCAGCATAAGTTGGAGGGAACTTTTGTGCGTGACCGGTGCGCCCTCTTCAATTCCGCCATATCTTCGTATGCAGCGCGCTACGTGCTCTCCCAAGTAAGTATAAAACCGTCTTAGATTGCACTTTTGAGTTACTACTCCGAAGTTTTAGTTCACATTGAGTTTCTTCGCGGATGTGAAGAACTAAGTGTAGATGTAGTTTCATACGGGAAAGATACGTAAAGATTTTGTTGCATGATTTATTTTGAATCACAGTATGTCAAAAATTGAAACAAAAACTTTTTAGTTTACTGTGAAAAGAAAACAAGATAATTACAAAAACAAACCGCACAAGAATCGTCCAGCCCAAAGGTGCCCATTACACTGTCAGCGTTACCGCGCTGCACAGCGAGTGAGATCTCTGGGCCAGAAAACCCCGGACCTGTTATCAAATCCTCGGTCCCTCAAGCAATGCCCAATGTCCTTGATAAAGGCTCTATTAGTCGTGTAGTTTAGCCCGATGTACATAATTTACTCGCGAGATCTGTAAGTCACTACTTTGTACAAGTACAATGCTTTGCACGTAGACCAAGGACGTGCTCACTAGTTCTTTCCCCAATAGAATCACTATGCACCAATGAGATTAAAATTTGGAGAATCTCACCCAAGAACGGTCTGCTGGTACCCACAATATTCATTTCGCTGGAATTATTTTGCTGTATGTGTTAAAAAGTATCACGGTGATGAGTCTTACCCCCGGTTTCTGAAACAGTGATGAAATAAGACAGGAGATTGTTCGAAGCTTAGCAATAAATATATTGAGTTTAAAAATAGTATTACAAGTTGTCACAGCTAGTTTTCATTTCGAAAAGCGGGCGTAACGTTATGGCGAGCGTGTGCGTTTATTGTAATGAAAATCTGTTTGACCCCGTAGTATTTCTTCCCCTGCAACAAAATCCAGGCTTTCTGTAGCGGATTTCACTCGGCGGTTCCAATTCTAGTTACCTTGAGCTATGTACACAGTTCCCAAGAAACTCATTTACGAGAGTCGGGCCGGTATCGAACTACTCTGCTTGTTTACGATTCCGAGTGCTATCTCGACGATGTTGGTAACTTTGTTGCGGATGGCAGTAATGCACCGCGGATTGTAAACACGTCTATTTGTTATCTCCTAATAGGAGACGGAAATGTAGACTCATTTGTTGATAAACTTGGTGTAGTTAGTTCGGTCCGTTAGTGTAAGTAAGTCCAGACTCACCCCGAGTCTGATCTCGCCCTCTTTTAATACCTTTATTTGTATGCCAGTCGCAAGTAGGTACATATTACGGAACGGGAGAGTTTGGACTGGGGAAGAGTCCAGACTAAGCCGGGTAGGTAAGTGGAAGTGCAATACATATATTCATCTCTTAGTTATTTTCATTTTCTAGGTCTAATGGAAATTTTTATTAGCTTTGGCATAATTCAGTGTGCCACATCATGTTAATGTAGGCTTTAGAATTGAGAGTAATGTTTTTTTATTATCCAATAGCCTATACTAATAAAAGTATCGTATAGACATTGAATAAGAAATATTGTGATGTTCTTTATCTATAGGCACAAACATGCACCTACCTTGTACATACCTAAGTACATTACGTATATTATCTACACATAATAATTCCTGTTAGAATCTCCTCACAAATGTGTATCTATTCACCATGACATAATAATAGGTACTCGCGGAGCTTATTGCGTATTCGCGGGTAGGTTACTCATCAAACTTTCACCTTACTCGAGTGATGGAGTTTGCAACTCTATCTGAAACTTTCACAAAACAAACACCTATCAAATTTGGATCATAATTTTCACTTTACGAGCAATTTTATAGGTGTTATTTTATAATCTAGTTGGAAGACTGTGGAACTTAGAAAAGTAAAAGTAAAAAGTAAAAGTATTTATTCAAGGAAAATGGTAGGTACACTTAAAAATGGTGGTTGACTGCTGCCATAACTAGGATAATAATATAACCTGTATTTATGGCTCGCAGGCCCGTACCTCGTCCGAGGCGTTTGTGGTAAGATTTGGATATTCAGACGGTTCTAACAAGAATAATACAAGTACTTGAGAAAAACAAATAAAAAAATAAAATAATAATAATAGGCTAGTTACAATTTAGAAATGCAGAGTGTATATTGTATAGTGTGTGTTTGGGGGTGTGTAAATAAGTGAGAGAGGGTGTGTGTGTGTGTGTGTGTGTGTGTGTGTGTGTGTGTGTGTGTGAGGGTGTGTGTGTGTGTGAGGGTGTGTGGGTGTGTGTGGGTGTGCGTATGAGGGTGAGTGCGTGTGTGTGTATGTGTGAGGGTGCGTATGCTGTGTGAGTGTGTGTATCGAATGGAAGATAAACGCGCGTGTATGTGAGTGTTTGTGAGTGAGTGTGCGTGCGTCAATGAGAGTGTGTGATGCGAGTGAAATTATACGCAATTAAACTTTTTCAATTTAAAGATAAGAGGAGATTTTCAGTATCATCATATGTTAGGGTTTTGAGAAACTTAGTTACTTTTATTTTGCATTCGTAAGATGTTAGGTGGAAGAAGGAAAAAAGTTTGTTTAGTTTGTTGTACAGATAGGGGCCTAGGAAAATATTGTGACGTTTTGTAAAAGTAAGGTTAGGAGTGGGGATACAACAGATTAGATCTTTGCGACGCTTCAAAATTGGATGATAAGCTGTAAGATGGTGTTGACGGAGAATTGTGTCCAAAATAAATAATTGTCTGACGGTAAGGACGTCACAAAGTTTGTATAGTTCGGATGTACTGAAGTATGTGGGACGTTTGGTGGCAACTTTCAAAACTCCTCTTTGGGCAATTTCCAAGGGTCCCAAATGTGTCTTAGCTGCTCCCTCCCAGCAGGTGATACAGTAGGTTAGAATTGATTGAACGAGGGCCATGTAAGTCATTTTAATTATTTTGGATGCGGCAACGTTACGGATTGTTTTAAATATATACATAAGTTTACGGAGTCTAGTCGTTAGAGTGGCGATGTGACATTTGAAATTTAGGTGCTTGTCTAAAGTGATGCCCAGATATTTAATAGTATCGGTTTGCACAATAACGGGACATGTACAATTTAGAGGATTATCGCAGGAGTGGGCTTTAATAGTTATATTGAATGATGGTTGGGTAACAGAGGTGACGGAGAAAGGAATAAATTTAGTTTTAGTGGTATTTAGAGTTAGAGAGTTTGCACTTTTAAATTAATAACATATTTTTATACCTTTTAGATTAAACATCCGGAAATCTTTGCTTTCATTACAAGTTATCCTTTCTAGGTTTCAAATTCAACACACACATATTTTTGTCATATTTCTTTGGAGCATCATATTTTTAATGTTATCACCACGACGCGATATGTACTCAGCTAAACCCATTTGTAGATGTGAATTCAGTAGACGCAGACCAGAGAGCTGAAGAGTAAATACAAAACCACTCCGAGACTGTTCCCTAGTGGAAAACATCGATATATCATGTAGATTTATTCGTGTATTGATAGAGTTGCTAGCGTGGTCCGAAATCGTGACAATATTTTATCCACTCGGTTCTTCTCGGCTGAATAAAAAGCAATCTTCATTCAGGCGGCCATCCGGAGAGAAATCTCCAATGTTTTCCCTAAACATTTCATGTTCGACATAAGATCAATACATACAAATGTACAGTATATTTGAGGCTTATCACGAAAATTCTCATAGTTATCGACAAAGTAAGCGCAGAGTAACGAAGACCGCACTTCCGAAAGTAGCATTGAGTGAGACCCTTCGGAGTGAAAGAGAGAATGCAAGACATAGCACTAATCTTAGTTCAATTCCATATATAAAAAAATGCGGTCTATTAATTTCCACACAAAGGTGCACCGGCATTTACCCGGATACGAGAAAGATTGAGCCATACTCCATGACGCTGGCTGAGTGCTGCTTGATAGAGGGTTTAAGGATTACTTCCGTAAATGTAAATGTTTGTTTGTGTAATTTTAGTCGCGAAGTGTCAAAGTGTCCAATGTCCAATTACATTACATTCGATATCATAATGGTTCATTGTCAGTACTGTATTCAAACCTATATGTCTAGTGCATGAGAAGCAAGCGTAAAACTCACTAGACCACGAAGCTCACTCCATATCTAATTATATTTAAACAAAGCCCCGGTAAAGCTCGAAAAGTATACGATACCTGTCCCCTACTCACTGAGTATAGCATCTAAAGATTTTCGCGTTCTCAAATTGAGTCCTTGGATGTACGGGAAGCTGTTCTCGATAGCAGTCAATGACAGGCCCGCATGTAAAGCAAAAATTACACGCACCAATGCACGCTAATGTTTTTATTGAGAGAGCACACACGGAAAAATTGGTTCTGACTTTATTTTTCGTTCGGATATATTTTTTGCTCTTTTTGTGACTGTTGAAGGATCGAAGCAATTTGAGGCTTATTTGTTCTGTAAACGAAGGAGCATGAGAAAATGTCGACACTTGTTATTCTGTCTGGTAATCATGTCTGTCCCTGCCTGTCGTATGTATGTGTAATTCTACACAAAATACTTATTGGAACATAAAATAATTTTCTTATCATAGCGTCACACCTTTTTCCCATACCGGGTGGGAGAGGCACAATCAGGCTCACTTTTAGCCAATTACATACTGAAACTCGCTATTTATCGATCAGTTACCTTATATGATATGTGTTTTGATTGACAAACCAAATATGTCATTAAAGAAAAACGTTGCTATCATTTTATATCTGGCATTTCTTGAAATCTTGAAATCTTCAAATGTTGCTATCATTTAATGTCTGGCATTTCTTGACAATTAGTATTTTCATTGACAAACAAAATGTTGTCATGTGTTGTTGTTGTATATCATTACAGAAAAACGCAGTAGTCTTCAAATGTTGCTATCATTTAATGTCTAGCATTTCTTGACAAGTAACTGTAAATATATTCAAAGGCTCAATGACAAATTTGTTTTTCGCCAAAATATTCATTGCCATTAAATGGGACCGACCCCTGAAAACTGACCCGGAAGGAACGCTGTCACAATAAATTCAATAATAGAAACGGATTCCGAAAAAAGGTAAAGAGGATATTTACATCACTTTGAATGCAAAACACGTTTCCACGAAATACCCTTCTCCGTGTTTTGAACTAATGTTTGTATTTCCATTCTAGCTCTGCTGCCTGCTTTACTTTCAAGTCTTTATTACTGAAAACTTAGAGATATCTTGAAGAGCTAATCCTTGTCTCCTCGAAAACAAAAGACATTGACGTTTCATTATTGTGACCAGTGACCATTTTAGCTATAAATTAGGACGCGTTTTACTCTATGGATTAGAAGACTTAAAACTCATCATCATCATCATCATATCAGCCCGTATCAACCCACTGTTAGGGCTAGGCCTCTCCCAAAGCACGCCACTCGCATCTGTCCCTCGCCATTCCGGTCCACTGCCCACCGGCCACCTTTACAATATCATCTGACCACCGCCGGGCCGATGGTCTGTCAGCTGCCCTTTTCCCTGTTCAACTGACTAACTGACTTAAAACTATCCAAACAAAATTATAACATAAAAGATGTCTGCCTAGACCTCGTTAAGCTGAGTAGGCTCACTGCTATCGCCCAGTATAATACCGCAAAACGCCGTAGCCAAGCGCAGCGGTGCAAGTTGTAAGTGCATCGTCATAATCGTAAACTGGCCGGATAATGGTGCTAGCAGGCGTTAATCCACATATGGCCGTCTGGTATACTCTGGTATACTCCGCTCAAGCAATATTTATAAGATTAAACTAGACTAACACTAGAAAATATGAGAATGACGAATAAAAAATTTACGAACCAAGTGTTCAAAGTACCCACGTTTGGCTTGAGTATATGATGTGTGTGTATGTGTGACGCAGATTTATAGGAGGGTTCCGGAAAACCAGTAATATCACTATTTTATGATGATTCTGTGTGCTCCATCGATTGGTCTCTATGCTAGATCTATTTTGGTATATTTAAAGGTATATTTAAACCTCTCTTGGATCTGGGAGTTGTCTCATTTATGCAACAATGACGAAATTGCTGAATGAAATCTGTAATTTTTACGCACTTGAGATACTCGTAGAAAGAAAGAAAAATCATTTATTTGACACACGTCAGAGAATACATTGATATACTTACAAAAATGAAATTACCTACGTGTCAAAAAGGTTTGGTTTCAGCATATGTTGCACGGTGCAGTGACAGCACACAACGCTGGTTTTCAAACCAAACCCTTTCTAAACTAAGCTAAAACTAAAGTAAATTAAAGAAAAAGACACAGTTGTACCTTTAGGTTTTGATAGCACTTACAACTGAAGCGATTTATTATTACTGGCTTCAGATAGTGAAGGCACAATATTTCACACATTTATGTAAGTACTACCTACCTATCTATGATGGGGTTGCTGAAGACAGAAGACATTCATTGTCATCAACACTGATCCAGCGGCCGAAACACTCAGAAATGTTGCTGGATATTATAAACAATGATTACAGGTTTTGTGCTGCCCATCAATCTTGCTCATCCATTCAATAGAGATGATGTATGGGGATCGGAACACAGCAAGGGTTATTTTGGTCATTATGAGAGGGTTTAGTAACACAGTTGATAATAATGAAAGAAAATAGTATTTTTTCGTACACTTTACATGAAAACAAAATTTTGTTGGTTTTTAGAGTTCCGTACCCGAAGGGTGCCAAACGGGACCCTATTACTGAGACTTCGCTGTCCGTCTGTCTGTCTGTCTGTCACCAGGCTGTATCTCATGAACCGTGGTAGCTGGCTAGCTAGACAGTTGAAATTTTCACAGATGATGTATTGATATAATATTGTATATAATGACATATTTAATACTAATTGATTTGAATAATTTTATTTTATTTTAATGAGTCTAGGCATAATAAAATATTTGCACACCAACTTTTAGATGGTGAATATGTTGATACTACACTGCTTAGCTAAGATCTTATGTACACATATTTTTTAAGCAAATAAACGTTTTGATTGATTGATTGATTGATTATTTCTGTTGCCGCTATAACAACAAATACTAAAAAAACAAAATAAATTTTTATTATGGGGGGCTCCCATACAACTAACGTGACTTTTTTTGCGTTTTTTTTATAGATAATGGTACGGAACCCTTCGTGCGCGAGTCCGACTCGCACTTGGCCGTTTATTTAATGTTGTTCTTGTATTTCTTCTTCCAGTTCAGGATCCTTCATTATACCTTCATACTCAACAAACGCGTGAGTATATTATTTCAGAGGTTGGCAGCTGTAAGTTCAGAGTTGAATGCTAGTTGGTAGACAATTTCTCTATGGTACATTCTATACAAGAATATCGCCAGGCAATCTCGACAGTCCATTAGGCTAACAGCAATGAGTCGGCGGAACCAGTACGATACGGTACCGTCATCATTACTCATACTAATCGACGCTCGAATGGTGCTCAATAGCAATCATGTTCTTTGCCAGTATGAGAATTTGTGAATTGGTTTTCTGTTCAAATATAGAAGTTTGATAAATTATGCCTTTGTTGTTGTTTTTGAAAAATTGTGTGAAGTGTGTGAAATAATTCGAAATAAATCAGTTTTGGCTGTTTCGCGCCAAAAGCGACTTTTACCGAATAAAACGGTTGAAGAGAGCTCAAACGTTCAGTTTTGTAATAGAATCAGATTGAAGGCACTATCTAACATTATCTGGGTTCAAGGAACTTATAACCTTTTACCTTTTAATAGGTACCGACAGAATATCAGCGTTGCAGAATCTCCTGGAGGTCCTGTAACACATGCTGAGTCGGAGCCGTTTCCTGTTGCGGTATTACACACTTCATGGCGCGGTTCTGCCCGATCTTATTTTTACTGTTCTTTTTGTCCTGTGTATATTTTATTTCCTACTTGTTTTTGTTTATAATTTGTTATTGCTGTGTTTTCCTTTTCCGAACATCCCAGCCATTTTCTTGTGCAGCGAACGTAAGGACAACGTATCGCTGTCACACTCACTGGC
Organism: Argyresthia albistria; assembly: GCA_963457715.1. NCBI lineage: Eukaryota > Metazoa > Arthropoda > Insecta > Lepidoptera > Argyresthiidae > Argyresthia > Argyresthia albistria. The sequence goes on from OY735258.1 coordinate 10,141,132, forward strand.
GTCGTAACTACAATCGATGTCTCACTTGCACACTCACACGCCTGACGACGACGACGCGCCCCCGTTTGCAGTTGTCTATGAAATAGCAAACTCTACATACAAAACAAACATATCCAAAGTGTCACATTCATAATATTAGAATCAAGTTCAAGTTCAAATTTTTTATTGACCATAAAATCATACTTAGTACTTAGTCAACGTCAATATAATATTAATATTTTTGTATACTACCGCCCGTTCGGAAGTTGTGGGCTTAGGGATGGAGCAAAGAAGGGCAAGAAACCTCCCCCGTACCTCTTTTAAAATATCAGAGCCTTAAAAATACAATGTTATGTATTTCTACTTAAGTCTAAGGAAATACACCGAGGAGAGACGTACTGACTCAGTCCATCGCCCCTCTTTGGATTTCTGTGCGCTGAGATGGTAAAGACCATGCAGTTTTGTCATCTAAATATTCTTTTACACTGTAATAAGACTCTTCAATAGGCCGTTTTTGACATAGTTTTTGAACCTCCTTTCTGGTAGGTCCGTTGCTTCATTAGGTATTTTATTATAAAAACTAACACATACTCCCATAAAAGAGTGAGCAACCTTACTGAGTCTGAACGCGGGCATAGCAATGTTATTTCTATTTCTAGTGCTAATACTATGATTATGACCTAAAGTCTTAAATAAACCTATGTTTTTTCTGGTATACATGATATTTTCATAAATGTATTGACAGGTAAGAGTAAGTATATTGATATTTTTGAATTTGTCCCTTAGTGATTGCCTAGCATCTAGTTGATAGATAGCCCGAATGGCCCTTTTTTGTAAGACAAATATTGTGTTTATATCTGAATCAAATGGGATGCCGAACAATCTGCAAAGTAGCAAAACGGGTAAGCTAGTTCTTTACACATTGATCCGAGAGTGAAATCATAAATAACACAGCGGTCTATCAGGGCTCGACTTTATGGCGAATCCTAGCCAAAAGGCACTGGCAGGCGTCGTAAGTTTTTACGGTAAGATATTGTTACTTCGGCCCAAATATCGGCCATTTGTATAATAAGACGATCAGTTGGCGTAGTTTTGGTCTTCGTGGGGAGACGTCAATAGTATCGAATTTGTTTCGGCTCTGCCAAAACACTGATGTGATATATACTATGGGGTGAGATAAAGATGTAGGACTACGGATTTTGTGATCTTGAATATTTAGATTTTATAGATGGATAAGAATCTTTTCATTGTTGTTTTTATATCTATGTTTTTGTGGGAGTATACTGTGTTCTTTTATATGTTTTAAACATATATTACCCAAAAAGATATAAACTAGGTAAAATATCTACTTTAACGTATATGATCTCTCCCAAGATAGTAAAACCAAAATATATTATACCCTAGTTGCTTCCCCGAAATTAAGAGTTCTTTCGAAGGATTTCCTCAATATTTCTTTTGCGCGTTAACCTAAAAATAACTTATTGGGGTCACATACGTGTTCTTATTCGCTGCGCAAACTCAAGAGGATATTCTAGAAGTTTTACGATCTAAATTACAAATTGGATACCATTTCATGTACCCACTAGGGTGACATCTTTTTGAGCATTGGTCTTAGCCAGCAATTTTTCTGAAAGAAAACTTTTTATACCTACATTCATTTGGATAAAAAAGTTTGATAAAATCCAAGTCGCTAATAAAATGAAACAGTTTCGATAATAATTTATACAAAAAAATCGGTTAAGTGCGGGTCGGTATCGCACACGAAGGGTACCGTACCATCGTACAAAAAATCAAAAGCACTCAAAACAATAAAAAAATAAACAAAAAGAAAATTTAAAAAGTTTATGCCTTCACGAGATTTGAACCGACGACCTCCGGATTGAGAGTCTACATCATACCGGCTAACCACAACCATGTGGGTTGACGCGAAATATGATATCATATTTAAATGTGTAGTATGTGTCTATGACATGGTTGCTATGACAATAAATAAACCGTTTCAGTCAAGATCTCCATTTTGAAATGGGTAAGTGTATCTAAACACGTCTCTTGTATCGGGGCCCCCTTTAATTTGCAATATCTCTCGTATTTCAGTATTTGTGGTTGGTGCGGCAACAGATATACACATTCTGTGAAAATTTCAGCTTTCTAGCTATTACGGTTCGTGCAGACGGACCCGGTGACAGACAGGACGGACGGACGGACGGACGGACGGACGGACAGACGGACAGCGAAGTCTCAGTAATAGGGTCCCGTTTGGCACCCTTCGGGTACGGTACCCTAAAAACATTTAACAGTATGTATATTTTAATGTAATTAGGTATACTCTCATAAGAACATAGGCCGAATAAACTTGAATGGAGAAAAAATGAATTTCGGAGCGAGAGGGTTAATTAGTAATAGTTGAATTCTAATGTATTTTTTAATTTTGTATATTTGTGTCAACCTGTCTTTGGCTGTAATGGCCCAAATAGTTAATGTAAATAAATAAAGAATAAGAACAGTTTATGACCACCTCTTAAATTAACACGCTTCAGGAAAACCGCAGGAATACGTCATCGCCATCATCTCATACTGTCACCACTCAGCTCAGAAATACGTAGCTGTAATTTGATATTCCTAGGCTGACAGAATATTTTTTTTGCTAAAATATCAATATTTCAATTTTCAACTCAATATTTTTTCGTTTGCCATAATTTGATTTTCAAATATTATTCGCTATTTTCTTTAAGTACCCGTGAAAGATGAAAGGTTTTTAAGTAGGTATTGAATGTTATTTATGATAAAAATGTATAAATGAATGCAGAATAGATTATGTCCGAGAGTCGCTTTGTTATTTTCATGATGGAGACTTAGTAAAATTATTATTCCCGCTGTGCCGACCGAACACGAGTAGTTTCGTATCTCTTTCAAATGCAAATAATTTCAGGCGTTGAAAGTTTTCTCCTCTGGTTGCCTTTGCGAATAATAAAATGTTTTTGTTCCCTCATTAGTATCAAATTCATAGAGGGGTGCGATGCCGTTTGACGTAATTTTGAGCATTTTAGTGGTGAGATTCAAATTAAACTTCATACTAATCGTCAGTTCATGTAAACTTGTTAAGGCTCAGTTTTGACTTGGATGTAAGCGAAAAATACTAGTAGGTCATTTAATGAACTATTAAACCCATTCCTTATTAGATTTTTCATACAAAATCCTTTACTTAGTAATCCGTCAGAATGTTTTAAATGTCATGTCTAACCTATCGTCGTTTTGTTCTGCAAAAATTCTATAAAGCGAATGAAATGAGCGTTCATCGACCTGCCTGCTCCTATCGCGACTCAACTCCTATATAATTGACGCCATTGTCATCCCCCACCCGTGTTACTATCAAACCCTGTGATAAGGTTGTCAATTCACGTTTGATTGCATTGTTGTATTAAACGTTGGCTTGATTTGATTTACTGTGGTCTTTGTTTATGATGGATTCTGGCCAGGATTCTGGCCTCAACCAGACTGACGGGCTTGCGCGGTGGCGACGGCGGGCATGAGATATCAAACATATGAAAACGCTGTTTGTGTCCATCCATAATGAAGTGACAAGTAATGGTAAAATTTGCCCCACGCCATCGCGCCCGCCCAGGATACTATATATCCAATTGAATGCGCCTGCGGGGGAATGCGGCTCGCCAAACGTTAGTTGTATTCAACGTACGCAACCTATTTACGATGACGGGCTGCCAGATAGTTTCGCAGCGGCTGACCAATCACAGCTCTCTTACCTCGTCCCCCGCCGCCCGTAAATTGGTGAGTAGTGTTTCAAAGGAAAATGTATCTATGCGCTCACCACTGGATAAGTGCTCCCTGCGCCCGCCCGCAACGTCGCGCAAGTCGAGTCACCGCGCGTTCACTCTAACCGAGGCCGGTTGTGGCGATGGCGAGTCCCCTGACACGCAAAAGAGTATATATGTCCTACTGTATGTCCAGCTTACCATGAATGTGCACAACTATGCCTCTGCCATTCCCCATGGCAATAAGCGTGGTGCTATGTTGTGTTGTTGTTGTTGTCTAAACATTTGAACACAGAAACATCATTATTATCATCGTCAGGGAACCCACTGTGTGCATGAGCGCGTATCCTACACGAGGAGGCGAGGAGGAATTGTAAAAAACGCAAGACCGAAAATAAATATTATCGATAACGATAACGATCTGTCGAAACTGTACTGTGTACTTCATAAAATATAAATTGTTCGTTGATAAACCGAAATGACGAATCTGGGCAAAGTGGTGGGTCAGGGTAGGTGAAGGATAAAGGGGAGGATATCCTTCGTGTTAGGTTGTAAGTACCATAAAAAGCAACTGCTAAACCCTGTCGATCTTGTTTACAATTTATCGACAGATTATAATCTAACGTTTTTTTCCCGTTAGATTGTATCTTGCGGTTTTTATGATTTTACAGTGACAGTATATTAACAGTGAATAAATGGATCTTATCCACACCACATTAATAAAGAAAAGTATCACCTATTAGCAGGAAATGCTGCGATGTGCCACCGTAGTCCGGTAAATAATTTCCTAAAGGTGCAACTGTACTAAATCGCGAATCTTCTGAGACAAAAACCTTTGTCAGCCGAATTCCCACGACGCCAATTCCTTTACCGGTTATAAGGCAGGTAATCTATTACCAAGGTAACTCTAGGGATTCCTCAGAGAGCAGAAGAGTGCACTCATTACATCCATTACACTAATGAGGTCAGGATCAAAAATGCCTAACAGACAAAGGTATCGTCTGTTACATTTTCATTGTATGAATAAACAAATGAGAGCTTAAAGTTAGAAAAGTTTTCTTCACGCCCCCAGTCGCTTCAGGACAAAAGAGTCCTTTGACTTTGACAGTGGGTACCAAGACGTCAAATTAATGTCTATTGCAAGGGGGTGAGAACTTGATTTCCCCTAATTTAAATGTATTTTTTTTTCCTTTTTAGCCAGGAGAATGACAATCTCTTGACTGAAAGGGTTAAAAAAATACGTCCAAGTGTGAGTAGGACTCGCGGACTAAGGCTTTAATCACAGTTGTAGATTTTTACCTCGTAACTGGGTAATTAGGTTACATAAAAACTACATATAGGTAAATAAGAATAAAATTACGGTGTCAGCTATGTAAACCAAATTACATAGTTTTGAACAAAGATATAAATTTACAGTTTTTAGATTTTTCCCTTTCCTTGTGCTAAATACTTTGTGCCAAATTTCATGATTCTAGGTCAACAGAAAATACCTTAGGTTTTGAGTCCATTGCGATTACTATAAACTATTATTATTGCGATTTCTATGATTATAAATGAAAAACAAACAAAAACCAAAAACAGTCGTATGATTGCAAGGACCTAGAAGGTTGTTATTTTCACAGCATTCATTCATAGCGACACGCCTTTTACAATACGGTGTGGCAGAGGCACAATTGTGCTCACTTTTAGCCGGTTCTTTTTCTTCTTCTTCTTCTGTCAGGGGGATGTTGTGCCTGCACCTGGCCCACGAGAGCAGGGCCTTTTTGCATGTCCCCTGCACCTGCACTCTAGTTCAGCCATCCCAACTCCAGCACAAGCTGAAGTAGGAGGCCTGGATGTTCGAGGAGGGTCGACGCTCTGCTATTTTCTCCCAGAATCGTGATTGTGGTCTCTACGGTGGACGGGCACGCAAGCAACATGTGCTCCACGGTCTCATCCACTCTTTTAGTCGGTTATTCAATACTCCATTTTGCGTGACAGGGGGCTAGCTCATTGCAGCTTCCTAGCTAGCTTTTGTTGTCATCATTTTTGTCGAAAATAATTTTGGTATTTTTGTCTTCACCGTTATCGAATAAACAGAAAATCCACCGCAAGTTCACTTGTCATTTTTACACGCCCAATTTGTTACATCCGTCCGCCTCGTTAGCTATTCCGTGAAAAATTGCTCGCGCGAAACTGCCAGGACGGTCAATTTTTATCTGGAGCGGTTTGCTTAAATAAATCGGCAACGATTTTTCTGACTGAAATATGCGCGGTCCCAGCCCACCGTATCTCTCCGAAGCCCACGGGGTCTGAGGTGGATAGCTATTAAACAAACTCCATTTTTCACATGAAAATATACGCGACAGATACAATGAGGGTACCGGCTTCATGTCACAGTGTGTGAAGTTTAATCCAGGTATCATTGTCTGCGGCTGCATTTTTATTCTGGAACGTTAGGGAATTATTCATGGTTCGCGGGCTTAAAATAACAACAACGGTTCTGGCTTTAATACGTAGTATAAAATATTCCATGTGATATACCACTTAGATAGAAATATAAATCCATGTGGTTGTAAAATTGTTGCTCTATAGGTTGTAACAGAAGGGTGTAGTCATATTTTAAGGGGTTGTTAAGGAGACAATTCTGAGCAACTTTTTTCATGAAACCGATATCATCAGAGCAATTTTATTTTTCATTGCTCCATTCTTTTTGGTCCGGGCCCGCCCGGGCGGGCCGTCGGCTAATTTGTATTGAAAAGTGAAAATTAAAGTTGCTCTGATCAAATCGGTTTCATAGTGAAAGTTGCTCAGAATGATGTCCCTAAAATATGACTATACCTTTCTGTCACACCCTGTATAGCACTACCCCGGGAGTCAATCCAAGTCCTTCCTACGTACCTATACGTGAGCAACTGCTTAACACTACGACATTAAACTCCTAATGGTCACAAGTAGATACAAGACACTTTACCTACTTGTAGCTTCTTATCGATCTTTTGTAGGATATCGAAGCTATGTCAAGATTTGTCATAATGTAACTGTTTTCGATAAAAAGTCGCAATCGAAAACCCTGTCGATTTATACAGCAATTCTCTTCCCACAACGTATGGTGAAGTGACCGAATAATTCGCCCATTTGTCAACGTCTTCGCCTTGCCGACGAGAAAAATGATTCACTGAAACTGTCAGGATTCCACGTCGCTAAATTAATTGAAATAAATTACCTTTCAGACGGTCGCCGTCAGCGCTATGATGAGAACTTCGTAAGCATGCACAAATTTTACAATAGAGACCGTTATGTACGTACGTGCACATATTTATTAACTAACGGGTTTGAAATAATACAGTACTTTATTGGTGATATTCTCCACAATTTAAAAATACCAGCTCGAGTAAATCGATGGGCCGAATAAAATAAAGAAAATAAAAACTAATTGATACTTGAATAAAAATCAATCGATGATGAATTGATGACTGAAAGGTAAACAATTAAATTTTCTTCAATCGACAGGTAATTCGCTGTCATTATAATTTGCATCTATTAACCAGATCTCTCGGTGCGGCTTTTTTCATATTTCTATTTTATAATAGTATTTTTAATAAATTTGCACATCCTTATAGGATTAAATATAGTTAAGTTCAAAAATTGTACATAACATCCTATAAGCACCTATATTTGCAAATAAATATCTTTGACTTTGACTTTGAAATATCCGCCCGTATTACTTTAACTTTGCGACGAGCGAGACGCATCAGACTTGTCTGACTTTAGGATGCGTTTATGGAAGCCTTATAAATACACGATTTACGTAGCCACCACTCACTTACTGGGTAGATTTGTTCGGTGGCATTTCGGTTGGAAAGCTTTCAGCCCCGATATAAAATTCAAAGGTTGGCTGTGAAAATATGGCTCAATTGGCGGTACGATCCACGCGGGTATTCCCACTTTAATATTCAGGCGATGAAAAATATCCCCGTCATAAAAACCTGGAACGTATGAGTTTTCAGATACTCACATATTTGAATATTGATGTTTATGGTAAGTGGGCCACGCGGGCCACGCCCCATGCAATGATAACAGGCCTTGTTTTTATATCAGTTTCATATTGAGCGAGGTATGTTTAATTTTGGAATGGCAAATGGAACCCTTATTTATGTTTGGATTAAGTCATTTGCTTTGGAATATATGAACGACAGATATGCCTACAAAGTCACGCAATCACGTAAATCAGAGCTTTTATAACAATCGTAATAGCTATAAAATTAAACGATAAAATTATTGTTGTTTGACACTAAATATTTGTTACACTATCCAGAAGTAAAATGGACCCTGAAGAGGTCATAAAAATAAAAACGAAACAAGAAAAGGGCCATGTAAGTATTAAGGCCGATCTCAAACAATAATACGCAAGGCCCTTTAACGATATCCCGTCGTGAGAAAAAGGCCATTAAGCCACAATTTATCACAGTTTCTGCGTCATTAAACAAAGAGACCGCAAAAAAGCCTATCCGAATACAGAAGCGTTTGGACTTTGGACAAAGCCGTCAGCGAATGTGGGACTTTTGTAAAACTGATAAAATGAACAGACAATAAAAAAGAGATCAATTATATTCAAACTAAACATTTTAAGGTATGATTCCGGGACGGACTGCAGACCGCAACCGCAGGCGACACTGCGGTGCCGCAACACTACCGCCATAGAAAATGCTACGTGACTGCACGCCGCTCTCGGAATCAATTTTATAGAGATTCATGAAACCAGTAGTGTCGCTTGCGGTCTGCGGTTGCAGTTTGCGGTCTGCACTCCGTCTCTCATACCTTTACTTTCAATTGGGTCGTTATGCGTAAGTGCCTTTTCACATGCTGCTTATGGTCACGCTGCCGTGAAGTAGAAATGTATGAGATACGAACGCCGTGCCATGTGAAAACTGGCCGTGCTGTCGCATATGAAATATTTCTAATAAGGCAAGTACACAATTCCGGGCATCCAAAGCAAGCAAGAAATATTACAATAATTTCCTTAAAACCAATAACAAAACATCTCATCATTGTCTTGCTTAGGGAAAAGCGCTTTGAAGTGAAGTCTTCATTGTATCAAAAAGCCATCATCGATCAACAGAACATAACAAAGGAAAAATAAAACACTGTACCCTCATAATAATAAAAGGCAATTTCGGCGTTCTATTTATTTGCATGGTTTCGAAAGTTATATTCTTTTAATATACTTTCCAAGAATTTAAGTAAGTATGAGTATTTATTTCTAACGGTGTTTATGTAGTGCAGTTGTTTGTGTGTGGAAATTAAGGTTAAAGTACCTTTTTACCTTTTTTTGTATATTAAATGATACCATATGTATATATCCACGGACTATGGGCAGTAGGTAGAATGTGTTGTTTTCTTTTTAAACGTAATGACCTGTGTTGGGCAGGCACGACGTTATTCAAGTGTCAAGAGGATGAATATCATGTTATTTATGAACTCCATGAATAACTGTATTTTGAATAACAGGATTTACTGTTACATTTCATTAAAAGTGGACGTTTAATATTACTATGCTCATTTTTGTGTTGTTATTTATTGCCGGAGCAACAATACACGGATGGAATAATGGTGAGAATTGGATGTCGCTTTTGTCGAAAATATCAATAATTTCGATGAAATAAAATCTTAGCAATCTTAATTCAGTTACCGAGCATACTTAATATCTCTATTTGTCATTAATTGTTCTCAACGCTGCTGGTTGCTGATGTACTACTTTTGAAGTTGTAATTTTTATAGCTAGTGTAATTATTGTGGTATTTAAGAAGCCACTTAGTAATATTTATATGAACATGTTCTTAACTAAAAATATTATAAATACACATTTGCAAACAGTAGCTTCCAAGGAAATCTGGTACGGAGCAATCACTATTATGTTAATTTTAGGGTAAACATCAAAACGTCCCTAATAAACTGCGCTAAACGAAAGACGAACTTAGCTGAAGCTTATCCCATAACAACAAAGGTTCAGACGGGTAAAACCCGGATGAAATTACAAATTCCGGATATCCGGTTAGAAGAAAATGCCGACTTTTAAAGGAATGGCTTATTATTTCACAAAAAAATTTGCTCAAAATTGAGCTTTGAAAGAAGATAAGATAGATAAGATAATCTTTTATTTAACAAAAAGGGTATACAGGTTCACTTATTAACTAAATAAATAAATTAACTAGATGCGTAATTTATAAGGAATAACATGGATTACCGGCGGCCCTCACACTAGGTTAGACCTGTATCGTGAGGCCCAGATCTTTGACTTACGAATTACAGGTACAGGATTTACGGCAAACAGTGTACTGTATACATAATTATGCTGTTTGCAAGTATAAAAATAAATGAATTTTTCCGTATTTAATTTCTGAGTAAATATAATTAATATAAACTGCCAAATATCTCATTCTTCAGATAGCGTTCATCTGTCTGTTTATCTGGGGCTTTTGACATTTCACGCGTACAAAAAGTGTCAAAAAAAGTTGTTTGACTGTTTATCCGTCTCTTGAGAAACCCGGGCTAGACAAATTTATGTATCGTTACTTAGTGCACACATATCAAATATAGATTCTCATTAATTATTCTCATTTCATTTGAGTGCATGTATATCCTATAAATTTATTATAGGATGTAGAGAGATGCACTTACCTCCAACTTTATTTCCCGCTTATTCCCCAACAGTAACTGTCTTGGAATCCTGTCCGACCATGCGCATAGACTAAGATGAGCAATCAACGAAGATCCTTAGGGCATTGTTCCCTGCAAACACTCCGTTACATTGATGACGTCCAACGTCTCTTGTGGGGAGATACTGAGAGATACCAGATTATCTCCAAATACCCAAATAATATAGCATATATTATACGTAAGCAACCAAATGTTTCTTTTTTTCCTCTTTCTTGAGAAATAATATGAGAAATTATTCCAAATCCTGGAAGAATTAAAATATAAAGTGATACTGATATCTTAACCTGAGTTTGCTCGATATTTTCCGTATCGTTAGCATTACAATAACTGTAACACAAATAACAATCCTGTAAGTTTCTCGCCAACAAGTTAGATAAGTGACAACTTTAAATTTCAAAATCGTTTCGTGCCACTCAGAGAAGGCTGGTAGAATTTTAGGATCATTATTATGCTTTTTATTGCCTAGTCATTAGCCATCTCTAAAAATCGATGAAAAATTTGTAAGTTCAGCCAAAATTATTCAAGTGACCTGGCTCAGCGGATTTTAATCAAATTGCTGAGGTGGGCTTTCAATATGATTCCGATTTAATTCACATTTAATTTAATACAATTCAATTTATTTTAATTGAATTTATTGCAATTTTAATTTATTTCACAGCTATTTTATTATCAATTTGTGTAACTAATGACATTTCTATACAGATGTATATTAATCAATTTTCAATTCAAAAATCTGACATGTAATTAACACTTACAAATAAATGTGTTTCAATGTTTCAATTCCATGTCCAAAATATTTCCAAACAACAGCTATAATCTAATGAAGTCATGACACATTGCTTTTGTTTCATTGTGCACTCGAAGTCAAAGTCAAAGTCAAAATGTTTTATTGACCATAAAATCATACAGATTGCTTAGTCAACGTCAATATAATATTAATATTTTTGTATACTACCGCCCGTTCGGAAGTTGTGGGCTTAGGGATGGAGCAAAGAAGGGCAAGAAACTCCCCCCCACTTATCTGTCATATATTAAAACTGAAAACAACGTTGTTTCGAATACACCATACCACGGATTGCAAATAAAACAGTGTAATAAATAAAATTCGCAAACCTTTTTGAAGCTGTCCAGTTTCCGTCCAATTTTGTCTAATTGAAGAGCATTCAGCCCTCCAATGCGGAATTGAAATTTGGAAACGAATTTTTAATATCTGAATTTGAATCCAATCAATCACAATGGGAGTATACCTCTCGAGTTTCATTTGCCACATTTAATTGCATCCACGCGTCGAACGTCTAGAAGGCCTAGAATTATAGGTAGTATGTATAGTATTTATTAGTTTATATATCTATATTATATAAATTTATTTCATATTTATTTATATAAGTATGCACTAGTTTATGTAGTCTATTGATTTGTTAGTAATAATTATATGTATTGTACACATGGGTCTACTCCTACTCAGCAATCCACCTGTCTCATCCCTATTTGGTTTGCTGGAAGATATCTCTTATTAGAGATAAGCTCGCCTTTGTACACGTTTTCTATGTTTTTTACTGTCCTATGTAACTTTTTGTGTGCAATAAAGAAATTATGAATTATGAATTATGAACGTCCTACGCCAGGCAATTTGACACAATCCAAACGCGATTCCAAGGCCCCAAGCTAATATTGCAGCAAACAATATATTAGGTCCTTACATATGAAATTGTCGTTTTGTATGGGAGGAACATAAAGTCGTTTTTTTTAATATAATAAATTTATTTAATCAAAGTATGTACCATTGCTATCTATGCACTTTTGCCATCTCATAGGTAGTTCATCGATCCCTTTACTAAAAAAACCATTCGGACGGGAATCAATTAAATCTTTGAAGGCGGTTTGGGCTGCCCCATCGGAGTTGAATTTTTTCCCTTTCAAGAAGTTATCCAAATTTCTAAAAAAAATGGTAATCTGTTGGAGCAAGGTCCGGAGAGTACGGTGGATGTCTAAGACATTCCATTTGAAGCTCCTCTAATTTGGTAGCCGTCTGTTGTGCAGTGTGTGGTCTAGCGTTATCATGAAGCAGCAGTGGCCTACAGCGATTGACAAGCCTCGGTTGTTTAGCAGCTAGCTTTACCATCATGGTTTGCAGTTGCTGACAATAGACATCTGCCGTAATCGTCTGGTCAGATTTAAGAAAGCTGTAGTGAACGACACCAGCACTAGTCCACCAAACGCTCACAAGTAACTTTTTCGGGGTCAATTTTCGCTTGGGGCATGGTTCGGCTGGTTCGGCAGAGTTCAGCCATTGCAATGAGCGCTTCCGATTATCGTACAGGATCCACTTTTTATCACAGTTATTGATTCGATTTAAAATCCTTTCATTATTGTGCCAGTTGTGAGTAATGCAACGCAGCAGTCAACGCGCGTTTGTTGATTTGCTTCACTCAATTCATGAGGTACCCACCTTTCAAGATTTTTCACCTTCCCAATTTGCTTTAAGTGGATTAAAACAGTTTTATCACTAACACCGCAGCCTGCAGCTAACTCGAACGTGGTTTGCGATGGATCCGCTTCCACAATAGCCTTCAATTCTTCATTATCAACTTTGGTCTCCGGCCGTACACCGAGCTTGTTCTGCAGGTCGAAATTTCCAGAACGAAAACGTTGGAACCAAAAACGCACTGTGTTTTCTTTTGCGGCACCGTCGCCATACACATAATTAATCCTTCGAGCCGTTTCTGCAGCCCTGGTGCCACGGTGGAACTCGTACTCGTAAATAACGCGATATTTCAAGTTTTCCATTTTGTAAACTGAGTGACGCAAAGAAAAAAAAACAATTGAGGAAAAAACAAATGAATTATAATTTTCGAAACAAAAATACATGAGTAAATAGCTGTATAAATTTGAATTTGGAATTCCTAACCATAGAGGAGATATTTGAGATCAAAGTGGCCAGTACGGCAAAACGCCAATTTTTTTTCTCCTAGATCTTCGACTATGCTATGCTTATCAGCCATACAATTCCGCTCAGAAAGGGCACGAAAGAATTCAAATTGATGCTTCTTTTAAAAAACTTTCGCATATAATTTAAGTGCAAATTTCGTCTTGAGAGTGCTGTTACCGGTGCCAAGCGAATGGAAGGTGGTAATTATACTGAGCTTGAACTTACATTACAAATTTTCATTAAACTTGCGACACTGTAAAGTAACATTTCATTTATTTTTCACCGGTAATGCTATAGAACTGTAATATTATTAAAATAATTTTGTATCGCAGTAAAAATTTCAGATTAACATCATCACTTTTTAGGATTTTTGGGCTGAATTTTACCATCGAAAGAGTAACTTTTACTCGAGAGTATCTTTTACTTTTTCATAGACACCAGTGACAACTAGATCAGCCCCCCTACCGCGCAACCGGTGTCGGCATCGGCATCGTGTTTAAAAGCGCAAGAATGAACTTTATCATTATGACAATACGGCAAGTCAAACACGAAGCCGATGCCGACAGCGGATGCACGGTAGGGCCCCAGATCACCTCATTTAGAACTGTCATTTGTCATACAAGTTAATTAGTAGTATAGTTATAGTTTATTAGTCAGTTTTTCCCCGGGATAGTTATTCTCGTATAACTTTTTGTTGGTGAAATACAGCCTTAGTAAGATAAAAATAATAAGTTGCTTGCATGCATCGTAGTAAGTGAGGTCTGCACCCTGCCTACCCCTCTTCCGGGGAAAAGGCTTGAGCACGTTTGTATGTTTGTATGTTTGTAAATTGCATTATCATCGCCTATTATCTGTCTTTGTCGTATAATTATGTTTAGATCCTAACCAAAGTAGGTATATAAAGTTGTTATTTTTCTGTGGGTATCATTTCCTGCATCTCATTGAATATTTCATAACATAACACACCAGGATCTTCAAACGATCATCCATCATGAGATTGTGCTGGAAGCAACAAAGAAAATACCTAATATTTTTTTCGTGAAACCAAACAAAATAAGATGAAAGGAAAGAACCCTTTTTAAAACTCGGCGTAGTATAACGAGTATGTGTAGAATGGAATAATAAATGTTACCGGACTAAAAGACAAACGTATCAAACACGTACACTGTGTTATTAGGGTTCCATAACCGAAGGGTGCCAAACGGGACCCTATTACTAAAGCTCCGCTGTCCGTCTTCTGTCCGTCCGTCGGTCCGTCATCGGGTCCTACAGCACGAACCATAATAGCTATAGAGTTGAAATGTTTCACAGAATGTGTATTTCTATTGCCGCAACAATAACAAATACTGAAATACATGAAAAAAAAAGATACGCGTGTAGCACCGTACACGTGTTAGAAGTAAAACTTCTGTAGCTAGATCATTAAGTGGTACCTATACTATACACCTATACCTACCTATACTAAAAGAGATTTAAATTTCCAATTTTGAGATCCAATCTCTGCTTCAAGTTACTTTTAAGTTTCAGACGTCCGATTATTTGAAATTATTTTATACTTGTACTTACTTTTAATACGTCATGTCATTTATTTCCCACCATTCCTTATCTACAATTTGTCGCGCTCGTGGTGATATACTTAACTCATTCAATAGTGTCACTACTATTTGCATCTCGCTCAGATTATATACCATCTGACGTCACGTCTTTAAGCCGTCTCGCTCAAATGTATGCATTGCTTTGCTTGTTTTAGAAATCCATATCGACCCGTGTGACATTGATGAAACTCTTTTCTTACAAACTGTATGGATCGCATCGCACAGCTGTCAAACAAGTTCCGGTTCCAACAAAGAGGTTGAACGAAGTAGTTTTTGGTCACGTCACTGGTTTTGTTTATCCCAGCCAGCGGCGGCGGCGGCGGCGGCGCCATCTTGGCCATACCGGAAATCAAGAACTCGTGGAAGAATGCTTAAAATAATTTTTATTTGTTAACGTTTCATCAGGTTTTCTCTCACTAATTAACATTCTTTATTGTACGAATGTATTATTATCTTATCTGATCAGTTAAAAACCGTATTGAAAATAGTTGCGGTTTTAAAAGTCTTCAGCCGACCCTGACGTCACCGATCCCAATTTCCGTTACATTTCTTAGCCACTCGTGATAGCACCCAGCTAGTAGCAATTGAAAAGCAAATATATGAATAACCCACAGTTGAGAGGTTAAATAAATTTTACCCCCGTGCCCCAAGAAGTTTTACTTCAAAAAGAGTGTTTAGAATTAAATAGTAGGTATTAAGTCAATTTCAATAGCCTGACATTTTTTAATAGCAATAGACGACTGACGACGAGATTGAAGGTATTGCCGTTTTAGGCACAGACGCAGATGTTGCGGAAGCCTACGTGTGCGAGTCCGACCCGCACTTGACCATTTTTTATAAATAGGGCTTTAATAGACAGACACTTGCAGTAAATAAAATAATTGAAACAAAAGTAAACTTTAGAAAAAACCGACTTCCACAAACCCTCTTTGATTAGATTGAGTTTAATACAGACTGTAACCCCTTAGGCGTTACAGGGGGGGGGGCTTGGGGAATTAATTTAGTCAAATCCCAACTCAGTGCTACCCCACGCTACTAAGGAACCTCTGTACAAAGTTTCATGGCTCTAGGTCCACCGGTTTAGGCTATGCGTTGCCTGCCCGTCAGCCACGCATTGTATTTGTACCTATTATCGAGCAGTTCTGGTGGCCATATGTGGTCTTCATGAGCAGTTCCGCATCACAATATTATGCGTACCGTGAGAAAATAAACGAGTTATTACTAAAAACACAAAAATCACTATAGGTCTGCCTATAATATTTAAAGAGTTCCTTCGATTTCTCCAGGATCCCATCATCAGATCCTGACCTGGTGTCAATGGGACCAATGGGAAGGTAAACCCTTTCAAACAAAAAAATATATTTCCAAATCGGTCCATCCGTCTAGGCGTATCGGGGCACATACATAAAAAAAATCATCCGGACGAAATAAAGTTGTCGATGTTTGCAAGTACGCAAGATAAGAATGGTCTTAAGAATAACTAAGTCCCCATAAAGACTAATTACCTTGTAAGATACAGATAGCTAAAGGTATAGACTTTTCATTATACCAAGGCAGCAATCTTCTTTGAGTGTTTCGTAGATTAGATACTCGTCATTTGCATTAAGTATTAATTTTAAACCTTTTTGATAGCCCTGTTGCGCAATTAACCTGGAAGTCACTTTGAATTCATCAAGGGCCTTTTAACTGATAATTAAACGAATATTCAGTACCGACCGTCTCAAAGAAAGCAATGAAGAGCGTTCCCAGCTCAGGATCAAAGGGTAAAAACACCCCGATCAGGTTGTCCTCAGAACAATAACTAAAGCAGGTTGTCAAAGGCTTTATCGTGATCATGTCTGTAATTGTGATTTGATTTCTTGATAAAATAGGATGCTGGAAAATAATTTAAATTGTTTACATACTTACCCGAACGAATTCTACAAACTTTGTAGCCAAATTCCAGTGATTGAGCCTTGATTGAGCCCGAAATCACGGTTTACTGTGCGGAGAGCTGGATCTACACTACGTTTGACAGTAATTTGACATAATTTACAAGGGGTTGATAGGCTTCGTTTGACATTCGTCTGCCAACCCCCAGTAGTGGAGAGAAACTGAAAGAAGAAGAAGGCTTCATTCAGAGCAACTTATGCCTCGAAACCGCTTTAATCTGATTTTTAAAGACCTCGGCGACAGATAACCGACAGTTTCTACTGGTAAATTCATTTCACCCTTCTCAGTACTAACATACCATTGCTAGTGTAACTAGTGTGGCAGGAAAAACTTTGTTTCCCTTCAAAACAAAGGGGCTGCTTTGTTCGTTTAAACCAGATATCCGGTTTCCTTATCACAGTACAACCACTCGACTGTTCCCTTCGTTAGCAAGGTCTCGTATAAAACGTTTTAGAAATTCAATTCCTCTGAATAGGAGCGGAATGTAGAATAGACGAACGAGCATAACGAAACCATTGCCTTTAAAGGATCCAGGACGTCTCATGTGATATAAATGAACCCGTGTAAGTAGCAATGACCTGTTTATGCTTCATTGAAGACAGGAATCTCAGTAAGTTTGATACCGTATATTGGCAACACCAACAATAATTTACTAGTGTAATTCCTCGTAGTTTCATTATTTCTTTATTGTACTCACATGGTGACAAACAGATATTTTATAGAAAAATCGTGTACAAAGGCGAGTTTATCACTAATAAGAGATTTATTCCAACAAACCATGTTGGGTAGGAGACGGAGACGGAGATGATAGAAGGTAGGGGGAAGAATTGCGCTTACAATAAAACTATATATGTATACTAATATAATACATATGACACATACATAAAACCCTATTGCTAAGAAATAGACTACTTAAAAAAATACACAAATACAGCATATGTATTAATAAATATCGTATAAATAAACAAATATATTCCAATATATATTCTTACATAACTTTTCAAGTCTTATGGCCCGGCTACACGCTCCGTCTTGCCTGGGAGCATGCCTGCACAAAGCATATTGTGTCTTCGTCTTTATTTCGTCGTAAGACTTATGGCCCGGCTACATGCTCCGTCTTGTCTGCGAGCATGCCTGCACAAACCACATTGTGTCTTCGTCTTTATTTCGTCGTAAGACTTATGGCCCGGCTACACGCTCCGTCTTGCCTGCGAGCATGCCTGCACAAACCACATTGTGTCTTGCCTGCGATCATGCCAGCACAAACCATATTTTGTCTTTGTCTTTCTTTCGTCGTAAGACAGGTATAAGCATGAGTGTCTGTGAAGTCTTCTACTCTACTCTTCTCTCTTAAACAACGAACCTGTCAAAAAGCGTTAGTTCCACCTTTTACTGGAAAGCTGAAGAAACGCCATACTTGGTACATATTATACAGGGTTCCAGACTTCTTCGCGTTGCTGAGGTCCAGGATTGCAGTATTCTGGGAAGCCCTAAGACGGTCCGACAACGACATCCTGGGGATCATAGTGAATAACATCCACAGAAATAATATCCTGCAACACTGGACCTCCGTGCACCGAGAGGGAAATAGAAAATAAGACAGTCTTGTGCTTGACACTTATTTATTATTAGTTTAGTATAATTTTAATGTAATTTTATGATGTGTTTTAGAATAATGTATATGGATATTGGACTGAAATAAAGAATTTTATTATTATTATTATTATTATAATGTCAACAATAGTATGGACTGCTTCAATTTCATTAAATTTAATTCATAAATCTTAAAGTCAGGAGTTTTGTAGATTTTACCATTAATTGGACGACGAGAAACAAGAAATGTTAGAATTGATTTGTTGCTCGTTACCACTTTCCAGGAAGTATGTGAAGAAGGGCTGTCGTTCCAAGTATATCCCTTGGACGCAGAGACCATATATCCAATTGACTGCGCCTGCGGGGAATGCGGCTCGCCAAACGTTTGTTGCATTCAACAGACGTTCGCATACGCAAACTCTTGGAGGAACGCGGCCTTTCTTACGGAAAAAACTATGCACGATGACGGGCCGCCAGACAGATTCGCAGCGGCTGACCAATCGCAGCTCTCTTACCTCGTCCCCCGCTGCCCGTAAATTGGTGAGTTGTGTTTCAAAGGAAAATCTATCTATGCGCTCTCCACTGGATAAGTGCTCCCTGCTTGGACGTGACAAAATGTCTTCCCTAGTATATAGGTAAATACAGGGTGTAACAGAAGGTTATAGTCATATTTTAGGGGGTTGTTAGGGAGACCATTCTGAGCATTTTTTACTATGAAACCGATTTGATCAGAGCAACTTTATTTTTCATTGCTCCATACGTATTGGTCCGTGCGGGCGGTCAGCTTAGACGTACATAGAATGTATAGAGAATTGAAAATTAAAGTTGCTCTGATCAAATCGGTTTCATAGTAAAAGTTGCTCAGAATGGTCTCCCTAACAACCCCCTAAAATATGACCTTCTGTTACATCCTTTATAAAGTAAATACCTACCTTACTTTGCTTATATTTTGTATTTGAGAGATTTGTGATTCCGTTCAGAGGCGAGTTTAAATTTTAAAAATCCTTTACGTTCCTAGGTTCCTATATGTAGATACATAGGTACATGGGACCACATACAGTACCGACGGTACTGTATGTGGTCCCATGTATACCGTGCTCGACTGATTTGGTATGCGGAAGATACAGAAAGGTAAATGACAACAATCTTTAGGCGGCGGCGTTAGAACACCGCATATGGAATTGTTGAATTTATTTATTAGACATCTCAGAGTGCATAAGGTAGGTAGTTAAGGTAAGAGTAGAACCAACCATAAATACAAACTCATTCTCAAATTATCTTTATTTCTATAAATACTATTAGATTAGTAAAATATTTTTTGCCTTTTCTAAGAATAAAGGCGAGTAAATACCCACAGATTAATTAAGATACTAATTGGCGATTTTTCAATTCCCACATTTATTTTACATTTCACAGGTACGAATTTTGTGAAATTTCTCAGCCAAACAAATAAACGTTATCTAAGGATTGAAAAATTGGCTGTAATATTATAGTAAGGGTCGTTTGTCCGATGGTCCGACGATATTGTCAAGTCGTCGGGATCCCACTGGGTGCGATTGGCACGGGACCGGGAAGATTGGCGCTATGGAGAAGAGGCCTATGCCCAGCAGTGGGTCGATGTGGGCTGAGGATGATGATGATGATGATGATGAAGGGTCGTTTTGGACGCCTAGACCAAAAAATACCCGTAAGCTTAGCTTGTGTGAGTCGAAGGCTAATCGGGTGGAGGAAATGACTTATCCCCAGTTTCCAAAAGAGTGAATAAAGGTGAGACGGATCGCTAATCGGACACATGTGGGCTATTTTTGAGGTGTCAAAACCACTAAAATAGAGGAACTAAAGGCACTAAAGTGACAACCTTCAAATCCGACAGCTCTTGCGCGGTGGCCACAGATTCCATTTTCAAACATACCATTTTAATTAGTTTAGTTATTATAGTTCGTGTCGCCTTCGGAATCGCAGGGAGTGTCTGTACCTCCTCAAGTCCCGTACGAAGTTCACTTGGTCAACTAGAGAACAGCAAATAGATCGAGTGTCGCAAATACGTCGGGCGGGGCAAATTGTACCCAAGCCGCGATGAATATTTCATGAGGTCTGACCGCCTCACATGCCAACTTGTAGCGCTTATTGTGCTCCGCATAAAGGCTAATTTACTAGACACTTAAGTTTATGTAGAGTGTATTGGGGGCTGTCGACGACATTCAGTGGGCCTGTCGATCACAAATCAGAATATGACATTTGCTGGAATGATTCGAAGGTTTTTGGGGTTCTTGTAATAGCGGAAAAGATCTGTAAAATAATCCTACTGTATATTCCAATCAGACGTATACACATATAGTAGTAGTAGTAGTAGTAGTAGTAATGTGTTGTAGCACGTCGCGGAAAGTAAAGTCCCAATCCTTTTATGCACTTTTATTGTATAAGTAGGTACACACAGTAAAGGGTGGCAACTCTTCCGATATGTCTATGTCTTACGACGGTTGGTGACGTACTCGTTAGTTATAATAAAATATGTAAAAATACTCGCAGCCAAGTAGGTCGCAACCTCAGCAAATAGCGGTTACTAGCATGTTCGGTAAAACCGTACACCTACAATGATCAAAACGTTGAATAAAGTTCTTAATTGATTGAAACATGGATAAACTATTAGAGCTCGAAGTACTTTGATATACATACGTTACTTTCCAATAAAAACATATGTGCCAAGTCGAGCTTATCTCCAGCTTATCTCCTCCATTTCCAGCAAACCTAGGAATGCAAGAGCTCCGTCATCTACTGGGTTTCATGCTTGCCTCTCACGCAGGAGGTGCAGATTCGCATCCCGGTGCTGACCATGTACCAATGAGATAAGTCATTTATATTAAGTACGTTATACGGACACTCCATCGGTAATGGAAAACACCGTGAGGATACCTTCATTACTCCATAGCTGCGGCGATGGGCTAGCCCCCTGTCACGCAAAATGGAGTATTGAATCACTGGCTGAAAGTTGGTACAGTTTTTCCTCTGCCACCCCGTATGGAAAAAGGCGTGACGCTATGTTATATATATGTATGGAATGCATTACAGGGTATGTTTTATTTTATTGTCGTTAATTTGTATTTTGTGTCGCTTTAGATTCGTATATCTATGTTTGACTGCAACCTCAAACAAAGTGTGTTGCATGAAAAATGCCTACGATCAAAAAAGTGAATTAAAACTAATTTGGTTGACGATCTCAGCACGAGATGGTCGAAAATTCCTGCCAAAGTAACAAACAAATCTGTACAGGAAATTGAATAAACAAATCACACAACCGTTATAATTTCCGTTTTAATTTTATTCATAGAGAAATCTGAAATGCAAATTCTTACCTCCTGTAGCTTACTGCGACTTGCAGTCAGTAAAAAGTGTCAACTTTTTCTATTTATTAGTTGCTATGCGCGTAAGTAAATTGATTTAGATTTCAGGTGGCTACTACCACAGATACTACGAGATAATATTATATAACTACTATATACCTTAATAGCAATTTAGTTTAGGATGCTAAAACAATATCACCAAAGTTCTGATTTCTATTCCAATTTCCCATGGGCTTTGTTTTATTTTGTATCAGGATGTACCTTTTGCAGATCAGTTTAGTATCAGTAAATCACTTAAAAGCTTGTGATGACCCCCAGATGCTGATTATAGCCGGTCACAAACATTTATTTCTTGATTTCTCAGGTTAGGTATACTATAAATATGTTGGCGATATGAGGATATCCTGAGATTCGAAGGAAGACTCCTGATCTTCTTCTCTTCTTTTCGTGCCTCTCAACTACTGGAGGTTGGCAGTCAGCTCTGTCTGAATACCCCTCTCAGTCTTTCGCCAAGCGGGATAGGTCACAGATGACCACAGAATAACTAATAGTATACAAATAAGTACCTACAGCTTTCCAAAGGATGCTGGCGTGCAGTGACAGATGGACTGACGATTTTTGGCAGTTTTATTGCAAGGTTGCGTAGAAGTGACGCCCCCTGTAAACGTCACTCACACGCCAAGAGATCGTTGGACGACTGTACAAGAATTGAAAAATGTGCTTTTAGTTGTAGAGAGTACTTACCGGCATCTGTCGTTGTTCCTTATAACTTGAGACTTCAATAAAAAAAACTTAGTTTGAACGAAATGTCGGGCTTTGTAACTTTTAGTAGTGAGTAAGTTGATATTTAGTATGACTATCATTTAGAAAATTCAAAGAAAGTTTATTTGTGTACACGTTTTTGGCGTTTGATCATCATAAGCTTAATTTCAATCTTTGTTACGTATAATTCGACTCAAGCTAGAAGAGCGGTGAATCCTAGATTAAACAAGAAGATTATTAAATTATCAAAGGTTCACAAATATACGGTATCATATGTAATGTGTTTGTATATTTATATGCTTAAGAGACCAGAAAACGTTGTCATATTAGAAATCCTGGAATTCCCGTATTACTAAGCACCGGAGGGAAAACCAAGCTTTTTCATAGCAAAATGCACGTTAATAGCATTAAAAGTAGGTGGAAAACTAATTAATTTATTGCTCCGTTCGCTGGGCAGCGGTCGACCGCTCGCAACCAGTAGGGACATAAATAATGCAAGGACCAAAATGCTGAATGTAAATGCGTATAGGCTGCACCATGATTCTTTGGCTCTAAGCGAGCTGGGCCCTCAATTTCTGTGGGATAAGAGAGAGCAAGATAGAGGGCTCATATTATTCAGGGCCAGAGATATTTGGCGCGGCGAATAATGTCTCCTTCTCTGTAGAGTGTGCCACAAAATCATAGGCTGAAATTCTTGAATCTCGCAGGTAAACCGCCTTCCTTGTTCTTTATCGGTGTATATTATAAGCATTATACAATTATTAAGAGCTCCGTAGTTTCAAGGGTTTCACTCTTGCTTCTCACGCAGGAGATGCAGGTCCAAATATCATTTTTAGGGTACCGTACCCGAAGGGTGCCAAACGGGACCCTATTACTGAGACTTCGCTGTCCGTCTGTCCGTCCGTCCGTCCGTCCGTCCTGTCTGTCACCGGGTCCGTCTGCACGAACCGTAATAGCTAGAAAGCTGAAATTTTCAGAGAATGTGTATATCTGTTGCCGCACCAACCACAAATACTGAAATACGAGAGATATTGCAAATTAAAGGGGGCCCCGATACAAGAGACGTGTTTAGATACACTTACGCATTTCAAAATGAAGATCTTGACTGAAACTGTTTATTTATTGTCATAGCAACCATGTCATAGACACATATACTACACATTTAAATATGATAGCATATTTCGTATCAACCCACATGGTTGTGGTAGCTCAGCCGGTATGATGTAGACTCTCAATCCGGAGGTCGTCGGTTCAAATCTCGTGAAGGCATAAACTTTTTAAAAAAAAAAATTGTTTATTTTTTTATTGTTTTGAGTGCTTTTGATTTGTTGTACGATGGTACGGTACCCTTCGTGTGCGATACCGACCCGCACTTAACCGATTTTTATTATTTATTTTCTTTCCATTTAAATTAAATTATTAACAAAAGTATAGACGATAATACGAGTGTTAAAACTTATACATAATTAAATGAAGCATAATTTAATTTTGAAACTGTTAAATCTATCATCCCTTTGCATTTCCGAGTGTTCGCTTACAACACTCCCCCTCAACCCGCACCCCTTTCTACCCTCCCCCCTTGCTGCCATTTGCAAACTCTCATTTCCCACGTTTCCAAATAAGCGGGAATACCCCAGATCCTATGCTTTTAAATTATTTAAAGTGGATGCCTATCTACGTAGCTAGCCTATAGTATAGGTATAGAATATACTTTGAGTTTAGATTGAATGTCTACCGTAGAATAACGTTGTGAGTTTCAGGGTTTAATAATATAACTTTTATTTTTAAGCTTTAGTTTACAACTGTTACTACAACAACATACAGTTTCCTTGAAACTTAAAACAAACTTTACATTTCTGTTTTACACAATTGATTCTCCACATAATAATATCGTATTTACAATTTGATTAATTAACCGTTACATAATCATGCAATTGGTACATAAGCTGATAGTTGCATTTAACCTTTAGGATTACATTAACTTTTGTTAAGACTGAAGTTATGAGGCAATATTTATAAAAACAGAAAGGAAGCTTAAATTATTCACTTAAAATGTACAAGAAACACTTAAGTTTTTATTTTTTACCGTATAAATGCTACACGATTTCCAAGAATCAAATGTATCAACAGCTGCAATTGTTACGAAAATGACGTCACCGCCATTTCGTCAGGGAGATATAGCTAACGCCATCCACGACGACGCGTGATGTCGCTATTTGCATCTTTCTTTTTCATCGAGGCACTCTGCTGAAAGACAAACATGCAAATAGTTACGTCACGCGTCATCGTGAATGGCGGTATCTATAGTGGATACTAAATTGCGGCATTAAGGTCAGTCTTTTCCTCGTCAAATCAAACAAAGATTTAGATGAAAGCCTAAACTTGACTGTGAGTCAGCGGTTCCAAAGCAGTTAAGCTGGGACTGTTCGTCAGTCTGGCAAAGGTTACACGATTTTGATTTTTCTTCTCGAACATTCTCATAGATGACATCCGACTGTCTTTAACCGAAGCAGCAGTGTTGTGACCCCTCAGCATTTCCAATAGTCTGTTCCAGAAATTTGGCTCATTCCACACGATAGTCGAACGCCGATCCCTTTGTGTCTTGAGGAATGCATAAATTGAATTCTCAGGACCGATATCAGCGAAAACGTATATTGTGCTTTTATTATTCTTCTGCATTTTCCCTCGGATTTGTTTTATATCGATATTGCTGTACACGGTCGTCATGTAATTTGGCGAGAACACGATGAGATTTACGCATTCTTCTGAAGAGGTTTTGTGTAGTTTTTTGATGTTTTGTTTATCCTTGGTTCCGCAGTTTGTTAGGCGAACGTGTATTTTGTTTCGAGTAAGAACCGGGACGAGTTCTTGTAACACAAATTCTTCATCTTCTCCCGAATAAGATAGTATTATTTCGTCGCTATTTCTGTTAGTGTCTTGATATTGGAGCATAATCTTTGCGAATTCGTATAACGAGTTTCTGTATATCACGGACAATATTGTGAAGATAATATTTATAGTTATCATGATTGGTAGTATGAATAAGTATGTAACATCAGAGTGGCTACAAAATGTCGTTCGCATAATACCACAATTCAGGTGGTCGTCTTCGACACCCTGAAAAAGAACAAAATGAAAATATATTTTTTTAGTACAGAGAGCGCTTAAACCAGATGACGAACGAGAGATATGTGGCTAATATTAAGTATGAACGTAAGGCTCCAATAGGAATTTATTTGTTTTCTCACCTGAATAAAACATATCAATTACCCTTTTTATAAAATTAATCTGTTATTTACCTTAGTGTGCTGCTTGTTCAGTTGATGAAGGAACGTGAATGTTTGGCAGTTGCATACAAAAGGATTGTGAGATATCCATATTTGTTTCAAAGGTTTCTGGTAATATCCTTTTAGGTCCCTCTGCTCTGGCGGTCCTGGCACCGCAGACATATTAGGACTCTGAAAGCAAAAAAACTTTAATGCAGTACCTAGATAAATCATGAAAAGTTTTTCACACTCAACCCCAAAAATATCTAACTAAAGTTCGAGCAATATGTTACCATAAGAGGCACTTTATCACGCTTAAATGGAAATGTAGTTCAAACTAAGTAATGGTCCAGATTTATTATAATGACTACAATTTACATACCCAGAGTACAGTAATGTTGTTAAAGCTGATATCGAGGTTGTCATGCCCATTAAGCCACCAGTCATCAAACGTAATTTTAAAGTCATTATGGCTCAAATTCAACAAGCCCAAGTTGTAGGTATGTGCAAACGGTGAAATCGCCTTGTGAGTCCATGAATTGTTAACAAAGTCATTGTCCTCGAAATCCAAGTGATTGTACGCCATATTTACTGACATTCTCTGTTTGTTATTGCTGAACAAATACGACGTTATTGTTCTCAGATTATTGTGCTCCATGTCCAAGTAGATTAAACTCAATAGCGAGGAAAATGTCGTCCTGAAATAAACGAGAAATCGTTATTATTCTGCGAGCAAACTGTTACACGACACATTCGTCAAGAAAACAACATTTACCCAGAAATTTCCTGTAACAAATTATTGCATAATTTAAGTTTTTCCAGCCTCACTAGGGAGGAAAACAATTTCGGCTCCAACTTTGTTATCTTGTTTTGACTCAAATCCAGCTCTAATAAGTTAATTTGATCGTTGAAAACAGCTTCGTGCAAAACCTCAATTTGGTTATAAGCCAGCGAAATATTCGTTATATTTTGCGAGTTGGCGAATACATCGCGAGGAACCTCCTCCAACTCGCACCTCTGGATGTACACTTCTTTCAAATTAAGCAGCTTGCTGAATAAACGTTTCGGCAACCGTTGTAACTTCACGTCGTTATTGAATATAATGACGGTATCAAGTCTTTCATTATTCTCGAACAAGTTCGGCGGCAACGAGGAGAACTTATTTGAAAACAAAGTGAGTTTCTTCAACTTCCTAAGCGGATTAAATATTGAGGCAGGAAGCTCGTTCAGTCCGTTCGAGCTGAGGTCTAATTCTTCGAGCACATCAACTCCAGTGAACAGGTCTTCGGAGAAACTCGTAACGTTGCTCTGCCAGAGGGATAATTTTCTCAAAAACGACAAATGAGAGAACAGATTTCCTGAAATGTTGGTCATGTGGTTGTGGCTGATTTCAAGCGTCTCTAACTTCTCTAGGGGCTTGAACAAATCCTCAGTGAGTCGTATCCCGTTCGATCTTATGTTCAGCCATGTCAGATTATGCATATCCATGAATAAGTTATCTGGTAACTGCGTTACTCCGCTGACGGAGAGCAATAGCTTCGTCAGTTCTTGCAAGCCGGAAAAATGTTTTCTATCGAAGTAACTCGACAAATTCTTCGAGTTTTGGAATATTAGTGATAGAGTCTTTGTGACCCCTAATCTGGTTAGGACATCTTTAAAAGATGATGGTGGTAACGGGCAGTCTTTAAATGTGACTGTTTTGAGTATATTTACTGTATTGGCACTTAGTTTAGGAAGCTTATCATAGTCGATGCTTGGTGCATTATCACACCTTATCATTAAATATATACTAGGCAGTAGACTGAGTTGCACTTTTCGTCCTGAAACAATCATTAATAATTAGGACTGATTTTATTATTATTACTCTTAACTTTAAGTCCCTTAAAAAAAAATCGTACATCCTGACGATTTTCATTTCGCATAGATCTGCTGCATGAAGGTAAAAGGCACGTTTCATTCCGAATGTACAAATAAACTTCACAATTTTAATATTCTAATGGCAGTTGACTTGTAATATCAAACCACATCGGCAAAATCCACATGCAGCTGTGTTTGTATTCAAATGCATGAAATGATCAAGATATTTACCCTCAATATCACACTGCAATTCAAAGCTTAGCGTACCGCCGCAAATACACCGGCCATCTCCAGGGCACGCCAACCCTGTGGCACTAATGACCACTGCAGCCAGGGCAACAGCCACAAATGCAAATATACCACTCATAGTTCGCATGGAATTTGCGTAAAGGTTTAACGCCTCTGTGATCCAATTAAAACGGCGGGTGGATAGTAGATTTTTGAGCGGGCTACAGCCATCGTGGATCTGTGAACAAAAAAAACATTACGTGTTAAAACTGATGACTTTTTCGTTATATCGGCGGGGTGTGATGTAATTCTGAAGGCGTGAAAACGAACTAATGAAACACAGTAACAGCATAAAATCCGACCAGCTACTATCCAGTTCGCTAACCTCTATCGTTGATTCCTATGACTTCAGCCCGAATGTTAAAAGTTCGTTCCTAATAATCATATAATCATTCTACTGTCAGCTAAGTAGATACCTGACCCGCTGTCGTAAATAATTATTAAGTAAGGGGGTCAGCTATCTGCTTGACTGACTGTACTACTATTTTTATGGCAAGCAAACCACCCAAATGATTAAATTTACACAAGTGATTGGTTGTTAAAAGACAGTAATATCAATATCACGTCATATTATCACATCGATTGTTCACAGGGCCCGAATTCTACTAAATTCATTGACAAACTGGCGCCAGCGTAAGTAAATTTTGGACAGTAGAATACGAAGTAAGCTGGCTTCACGCTGGCGCTTGTGAATTGGATTCCGGTTTTAGTAGAATACCAAATATCTCGTTCCGGTTTTAGTAGAATACCAATATTGAAGTTTGTGCCAGGCTTGTGTCGTATGCTTGTGAACAGTAGAATTCGGGCCCTGTACAGTAGATTGCCCTAGTTTCTATTACAAATTGACTATCAATTGTATCCAGTGTGAACTCGAAACTTCATGGAAATGGATACCTACCTATAGATTCCCTGAGCGTTTATTGGATGCCTATACTATACATATTAGATACAAAAGGATGCCTATACTCAACAGTAGGTTCCCTGACATTCTGATGATGATGACAATGATGTTTCATCCCTAAGCCCACAACTTCCGAACGGGCGGTAGTATACAAAAATATTATTTTGACGTTGACTAAGCAATCTGTATGATTTTATGGTCAATTAAAAAAAAATACTTTTACTTTGGATGATGATGATTAGATAGGTACCAGTAGCACAGATTAATAAAGAGTCCAGTAGGTAAATATTACCAAATAATACTTAATTAATAAATTGATAATTATTTTTATATTTTTGCTATTCACTAAAATTTAGATTAATTACCAGAAGAAAAAAAAAATAAGAAAAGAAAAAACACAGACAAACATTAAAAACGCTTCTTTCAAAAACATGACAGCGAATTAGCACCCTTCGTAGTCGAAGAACGCACTGAGTTGGCGTTTTCGATTGTTAAAGGAAAAGCTTCGATTCTGAGCTTACAAGCCAGCGAGGCGCCGACAAAAAGCGCAGTGAAACAGCTAAATAAATTGCTTCCACAGCGAACATAATGGATCCCGAGTATTCCCGAGCCGTTATCTCAGGCAGCGCTGCCATATCCAATATTATTATATTCCGATCCCGCAACCATTTTAGGGTTATTCATCTCGTTGAATTAATATATCTCGAGCCGACCATCCTTTAAATTGTGTTGTAATACAAAAGTTTATGTTACGTCTCAAATTGAGCCGGCGGCTGCGCGGCGGGGCGGCGTGAGTGGGCCACTATGAGAGCTACTAGAGATGGGCCAAAACCAAAGAAGCCATTGCATGGCAGCAACTAGAAATGAGTGGCCCAAATCTGAGGAGGCCATTTTCCAGGTCAATGGCCAGGCCAGGAAAATTATAATACACGGAATGGATTAGTGTTCCGAATCGAGAATCAAGTCTAGGGATTAACACTCTGTTGCACAAATGAGTCCATTATCTCTCCGGTAACTAAACCTGTGTTAGACCTAATGAAATTGTTATTATAAACTAACAGTGTTCACAATTTAACAGTGTCATATTTTTCACTTATCCAGTTCTGCCAGAATATTATATTGACATTATAACCAGTGTATAAATGATAAGTGACCTTAATTTTAGCTATGAATGGTGTCTGAATTGCGGTTACTATAAATGGATCAAACGTGTCACAGTCCTATTGTGGTAAGCCTCGGGTTAAAAGCGTTTAAAATATGCATTGGATGATCAAGTAAGTATTCTACTTACTACTTTATACTTTATTGCACAAAATAATACATTTTACAATTGAAAGTGGAAAACACATGACAAAGGCGAGCTTATCTCTATTAAGAGATTTCTTCCAGCAAACCTAGGATGGACAGGAAATAATTTAACAACAGGTAGACCCATGTGCACAACATTAAATAAGATAAAACAATAAAATAAACAACTACTTAACAATACGTACATAAATACCAGACTTATAGATATAAATAAGTTAAGCAAATATACCTAAATAAAAGTACTTAAATTTAATACGGTATTCGTTATTATTATTATTATTGTTTTGTGCAATAAAGAATTTAAAGTATTTAAAAGACCTCAAAGTAACCAAACCATAGATGCCTTTTTCATAAAGTATTTTTGTTAACTCCTCCGCTACGCAATGTCTGAAATTGGACATTTTCGAGCACTATTTTGTGCTTCTATGAGCAGTTGTTTACATTACCTATATTTTCTATACAGACTTCTCTTTATTAACTTGACTGGAATCAAACCTGAGACTGAATATACGCCTGATACAGGCATAGTAGATTACAAAAATATGAAAAATAGCTTACCATTCATTAGTACTCAGCGGGATTCAAAGATTATAGTAACTAAAGGTTATAGTATAGGTAGTCTTTGGTTGTAAGTGGCGAAAAAAGAGCGATATTATTTGAATAAAAATCTATAGTAAATATAAAGTAAAAATAGTAACTCTCTAGTCAACTTTTCCTTGATTTACTGAAGAATACGTTTCACCTAGGCAGTATATTTTTATACAAAGTGCAAGACGCTGCGAATGCTATAATACCCTCCGTCTTGAATTTCAAGTGGTTATCGACCCGCTGCAGCGTTTGCAGCAGATGCTTGTTCAAGTTGGATAGACTTGGTGATTTGTGTTGTCGCATTGAATTTTTATTTTAATTTTAATACGTTTTTTGCATGGGGACATTCTTATTTTTTATGTTTTATCTATTTCATTATGTGTTGCTTTAGCGAAATTAATACTAAACATTCTGTGAAAATTTCAACTCTCACGGTTCGTGAGACAGAACCCGCTGACGGACGGGTAAGGTCCCGTTTGGAACCATTCTTGTAAGGAACCCTATAAGATAACACGCACTTGGATTTTGTCACCCCTTCTGCAACGCTACGTATCGCAGAAAACTAAAGGTCATAAATAAGAAATAAGAAATAAGAAACGTTGTTTTTGTATCTTCGTTAACATTTTGGTCGTTAATATTAAATTTCAATTTAACGCGTCGAAACTTAAATAATTACTATGTAGTTTACAAATTAGTTACTGGTTTTATCAACAGGGTGCAACTAAAGAATGGGCCCTGGAAGGTAAGTAAGTACCTAACTTGTATTCTTAAGACAGCTCATACATAGAGGAAACATCCTTTTATTTTGATTTTCTAAGAAGAAGGTCCCATTCGATTGATCTACCATGCATAATCACTTAAGAAGTTATTATACATTACGTAAACTACACGTAATATTGTTCAACTCAATGAAAATACCCATAAAACCTCTGCAGCTTTTGGTTAAAGAAAAAATACTCTGTCTGCCAAGTTTGCAATTCACTTTCCTGACAGAATGATAAATTGATAAGACTTTTCTTAGCAAGTATTACGAAGCTTGAACTACAAGACGGGAGGACAAGGCGTAGGAAGGACTAAAGTAAGTTTGTTTGGCTTCCGACACAAAAAGCAAAGTTAATAGACGATACGTCGACAAAGCTTTCATGTTCACGCAACTAAAATTAAATATTTGATGATATAACTTCTATTAGCATAAGCATTAAAAAAAAACCCGCATTAAACCAATCTTCCAGTTTCATCACCAAGTCTCATCATCAGGTGTGTGTTGTGTCAAACTCGATGGGTTTACTAGTAAGCATCCCAGGGTTCCAACTCCCACCTTCAAGCTTCGCACTCCATCATCAGATAAGCTCGATAGTACCATTTTCCTAAATGGCCAATAAACCTAATGAGTCCAAATTTGACGGATTTACTAGTAAGCATCATAGGGTTCCCGCTCCCACCTTCGAACTCCATCATCAGACTAGCTCGATGGTATCTTAAGAACCAGCTGGAAGGAATGGAAGAAATCTACTTTCGAATAAAAAAAACAACAAATTCAAATCGATTCACCCGTTTGCGCTCCCCGTGCTGAGAGACAGACACACACACACCACACACAGACAGACAGACAGAGTGGACTCACACGTTAAACTTATCTAGCACCCCTTTTTCCTTCGTCCGGCGGGGGTTAAAAATAGAACCTTATCACAATCTAAATTAAAGGGCCCAAAATGCTCTTTAACTAGATAGATAGATAGATGGATAATTCATTTATTCATTTGACTAAACATGTCGCAAGAACCACAGAGCAGTGAAACAGAGAACAGAGACACAGAACGCGACTCTGATTGTTTCTCTGCTCTGTGGTTCTTGTTACAAGAACCACAGAGCAGTGAAACAATTAGAGAGCTGACTTTGACAATTACCACAGAGTATAGGATATTCTAAAAATCTGTTCACTTTCAGAGTCCTCTGTTGGATTTTTAGGGAAACTGTCCCAGAAACAATCTAATTACTTTTTAAAGATACGGGAATACGCTATGGTATGTTTTTCACGTACCCTTTCCAATAGCTGCGGCGATGGACTGGGCCCCTGTCATGCAAAATGGAGTATTGAATAACTGGCTGAAAGTGGCCCACATTGCAAGTCAAAAGAAATACAGTAAATAAAATCAGTGAACCACTTAATTAATTTGGCCACAAGTGTTAAATTGTAACTAGTTCCATCTATCTACTGAGTAGTAAGTAGCTATTCACTTAAACCACAATTACACAATACTCTTTGAAATGTTCTGAAACGCCCAAGCTTGGTCTGACTAAGCAATGTGCGATGCAATGACCGCTAACCACTACTTAGGTGGTGGACTAACATTCAGTCTATCGCCCAGCTTACAAAACCGCAAACCCACACACCCTTTATATGGCAAAAGGTAAAATAACTATGTTTAGAAAGCAATTGTTTAAGGGCGGGCACTAGGCAATCAGAACTTAGAAATTCATCCTTAACTTATTTTTAGACGAAATTAAATTAAAAATAAAAAAGGTTAAAGCTTAGCTAAGCAAGGCTGACTGAGGAACATACTGTGCAATTTTTATAATGATTAGATAAATAACAAGACCACAAATTCAGATGCGGTGCGAAATTTTAAAATAAAACATTGTGACAAACAGATTTTCTGGCAACTTCAGGAGACTGTTCTATCGAACAAAATTAATAAAATACGTTTATGGGAAAGCGAAGTCACGCTGACACTCGTGATAAACAACCTAGTGAAAAAACGTACAGCAATAATATACTCATCATTCCGAGCGATTTGTGTTTTGCTAAAGGCTGTTTTAGCCTAGGGCGCCATCTTAAAAGTTAAATAATCATAATAACATCACATAGCATCACGCCTCTCCCCATACGGGATGGCAGAGGCACAAAGTGCTTACTTTTAGGCAGTAACTAGTGCATCAGTTCATTATCCGCACGTTCTAACGGTGATGAAAATATCGCGAGGAAACCTTCATTCCTTCATAGCTGCGGCGATGATCTAACCACTGTCACAAAAATAAACGAGTATTGAAAAACTGACTAAAAGTGTGTATAATCATTACTCTGCCACCCCGTGTGGGAAAAACGTGAATCCATGTTTTATACACACACCCCCTAAAAAGCTATTTTTACTCACTCACCCTTTTACTCACTGGTTTGTATTTGAATTTAGAACGCCAAAACAGTGAGAAAAACAACAACCACCAGGGCGACGACTCGCGCGGTCGAGGGCGCGATGGGGGGCGGGGCGGACGCAAAGGAATATTCGTCATACAAACTCGTTGTGCAAATAACTTCTCGAGATTTGCTTGGTCAAATTTTGATCGGTGGTGGAGATTGGTTGATTTTGATTTTCGACAAGGAGTATAACATTAGAATAAAAGTTGTCACTCGTAGTCGTGGTATAAAGTATAATATGCAACTCTTGAATAAAACGGATTTATAGGGAGGGTCATGAATCACTCGCATCGATCAGGATTATAACACTTGAATCACTCGCTAAGCTCGCGATTCAATCATCGTGAATCACTCTCTACGGTCGTGATTCAGCCGTTATAAGTTTGAACCGTCTGTCGGTCTGTCGGTCTGTCTGTATGTCTGTCCGTGGCACTCTAGAGGTTAAAGGATTTTGATGCGGGTGTCTGTAAATGGTTGTACAACCAACTGCAATGGTTTTTAGATAAGTTTTGTCAAAGTGGGTGAGTTAGTAAAAATTTGACGGAGGGTTTTTGAATTTTGTAAGATATTTTAATTATAAAAGATCCTCAAAGGAATATAATTGTCTAAGAACAGATCAGAACTTAGTCGTAAAACCACTGAAACAAAGTCGAGTGAAAATAATGATGCAAAGATTTCCGCACGATGTTTTCCGTAAGGGGGGCGATGTCCGGGAATTAAGGCAATTTGATATGTGATGGGCGGGGCACAAAATGTGTGGGCGCCTCGACTATTACTCGCCACTCGAATACCCAACGGTGTATAGAATTATTTAAGATTATTCATGGAATTAAATTAAGTTGCACGTATATTACCACCGCGGGGCCATAAGCAATCGTGTAGCCACACGATGGCCTATCGTAAACTCCGTCATTTTCCATAAAACATTACTTACTACTTACTACATTAATATTTATAACATAACGTCACGCTTTTTCCCATACAGGGAGGCAGAGGCTCAATTGTACCCACTTTTAGCTAATTATTCCAAATTCAAAATTATTTATTGCTACATTGTGGTTGTAGAGTTCTTAAAGTAAGGAGGTCCCGACAATGGACCCTGTAAGGGCACTGCAATTTCTTACAAACTAACATACTCCATCTTGCATAACAGGGGGGAAGGGGGGGGGGGACTTGTTACGATATATTCGATACACTACATGGTCAGCATCGGGATTCGAACCTGCATTTCCTGCGTGAAAAAGCAAGAATACCCCACAAGACTACGGGCCATTTACGGAGACAATCGGGTTTTGTAGCCGTTATTTATTATTTTAATTATTATTAAAATACAGCTTTATCAGGCCCATTGAGTTAAGTTCAGTTCAGTTCAGTTCAAATTTTTTATTGACCATAAAATCATACATATTACTTAGTCAACGTCAATATAATATAATATTTTTGTATACTACCACCCGTTCGGAAGTTGTGGGCTTAGGGATGGAGCAAAGAAGGGCCAGAAACGTCCCCGTGTGTTTGCTCGTATATCAAATCAGTGATGCGCATTCACCGGTAATGTAATATTTGTTTGTTGAACACAAAACAAACATGCGATGCACGCATTATCGCACTTGTAAAACGAACTCGTATTAACAACTACATACAACTCGTAATAAAGTCCTGCCGCAACAATTCCACTGTTTTATCCCACTCTAGCTCACCCCCATCACCTAAGTGAGAAAAAGCCAGACGTGTATCGGTAAACAACAATCGATTCGCGCCCTGCGCATAATGGGTACCTTTGCCCTGACAGCCTGAATTAATGGCTCACTCTTTTATTAAAAGAGCTATTTTGAACAGCCCTGGCAGGTGCCATAAACGTAAACAATGGGCTATTGTGATGATTTCTACTAAATTTCCCCTTTGTGCAGCAAATAACTTTATGAAATTGAACTGGGAGTCAGACTTTGTATTACCCGCAGAACTTAACTATAGTCTGTGCGCGTGCCTTGACAATAGAGAGCGTTGATCTTCGTCTATAGACATAATCATCGTATATATATACAGGGTGACATTTAATTAGCTGACCATATTTTTGGGAATGATAGTACCCATCATTATAAAGAACTTTCCCCAAGGTACATAAGGTCGCAAACGAAAAATTTATTTGGGTCTCCCAAAGTACCTTGAAATCAGCTGACCGGGGCAATGTGGGGGACGAAATTTTTTTTCATTTGCGACTTTAATTTTCTTGGGGAAAGTTGTTCATAATGATGGGTACCTACTATCATTCCCCAAAATATGGTCAGATAATTAAATGTCACCCTGTATAATCGTCTATCGAATAGACTTTTTTGTTTTCTATAGAGATATTCCGCGGTATCTCAAATCGCTATTACGACCATAGAGATGATCTCGATAGCGCTACGTACCAAGAATTTCGGACGTGAGAAACTGCCTCTCTCACCTTTACGCGTCTTTTTCTCAAGTTCCCCTCAAAATGGCGGTCACAATAAAAAGCGTGTGTAATGCAGATGTGATTAATCTCTCGTGCCAGCCACACGTGCCGGCTGCCGCATTGGTCGGCCGCACTGTCTGCGCCTAGTGTGGGCCTGCATGCCGACGTAATCTAGATGCATGCCCTGAGGTGTGGATAGCAGAGGCAGCGGGTTTTGTTTTATATTTACTTTATTTCTTTCTTTCTATTTTATTGCACACATAATACAGACACTTAATAATGCAAAAAACATGTACAAAGGCGAGTTTATCTCTAATAAGAGATATCTTCGAGCAAAAAAGGGATTGAAATTGACTGCATAAATATTGGAAACAACTTGGACACGGAGTGGGGTTTTTGGGCGTACATGCGAAAACTTTCCCCCACTCCGTCAAACGCTGGCCAATGTGTTTACCGACCATTATACTTGAGTTTTACTGGAGTGCTATATGCCCTTTCAACTGGTGAGTGTTGAGCAGGGAGCACTTATCCAGTGAGAGAGCGCTTAGATACATTTTCCTTTGAAACACAACTCACCAATTTACGGGCGGCGGGGGACGAGGTAAGAGAGCTGTGATTGGTCAGCCGCTGCGAAACCGTCTGGCGATGGCGGCCCGTCATCGTACATAGGTTGCGTATGCAAACGTTTGTTGAATACAAGAAACGTTTGGCGAGCCGCATTCCCCCGCAGGCGCAGTCAATTGGATATATAGTCTCTGGTGTTGAGCCACCCTAATGATTTACATTTCATAGGTGTTGAGTTGAGAGGTTATCTGTCGATAAGTGAGCACAACTGTGCTTCTGCCATCCCGTATGGAAATGGCGTGACGCTATGTAATGATAAGTAAAGGATACTAAACACAGACTTGGATAGTGCCGCTAGATCAGTGCTAAAACAGATCTTTGGCTCTATTGTGTTTAGACAAAGTAGTGACATTGCCCGCAATTCGGGAGGCGACATGAACTATACTAACTAAACTAATTAAAATGGTGTGTTTGAAAATGGAATCTGTGGCCACCACGCAAGAGCTGTCGGATTTGAAGGTTGTCAGTTTAGTGCCTTTAGTTCCTCTAGTGGTTTTGACACCTCCCAAATAGCCCCGTCGTTGCTTAATGTATTTGTCATGCCTTGCCACTCCGAACGGGAAAAGGCGTGACGCTATGTTTATATTAGTGAATCTCTACTCTCTATATACAAATTTATTTAAAATTTACATTTTTTTCTGACGGTACTTAGGAATCCTGAGAGGACAGTGCTATTCCTTATCCCGTGGCTAAAAGGTAAGCCGTGTACCAGGGAGCACTTATCCAGTGGAGAGCGCATATATACATTTTCCTTTGAAACACAACTCACCAATTTACGGGCGGCGGGGGACGAGGTAAGAGAGCTGTGATTGGTCAGCTGCTGCGAAACTGTCTAGCGGCCCGTCATCGTACATAGGTTGCGTATGCGAACATTTGTTGAATACAACAAACGTTTGGGGGGCCGCATTCCCCCGCAGGCGCAGTCAATTGGATATATAGTCTATGCCGTGTACCAAGCTACTGTCGTCGTCATTTGCAGTAGTCCACACACTATAGACTAGATAAATGACTACAGTCTTCTAAAGATTTTTGACTGATAGGTGACGTTTACAGGGGGCGCCAGCTCTATACGCAACTTATTGCAACATACTTGTCATCAACACAGATAATTCATTCCTAATTGGTAATGACCACCACAACCCCCACCATCATAAAGCGCTAGTCCGCCTATCAGCGCGCGCCAAAAGATTCTTGGAAAGCTGCAGAATGTCAACATAGATACGTACAGTGCCACCAACTTCGCTGTACAGTTGATAGCTGTCGCTAGTGTCATAGTAGTCTTCAAAATAGCGGACATAGAATGCGTTTCATCAAATAGTTCCTTTGTCGAAGTCTTTATTGTCAAAGGTTAAGAACGAAAATGCCTTGATCCAAAAGAACTATTCGATGAAACGCAGTATAGTATGGTATGTATTCTCTTTGATGGCGAATGACAAGTCCGTAGTACCAATTTTACCCACCTGAACAGTTGGTGGCTCTGCACAGTCGTCAAGTCAAAAAGCGTTAGTTATAGTTATAATACACCTGTCACCGCAAGCCAAAAGTTGGCAAGCTGTAATTCATAGAGTATTAAAGTTTTATTGCCTGCAGAATCAGTTTTGTTTACATAATAACAACCGAGTTATCAGGGCCAAAGTATAGAGGCACTTTAAATCATTTTTTTAATCCAATCATTTGTCTAGGCAGAGCATGAGCTTATTATTCACAGCGTAAATATACTTCAGCGTAAAATTAAAATCATAAAAGGGCACCAATAAATACGAGCTACAAAAGCCCGCGTATCGTATTAATTAAATCCACCGTCAAGCGTCGCGACCTGAAATAATATCGATATTATCATTTCAGGCCTTTTTGGGTCGTTCCTATACTACATACATAATACATACAGCCATCCAACGATATTCTGGCTTGCAGTGACAGATGAAACTAACGCTTTTTGACAGGTTCGTTACATTAATTTTTCAGAATAATTTTCGTAGAAGTGGCGCCCCCTATAAACGTCACTCACATGCCAGAGATCTGTAGAGTGGAGAGAAGCGCCACCATCTACTTGTAATGGATCACAGTTCATTGAAAGCGGATTTTGACTGCAATGCTGGCATATTACGCGTGGTGTATTAGGGTAATGTTACATACTCCAACTGAACAGTATTGCATTAAAACAACTGACAGCGAAGTGACGTTTTCAAAGTGGCGTCAGTAGTTTCCGCTTTGGCCGTTCTACAGATAACTTAGTGGCTCTGTTAGTATACAAACACAACCTCTTTTTAAAACTGCGGGGTAGAAGTACATAATATTTGTGTGATTTACCTTGCATAAATAAACCGCTCTTTTAGACGAGCGTCTCAAATTGCTTCTGTTTTTAACTTTTAACGGCATTTAATGAAACTTTTTGACACAGGGTTTTTTTTAGACTAATTAGACCCCGCTGAATACGATTCTGCCCGGTGTCGACCCCTCCTCCCCTCCCTTCTCCCCCTTTTCCCCCAAAACGTGTCCTGATCTGCGGTTTTTCCAATGATTCTTAGAAACTATTAGAGATAAAAGAAAACTGTCCATGACAAAAATAAACAACATTAAATTTTATGTATATTAATTTATTTATTCAGGTAAACCTTACAGCTGTTAGTATTATTATGTAAGTGACAACAATAACATATCCAAGAAGCGAAATGATGTTTATACATTTACCGACAAAACATGACCTAATTTACCGTCGTACGAGTATTCGTTCACGACTTTCAGGTTGCAGCACAGACGTTGACCTGAGATGACAGTCGGTAGTGAGTGTGTGCAATAATTTATCAAATTAATTTTGTTGACGTGATAACGTCTTATAACTCGACGTACGCCGGCTGCACTCAATAAAAATTTTCACGTTCTCCCTGGTGTATCAACGCACAGCCCTTAGGGCCAGAAACTTGAAATTTCGCATACGTATTCCTGTTATGACGTAGGCATCTACTAAGAAAGAATTTTTCAAAACTCAACCCCCAAGGGGGTGAAATAGGGGATGAAAGTTTGTATAAAACCTTTTCTTCCTTGGACATATTTGTATGAAATTTCGTATGAATTCAGTACGGCAAAAATAATGAGTTTTCCAAAATTCGGAATCAAAACTGCAGGGGAAACGTTTTGTGAGGAAAGGGGGGGGGGGAACGGAGGGGGGAGGGGTTGACACCGGGCAGAATCGTGTTCAGCAGGGTCTAATAAGACTAAAAAAAACCGGTTTCAAAAAGTTTCACTAAACGCCCTTAGACGTGTTTCTGTCCAAAAATACCGCCCGTCTATTTAGCTTTGAATGCCGTCTCAGACATGTCACAATGAGGCCTTCGCCATATCAAATCTGATTTTGATGAGTTTGAGATTTCTCTCGAAACTGAGAGTGCTTTATATACGTACCTACCTACCTACGGGCCGGTGGTACCAAGTCACTTATTTTATTACCTTTTCTTAGCCCCGCCGTACTCAGAGTAATTTAATAAAACATTAAACTGATTCCTATTTAGAATTAACATTTAAACTCCTTTACCTAGCAACCCTTAATCAAAATCACTTTGGGCATGGTCGTAAGAAATCAATGAAAACATAAATAACATACGACAATATTAACAATCTTTCTGAGTACCTACTTCTGGTCTCGATTCAGCGTAAAGGAATTTTCCCCTCCAACTCCCTGTTTTATTAAAAATCTCTATTAATTAATTGTCATTTCAGGTCTTTATCTGCGAATTTCTGAGCAATAATGATAGTTCTTCCACTGAGTTAGATCTGAAAATTGCTTAACTACCTGTGAAGCTATTTTGTTCTATAGAAGACAATAAGGAGTGGGCCGTATGCTTCTAATGGTTCTATTAATTATTTTTGTCTATTATTATAACTTACAAATAAAGTTACTTCGTCTCTTTTTACCTCGATGCAAACTAATAAGCGGCACTTAAGTATATTTAAGTACCTATCAAAGAGTTTAAACAGTCTCTTTATTGCAAATAAGCTTTCGATGTAACAGCTTTGACCTACTTTGTAACAAATAATGGGAACGCTTAAATATAAATTAGCATCACATTTTAGTGCCATAGCCTTATTATGAATCTCTATGAACTTTAATCTCAATACTATTCGATAAAAATTGGCTACAGTAGTAGAATGAGTTTCAAATGAGTTTCTTTAGAAATGACAATCTGTATAGATTAGGCAAAGGTCAATTTAAAAAAAATTGCCACAATACACTTGTAAAACTGCAAAGTAGATGTAAATATAGCCCATTAATGTCTCTACCGTGGAGTAAACCCGGATTATTTCGTATTCGGACTCTGTCACTTCTAGCTCCACCTAGCTCTATGATAGCGTGTCAATAAACGTTGTGGTTGCTATCGGCGGCGGCATAGTCGTGCGGAGACTCTTGCGCAATAGGTCGCGGTCGCCCCTCCCCCCGCTATCCCGTAAACACCCCACGGAAGGGGTTGCAAGATCAAGGTAAACTATAATTACTGCATATTATACATAATATTCATGTACTTTAATATATTCAGTAGTTTAATATTACCCGGATATGATAAGATGGAGCCGTTCTCCACCACGTAAAACAGTGGATAATTTGTTATATTAAATATCTGCCTGGACACAAGCCCCAAACATGGGGTGGATACAGGACCGTGGGAACACAACATGTGCAAGAGTCTGCCACACTGGAATAAATCTCTACACGCGATTATAGGTAGTTGTCATTGCAGGATTGTGGCTACAGCAGCAGTGAAACATTACACCGGTTTTATGAAAGAAAGCATAATCTTTTACTTGTAATTATATGAAGGGAAATAATATTGACCGACAAAACGTCAAGAGTTAAGAATATCATTCCAGCGATAAGTAGGTGTCAACTAAATTGGAATCACTAATCTCGTAGTGTAAAAGGTAAACAATGTTTTTTTTACTGGCTATCGATCGTCTATCTTTTTTTCTTGAAGTGCTAGTTTTATAGTTTGACTTGGTTGTGAAAAAAATTATGAGTATGTCTTTTGTGTGTATCCTGGCACGAAGACAAAATGGTTCATGTGTGAGGCTCGCATGCGCGAGACAGGTTTATCTGTTATCTGTATGTCCTGCCTAAAAATGAAAGTCACCAGACAACAGCGGTACCGTATTGCCGCCGGTGTCCGTCATCTGCACTTGACAGGTCCAATGCGTGATGGCTGAACGAATGGGTGGTTGGGGAGGCAGTCGCTCACGTCCGAAGGAATTATTTGGAACCCACAGCCCTTCACGTCCTTCCCGGGTAGTGCTAACGAGCGACAATTCATCATCATCATAGTCATCAAATCATCTCAAGACATTATAATTTCCAGGTTCTCAAATGAGAACCTGACCACTTGACACTGGCAAAATTAACCTCAAAAGAGGTTAGGACGCCATTAATAAAAAGAAGAAGAAGAAGAATGGGCGGTTTTGAATACTGTTTATGGATTAGTTAAGGTCGGTTGACATTATTGTACGATCTTCATTATCACGGTCTTTACGTTTAAGGCCCACTAATTCAAACGTGAACCTTCATAAAAGATAGAGTTATGAAAATCTAGGCATTAGTCGTTGTATAACTCAATGAACGTTTCTTCAATACGTGTCAAGCCAGATAGAGAGTAAACGTATTTTTCTTCAAAGCTTTATTGAAGTTTTGGTACTTCAGCGATTAGCAATTGCTTACATCCACAGACTTTCGATGCTTACATCACAAAATACCTATCCAGCAAATACAGAAGTTTCTTAAACGACCGTACGACAACATATCGGTTTCTCATAGGATCCGTATACAAAGAAAGCATTTACAAATGGCAATGAACAAATTCACACTTTACAAATAGCAACTGCGTTTTTTTTTTTTTAATAGTTGGTAGGTCTATTGTTTATTGTTTATTAATTGCATTCCATTGCTGTTATAAATATGAAGTTACAACATCGTGGGCCTTGCTCAGGCACAGCAATATGAGAGAGTCCATGAAACAAGGCATGAAGACAGTTGCTGCCTAAAATACAAAACACAATTGCTGTAGAATTATGATAGTTATGGTAAAAGGTGTGATTTAACTTTTTAGTTGATATTTTTGCGATTATTTGACGATATAAGTATTATGTTTTCTGAACAATAAAGCATAAAGTAAGCAAAGTAAGTATTTAAATTCGGGACAAACACGAGGATCAAATCTCTATACCACATCCTCCCGCCTTTCAGCAATCAACATGCTGTATCGAGCTCTGAATATAACACCTTGTTCGTAATCCTTCAAAGCAAACTACGCTCGTCATCTCCTGACGCCTTTATACAAGGATATTACGTTCTCGTGTGGCAAGCTTCTCGCAATTATGACGAACATCAAACATTCGCGGCTTTTGTTGTAAACCCTTGTGCGAACTGAAAACGGGAGGGTCGGATCAAACGCGCTAATTATTAATTAACTGCAGAGACTTGGGTAGAGTCTTAAGACTGTGAGGAGCATCGGATTAAATGTAAAGATACGCATTCCCTAACCTAACCTTAGCCCTAACTCTTTATTAATCTGTGCCTTAGCTTCGAACAATTTTGGTAGGAGGTACCGAAAAAAGGAGCTCCTCGAACTATATTGGTACAGAAGGGTCTTTGTGAAATTTGTTGGCATTTTACATAAAAATAAGCTGCCAAGTGCGAGTTGGACTCGTGTTGAGAGGGTTTTGTACAGCAATAATAGGAGAAACACCAGCAAAAGTAACCTTAGGATTCAGTTTTTCATACAAACTTTGCACCCCAGATTTAGGGGGTTTGGGGGTTAAAGTTGTGGATTTCGGAGATTTTATAGGATATGGGTG
The DNA here is from genome assembly GCA_963457715.1 of Argyresthia albistria. Lineage (NCBI taxonomy): Eukaryota > Metazoa > Arthropoda > Insecta > Lepidoptera > Argyresthiidae > Argyresthia > Argyresthia albistria. Next base: position 10,185,034 of record OY735258.1, read on the forward strand.
CAAACATGTGCTTGCATACCAAATTTCAGATTTTTAGGACTTCGTTAAGTAACTAGAGGTTTTGATGACATGCCAATCGGTCATATTATTGAGCATAACTATTTCAAAATTAGTCTTAAAATATTATAATAAATAGATTCTCACGCCATGCGCTTTCATTAAATATGTCAGATAGCATATCTTGATTATTATTTTTTATCTCATTTGGCCCCCAAAAGTGGCTCCCATATTCCATATTTAAATATTTACATCTGTCTTTGGGTCACAAATATTGATATGTGTACCAATTTTTAACTTCATCGGTCTAATATGTTCTGAGTAAAGCCTCAGACGGACAGACGGACGGACAGACGCGTGATCACTTCTGAGATACGAAACCCTAAAAAGGCAAAACCTGACACTTTTAACAAACTCGATTAAGTAATCTCGTAACGTAAATGTATTAAACGATATGGCAGCACAGTAGAAAATTACTCATACTCATACTCATATATTTATTGCGTCATTGTGGTACACTTTAACAAAATTATATCTAACAAATTAATAATATGAACGTCAAGGTCAAGGTATTGTGCTGGCCATGGTTCACCATTAGCACAGGGTGCTCCTCCCACACAAATTAGAATTAGTAACCCTTCGTAAAAAAGAGATGGCGTGAGAAGTAAGATTTGTACTATAAATGCCATGGTTTCAGTTAACATACTTCTGGGTGGCGCTAATCTTAGAATAAATCCTATATATCTTTGCGCCATCTCGTGGTATTTCCAATTTTTCGATGGTGCTGCACCAAGCGAGGCCTCGAACTAAAGAAGCTTCCGTAGCATCTCAGTTTACGTCGGTGTCATATTTTTTCTAGGTGGTCTATCTGTATTAGTATAATATTATAGTATCTGTGCCATTCGTTATTCGGGTATAAGTCAGAACGTACCGAGAACAAGTGTTCTACCCGGCATAAGCGGAAAAAATTTAGTCTCTATCGCCTTATTCACAAGACATCCACTAGTACTTATTAGGTTACAGGTCTAATACAGGGAAATTGTATATAATTAACAAGAAACTCCGTGTTAATTCGATCGTTCTCTAATAGGTAGGCAATCATACCAAAATAGAACATACGGTAACCACACAATACCTGTCGGGTTTCTAATTAGTCTAGCGTATTGGCAATTAGTCTTGACACCTTCAGAATAACACATAATACTCAATCTTAAACTACATGTTAATACGACACTATATAAAAAAGCAAATGTAGCCCATTAATGTCCCTACCTAGGGGCACAGGCCTTTACTCGGATCTGAGAAGATTGAGCCATACTCCACCACGCTGGCTCAGTGCGGGTTGATGAAGGGGTTTTACGACTACTACATACTACCAAGTAGTGATAGTAGCCGGGACATACAGGTTAACTTGCAATCTGAAACACGGAGCGTCATTGGTACATGGTCAGCACCGGGATTTGAACCTGCATCTCATGCGTGAGAAACAGGGTAAAACCCAATAGACCACGGAGCTCGACAACGACACTATATGTATAACCAGAAATTATAGTATCTGTAGTAGTACATATAAAAGTAGAAACCCACCTAATAGATTACGTCGAAATGGCCTCTCCACTGCAGATATAATAGGAGAGGGAACAATCCACACAATGGACGAGGGGCTAACTCCCAAAGGAGAGGTTTTGTTCCAGCGACGGACGAACAAACTATTCAGATATGCAAGTACTTAATTACACGGGGATTATTTTTTATTTGTTTACCTTTTTGTTTCTGTATCTTTTGACCGCGTGTTATAGTAACAAGGATCTGATGGTTGATTTAGAAAAAGGTTCACTATTGTTTTTGTTTATCAAAGATATTTTTTTTATTATTGGGACGTATTTTGAAACGTGAGTATTTATTTCAAAAACAATAAAGATGAGGCCTGTAATCAACAGCGGGTGCTGGTTGTTGGATAGATAGATAAATAGATTTTGAAAACAAAATATTATTTTATTTGGTTTTTTTAAACAACAACAAAATTTGCAGAATTATACTTATCATGCACGAATTTATGACTATAAATATAAATCAAACAAATTGAGAAGTGATTTTGTGTTACTGGATAATGGATATATAACGAAAGCTATTAGTTAATATCGAAACAAAAACATTTCAATCAACATAAAATAAACTAAAAGACAAGATCTTTTACAAGAAGGAGTAAAACAAAACATAAACACAGATATTTTCTCGTGCCATTTTTTTAAATTAAATAACATTCCCCTTACCTGTTGCGGTAATCAATCCAAGCACGTTAACCAAATTAATTTATTATTTATCACTTCAATATAATCCAATCTTAATTATATTTTAACATTAATTTAAGTAAGAATAGGATAGAACCAAAATGCGGTGTATTTAGTCCAAGTTCGATAGTCGAAAGCGTAGCGCTGATCGCGTAGTCGACTACGCGTTACGAGGGCTACGGCGCGACTGGCTGCTACGCCGAAAGGGCGGCTACGAAAACCGCGATTTGAGTTATGCACGATTTTAATAGCAAGGACTCCTAGTGCCTGCTACAATTTTTGGACTACTACTTTGATTTTTTTTAAAGGTATTATACATACACTTTGGCAAGAAATGCTAGACATTAAATGATGGCAACATTTGCAGACTACTGCTTGCTTTCTTGACACATTTGGTTTGTCAATCAAAACACGCAATAGTGCACTAATATGTCACATATGTTGCCATTATTTTTTGTCTAGCATTTCTTGCCAAGGTGTACACGTACACAAAAAACAGTAACAAAGGATATGGCTCAATAGCAATTCACGCAAAGCAGAATATATGTACAATAATTTATTATAGTAACGGGATCGCAACGCTTGAGATGTATGTAATTTAATATTGATCTACATTATTGCATTTTATGTGTTATATTATGTTTTGTTGTGATTATATATTTTCAATCTTCATTGAAATAACAAGTTAAATATGTAGTAATTTCATTAGTCTTCAGCTTTATAGCTTTGTGTTGAATATTCTCCATTTGATTCACTGGTTTAAACACCCCTAGTTCCTTATCTTATATTTCTAGCTGTAAGACCGTGGCGGTGCTAAAATACGAAGTAACTGAATAAAGTGTGGGAGAGGAAGAAAACCGACTTTATGTAAATAACTTCTCATTTTATTTTTCAACTTTGCGAGCATGACACTGCAAATGCTTAGGTGCAAGCTTCCTCGATTGGACTTGATTCTACTAAAAAATACTTACAACAATAGGTAAGGTACCTGCATTTTTAATTAACTCAAGAAATTGTTATATTCAAAGTTCAAACTTAATTCTTTAATTAAGCACGCTTTGCCTATTTCAATTTATCATACCACGACTGATGAACAGCCTACCTACCGAACCTAAAGCCTCATTCACCACTTATACCCTAAAAATTAAATTTAAAAAAAATCTTCCTTAGTACTGCAGCTTTTGAACAACATCATTCATCAACATCATCCATTCCATCTGGTCCAAAGTTATAAGTTAAATCAAAACAATAATATAAAAACAAGAATGAACTATGATAGCAAGACTCCCTCCCTAGCCAGTTACCTACCAGTTACTCTTTTACCCGTCTCTGACTGTTGATAGATAAAATATATTTTCTGTTTTAATACACACAAATACAAACAACTTGTTGTACGATACTTCACGAAATTTCCACCATATACCCACGTATATTTAAAAATTACTGTAACCTGTTTGCACGAATACCAGCATCACGCACAAATCTCCGTGGTTTATGTGATGTAAATTTACTTAACGGTCATCTCCATTCGGTAAATAAATAAAAAACATAAACTAAGTCAAGCAGCAGTCAAACAAATGACCTGGCACGTTCACAGTACTCACTAATGCAGATCACTCTATATTTATATGCAGAAACAAAAGCAAAACAAAAACTTTCTCCTCATTTTCATAAGTTTGAGGGTGCGCAAGAGATTCACAGACTATTCTGATATGACTATTAGCTATTCTATATGTTTTATGTTTCTAATTATTTATTAATTTTATTTTTACATAATTACAAGTTTATATACATTTCAATTAAAATAATAATTCTATGTTATATTCTATATTCTATTCTGACTGATATGCACGCATCAGCTTTAAGCTGCTTGGTGCATCATAAATAATAATAATAATATTCTTGATGCCCATGCGGCGCAACGTCACGCCGCCGCGCACTTGTTCACAGACAACGTAACGTGTCAAACGTTTCTCTAACATTTTCTTCTTGAACAAAAGTAATGGAATAAAGAAAACTTTTTTTCCATTACGATACAGTTGTGCAGTCTTCCAACGATATTTTGGCTGATTACCAGGGGGGCGCCAGCTCCACGCAACTTCCAGTAGGTACTTCCACCTGTAATCGCGCGCCAAAAATTCGTTGGAAAGTTTAACTTTTTTAACTATAGTTGACAACCAAACATCCACTCAGTGTTTGATACTTGGAGGCAGGAAGATTTAAGCACAGAGGTTCATTGATCTGAGGTTTGATACTGTGACCCATGCCGCATGCGCGAGGTTTGATACTGTGGCCCATGCCGCATGCGCGAGGTTTGATACTGTGGCCCATGCCGCATGCGCTGTGAATGCTGGGTCTTGGCGATAACAAAACGTCAACGTGACAACGTTTTGTTGTGTCTAAGCACTGAGTTATGTGGAAATATTTAACTAACCCTCGATACCCCAGCTTTCTACGTGACAGATTTGTCTTCCTCCCCTCAACTAGACCTCGTAGATCTCGCACGGCCTCTATTCTCACCACTCCACGTCACAATACTGTCGCATACGAGCATGGCTTCCGAATGAGGGCTATTTCTCTATGGAACGCGCTTCCCTGCGCCATCAGGGACAGTCCATCTTTCTTTTTATTCAAGAATCGGTTGAAGGAGCATTATTTCTCTCTATCATAAATATAGAAGGTATTTTAATATGTATTAGTTTATTTATGTTAGATTTATATATTTTTATTTTATGTCATATTCATGTACTTCTTTATGTAGTATATTCAGTTGATTAGTAATATGATTTATTTATGTTTTATTTTTCTCTTACCTGAGCACATAGGCCTACCTGTTCTGTATTTTATTTTTCTCTGTCCATCCTGGGTTTGCTGGAAGAGATCTCTCTTTAGAGATAAGCTTACCTTTGTAAATTACTTCTCTGTATTTTCTGTTTTTTGTCTTTTATGTGCAATAAATATATACGAAATATATACGAAATATTGTTGATTTAGATTTTTGTTTGAGAGACAGTTAAGTATGAGAGTAGATAAAATAGTGTAAATAATGACTGTACATAACTAGGTATTAAAACTCCCGTGGGATACTATTAAAAACCACTCGTGTTTTAATACCCTTATTATGCAACAGTTTCATAAACTACTGTTTTAAATCAATACGCTTTCTAACAGTTTGGAAATGTCTTAACCCCTCATGACGAGTCGTCGCTAAGGAAGTGTTCACTTCAAATGGTATCAGGTTGAACAGCGGTTTTACACGCTACAACGGTCAACGACCCCTTGTTGTCTCTGTTAACTTCTTTCAGTGAAGAGCTCTCAATTTACATTGTGTGAACTACGCTTGAACAGTCGCGATACTGGTGAGTTGGGGAAAAGACTCTTTTATTTTGTACCACGAATACTAAGACAGCAAAGCAAAGTTATACTACTACTATGTCTAGTAAATATCCAAGATAGGATAGGATATAGAGATAGTATCCTATTTGCTGATCAAATAGTTTACTTACACATAATATAGTTATGCAAATATGCATAGCATGTGTGTATTACAAATTTTTTTGGGCGCGGCTGTAGCCATTTCCATGTCGCTCAATGTCTTTTTACGTGACAGTAACTGTAGCGAGCGGTGTGCCGCCGCCGGCATTAGCACGAGAATGGGCCAATGGTCAAAGTATAAACGGATAACTGGGATTTCGATAATCTGTTTTTGTGCCCGCAAAGCCTCCCCAACAGACCGGGGCTGCTATAAATCATTTTCGAATGTTTCGCGGTTTATTCGGCTTTTTGCTACGGGTTTATCTTGTTTCGATTTCAGCTTAGCTGGAAGGCTCGATAGTATCCGGAGGTTACGTTTCTTGCAATATTGTTGCGAGATTTGTGAGTAATTGGATAAAGATAAAGTTAGTGACCATAAACGGTACATTACATTTGGCCTGAGTGGGTCAGCTTATTTGCATGGAGAAGTGAAAAATAAAGTAGCTCTGATCAAATCGGTTTCATAATTAAAGTTATACACAATGATGTCCTTAACAAAGCAGTTTCTCATTTTGTTTTTAATTCATTTACACCTTGTAAATGCTGACGGATTCCACCATGATAAAGCCCACTTCCTAAAAGATAATTTTACCTGTAATCGTAGTATTGTATCTATATTAACTATGCTTGGAATCAGATGCTAGTCTTTGAGTCAAGATCCGGCATATCACAAGAATCACAACACGTCTGCCATTTTGATATTCCTCATTTACATTACTTTACCCTTAGTGCGCGAGTCTTACTTGCACTTGACCGTTAATTAATTAATAGCCTTGCCAAGGTTTTGCTAGCAACCCACTCGCGATTTATTTCCTAGCATACAAATTTTGATAACAACCAAGTTTCATCGTAATAATAACAGATGGGTGAAGGTATTTGCAAGGTATTTGCACGTCATTTTGAGACTGCGTACCGAATGCGCTGAATTCCGATTTCCCACTCGCATTTATATTGTGATACCCAGTGACTGCAATTTCACCAATAAAACGCGAAAGTTGAGATTGCCATTCAACTCGCGTACCCTGAATAGCGTTTGGAAATATTTTCGGGAAACACGAAAGCAGGAAGAGAATAAAATATTCATAGACGCAACTCTGAGTGCATCTTCGAAACACGGGACTCCTTTCATTGCCGCATATTTTACTGATATGATGCTATGCAACGTAACCGGAGACATCTATTTGACGCTCACTTTTCACTATTGGACATAAGATGACGACGTTTTTTTATTATTTATTACCTAGTACTTTTGTGTATGCATATTGATATTGATATTCGTGAAAAATGAGCTTTTTTATATTAATATCTCACAATATTTGAACTTTTGTTACGACCACTCTAGCCCCAAAAAAAAATTTTTTCCCCACTCATAACTAATTTAATTATGAAGATTCAAAGAACCCGAATACGTCACCTACAAAAGTTAGGCGTTGACTTTACAAAACTGCGAACAAAAAAAATAACTCAGCGGTTAAAATATTCAAAGACAAGTAAGACGGCCTCAAATTAATTGTAAAATCCTGCTTGAAACCGAGCGTACAACCGGGTGAAACAAGTTCCGTACATCGTGGGGCAGCGAGCACGATAAAATGGATTAGGTCAATTAAGAATTATTACCATAATTTCTTTCCATAAAGTTCCATTGAGTTTGGCTTATGAATATTCAGCGAGGCTGTTTACGCCGCAAACGGCGGCGTTGCCGGAAAATCGGGACAAGTTTTTGTAACTTATACTTTACATAATTTAAATAATTGGAACGGTTATCGTTTCATTGTCGTTTTGTACATTATTAAATTTAATTGATTCGAGTAAAAGCCAATAAATAATATAATACTTTTAAGTTTGCAAAGTAATACATACAAACAAGCACTATTTAAAACCTTGTATGAGCAAAAATGTACAAGAAATACATATTCTTATTCCTTAAATTACTATACCCACTCGGGAAGTATCAAGAGAGCACGTGCGAACAAAAATTCCTGTATCGACAAAAACACATTCCGGCCATCGAGATGGAACTGAAACTTTTGCGATGCTGCAGCTGGCATTAAATTTCTTGTAAAAGATTGGATCGCCCGGATGGCACAGACTTATACTACACAAGTATAGGAAAACTTTCCGAATGGCGCGTAATGTCCAACTTATGTCGACCGGACAAGCTAAAGGGTGGCTGGACGCTACATACATGTGTACTTTTTACTACTCTGTGACGATGCTTCTGTCGTTGTTGTTAAATTCAAGGTTCTTTGTTATCGTAGAATTTTCATTATGTTGATTGATCAACGATCAGGCACATGTGGCCGGGCCCCTAGACGAAACATAAGTATAATTTCAACTTTAGCTTACTTTTAAAGGAATAGGAATTGAAATGTAAATAAAATTACTAACAGAGTAACAATTTTTTGTGACGATTAAAGAAATATACATATTTCATGGATGTTAAACATCGTAGAAGTACTCTTTGTCGATAGTACGACATGGATCGGGTTGGAAGTACGGGCAAGTCGATAAATCGCTCAGTCAGCGATATTGGAACATGGATTCTGATTTAGCACGTTGTCGACCATTTTTTCTTGTTGGACTGTGCTTTTTGCATTCACAGCGGAGATCGGAGACCCTTATTTATTTATCTACAGATGAATCAATTCAATTCCTGAAATTAAAATTAAGTCAGTTAATAATGGTTGACTAACAACTTTTTAAAAACGTTTAATAATACCTAAAGTCGGTTTCACGGAGGGTGAAAAAGAGAGACTACCCTCTCCACGCGGCATTGCCAAGTTAGATAGTTTTTTTTATTTTTTCTTATAAATTGCAAATATTCTTACGATAGGTAACTAATATTATTATTATTATGGAAACAGCTAAAATCGATGTATGTTTGTTTTTTTAGACTGTCTGTTAACTAATCCATGACTTGACGACTCATGGAAGACTTACAAATTAAACTATTCGTTAGGTGTGTCTCTCCTTCTTACGTAACAATAGAATGGTTGCTTTCTACTTTATTCCATATCACACAATAACGCTACACCATTGCTATTAAACAACGTAGGTATGTGTTTTCCAAAGCCGATTATTGGACGCATGTCGAAAGGAAACAGGCACGAACGCCAAAAGTGTTTATTGTGGGAACATACACATTTATTGTTTAAAACTGGTAGGGATTCGAACTTTTTTACAAAATCTACGAGTATAACATCTTACTGCCATAGCCTAAGTCATTCATAAGGATTCATTCAGGGTTTGCATATTGCAAGATTTTGTAATGTTCAAATCAGTAAAATTATTCTGACTACGGAGGTTAGTGGGCTCTGATGTTTAGTGTCAAAACGATTCAGTGCCGTTCTCTCATTCCTCAGATAGCGTTTATCTGGGGCTTTTGACATTTCACACGTACTAAAAGTGTCAAAAAAAGTTATCGGGCTGTTTATCCGTCACTTGAGAGACCCAGGATAAAAAATATGAAAACATAAATCCATTCGGCTTTTAAAAACGAGAGCTCTTTGTTGATGAGAGAACCGTTTGTATCACAACCATGGGTAATGTAAATACGTGTACAAATAAAAGCTACTGAGCTGATTAGATTGGCGGTTTTCCATTCGAATTAAAATTGAGCCGGGTTTGTTTTTTCCTTTTATTCGGGGAATTGCAATACCGGGATTATCTCGTTTTGTAATGTAACGATGTTAGATAGTCAAAATGGAAGTTGTTTGAGTATAAATTAACAGTCTAAGCATGGGCTCAGTTATGCCTCTGCCACCCTGTATGGGAAACATCGCTTATGTTAGTGGTTAGAACCATGTTTGGCCATATGACATACGGACAGGTTTGAAAGTTATGCTACCCATTTGAACTCAACGACCTTCCAAGCTACTTAAAGGTGAATCAAGTTTGATACGTATATCTTATGATATGAACCATACAAATTCGTTGCTGTTTGAATTTCTCAAAAATCAAAATCTCTTAAAAGTCAAACCGTTCACTTTCATTCAACACCAGCCGCCCATTAGGTATGTTCAGTTCAATTTAGTCCTTTGTTTCCTTTAACCTTTGTCAAGAATTTTCACGATTATTCCTGTAGACATATGTATTTAATAACAGACATCCTTGAAAAACCTTTTTGCCAACAAATATCCTTGTCAAGCCAGTCGCCAAAATATTCCGCCTTTTCACCGTCACACATCCGCCGGAACCAGAAAATCTGTCGCCGTATCTGGGTAACGGTTGTTATTTACCAAAAGATGACATTTTCTCATATCGGCCCATTTAATCCTAATGGACCGAGGAGGCTACATTTCATCTGTTTGGCTGAACACCAGCCTTCGCCACAGCGCTATTTTCGGGGTATTCCTGTAAATTTATAACGGCGAGTTAGTTCTAAATCGCTGGATATCTAGCCAGGGGCCTAACTCTAGTACCTATCTAGCGCTTGGACTATTTTTTTTTGGGCAATTAACGGTAGATTATGTACACAACACAACCGTCCGGCCAAATTTACGGCCTACAATTTATCAACCTACCCCAGATAAAGTTCAAAACCTATGAAAAAAAAAACAGAACAAAAGATCTGGGTCTTTTGAGGACTTTGGACTTATTAGTACATATATGATTAATAAACTTAATTTTGACCATTGATTGCCTAAAACAAAAATAGCTCGCCTCAGTTCATTTTACAAGATAGTCCATTGTATAATGTATTCTTTATGAGGTGTAATATAGTTTAAGGCTCCTTATACAAGGTGTAAATGAATTAACGCAAAATGAGAAACTGCTTTGTTAGGGACATCATTCTGAGCAACTTTCATTATGAAACCGATTTGATCGGAGCAACTTTATTTTTCACTTCTCCACACAAATCAGCTGACCCACCAGGCCAAAATGTATTGGGAAGTTAAAAATAAAGTTGCTCTGATCGGATTGCTCAGAATGATGTCCCTAACAAAGTAGTTTCTCATTTACACCTTGTATAGTCATCGATACTGCTTGACACAGAGTCTCAGTATACTCAAAACGCCAGATAATGGATACCCAAAGTTGACCACCGTCGTCGAGTCATTGTCACTGGGCGGTCATTGTGCTAGTAGGATCGGGCCCCAGATTTATGGATACCGCGTTGCTATTTGTATGAGTTATTCGTTCTACATGAGCGATGTTTCAATTTTCGAGTGTTTTTGCTGATGCGGTCGTCCGCCTGCAGATTCTAGTGAAATCGAGATCAAGGTTTTCAAGTAAAGTTTCATAAATCGATTGGCGGCTAGAAAACGCGGTAGTACTAAGTGATTTCGGTGACTTGTTACATTCCATATAGCCATTTGCAGTATGGAAATTATGATTTTTCTATAATTATGCTCAAATCACTAGCAAAAAGGTAATGGTAAAGATCATTTATTTTGTACTGGCTATGGTCTACCCTTTTCCCCAACAAATACAATCGATTTGTAGAGCACTAATGATGATGAGCATTGATGTTTAGCTTTATGTTTATCTGTGAGTGGACTTTTGTTGTTCTTTTGAGAAATACATTTCTTAAAAAACCGTAAATCTAATGAGAAGTTTTCACTGAGGAAGATAATCCATTATTTGTGATAAGATGTGACACTGTTTTAGATATGTTATAAATATATCTTCAAGCAGATTAAACAAAATTGTTTACGCGTCAAGCGTTTAAAAAAAGGTTTATTCAAATAAACCAAATATGAAGGCAAACAATTAATAAACTCATAATACGTAGGTTTATTTTGATTTGGAGTTGTTATTAATTTCAATTTCAATTCCGATGAAATAAAAAGAGGCCTCGTTAGAAGTTGAACGAACGAATTCGTACCGAAAACCGAAACAAACTTTTCATTTATTCAAAACATTGCGCTCAGTCTCATCCCTGCTGAAACTTTGCATAATCGTGAAATACTACTATGCCTCTCTGCTCAATTTTAGCGGTAGTTTTTGCAAATGACGACTGCTTACGTGGGTGTAATGTTGTTGCGCATGTGGCCTGGATACAACCGACCCAACTCAAAGTATGATGGATGCTCAAAGTTGTAGTGACTCTGTTTCGATCTTCTGTCACTCGTGTCTATGCTGCTATCTTCCACGGTGGGGTAGGACCAGGGAGCACTTATCCAGTGGAGAGCGCATAGATACATTTTCCTTCACAATGGGACGGGGGGGGACGAGGACTGTGATTGGTCAGCCGCTGCGAAACTGTCTGGAAGCCCGTCATCGTACATAGGTTGCGTATGCGAACGTTTGTTGAATACAACAAACGTTTGGCGAGCCGAATTCCCCCGCAGGCGCAGTCTATAGTCTCTGGGTAGGATGCTTCAGCAGGCAGACAGTCAGACAACAAAGTGATGCATGCAATTAATGTTCCTGCTTTTCTTTTTAGTTAGAACTTATCAAATAGATTGTTTAATTTAAACTATACTCTGATTTCCAATTTAGTGCCAAAACTATAAACATGGGTTCCCATAAAAAAATACATTTTGTCTAATAGCAAATTATTATTGTGCTAAAAAGGCACTTTATATTTATTTATTTATTTATTTATTGGTAGTATAACAGATAAAAATTGAATGATTTGCCTAAGTTAACTTAAATAGAGTTTATGCACACATTTACACGTGCACAAACGTCATTTGGTTATATGTAGTAGTAATAGGTGATGATTATTTTACGAGGGTTGTATGGAGTGTCCGAGGTGTGCTGTCACCGCAAGCTAGAATTTAAATTGCCATGTTACTTTAGTTTTGAAGTATATTTGGTTCAATTTTTGGAATTGAATTAGAAATACGGGTATAGATGAGACCCTACTCTATCTATTAATAATCGGTTAAGTGCGGGTCGGTATCGCACACGAAGGGTACCGTACCATCGTACAACAAATCAAAAGCACTCAAAACAAAAAAAAAATAAACAAAAAGAAAATTTAAAAAGTTTATGCCTTCACGAGATTTGAACCGACGACCTCCGGATTGAGAGTCTACATCATACCGCACCGGCTAACCACAACCATGTGGGTTGACGCGAAATATGCTATCATATTTAAATATGTGTAGTATATGTGTCTATGACATGGTTGCTATGACAATAAATAAACAGTTTCAGTCAAGATCTCCATTTTGAAATGCGTAAGTGTATCTAAACACGTCTCTTGTATCGGGGCCCCCTTTAATTTGCAATATCTCTCGTATTTCAGTATTTGTGGTTGGTGCGGCAACAGATATACACATTCTGTGAAAATTTCAGCTTTCTAGCTATTACGGTTCGTGCAGACGGACCCGGTGACAGACAGGACGGACGGACAGACGGACAGCGAAGTCTCAGTAATAGGGTCCCGTTTGGCACCCGTCGGGTACGGTACCCTAAAAACCAGTAGGTACGAATATTATACGTTCTGCAAAATGGTGAAAAGCGTATTTTTTATACATGTTTCCGAGCAGCATGGTAACGAAGTGATATTGCATTACTCTGCTGCAAATTGAGTATCGGGATAAGGCAATACGTGTGGAAAATTGCCATCATAAGAATATTTCTCACACGTGAGTATATCGTATTCAATATAATATTATCAAGCTTTTATCGAGGATATAGGGCATGGAAATGAGAATGAAATTTTATTGCAAACAGTAACCACATCATTGCATACCTACGCTTGTAGTAAAATATTTTTAATTTCTCCATTAAATAATTTGAACCCTCTCGCTCTCGCACATTTCTATAATTATTAAACACATCATTATAATAACTGCAAACGTTAGTTTTCGATTATATCCACAAAATATTTAGTATTGGATTATTACGTAATTTAATATATTATGGACAAAGCAATGTAAATGTTGGCTCTTCGATGAAACTATCGATATTGTTTGTATGTAAAGCACTCACCTAGAGTTCGATATTATCAAAGTATGCGTATGAATATTGTACGATAGTTTCTTACTTTCAGCGCTTATTTGTTTGGTAAAAACACGTTGTTGAGAGTACACACCTACGTTGCATAAAAAACTGTCATATTCTTGTTCGAGTCATTTCAATAAAAAAAAACTATACGGATTGTCAGAGGCAAAATTTACGAATAGAAATCGAGAGACAAAAAGCTAGCCCATCAAATCAAATGTATGTATTTCATGTCAGCTTGTCTTCGAGACTCATGCTATACGAGAAGGGCCTAACGATGCTGTATCAAACTTTGTCTCTCTCTCTTTACTTGCCTGCCAGTCTTAAACGCACACTTTCTTTTGTTCTGTCTGTGTTTTCATAGGTTGTCCACTTTACCAAGTCATAAGGTTGAAAATCGGGACTGTTTTTTTCCACTGAAGAGATAATAGCGGGAAAGAAATAAGTTGCGGTCAAGCATAGAAAAGTCATATACACTTGAGAGATGAGATTTGCCTCGTTGCGCATCATCGCGTCTTTGTTGAAACGGAAACCTATAACACAATTAATTCATATCATATTCCTATGATGAAATACTACTTTTGTTATTAATTTCAAGTCAAAATGAATAAAGCAAAGACTTTAATTAATTTCTACAACCGCTTTGGTAACCTGATTAAATTTGCTTTCGTGATTAATTTGTAATCTGGTGCTTCTTGAAGCTAAAGTTTACTAATTAGTCTACCAAATACTCTTTTGGAGAACTGGTAATTGTATTTGTGCAGCCAAATTACTTGCATGTGTTTTCATTTATAATTGTAGTTGTTTATAATTGTAACTGTTTGGTCATGTAGCTCCATATTTTAAAGCTACTATCCTTTGTTTATACAATACCGAAACCTCAATTTTGGGTCCTGTTAATTTACCTACCTTAGTACTCAAAATGCTAAAAAAATCTAATTAATGTTGTTTAGGATTTACATCTCTTCTTTCCAAGTTGTGTCCATTTACTGTATGTACCTTTATGAGCAGGGCCCGTACTCTCACCTTCAACCGATGCAGATTAGCTCTACCTATTTTTTTCCGAAAAATCGATGCGACCGTTTTAAAATATAAGTTACAGAATTTAAAGTTAAAGTTATAGAAGTATTGTCAGCAATTGGCAGGAGCACGCACGCGCCGCAAGGTTAGCAGAATTTCCTCAGAATTTTGAATGCATAGCTGTCATCCTTTTGACAGTTGTAGTTGCAAGTAGAAAAATCGTACTTTGCCGAAAAGGTGGCGAATTTGAATTTAGAACTATTTTATGTATTTTGTCTGTGCATTTGCAATGAACAGAACTACTAAACAAATAGAAATAGAAATAGAAGTACCTATATTTGTTTGACAAATAAACACAGGGATATATGTGATGTCGTTGTTTCTGGTTTCCACGACACAGGGTATCCTAGTGTGGGCCCAGAAGCAATGTATGTGCCTGTATGTAAAATTGTGAATGTTTATGTTTAAATTACGTCACTTTTCCATTTGTGCTACTCTATTTGGAATGCAAAGTCCATATTACTTCTACCAACACTTAAGTTTTTCCTTCGACCGCAATTACAAACCATTAGTGCATGCAAATTTTACTCCAGAGAAATATTTACGTGTCAAGCGCGTTACATGACCGTCATTTCTGTTTAATAACTTAATTGGGAAGTTTCGTTGAAATGTTCAATTTTCGTGACTCAATGTGAGTTGGAGTGAGTGGGTGTTCGCGTGCTACTCGGCTAGTTTCACGCCTTTACAGTATTACCTGCATTTTTTAAGCATGACTAATTGCTTACCGATTTTGTTGCTAGTGAAATAAGTGGTTTGTTTTTCGCACTTACGGGTGGGTGGGTTTTAGGGGTCTTTCAAATGTAGATTTATTTCTATTTTTGGATTGACCCAGATTTCAATAAAGAAAATAGGTAAAATAAATCGTGGTTGACTAATAAATTAAGGTTCACTGGAGATCAATCGAAAAAGATTGCTAATATTATACGTACCTCCTTCACTCGCAGAAACACATCGCTCGAACGACCGAACAATGGCGAACTGTTGTTATATAAGATGTGTCGGCAAACCAGTTAAAGACCTAAATCAAACTCGTAAGTAATGTAAAGTAAAAATTAATGTGCCCTCCAAGGGGCACAGGCCAAGATACGAATATGATTGAGCTATACTCCACCATGATGGCTCAGTGCGGGTTGGTGAAAGGGTTTTACGACTCGTGTCTAAGATAATTTTATTTATTCTTAAAGATAACCATGCACTTATAAAACCTCCTCACTTATATTCTCACTCTCAAATGTAAGCCATGAAAGTGCATTCCTTCGAGTTACTAAAATGTTTGATGTGCTGCAAACGTTTCATTCAATTGACGGAACCACAATAAGAAACAGCACAAAACATTGTTTGTATAGTTGCTATTTCTAGTACAGCAAATACAATTACGGAACACGCGATTCATAAAAATCGATTTGTACTCAAGAAACATTACAAGTTAATTTAAATTACAACAATCCTTAAAACTCAATCTATTCAGAGGATCGCAGTGTTTATATACTTTATTAAGTTTTAAAAAGTTTTTTCTAGAAACAACATATAAAAATTACTTCCTTCTTTTTCTTTAATTTGGAGGCAAATCGTTTGCAATACTATTCTTGAGTCCCATTGTCTTCGTAGACTCTGGCACAGCTTCTAAATTAACCGGAAAGCCTGTCTGTCGAACCGCGATAACACTAAAGTTATCCACACTAACACTAACTGAACGTTTCCCAGCACACAAACAAATGACAGCCGACACGAATCCCCTTGCAATTTCCCTCCCGAAGTTAGTCAATTAGGTCCTCTAGTCAGTATAGTACGTGATACCCGTATCTTCTAACGTCTCTTGTTGCTGTTGATATTCTAACTGTCAAACTGTCTAACTAGTATGAAGCGAGGAGGGAGTCCAACCTTGTGCCTTATTGAACGAGTGGAGGTAGAAGTGCGGAGCGGAAAGCGGAAGAATGAAGGTTTATTTGTTTGAAAAAAAAAAACAATTGAGACGGCGCCTTAGGCAAAAACAACCTTTAGCAAAACACAAATCGCTCGGAATGACGAGTATTATTGTTGTATGATTTTTTATTAACTTGTTTATCATGAGTGTCAGCGTGACTATGCTTTCCCATAAACGTTATGTTATAAATTTTGTTCGATATAAAAGTCTCCTGAAGTGGCCAGAAAATTTGTCTGTCACAATGTTTTATTTTACATTTTCGCACCGCATCTGAATTTGTGTTCTTGTTATTTATCTAATCATTATAAAAATGGCACAGTATGTTCCTCAGTTAGACTTGTTTAGCTTGGCTTTAACCTTTTTTTTATTTCATTTCCTCTAAAAATAAGTTAATTAAGGATGAAGTTCTAAGGTCTGATTGCCTAGGGCCTGCCCTTAAGTTGCATCTTTTCCTGTTCAAGGTGGTACAGGCAGTAGTTTGGCCATTCGCCGTAGGTCTATAGATATGAAAAGTTCCCTACGATGTTTTCCATTAGAACGTCCGTAAGATGGTAGAGCTCTTTACTGCACTCAGCTATGAGAGGAGATGTCACAATAACAGTTTCGCGATTAGATATCAAATATGTAACTTCACGCGCTTGAGATTTCCGAGCTTTTCTTTCAAAACTTAGATTTTTTTAATCATTCAGTCCAATGTATGAGCCGTGCCAAGACGAGTGTAGGTATATCTCTGCTTCCCGCAGACTTCCGGATTACCCCATCTATGATGTACTCCCAAACTGATGTAGCTGTATAAGTTTAGGAGTATACATCAAATACTCTGTAAGGCAAGCCTGGAACGACTTCTCTACTTACACAGATTATAATCTTGCAGAGTCAGACTGCGGTAGCTAGCCTGAGTTTCAAGTCCTCTGCCCGTTAAGAGTTAGTTTGCAATTATTATCTTGTTTCCGAGTAAACTTGGCCTGCAGTACTTAACTTATTACATGGAAAGACGTAATCATTAGAGAGTAGCTTTTAATTAAAAGTTAATTAATACAAGATTGAATTATTAAATTGTAGTTAACTACATTTTGTTGTTTTTTTTTACATGAAAATGTTTTTTGTGGGATCAATTTTACTGTAGAAATTATAGTTGATTCTTTAGAAGATGATTAAAAATCTGGTGCTTTACCAATGAATTAATTAATTTATTATAAAGTACTGGATGGTGATGGACAACAATGTAAGTAACCTATTAGATCATATCACCATTGATGTAGCGATGGGCTAGCCCCCTGCCATACAAATTAAGTGCCTCTGTCTCCTCGTATGGGAACAGGGATGCTTCTAGTATACGGGGTGACTGTGAAACCCCTAGCTATATTTCACGGGGTTATTAGAGACATCATTCTGAGCAACTTTCACAATGAAACCGAGTTGATCAGAGCAGCTTTATTTTTCACTTCTCTATACAAATCAGCTGACCCACTCAGGCCGAAATGGGAGGAGTAAAATAAAGTTGCTCAGATCAAATAGGTTTTATAGTGAAATTCCTCAGAATGATGTCCCTAACAACCCCTTAAAATATAGCTAGCGGTTTTACAGTCATATATGTAAATAAAAATAACAATTATAATAATGGGGTGCTCACATGTCCGCAATGTGCGAGGATGTTTACTAGGAATATTAGCTAGCCACATGCGAGCACACGAGCGGCGTCTACAGACGACAAGTTGAAGCGGTTGCCGCCGTGACCGAAATCGGTTGGACCACATCATATTAATAAGGAAAAAGGCCCTAGCGTACTATAAGAGCATAGTGTAATAGCTAATAGTAACAAAATAGTACTCTGTATAGTCGTTGCCCGATAATCACAGCCATAAATCAGAATAAAAACTCGTGGACATCGTATATCATGAGTAGTATTCGCCCAGCTACTTTAGATATTGCAATGTTGGTATCTTACTACGTATTATGATTAAATCGTTTCTTGACGACAACTATATCTGTTGTGGAAACCTTAAAAATTCGCAATTCCCAATTAGGGACGGCTAACTTCTGTAAAGAACCTTATCACAATATTTCCACATTTTGCTATGAAATCTTTGGCAACAAAATGTCCCGGCAGGTGGAATTGTATAGAATTTTAAATTTTGATTATTTTTGTTATTTTATATTTGCTACATTCAAAAGCCAAGTGACATGGCCAGACACCGCTCTGGATCTTATCTCATACAGAAGATTGCAATATATCATCAGTTAAACTTTTCGAATGACAATTACATGTTATCCTAAGTCCTAAAGTACATCATACTCGTTACCAATTTAAACATTGTACATTTCTGATTCTCCATTACTTCCACTTCACTAAAAGCGGTTTTTTGTTAGAGCTAAAACGAAAACGGTGTTTCGTCTTCATTGCAGCCATTTCTACAATGCTCTAACCTCTTTTTTTACACTGACTCGGAACTCGTAGAATGGGGTCAAATCAATTATTGCACGCTATTAAAGCTGTAAGCTATCCAATGCTCTGGCTCGCTCTAATAATATCCTGAAACATATTATTACAAACCAACATACACTTTTATTATTTCTTTCAGCCTATGGTGTCCCACTGCTGGGTAAAGGCTTCATTCCCCTCTTTCCAACATAAACTTAACCCCTTCGTCGACACATCTTATCTATTTATTTGTGTTCTCCATTGTTCGGTTGTTCGACCGGTGTGCTTCTGAGAGTGAAGTTACATACAACGTTCCATCTACCCGTGTACAAAACACAAAGAGCTTACCACGAACCTCTCCCTAATATGTGCCGTCTTTACAAAGACATGTCCAACGAACATGCCCTAGATATCTTTGTAAACCCCAGACCTTCAAAACACAACTTCTAAACATTTATAAGAAGAAGAAAACATACATTTGATTTAATATTAACTTTTATGTAGAATACTTTTCACTACTTTCTATTTCTGTTTGTGTGATTACTGATTAGTCTTAATAGTCTTAATTGAAATAATTAAGTTAAAGGTGTAGCAGATGACTTAATAGAGTCTACTAAGCATGCTGTCAGGACAACTTAAGGTTTAATCACTAGTTTAGTATGTAAAACCTATACTCTAAGGAATACAATTTGATTTTACTGTTTTGTTCTGCAATAAAATAATAAATAAATAAATTAATAAGTTACCGGATTATAAAATGTATTTCACGCCGTGTATTTTAAAACTTGGAATTCAAATCTAGTAAGTATTATAGGAATGAACCGTAGTTTAGGACTACTTCTATTCTGTTCGAATATAGCTCTTCCCTCTTTGAATGTTTAATAAATATATTTAAACAGGTTAAATATTACAACTTCATATAACTGTATTTAAATTTGGTAACGAGAATAAGATTAGGAAAATACTTTCAGCAAAACATTGCTCAACAATAATTTACTTGTGAGTTAAGGAAAATATTTATTCGCCTTTATATACTAAAGCAAAGCCAAAGCCGAGATTAGTCGATATTGAAGGGACGGCTACCTATCAATTTCATTAGCCTTATTTCGCTATTTCATTACAATAACAGGAGAAATTTAATTTCGTCTTTCTTATTAATATTATCTTTTCTATGCTTTCTTTTCTAATTGGATTTCTTTGTTATTTCGAAATGTTTTTTCTCTTTTTATAAAAAGGTTGGTTTGAAGATTGTTCGATGGATGGTATTTCTAGCAATGAATTGCAGATAGATATTATATGTCCGACTTTGTTTTCGCTTAGTGGCGATAGCGTTCTAGGGAACAGCCATGGAAACTAGTCCTTTTATTTTATAGACTGGTAAAAAAATAAAGTGATCGGCTTCCTTTATCGTGTCAACGGCATTTTGTAAGCCATTTAGGCAATATGACTTCTGGTTATCATAATTGACTTCAGGCGACCCGTAAAACCTATGTCAGGACACCTCACACGCCCCGATCGACCAGAGTCGAGTTAGAATACGACGTTTTTTAAGTTGAGGCTCCGTTAGGCCGCCAGTACATTTTGGCCTGAGCGGATCAGGGGCCTGATGCTGCTCTGAGAAACGCACTTATATTGGATCGCTATCGCATCGTAAACACCCAAAATGGCGTCATTTGGTATGCTCCTAAAGAATCGCAAATAGATCGTAAATAGATTGCAAGCAAAGCGTATACGATTGCAGCATCAGGCCCCAGCTGTTTTGTATGGAGAAGTGAAAAAAAATGTTGCTCTGATCAAATCGGTTTCATAATGAAAGTTGCTCAGAATGACGTCCCTTACAAAGTAGTTTCTCATTTTGCGTTAATTCATTTACTCCTTATATGGTGTAGATTGTTCAGTTGGACTTGATCGTGGTGCCATCGCTCCATCCTACAGTTATTAGGGACATCATTCTGAACAATTTTTACTATGGGACCGACTTGATCAGAGCAACTTTATTTTTATGAACTGAGTACATATTATCGGGTCTAGCACTCAGACCCGATAAAATGTGCTGAGTTCATAAAATAAAGTTGCTCTGATCAAGTCGGTCCCATAGTAAAAATTGTTCAGAATGATGTCCCTAATAACTGTAGGATGGAGCGATGGCTGGAACAGATAAACACTCCAATAACACCAGCGCCATCAGCCTTGAGCTTTTGAAAGTTTACCAAAGTATCCCTTTACAGTCTGTGAGTATGCCATCCGAGCTAACTGATGTCAGCTTGTACCATTTCATTTACAGTTCGCGTATCTGCAAATTGTTCGTGAACCGGTGTTCGCTTGAATGGTATTGGATCCGGGATGTTTCCTAGAAAATTAGCGCCGTGATGTACAAAGTTATTGTGCAAATGATGCGCTGCGATATTCTGGTTGGTTCCGAGAGTGTATCGGCTTCGTCTGTACTCTTTCAGTACGATCTCGCTTTTTATATGCCTTTCGGTTGCAAGGTAGGTAGGTTGACATTACGGGCCGGTTGAGTTCGGACTGGGGATGAGTATGGACTAAGGCAGAATATCACCGTGCTCGTATTTATAGCAGACGCGAGTGTTAGACGTAAACTTTGCACTCGCAGCTTAAACGTAGCCTTCCTGTTATTTGCGTGTAAAACTCACGTTGCAACGATTCTCTGGTTATACAGTGAATAGTCGGTAATTCGACATCTCTTAATATTTTTGCAATTTTATTAGGCTGTCGAGAAACGTTGACTAAACTCGCCCTAGAGCAAAAAGAAGCAAATTGTATGTTTTTCACATTTCCTTTGAAATACTAATAATCTCGTATTCATCTATATACCTATCATGAAAGTAAATAAATGAAAATAAATTCGTGAAAAGATTGATGTCGGGTATGTATGATGTATGTCATTTAAAAATCGACAAATTCCACTATGCATTCAACATTTCACGACCAAAGTCGCACAGTTTCCTGGAAAGGATCGTTTTTAAAACACTTGTGTCACAGGACTACGCTATACATCAAAGAGACAAAAGTATCCTTCGAGTGCGGCATAACTCTTCCACTGTCAGTGACACCAGGGTTCACAGCGAAGATTATACGTACAGTCGGATGATACTGCGCTGTTCCACTTTTCGACTCTATGGCACTGCAATAATGACAATATTGAGGGAAAGAAAATAGTAAGATAGTAAGATAGTGATACTTGCGTCGCGCACTGCTGTTTGAGACTTTGAGATTGTTTCAGATGCTTGAAGACTAACACCAAGTTAGGTAGTTATGGGTAAGGAAAGGAAGGGTGATCCTTAGTTCCCACCGCTTAGGTTCATATGATAATCTGGATATTTTGAAAACTTAGTGCCCTCATTCCTCAGATAGAGTTTATTTGTCTGTTTATCTGGGGCTTTTAACATTTCACACATACAAAAAGTGTCAAAAAATATATCTGACTGTTCATCCGTCTCTTGAGAGACCCGGGCTTAAACGTATAATTCACTATGTTTTTCCGTATTCAATAACGTGCACTATAAGATAATAAAAATATGCATTTAAAAATATTTAGAACGAACAAATAAATAACGTTCAATGATGTCCCGGGTGATTATAATCAGAAGTAGTAATAGTAGTTGTTCTGTAAAGATCTTTCTAAGTGAACCAAAAGCCAAACAGCAATCTTCATTCGGCTAAAGCAATAGGTATTACAGTTCAGGATTCCGCAAGAAAACGTGGGTTTCTTTCTAACTGTAGTAGGATTAAGCCGTGGTAAGTCCGTCACAATTAACTTACTTGCGGGTTCCGTAATGGCGCCCGCCATGATTCAGTTTAAA
This sequence comes from Argyresthia albistria, assembly GCA_963457715.1. Classification (NCBI taxonomy): domain Eukaryota; kingdom Metazoa; phylum Arthropoda; class Insecta; order Lepidoptera; family Argyresthiidae; genus Argyresthia; species Argyresthia albistria. The sequence continues at coordinate 10,208,005 of OY735258.1, forward strand.
TCTGTTGAAAATGGATGTCTTGGAGGAAATTGCTATTACATTTTGTTCAACTGATCTACTTCTTTTTCTTCTTAGGAATCAGTAGGAAACGGGAAGAGTGAAGGGGCGCAGATTTCCTAAAGAAAGTGCAAAACTTTCACTAGTTAACTTGTTTGTTTCCAAATTCAAAATCAGAAACTGCGTTAAATCATAGATTTATAAATTTTGGTTTGTAGAAACTTGGATGTATTATTTTACAAAAAAATATCGTAATTCGTAATTTCTTTATTGTACTCACATGACAGTAAAAATAGCTTAACATAGAAAAAAAATGTACAAAGGCGAGCTTATCTCTAATAAGAGATTTCTTCCAGCAAACCATGTTGGGTAGGAGACGGAGATGATAGGTAAGGGGAAGAATTGCGCGTACAATAAAACTATTCTAGTAGGTACCTATAATACATAGATATTATTATTACACATAGGTACATATAAGAACCTATTGCTAAGGAATAGACTACATACACAGTTACATAAATACAGCTTAACAATAAATCGATATTAACTAATGGCTAACATAAGAGAATTATAGCGGGAACTTATAGAGAAACTATTATACATATAATGTAAAAAAATCACACGATTCATTCAAAGTTTCGGCTATTTGCCGACAAGTGTGAGAACCTTGCGTGCAACTTTACTTATCGTCAACTCACACGCACACGAGCAAATACCATTTCCAACTCCTAACGGTTATAATAATCGAGGTCACTTGGGACCAATCACACTAAAATGTTTTGTTTTTTAGTATTTTTAAATTAAGTTTTTTTTTTGTACTATTTTAATCAACAAAGTTTGTGACATTACTTAATGGGATCCCTGTTAGGCATAGTCATTTAGACCCCTTTCTGAATTCGCTAACTGAATTTTATTAGTCTAAAAAGATTTTAATATAGCAGAAAAGTCGGTAGGTACAAGGGATTAACTCAAATAAAACAGGCTGTTCAGCGCATAAAATGAATTCCGTAAGTTTTTTTAATTGATTCAGTCACTTCACGCTTGAGTCGAGCGAGGCGAGTCGACTAGTGTGAGTTCTACCTTGTAATTTCCGATAATTTTTCAACATCGCTGTCCCAACTTTATGAATAAAGTATAATTTTTACATAGGTTGGTTATTGTTCACTATCGCTCCATCTTACCCCATTTGCAATCATCGGGGACAGACTGACATTCCTTCTCCAAAACAAGTTTCGTTACAACAAAATTGTTCTAATTATTTCTCGCAAAAGTTCAGAACGAGTTTGCGCCATGAATATGCAAGTGGAAGTTAGCGCGGTGTCAACTTTTATGAGAGTTGCTGAGTCTGTTTGTGCAGGCGCAGCTGGGAACTTGTTCAGCAGGGAAATCACTCGTTAATAAAAAATTTCTTTTTTTATTTATTGTCAAATTAACCTGTAAAACATAACAGAAATGCTTCTAAATTGTCATACACGTGCAGAGTAGAAATAATAATATACAAAGGATAATTAACAATATAAAAATTAAATTACAAATTATTCAATTAATAAATGTCAACTATGTCAATACAATTCAATTCAAAGTCAATTAAAAATCACAAATTACAAATAAACAGAGTCACACATTCATCTCGCAAAACCTACCAAATTCTCGCACAATATGCCTCCATGCATCACCAAACAGGTCAGTCAGAGGTGCTGCAGCCAAAAGAGCGTTGAGACTGTTCCGCGCTCTCACCATCGGAGACTGCTGGCGCGCCACCGTGCGGTGCATGCCGCCTGCTAATAGCTGCTGGTGCCTGCGCACGCGGAGATATTTGTCGGGCACGAATAGCGCGCATACCGTACCGACTAGCGCGGCGCAGTCACTGTCGCTTCGCAACAATCGATACACAGTCAGAAGCTGTTCGGTGTTACGTCTCACCTCTAGTGAGTTGTATCCGAGCATACCTAAAATAAAAGCGGATGGATAAAGGTAAGGGTTGTACCCAAATTTCCTCTTATATAGGTATCAACATACGATATATCCAACGCCGCAGGGCTTTATCACAGGCGGTTAAAACATTATAACCTTATTAAAAAGCGTCCCGCCATAATAAAATTTAATAGTACAATTTACATAACTTATTTTTGCATCTGAAAACCGCCATTCGAAATAGCACACAAAATTATTAATGCCTTAAAACAATTTCAATTCATTAGCAAAACGATCCCGAACCAATTAAATATCCCTAAGCCTCATCCCCAGATTAATTATGAAACTTCACAAGAATGACCACATAAATTCGGGCAAGTCCCATTCGTATCCCATTCAATTTCTTTGAAGTAGAACGCGGGCAACACCGAATTTGCCTGAGCTCTTACGGAAAGCGTTTGCGAGGGCTAAACAAAAGGCCACACATATAGGAAGATTTATGGACAATTCACAGCACAATGATATGGGGTATCTATTCAAATGCTTCGGTGTATTGTGGCTCTGGTTCGAGAGGATGGTAGAGATGAGGATTATGTTTTCAATTATTTAATTGGATTTTAATTAATATATCAAGTAAATTGTTTGATTTCTTACACCCTTGGCGTTTTTGGAGACTCACTTTGAATTTATTTGTTCGTAATTCGTAATTTTCTTTAGTGTTCTCAACAAAACAGATATACAGAAAATATTATCGAAAGCAATGTACAAAGGTTACTATTACTATGTTTTTTCTGTGTTGTCTTGTCTGGTCATCTTGTTTTTTCAGTTACTTATATTTGTTCAAATACTATCTACTTCATTTATACACTTGCAAAAGTAGCTACATCATCACTTTACTACCTACTTATCACTACGTATAAAACAAAGTAGTTTCCCGCTGTCTGTCCCTATGTATGCTTAGATCTTTAAAACGGATTTTGATGCAGTTTTTTAAATAGATAGAGTGATTCAAGAGTAGTCTTCGTGTTAGTTTGACACAAAAAACATCACGTAGTGATGAATAAAAATGCTTTTAAAAAGACATGTTTTCGTTAAAACCCGCCACATCATGATGTGCCCAGTAATTGCTTGGGCATATCATGAAATGGCGGGGCACATGACGGCACATCATGATGTGCCCGACTCTACAGAATACCAGCGTCACAGATTCGTCTGTGACATTGCTGAGTCAGGGCCATTTCACTGCCGTGGTACAGTCACATAACCACACAGCTGTAGGTACCTACTGTTTTTTGTTGTTATTAATTATGTGTGTGTACCATGTCCAATGAATAAATGAGTTACCGACATGTATATAAATGCATAATATAGTGCAACAAGCATTGCACCCGTGCGAAGCCGAGGCGGGGCGGGTCGCTGGTTAATATATAATGTAGAATTAATCAGATTTATTAATTTTATTTAAGAAATAACAATAGTTCATGTGCCATCTGTTTATTTATACACTTACATAAGTCTAGATCTCTTTTTAGAGATAAGCTTGCTCTTGTACATTCCTTAATTCTCTGTATCTTTTTGTGTTTTGTCTTTTATGTGCAATAAGTACATACGAAAGATACAAAAAGTGTTAACATTATCCCAACAAAACATGCATATGCATATACAAAAACGCCAGTCTCGCAGCCTGCGCAGTTTATTCTACCGTAAAAAGTTGTGAGATCTAATTTTAAACCAAGTCGGTTAATTTAACCAGTATCTGTGTATGGTAGAATCTTTCCAACAACTTTATTATCGTATACTGTTAAGTACCTACCTAATTAGTTAACTAATAACATTTATAGTGATCGGATCAATATAAGACATCTTTATTTCTTCAATAATAATTAGAATGACTTGGCAATCGCACGTAGAAAAGTTGTCGACTATAGGACCGTGTGTGCAACGTAATGTACCTATTGCTCTCGCTCCGAAATAATTCGTTGTTTTCTTATTAGTTAAGTTTATCTTTATTTAGAGATATGTTGTGTTGAGTAATAATATTCATTTGTGCTCTGGGTGCTACAGAGTGGTCAGTTGAGCGCGATTGCCAAGTTATTCTAATTATTATTGAAGAAATAAAGATGTCTTATATTGATCCGATCACTATAAATGTTATTAGTTAACAAATTAGGTAGGTACTTAACAGTATACGATAATAAAGTTGTTGGAAAGATTCTACCATACACAGATACTGGTTAAATTAACCGACTTGGTTTAAAATTAGATCTCACAACTTTTTACGGTAGAATAAACTGCGCAGGCTGCGAGACTGGCGTTTTTGTATATGCATATGCATGTTTTGTTGGGATCTCATTTCTTTTTGTAAGTAACTTTCCTTTTTTTCTTTTCGGGTACTATTTCTTGTGCGTTAGCTACCGACTTTCTATCTCTATGGGCTCTTCTCTGTGGCTTTGATGTTACGATTTGTGACAAGTCTGGGCGGTGAATTATATAAATATAAATCATACCTCAAACCAAACCATACCGCGATTCTGGAAATGCACACCTAGCGACATCTAATGGGGAATAGCGATATTAGACAATATTGTAACCGCTTTATTAGGGTTCCGTACCCGAAGGGTGCCAAACGGGACCCTATTACTGAGACTTCGCTGTCCGTCTGTCCGTCCGTCCGTCCGTCTGTCACCAGGCTGTATCTCATGAACCGTGGTAGCTAGACAGTTGAAATTTTCACAGATGATGTATTTCTGTTGCCGCTATAACAACAAATACTAAAAATCAAAAGAAATTTAATATTAAGGGGGGCTCCCATACAACAAACGTGATTTTTTTGCTCATTTTTGCTCGATATTGATAATGGTAGCAGGTAGACGCTTAAAGTGTTCACAATATATTGAGTATATTATTTATTTAAAAAATAAATAATTAAATTAAAATTAAATTAATATTTAGGGGGGCTCTCATACATTTTTTTTGCGGTTTTTAGGGTTCCGATCCTTAAAAGGAAAAAAGGAACCCTTATAGGATCACTTTGTTGTCCGTCTGTCTGTCTGTCTGTCTGTCTGTCTGTCTGTCTGTCTGTCTGTCTGTCTGTCCGTCCGTCCGTCTGTCACGACCCCTTTTCTCAGGTCTATGGTCCCTTGGAGCTGTGAAAAAATTAAACTTCTAGGTCCACGCAATCAAAACATACCGCGATATTATGTCATAATTTTGCTGGATTTGTATGAACTCGCAAGGGAATCAAAACCTATAGGGTACTTCCGGTTGGCCTAGGGTCATGAAATTTGGAATGTAGGAAGGTCTTATAGCACAAGTTAAGGAAGAAATCCGAAAACTGTAAATTTCTGTCTGTCTGTCTGTCTGTCTCACCGTCTGTTAAGACTTTTTCTCAGAAACGCATGGAGGTATTAAGTTGAAATTAATATCGATTACTTAAGTCTGTGAACTCTTAAAGTTGTGAAAAAATCAAACTTAAAGGTCAACGCAATCAAAAGATACCGCATATGTCTCAATTTTGCTGAAATTGCTGATATTCGCAAGGGAATCAAAACCTAGAGGGTACTTTACGTTGACCTAGAATCATGAAATTTGGCACGAAGCAAGGTCTTATAGCACAAATAAAGGGAAAAATCTGAAAACTGCAAATTTCTGTCTTTCTAAAAAATATTCAATTTCGTTTACATGGATGACATCACACTTTAGTTTTTTATGTGGAAACCTAATTACACGTGTTACGCTCTCCAAGTGTGATCGGAACCCTTGGTGCGCGAGTCCTACTCGCACTTGGCCGGTTATTTATTTATAGATAATGGCACGGAACCCTTCGTGCGCGAGTCCGACTCGCACTTGGCCGGTTATTTAAATCATAGCTGGAACCAAACCATACCGCGATTCAAGATACACATAGCGACTAGCGACATCTAATGGGGAATAGCGATGAATCGAAGTAGTCGTGTACTGAGCTTATTGATAATTAATATATTATGAAATTGGGGCTAAAATTGCGCAATGTTTGAGTTTTCCTTGGCTTTGCAGGCTAAACTCTAACCATGCTCAAAATTTTAAGCTTGTGGGTTCGCTAGAAGTAACCTTTAGAGTTTTCATGATCGTGAATCAGTGAGTCAGTGAGTGTCAAAATTGAGGAAATTTGAATTGCTGTACCTTCAACTCTACTGGTTCAAATTTATTGAAATTTTGAGAATATGTCTAATGACATGGTGCCTTTTAGCCGCCGGGAATTCAGGTTTCTATCTTTATCCACAACGGAGTAACAGGTAGGTCAAATATGCTCTGAATGGCTTCCTGTAAAGGATGTTACTGCTGCGCCCGTATGTTTTGCTTTTTGCTCGACTTGGCTTGGGGGCGCTGCCGCGCCCCCAGATTATATCCTATTGCTCCGGCGTCTATTGTTCTCCATTGTAAGTTTGTTTGGCCTACGTCCTTATGTGAGATAATCAGATAACCGATTACTGTTGTATAAATAGTGATGTTTCAACCTCCACCACACCAAAGCATCGACCAAGCAAAAGTCTTACCCAAAGACATTTCACTGAAACATGAATATTGTATTAAATCTCCATAGCTTCCCTGAGGTAGAACTCAACTCAACACTAGTAGTTGATGTATGACTCAGTCCTGAACGAACATACAAGATAGGGGGAGTATATATCAAAATCGGTTCAGTAGGCGCGAATAAAAAATTGGGACGAGAAATCGAATTGATGTCGTGCAGGTTAAATATTGATGTAAGCCTTTGAATATGGCCCTTTTGATATGGATGCTGTTTTCCCTTTCGTATGGAGATTTGGACATTAAGCACACATGGGTATTTTTTTTACTTATATGTGTTGCTGTTGTGTGTTTAAGGGTAACGAAATAGTATTTTTTTTTTCTGAAAAAAAAACGAAGGGTTTTAAGGTATTTCGGATATCCCTATGTAAAGTAGTTTTCATAGTTATTAGATAAATGCTTGTGTTTGCAGTAGTAGGTCTAACAATCTGATAAAAAAAAATGTACGGAAATGACTATTATCATTAAGGTTTACATCTTATTTAAAATTTATGGATAACATAACAATGGTGCAGACTGTTAATTATTTTAGTATACAATCTGTCATAAATGTATTCATTAAGTTGTAAACTCGTTTAAACTTGAATTGCCCACAAAATATCAGAGCAAATTGGTGGGTCCTCTAACTAAACACTTCAGTTCGGTGAGCGAAGCCAAGCCCTCTCCAATTTTCCATCCTTTGTGCTAGGTTGACATGTAGAAGCAAAACAAACACATAAACCCAGTCAGTCTCATCCACTAAGCAGACAAATGTATCGATAAGTATCAAACTCATACTATACAGGGTGACATTTAATTAGCTGACCATATTTCGGGAATGATAGTACCCATCATTGTGAACAACTTTCCCTATGAAACATATGGTCGCAAACGAAAAAGTTTGGGTCTCCCATAGTAACTTGAAATCAGCTGATCGGGGCAATGTACTGGGGGACGAAAAATATTTTTCATTTGCGACCATATGTTTCATAGGGAAAGTTGTTCACAATGATGGGTACTATCTTTCCTCAAAATATGGTCGGCTAATTTTATTTTTTTATTTTATTTTATTTTATTTGGGATATCAACAGCATATACAATAAATGAGTTACAACATGTAAATACAAAAATTAAGCCGGTAACAGATATCCACAGAAGATACAATAAGCAAGTAAAAGAGAAAAAAAAACTTTATCTTACAGTTATCTTATTATTATGCACGTTGTAGAGTTTTAGGAAATAAGAATTTTATAGGGTACGTGATTTAAATTAAATATAGTAAGGAGAATGTGAGGAGTATATTTGTAATGTTTGTGTAAGGGTAGGTGAGTGTGTGTGTGTGTGAGGGAATTTAATTGCACCCTGTATAAAACAAACGGTTTTCACAATCTAACGGTCTACATAATATGATATTAGAAAGGATGCGCGCGAGTATTTACGTGACCAGGGAAACAAATAGAGGACAAGGAAGTTTGTGATGAGGGTCACATTAATATCCACACCCGAAAGAACCTTCCATTCATTCACAAAGAACCTTTTCCCCATTTTCCTTTTTACTTTGAAGTAGCTGTAACACTTTAAGGAGATTACTGGATAAGGAAAATCTGTTATTGTTCGGAAATAACGAACTTGTTATTCGGGTGATATAATTTTCGGTATCTGTACCTATAATAGTGATGTGCCACACATAACTCACATTACATTATATTATAAAACATAATTTTAATACAATTAAAATAAAATGTAAGAAAAAATACAAAAAAGTTTCGTCATGACACGTCACAAAAATAATGAAAAAAAAAATACGCGTGTAGCACCGTACACGTGTTAGAAGTAAAACTTCTGTAGCTAGATCATTAAGTGGTACCTATACTATACACCTATACCTACCTATACTAAAAGAGATTTAAATTTCCAATTTTGAGATCCAATCTCTGCTTCAAGTTACTTTTAAGTTTCAGACGTCCGATTATTTGAAATTATTTTATACTTGTACTTACTTTTAATACGTCATGTCATTTATTTCCCACCATTCCTTATCTACAATTTGTCGCGCTCGTGGTAATATACTTAACTCATTCAATAGTGTCACTACGGTCACTACTATTTGCATCTCGCTCAGATTATATACCATCTGACGTTACGTCTTTAAGCCGTCTCGCTCAAATGTATGCATTGCTTTGCTTGTTTTAGAAATCCATATCGACCCGTGTGACATTGATGAAACTCTTTTCTTACAAACTGTATGGATCGCATCGCACAGCTGTCAAACATAAGTTCCGGTTCCAACAAAGAGGTTGAACGAAGTAGTTTGAGTCATGCTAGTTGGTTTTGTTTGTCCCAGCCAGCGGCGGCGGCGGCGGCGGCGCCATCTTGGCCATACCGGAAATCAAGAACTCGTGGAAGAATGCTTAAAATAATTTTTATTTGTTAACGTTTCATCAGGTTTTTCTCTCACTAATTAACATTCTTTATTGTACGAATGTATTATTATCTTATCTGATTAGTTAAAAACCGTATTGAAAATAGTTGCGGTTTTAAAAGTCTTCAGCCGACCCTGACGTCACCGATTCCAATTTCCGTTACATTTCTTAGCCACTCGTGATAGCACCCGGCTAGTAGCAATTGAAAAGCAAATATATGAATAACCCACAGTTGAGAGGTTAAATAAATTTTACCCCCGTGCCCTAAGAAGTTTTACTTCAAAAACAATACAAAACAATTACACAAAACAAAAAAACAATACAAAACAATTACACAAAACAAAAAAGCCGCCCCAAGAATCGCCCGGTCTAAAGGTGTCCATTACACTGGCAGCACGGCCGGCGTTTCCACGTTGCACAGCGAGTGAGATCCGGACCCAGGAAAGACTCGGAGCGGTTGAACCATGGTCCCCCAAACGACGTCCAATGTCCCTAATGAAGGCCAAAGGAACAAACAAATTGTAATTGTAACAATTTTTTTTTTTTTTTCTTTAATTGAATTTATTTATATACAATATACATGTATATTGTAACTACTTGATACTGTAGTACATTTTAACAAAGATGGCAAATTTCTCAGTATACTCTCTTTTGACGGTGTCACAAATTCAATGCAAAACATATTTCTTCCGTAACTTTCTTCTTTGACGGAAAATTATACCTACCTAATTATTAATATAACATCTCACTCATAATGAGTGACCATCAAAATAGAAGCATTTCCGTAGATTAACAGATGATACACTCCTTTATTCATTCAGAGGGGATGGTGTCTAAGAAACTTACACTTATCTCTATTTCGAAAATCTCCCTAATTATTACGTCGATCCAAAAAAAAGATCTCCGTCCAACGACCAAAAACTTACCAGTCTCCTTAGAACCGCTGTCCATTTGGGCAATGAATTTATTGCAGCCCTCCAACCGATCTAGCGACGGGACCGGGGGCGATGAACCCAATAACAGATTATCGGAATCCCAGTTATTGCAGGCGGAATACAGTTTGTACAATGGTCCTGAAACTGTGCAGGAGATAAATGGCTTAGGCCCGGCAGGTACAACGCTAGTTAATCCGAGAATAGTATTAGCTCGCTGTTTATCTTATGTGTCGACGTCCGTCGTGCGGTGTTACGGTAGAACTGTGCGTCCCAACTCCCAAGCGAAAGGTCCCAGGTTTGAATCCCGGCTTAGGGAGGAAAAAACCTCAGGTTTTGTATGTTGACATGTATTTATGTCGCTAATTCCGGTTCCCAGAAGTGCGAGTGCCTGGTCAGAAGCAATGTGTGCAAACAAAAACTTAGGCTTTACGTAAAATACAGGAAGTACATTTTTGTATCTCTCTGTAAGTAAAGTCAAAGTTTTTGTTTTGGCTAGTTTTAAACAATAACGAAACGCCGCTTTTGGATATCCGTGCGATTAAAATACACTTTTAGCTACAGTAATTAACAAACTTCTTAAACGCAAACCTTAATAACTTCAAACTTTAAATTAAATTAACATATTGTTTTGACAGTTTCAGTTTTCACTGAAAACACACTGTCTAATTCAAAGGCGAGAAGGAGCAAAAAGCGTAACCCTGTCGGGAAGTGAAACTTTATAGTTTGCCGACACTCGGCTAGGAGGAACGAAAAACGACGACGTGCTACGAAACACGTTGCTGTGCTACGAATTTCGTAGCAGATCGTAGTCGTGAGGGTCGTGACTTCTTTCTTATTGCTTAGTACAACGGTTAAGGCGCGTGTATCAGTCTGATTGTTTGAAATGTTGGTTGGTAGTTGAAATTTTGGATGCAATAATATGAATACCTATATAAAGTTTATAACAAATCACACTGCAACATGGCTGTTATGTCCCTGGGGTAGAAGAGTACTTACCTAGACTGTGTTTTTTGAACACACGGTTAATAATATTTTGGATAGGTACAAGGCAAGGCAAAACCTAAACTCATCGCCTTAAAAGTGAGGTAAATACTCGAAGTTGGACTTATACATTTTAGTCGTGACTAGTCGTGAGTTACCCCTTGTGTATACACTGTGCACTTTGGGTGGCTTAGCACATACATTGTGAAATACTTCATCGTGTAAAATAATGTTTACCGTCTACATTTATTTTATAAACATAGTTTTTACACCTGGCTTAGCACTCTTTGCAGACGTAAAAAAAAAACCAGCACCTTTATTCCGTACTTCGAATATCAATCGCGATACCTGACGAATAAAACAATCAACCAATCGGAACACGATAATTTTATATAAGCTACAGTAGAATGACGGGATTTCGTATTTTGCTTGTAACATAGACAAGCAAAGCAATCATACAGTTTGTCTATAAAGTCGTGACATTAAATGATAGCATCATTTGCAGACTACTGCGTGTTTTTTTTAATGACATATTTGGCTTGTTAATCAAAATACGTGCCCTAATATGCCATTATTTAAACACAAACTCTACACAGTGTTACAAGCATAAGCATTTTTTCAATTTACCGCGCTTAGCGAAGTTTTTCTCTGATTAGCCAGACTCAACCATCCCTTAAAATGAAAATTTGATTGCGATTCGTATCGATGGCAGATATAAATATAAAGAATCTACATATAAAATAAAACCACTGATAAGCAGAACCACGAACTCTTTTGTAACAAAGAATAGGTGTCGACTGGACCTGATAACCATTTAAAAGATTTAAATTTCGCACCCATTCCACCTTCGGGGCACATTGTCGTATGCGGCTTATCAGGGCAGCTGCCAAGATATATGGCTGGAGGGTTCCGCCCTAAACCGCGCAATGGAGTTTAAACTCCCTGCACCTGGCCACGCCTGTAGAATAACGTTGTTGCCTACTAAAACGCGATTATGCTGTATTATTTTCAGTTTTCACGCGAGGGCGGTAAGTCTTTTTTATGATTGAAATGTCAAAAGTAATGGTCTAAGATCCGAGAGAGCTCGACCTTCATCCATTTGTTACTGCGATGAAACTTGGTTTTTATCAAATTTTCTGTGCCAGAAAATACATAGGCCACACAGGCCTAGCAAAATCCTGGCAAGGCTATGATTAATTAATTAACGGTCAAGTGCGAGTAGGACACGCGCGCTAAGGGTTCCTATCACACTTGTTGATTGCTACCTCTCGTAACTGGTGCAATTAAGTAACTACATAAAAATACAAGTATGATGTCATCCATGTAATCAAAATTACTGCATAAACGGTCGTAGGGTTCGATTGCGTTGACCTAGACTAGAAGTTCGATTTTTCACAGCTTTAAGGAAGTTTAGATTTGAGTGATTGGTATAAATTTCAACTGGATACGTCCACGCATTTTTGATATAAAAGGCCTTTTATTTAAAAATATTAAATTAATCATAGCCTTGCCAGGATTTTGCCAGGCAACCCACTCGCAATGTATTTTCTAGCATGCAAAATTTTATAAAAACCAAGTTTCATCTCAGTTACAGTTGGGTGAAGGTCGAGCTCTCTTCGGATCTTAAGAAGGAAAAAAGTTCATTGTAGCGATAGGACAAATCCTACACAGTGATTGTTTGTTGGTTTTCATACTGTTGAAATGTGTCGTATTTATGAATAAGAGTCTTTTTCTTCTTCTTTTTATTTAATTTAATTTAATTTCTTCATTGATGGCTGTATAATTAAGCCAATGTCACGTGTTTTGTAGATTTTAATGTAAGAAAATGTAAGTATTTATTTATTGCTCATTATTACGATCCAAGGAGGACGTGAAGGGCTGTAGAACTCAAGTCTTTTCTTCAGAATCAAGCAACTGCCATTTCAAATAAGAGTCTTGAAAGTTTGAAAGACACAAAATGGTTCAATGTTGTAAAGATAAAATAAATTAAGTAAGACTTAGAAGTCGAACGTCTTTCTCAAACAGTGGTAAGTACGATTTAGTAGAGAAGAGGCAAAAACGTCAGTCGTATACTCTCCTACATCTACATCGGTTGGTTGTTAACAAAAAACCTAGCAATCAACAAATTCTTATTACAATTCACAAAAGAATATTAAAAACAGATGGGTGTTAGGAGGAGAAATAAAGTACCTACCTAATTTAGTAATTGAATTAGATTTCCAAAATGGACAGGAATATTCGTCTTCCTTCTCAAAGGTTTCAGAATACGTAATTGAGACCAACAAAGTAAAGACGAGGGTTGAAGTGCGTGTGGGAATTTCTTAGCAAAGCACCCGAGTGTAACCCCAAAACCAGCAATAGAAGGTAAAATCATACATTATGCCTCCCGTCATTTGTCACTCACAGAGCCCCTTACATAACCTACTTAAGCGACGGAGAATGTATTAACATTCTCGAGCGATAACGTTCCGAGGCAGCATTAGGCCATTTCACACCTACACCACATCGCCTCTGCCGCCTTTGTACTGCAAAATAATCTCTACTACTACAACTTTAGAAGTGTAGAGCATTATAGGAGGTGTGAGAATAATTGTGTAATGGAGGGACTTGTCAGTCAACGAGTGGGCGCTTCTTGATACGTCAAGCAAATGTGTACTTTACGGGCATCGCGTTTCATATTTGTAAAGACGTCTGCGATAAATTCTGACAAGTGATATAAAGAGTGGCATGTTAGTTGTTAAATTTTCTTGTTAGTTGTTCAAGCGTGTAGATGTAGCCTTTGTTTACTTTTTCTATGTATGTCTGGTCCTGTGTTTGTGTGCAATAAAGAAATTATGAAAATTAAAATACCAAGCACAAAACAGGGCAAAAAACATTTTGTTTCTGAAACGCCTTATTAAACAACAATAGATAAATAGGTCTAAAACCAAGGCATAAACCTTTTATCTCCAAAAGAGCTAAAAAACAACTCAATAAGAAACAATAGGCCTAACCTCACAAACACGTTGTTCAAGACTGCTGATTGAGCAAAATTTGCGTAAAATACTCCGTAAAGAACGGGGCCGCAATTCTGTACGCGAATCGCATGACAATGCTATAGCGAGGGGGCAAAATGAAGGGTCGGCAGACAAAAATACATAAGTCAAAAAAGTGAACTTTACAGGAGAAGGACTGAATAAAAAACTATATGTGTGTGTTGTTTGTATATTTTATGCATGTAATGTTTGTATAGTTTAGGCAAAATAATACTATAATTACACATGCATAAAATATACAAACAACACACACATAGTTTTTTATTCAGTTTTTTCCCTCTCCTGTAAATTGGTCTTTTTTTACTTATGTACTTTAGTCTGCCGACCCTTCAAATTTGGTTCGGTTTTGCCGGTTTTTTGGTAGCCAGCGGCGCGGTGCAAGCCAAAACCGGAATTTCACGTAATCGTTGTAGCTATTGCCATTCGCGATTCGCGGCCCAGAACGTTCCTTCCGGAGCATTTATTCCCTGGAACACGGACTTCCGAGTCACAAGTCTCGGTGGCACTAGACGTTTCCGTGACCTTATTTATTAGGTTAGGTCTGAACCTTTTAGAGAATGGGTTTTCTTGTTAGTCAGAAAAAGTGCTCCTTTTTACGCGAAAGATTACTTCTTTGTTGCTACTTACTGTCTTGCTACAAAAAATATTAGAATGTTGGGCTAACATTTAAACGAACGTTAGACGCGATAAAAAAAAACAGGTAAACAGAAGGTATTTTTTAACATGCTGCAGTGTGGACTAGGTACTAAGTCACTTGTATATACATGCTATTTCCTAGAACAGGGGTAGGCAGAGACTAAACCTCTACAAATAAATAACTTTTATATTTAATTCTATTCTATTCCACTTGCTACGACCTGGCATATATGTGTCGTATGCTTAACATTCATAAGTCTCTTCACACATGCTCGCTGGTTTCGGGTATGCACTTGTTGTTTAATTTAAATAATATTTATAAAATATTGAGACGATTTCATATCCTTTTGTATACTGTGCTATTTCATATTTCGTATACTGCGATTGGAACTTCCTCTGTCACGCAAAATTAAGAATTAAACAAACACAGATGTAACTGCACCTCTGCCAACCGGTATAGGAAAATGCGTGACGTCATATTTGTTTTGTTTATGCTGATGACTGGTAGTAACAACATTTCAGCATTGTCATGGCAGATCATTAATTAACACAAAATGATGTATCTGTAATTAGTTACACCAAATGCATCGTTAACAAGAAATTTTTACATAAATGTTTGAATCTATAACGTTCAACAACAATGAGTCACGGCTTTTCCGAAACCCCATTTTCAAAAAAAATAAAATATTTTTGCTCAATAAACGTAAATATAGCCCATTAATGTCCCCACCAAGGGGCCAACCAACTTACCAACCAACCTGCTTACGAGTAAAATTGAGCTATACTCCACACCACGCAAAATAAAAAATAAATAAAACAATAATGAAACTAAAGATTTTTTTAAACAAAAAATAAATTTATTCTCGAAAATGAACCGAGTGGTCTCTATAGTTACGAATTAAGCCTCTCTAATAATAAACATTGCCACACTGGCCAGTCATCTGCCCTTTTCATACAGCTACTATACGAATTTGCCCTTTCATAGTGAGCGCAAGCCAACCACTCATCTCTCAAAGACGTCTATAGATACCTCAGTGGCTCATAATCATCTCATCTCCGGCACAATAGCCGGATCGGATAGTATAAGTAATAGGGTTCACCGCTGAATCCCGGTTCCGGGTAACCCGTTCGAATATTTAAAGTGACTTTCGGGTATAAAAAATCATGGTGTAGATGTAAATACTAAATATTCGTAGACTACTGATATTCTACTACTACTTAGTCAAACAAAATTGCTTCTAATAGTTGTAATTTGTATATCCGCTTATTCGCTGTACATTTATGTAACTGTATAAATAATTATCTAATTTAATACAAAATTGCAAATACAGCGGTTAAAATTACATGAAGCACTAATAACTTATTTTATCACACTTACAGTTTGAACTCATAACGCGTACATATTTTAGTTCAATTAAGTAAGAACGAATTGGACATAAATATATTGTTAGTACCTATCACACATTGAGATCTGAAACCTCTCAACGGGTTTACCCAAGTAACCGGGTAACCGACTAAATGGGTAATGAGAGCACTAGCACGTAATCCTGATCACGGCGGATCGGGCCCGAGATACGAGATCCGGTCTCCGCTTCGCAATAATAAAGCCACCGCCGATCGATTAAGCCGCTGCTGATTCAGTCCGGTCTGATAGACCACGGAGGCCAGTGACATGGAGTTGGAGTAGGTTTGTTGAATATTGTGGAATAGAAAGGACTAATTAGATATGTACTATCAATCCTAGGTTTGCTGGAAGAGATCTCTTGATAGAGATGAGCTCGCCTTTACATGTTTTCTCCGTTTTCTTTTGTATGGTGTTTTTTTTTGTGAAATAAAGTATATTGTATTTAATTGAATTAGAAATCAAAGTAAACGGATTCAATTAAAGGTGTTATTCATCTAGGGCTCGAAAAATAAAGAGTGAGTGGCACTACACCTACCTTTGCCTTGGCAAGAAATGCTGGACATTAAATGATAGCAACATTTGCAGACTACTGCGTGTTTTCTTTAATGACATATTTGGTTTGTCAATCAAAACACGCAGTGGTGCCCTAATATGTCACAGATGTTGCCATTATTTTTTTTCTACCATTTCTTGGCAAGGTGTACCTTCCTCTTTGACATTCCTAAGAAATTTTGATTATAACATCATCGTTGACTAGATCAACACAGAGCGCTGAGATAGCTCTAAGACCTAAGAGCGATTTATTATACGGATCCTAGGGTGATGTTAGACTTGCCGAGTGGCCTTTTTTAATAGAACGAGAGGTTCTCAATTCGGTTGTACTTCATATGCCAAATGGCCAGCCAATTCGTATGAAAAATGGAGTTCAAACTCATATCAAAATAACAAACATGCTAATGGTACTGCTACTGCAAGCCCCACGCATTGACACTTCCTTCTCCCTAAAATCTGTATAAGGGTGGATTTTCTTTTCGACTTATTTGGATGTCCACGTCTTATAGGAACAAAACCACTGAAGCAAACTAATAATTTAATTCTTATTGTTGTTCTAGATACCCAAGTATGACATTAAAACTAAAAACATTATGTGTAGGCATACCTAAAACCTGAGAAATCCACCTACGAAAGTTCAAAATCACCGATTACGAGCGCTGGGAGGCTTGTCTCCCGCGCGTTTTGGGTCATACTAGCTTCGATAAGTTTCTGGCGGAACACAGTACCAAAACGATTTATACCTCATTGGAAGGGAAATCATTTCACGTACACTATTCAATAATAAAAACAATAACGTTTAGTAGTAATTTGTTAAATGAGAGGTCGCGACATGTTTGTCCCACTCTGAACCGTGCTTCTCATGCTTTCCAATACGTATTGCTATCTCATTGGGCACACACACTAGCGTCCTGTCGCTAACGCATGTTAAAACAGGTTAGTTGTGCGTGCGGCTGCATAGGAAGTGGACGTGGAACATATTCTTTTTGGCGGTCTAACGAGGTATGTTTTTCACGCGATGTACTTTGGTACGCCGATCGGGTAATTTCCGTGGCTCATTTTTTGATTACTTATAATTAGACTTGCATTTTGTCATTCCATTTTTCAGATGGTAAAAATGACGGAGCTTACATTTTTGAATGATTTTTTGTAATTTTAATAGTAGTTAAGTATTTGAGATCAAAACAGTCGTTTGTCGTAATTTCCGTGGCGTAATTTCCGTGGGCATTTTTACCATGGAAATTACGGTCGTGCCTCGGAAATTACTGAAAGCTTTAATTAAATGATAACCTAACTTAACGTTTCCTTAACGGGGTGGCAGAAGCTCAGATGGGTCTCAACATTTAATTTTTACCACTTTATTATATTATCCGACAGCACGTTTTGCCGAAACATTTTTTTTTCCTTTCGGCGAAACGTGCTGTCGGTGAATCGATGTATCGGTTAAACGCATTTATATTTAAAATAATTTCAATCAAGGGTAATTCGGGATAACGTATGGCACTCCAGTAAAAGTTCAAACCCTTCATCCGGTTATGAATTGATTACACATAACAAATCTTACGTAATCACAAACGGGTATTTGGCATTCCTAGCCGGGTGAAATTATTTGTGCGGTTTTTTCTGTCACCAGACTGTATCTCAAGAACCGTGATATCTAGAGTGTTGAAATTTTCGCAGATTATGTATTTCTGTTGCCGCTATAACAAAAAATACTAAAAACAAAATAAGATGAATATTTAAGGGGGGCTCCCATACAAAATTACGTGTTTTTTATGAATCTGTCTGTCTCCAGGGTGTATCTCAAGAACCGTGATAGCTACAGAGTTGAAATTTTCACAGATTTTGTATTTCTGATGCCACTATAACAGCAAATACTTAAAACTTAATAATAAGAAAAATAAAGGGGGGCTCCCATACAACAAACGTGACTTTTTTGCAGTTTTTTGCTCGATGTTAATTCGTAATTTTTGACAAAAGTAGCAAAAAGTAGCACTCAAATCGTGAAATACCTATCATATGACAGTTTTTGTTACCCGTTACAACAGTAATCTTTAGTCGGAAAGTCGGAAGCACTCGGAAGGATAAATATAATCACTTTGAAATGTACAATTCAGATAAAAACTGAATAAATAATGGAGACAATTTGTAAATAGATTTTGAACCTTTCAAATACATGTAAACATCAGTAAAAAGTAAAGTAAATGTAGCCCATTAATGTCCCCACCGAGGGGCACAGGCCTTTACCCGGATCCGAGTAAGATTGAGCCATACTCCACCACGCTGGCTCAGTGCGGGTTGGTGGAGGGGTTTTACGACTACTACATACTACGAAGTAGTGATAGCAGCCGGGACCTACAGTTTAACGTGCCATCCGAAACATCAGTGAATAGTAATAAATAAGACTGTTCTTACCTGTATTACGATAATCCATAGTACTTTTGGGCAAATAACTCGTAATAAACAAACACTGAGGTATCAAACACGGTACGTTTTTAATGTAGCCAGTAACTGACACCGAGCGCATGTTACATCCATCAAGTTCCGGCTGATTTTTGGGTAGATGGTGCAGGCCCACTACCTTGGAATGGGTCGTCTATTGTCCAGTAGCTATCTGGCTCGCTAAAAAGTATTAATTTTTGCTTTTGTATTGGAATTTGCTTTTACCAATTTCACCCGGTTAGGAATGCCAAATACCTGTTTGTCCTAAAATATACAATAAAATTACTTTCATAGTGAGTTAAACGTGAACTTTATTTTAGTTTTAGTTTAAGTAGTTAATTAGTTAATAGTTTAATAATTCTTATATTTGAATAAGTGGTTACATTTTTTGACCTCCGAACCATGATGAATACCTATCATATCAGATTTATAATGAACGTTGTATGAATAATGTTACAATATTTTTGTTTTGAGTTGATTTTTGACAATTACTACAATTATAAAGAAAAATAATTTAATTACCTATATTGTTTTATTTAAAAGCATTCCTAACAGATGTTTATGGATAATGTTACTATGGTTTTGTTATGGGTTTTTTCTTTTTTGATAAATACACTCATAAAGTTTTTTTCATTTTTATTTCATCACTTTTAGAACAAATAATTGTCAATTGATCTTATGATCGACCAATCACTGCCAGAAATACGTAATAATATATCCATGTATGATAAAGTAGTCCTTTCGTAATTTCCATGGTAAAAAAATTCCACGGCCGTAATTTCCGTGCCAAAAATATTTTTGATGATAAATTTTAGCCAAAGTATTCGCTTCTAATTGACGCCTCATTGATAGTTTAGTTTTTGAGGCTTTAGTCTTTCATAATCTTTGTTAATTTTACATGTATTACGAGAAACAAAAAATGCCACGGAAATTACGTGAAAATCGGAATTTCAAAAATCCACCCATAAACATGAGGTAGTAATAATAACCGGCCAAGTGCGAGTCGGACTCGCGCACGAAGGGTTCCGTACCATTATCGATAAAAAACCGCAAAAAAAAATGTATGGGAGCCCCCCTAAATATTAATCCCCCTAAATAAATCTGTAAAAATTTCAACTGTCTAGCTACCACTGTTCATGAGATACAGCCTGGTGACAGACAGACGGACGGACGGACGGACTGACAGACAGCGAAGTCTCAGTAATAGGGTCCCGTTTGGCACCCTTCGGGTACGGAACCCTAAAAAGGTACAAAATTCAAATGTACTTGGTAACGTCGCCGTCTCACTGAGACATAGCGAGTTAAGTTCTGATTCCACGTGTCCCTTGTCCCGACTATGGAATATGCCGCAAGTCTCAGAAGACGTATGAAGATTAACGTTTCTTGTATTATTCTTATCCGAACTCCAGAACATTGTGAAAGAAATAAGAATAAGAAACGAGGTTTCTTGTCTGACAAATGCTTTAAATTTCCTCCCGCCGCCCCGGCGAATTCTTGATTTAATTTGGTGGAAACCTTGCGGTATGAATGAGATAAACTTTGTATCATTCTGCCGAGTAGGAGCTCAAGCTGAAATTAATTGTATTTTTACATACATACATACGTATCTCCACGTCTTTTCTTCATACGGAGATTCAGATGCACCCTCGTTTAGCCACAATTTCATCAACATTTCAACGTTGCCTTTGCCACTGATCACACGAATTATTAACCTAACTCGTGAGCTTCAATACCATTCGGATATCTTGTTATTTGATATTTAAGTAACCTCATTTGGAAAGCATTCGCGAAAAAAAATATGCCCTCATGTAATTTATTAACATCGTCGTTCGGTGTTGTTTCAATACCCGTAGATCCTTTGTTCCTGGGCAGTGGTCGGACACTGTGGTACTGATTGTATTGTTTACTTTATTGAATTAAACCCTCAATCAGTGTTTTAATTGTCAGCAGAATTATCGAAATGTGCAACATTGGAATAATATTGAGCAATGTGTTATAAAAATACCACATTCTGTGGTGGTGGCAAGTGGGAACAATTATTATGCTCGCTCGCTTTTTAAATTACTGCAGATATTTATAAATAGTACGCGTTGCGTTAATTCACAACAACAAGAAAAATACTAGATATTTAAGTCTTTTTTATATACTATATATATATGTATGTATAGTACCTAGTTCTGTTAGAACTGTGGACTTCACGAGCCCTTAAAGCCATTCAATAACCGATACTTTCCGTCCATTTGTATAACGCTATACAGTAAACTTCCTTTTCCCCGAGGAAAACCCCCTCCGCACCCTCTTTTAAGGTTTTTTTTCGCAACATCTTTTGAAGAATGAAGTTCTTAGTGTGCATTTAAAAAATGACTGAAATCCGTAGTGAAATAACCCAACAGCAAACTTACGCTTCGCTCCGCTGCGTCGATAATATGTTGTGCCTTAAATTTATATCGAAATAATTGTTAATGAATATGCAGGAATAATGAACAGAAGGTTATGTGATGAGTTAAATGTTATATTGACTCCGTATATTTTTTTCCTCCGTACGTTTCATTCAAAGAACAGTTTTAGTAGCAGTAAACGAAGGACCTTAAAATGTCTCACCTCGTGTTATACTTGGCATCTTTCCACGCAAATGACATTAGAATAGGATTGAGCAATGAGAAAATGAGATTACAGATTAAAATGTCTCAAGTTTTATTCAAATTCAAATAATTTATTTCGGACCACACGGATCCCTAATATACTGCACAAGGAAATTAGTACAAACAATTAATAGTACACATGTATCGATCATCTTGACTGAAATTTTATGCTCAACTATAACGAATAGCCTAAAGCTGGTATAGTTTCTAGTATCCGATGGCTAGGTCTCGTTAGTAGTAGAAAGAACCAGAATCACCCAATGTCCTGTCCTAATAAATCCTAAGCGCAGACAGCGCTTTGCATTCCAAAATCGTAAAACTTTCTAATTTTCCTAAGAATCTAAACTTCACTCAACTCCAACATTCTGTACCATTAATTATAATAATTACTCGTGAAATTGACTTCTTTCGCGCTCGTCTCCCACTAACAGCATTACAGCGTATTCTAAACGATTTAATGTTATTTCGCGACAGGAAAATCAACTTTAGCCGTACCTATGTGAAGCGGGAAACACTTTCCCAGAGAGTCTGTCACTGTGCATTATTTAATAAAGTTCAACGTTTATTTTGTCTCGCGAAATGTAGGACTGAATTCGTTCTCAGAAATAAGAACAAGTAAACTGAATCATGCTTTTCTTAGAAAGTTAAGTGGGTGGGTGAGGAATATTTTTGCTACACTATTAAACAGTGCTGTTAAATTAAATAAACACGAAGATAATTGAATGACTGGCTAACTGTGCCTTCGCCATACCGTACAGGAAATGGCATGAAGTCTTGCTTGTGTGCTGGTGTACATTTTTTACTGTAACTGAACATAAAAATCCGGTCATGTGCGAATCGAACTCGCGCATTGAGGGGCACCATGCATTTTTCCGCAGACAGACAGACAGAGGGAGAAGAAAGTTTTCATGTCTAAAGACACCACTGCTGGCGCCATCTATATGCAGTTTGTCGCTACATACCACTAGCGCCATCGATGCACATTGAATTTTAACAGATGACGCCACTACCTTCCTGTATAATTAATTTCTACTATAGCAACACTGAATGTTATGTCATCCCTTTTACAATGTGAGCTTTAAGAATAAACACGCATCAATTCGAATCGAAGTATTTAATTTCGTTTTCTGCTGAAAAGCCTGCATTTCGGTAGAAAACTTAACATTAGCCTTACGGATTCATTATTTCCTTTTCAATGAATTCATAACCTAAAAATTATCTGTAAAGCGATAGGTACTTTGTCAGGGGCAATTATAATGATGATGGAGTGGAGAAAAGAAGGTTTGAGATACATATACATTTCTTGATACAGATTAGCTCGCCTTTGTTCATGTATTCCCTTTTTTTTGTAAAATTTTATTATTTTGTGTGCAATAAAGTATATTGATATTGAGTAAAGTATAAGCCGAGTCTCCACCGAGGGACACCTTGACCTTGACCTGACCTTCGCACGGATATGCGTTAGACTGAGTCATACTCCGATAGCAATATACTTAGGTGCCAATATTTCACGTTAAACATACATCAAATATGCAAACTGGTTCAGCCACCAAACCTTTTATTTTCTCAGACAGCACCAGCGCGCCACAATCTCCATGAATCTTATAAAGGTCGACTTTTTGTCTTCGTCTACACATTTCACGGTTTAGGCAAATTCGGAGCCGACATATAAATACAATTCCCCGCAAGACACGGTGAGGCAAACTGCCTGCCACACCGACGTAGCTCTTTCGTTGGGAAAACTGCTGTATTGTATATGTCAAGTTTTCAACCTATACCGGGCTAACCCTGAGTTTCACGAAACAAATTTTTAAATTAAGCAAATGCTTAGCAACTGAAACAATTGGCTATCCTATGAGCTCGCAATTAAATTAGATAAGTGACAACTTAAATTTCAAAATAGTTTCGTGAAACTCAACATAAGTAAACTAGAAAAAATAACAACACCCTGTTATGGTACCGACTGATATTCAAAGATTTTGACTGTATGTTTAGAGTATGTAAATCGTTTATCATAATCACTAAGTGCCACCACTTCAAAATCAAAAAGGCGTACTTGTTTTAAGCTGATGACTTTGGAACCACTGATTTTACTAAAACATTAAAATCAGTGGTTCCAAAACCGTCTCAAGGAACTCTTTTACCGTTAACAGAAAACCGTGTTAAAAACCGCTAACCCTTGGAGCGATAAGAGTGCCACAGACACATACTCAACAGATACAACCCCTTCTTAACTTCAGCGACTCTTTGTCTGCAAGTTAAACACTCCTTAACATTTTGATACCGGCTCACTATCATCAGTGGATTCTTAACGTGATTAAAGGTACCTACTAACCCTTCCAGTGCCAGCCATACTTTTGCCGCATCGCGATTTTGAACCACATGCCATGGTAATAAAATTCAAAACCTTTCACGTAACTTGGAAGGCTCTGGACATTCAAGAGTTTAAAATACGAAAACTATGGATCCGTAAATGTATAAATTAAGGAGCTACAATTTGAAGTGCTGAAATCTTGCCGTAACAGACTGTAGTGTTCGGACAACGCTGACCATACGATTTATCAACTTGTTCCTACTTGTCGGCTGGTTCCGTTTGCTTTCGACATGGCCGGAAAATGGAAAAGTTCTCGAACAAATCCAAACCATCGTCGGCCAAAACATATCTACTGCTCGACAAGGAAATGATCTCCGTAAGACCAACATGTTAAGACCTACTGTTGCTTGAGTGAGGTGTATAATTTAAGTGGTCGGCGTGTATGTCGCAGGCACATTGATTGATTCGGCTGTTATAAATGGCCGTCGTTCTTCAATATTTATAGACCGCTGAAAACCGAGCGGAAGATACTTTTTTGCTTGATTTTATTCGCTATTTTTGTGTTATGTACCTACTCGTACATGTCGAACTAACACGACGTCCATTCAGCAACATCGCTGCACCCATGTTTTTAAGTGTGTCGCCTTTAAAGATTTCTTCTTTCATTGTTTTTGTTTGTTCGTCCTTGTAATGAGTTGTCAGAAAACGTCAAGTCAGTTGGTAACCATGGCAACTATTATATGGAATTTTGACAGCCACGAAATGGAGTTTAATCACCCAAACTTGGCCGATTGTACCAGAATTACGGAGGATAATCGTAATTAGCAGTGAAATCTGCGTTGAGCAAGACGATATATATTTTTTTTCTAATTCCAATTAAACTACAATTTATTCTGCATTGATCAGCTACTAAAATTTTGGAGAAAGCCACCCTAAATTTGTGATAATAAATGCGTAATCTAATCTAATAATATGTATAAATATTGTAGGTACTGACTTAGAAAACAATATTCATGCACCATTTTACTGGACATAGCGGTAATAAAAAATATTTAAGACCTGTATTAAATGAAACCTATGTTCATGAAATAAACAATTCTATTCTATTCTATTCTATTCATTCACGTATTCAAAGGCTGCTGCCATGGACTAAATTATGAACGCACGAATCAATAAATATGCCTGCAACATGTACATCGTTACTACGGAATTTAATGCCAGCAGCAAAGGAAAAGTTTAGCCGTGCTTTAACGGTAATAAATAATAGATGTAACTGAAAACGGTTGAAATATGTGCTTGCGTGTGGCTTAGCAAGGCATCGGGGAAAGTTGCACTATTATTTTAGGTACCTAAGTGAGGTTTTACTTAGCCAGGATAACTTCTCGGTAGACGAAACATGGTTACACACTCTCGGAAAAAACCTGTTAGAGATCATTGATCAATTTGATAGCCAATGTAAAACGCGGAGTTCAGATTTATTTTTACAAAAACCATTTGAATAGGGTTCAGTAAGTTTTGATCAAACCGAACAATGTATATTTATTTTCAATCAGTCTATTTACTGCAAACAGCCTGATGGAGCAACTGAAAAGGCACTCGAGATCTAAAACCCATGATCGCTGAGTCAGTTCAATCTGTTTTTAATCAAGGGGAGTGTTGCATAGACGTAATATACATTGGATATGCTTTAATATTATTATTTAAGACTTAGGTCATAATCACTAGAAATAGAGATAAGATTGCTATGCCCGCGTTCAGTCTCAGTAAGGTTGCTCACTCTTTTATGGGAGTATGTGTTAGTTTTTATAATAAAATACCTAATGAAGCAACGGACCTACCAGAAAGGAGGTTCAAAAACTATGTCAAAAACGGCCTATTGAAGAAGTCTTATTACAGTGTAAAAGAATATTTAGATGACAAAACTGCATGGTCTTTACCATCTCAGCGCACAGAAATCCAAAGAGGGGCGATGGAGTCAGTCAGTCAGTACTGAGTCAGTACGTCTCTCCTCGGTGTATTTCCTTAGACTTAAGTAGAAATACATAACATTGTATTTTAAAAGAGGTACGGGGGAGGTTTCTTGCCCTTCTTTGCTCCATCCCTAAGCCCACAACTTCCGAACGGGCGGTAGTATACAAAAATATTAATATTATGTTGACGTTGACTAAGTAATATGTATGATTTTATGATCAATGAAAAATTTGAATTGAATTGAATTGAATTGAATTTACCATTGAACAGCATTTATTTGTGTGGTGCCATTCTTTTAAGAATTTAACTATACTATTAAAAAAATCGGCCAAATGCGAGTCGGAATCGCACAAGAAGGGAACCGTACCTCGTACAACACAACTTAAGCACTCAAAACAATAAAAAAAACACGTCTCTTGTATGGGGACCCCCTTTAATTTGTAATATCTCTCGTATTTCAGTATTTTTCAGGGTACCGTACCCGAAGGGTGCCAAACGGGACCCTATTACTGAGACTTCGCTGTCCGTCTGTCCGTCCGTCCGTCCGTCCCTCCTGTCTGTCACCGGGTCCGTCTGCACGAACCGTAATAGCTAGAAAGCTGTTTCACAGAATGTGTATATCTGTTGCCGCACCAACCACAAATACTGAAATACGAGAGATATTGCAAATTAAAGGGGGCCCCGATACAAGAGACGTGTTTAGATACACTTACGCATTTCAAAATGGAGATCTTGACTGAAACTGTTTATTTATTGTCATCGCAACCATGTCATAGACACATATACTACACATTTAAATATGATAGCATATTTCGCGTCAACCCACATGGTTGTGGTAGCTCAGCCGGTATGATATAGACTCTCAATCCGGAGCTCGTCGGTTCAAATCTCGTGAAGGCATAAACTTTTTAAATTTTCTTCTTGTTTATTTTTTTATTGTTTTGAGTGCTTTTGATTTGTTGTACGATGGTACGGTACCCTTCGTGTGCGATACCGACCCGCACTTAACCGATTTTTATTTTGTTTCCGTTCTAGTCATCAAAATCTGTGGAGTGATTAACTGATCACAGTACCTACTGCCTTTTATCTGCGTCGTAGTAAGAAACCTTGAATGGAATTTTTGGCGAATTGTTGAAATTTTTTAGGGTTCCGTACCTAAAGATTAAAACGGGACCCTATTACTAAGACTCCGGTGTCCGTCCGTCCGTCTGTCTTTCTGTCTGTCCGTCTATCACCAGGCTATATCTCATGAACCGTAATAGTTAGACAGCTAAAATTTTCATAGTTGATGTATTGCTGTTGCCGCTCTATCAACAAATACTAAAAACCAGAATAAAATAAATGTTTAAGGGGGCTCCCATACAACATACATGATTTTTTTGCCGTTTTTATAGATAATGGTACGGAACAATTCGTGCGCGAGTTCGACTCTCACTTGGCTGATTTTTACGTGAATCTTAATGTATGCAAATGTTCATTTAAATTTTCATGAACTCTAACTCTGGAAAATGAGTTTTCGTCGCAGAAAGAAGTGAGTAATTTGAGATTTTATTGACTTTTCAATAACACTTAACAAAAGTTATTATGTGTTACCACTGTAATTTGCTACATTCCTATTTGCTGCATATTCAGTTCAGCGAGGCGTTTAAATTAACTTTCTATTAAAAAAAACATTCATTACTCAGTGACAGTTCACAAATACACACAGACAAAACACGATCAATAATTTTAATTGAACCTTTTTCGTTTGTCTTTTAAAGCAATTATTCCTATAAATTATTTCACAGCGTTTCTAGTTAGTAGCCAATTATAAGGTATTCGAATACAGGTGTTAAAGTTCCCACCTCACTTCTAGGATTTAGTGACAATTATTCATTGTATTATCCAATTCGCATCCGGTGGTGGAAATGCCGGCAGCAGTACTAGGGCCCGATGCTGCTCTGAGAAACGCACTTATATTGGATCGCTATCGCATCTAAAACACCCAAAATGGCGTCATTTGGTCACGCTTTGCTTGCAATCTATTAACGATCTATTTGCGATTCTTTAGGAGCATACCAAATGACGCCATTTTGGGTGTTTTAGATGCGATAGCGATCCAATATAAGTGCGTTTCTCAGAGCAGCATCGGGCCCCTGGTATATTGGTGCAACTATATCAGGACTAAGTGGTAATGCATGTCCACGGAAATAGTAGACGAATGAATGCTATCGACAGATTTAGCTATTAGTAGCATCAGGTGAAATATTATGTCATCTGAAGGTGCAAAATATATATTTAAAAGGTACACCACTGTAAGATGATCGTCGGAAAGCTGTTGCTTCATAGGGTTCCGTACCCGAAGGGTGCCAAATGGGACTCTATTACTAAGCCTCCGATGTTCCTCTGTCCGTCTGTTCGTCTGTCTGTCTGTCACCAGGCTGTATTTCATGAACCCTGATAGCTCGACAAATGAAATTTTCACAGATGATGTATTTCTGTTGCCGCTATAACAACAAATAAAAAACAGGTTATAATAAATATTTAAGGAGCTCCCTTACAACAGACATGATTTTGCCGTTTTTATAGATAATGGTACGGAACCCTCCGTGCACGAGTCCGACTCGCACTTGGCTGGTTATTTATTAATACTGTGTTCTATAAATAAAATTTATACAAGAAGAACAGTACAAATACCAAAATGTGAAAGTCCTCCGCTGCGGCGTTCATAGCTCAAATTATGCGTATAAATCTTACCGTTCCAGGACTGCCCTTTCAGGTCCATTGTTTTGTGGGAACAGTAACCGAATACCAACCGGCCCGCAGCGGCTTTAACGCAATGAGTTATGGCCGGTATTTACCAAAAGATGACATTTCTCGAATCGGGCCATTAATTCCTAATGGAGCGGCCGGGCCACGTTTCATATGAGTACGCTTAACCCAAGGAGTTTTAGAACGAGAAACAAATGACAAATGTTATTCAGGTATTATCTATATATATATATAAAAAGTATTAATGCTGTGAATGGATTTGAGTAGCTCTAGAGCATTCGATATTCTGTTCATCACGAGGGCATCACGTTGAGTTAGCAAAAGGTTAAATAGCCACTTATAATAAGTTAAGTTCCAACTGATAAATGGGAACATCGCTAGACCTATCAGAGATGACCTGAAAAATATTTAAGGTAAATGTCATATAAGAGATAATTTCGCATTTGTACACTGTATTTTTATGTGCAATAAAGAAATTATGCATTTAGTATGAATCATATCAATCTATATTTCAATCTATATCTATTTTAACAGCTCGCGTAAATAGGAGATAAAATTAAACTCACAAATATTTGCATACAGGCACACACATTGCTTCTGGCCCCACGCTAGGATACCCTGTGTCGTGCGAACCAGAAACAGCGACATCGCACACACATGTAAACTTCCAAGACCTGGGTTTTTTGTTTTCGTTATCCTCAGCCGGGAATCGAACCCTCTGGCATGGTATAGGCAGAGCCACAACCTCTGCGCTACAGATGTCGTCAACAGTATAAAAAAACAGTAGACTTTATAGATAAAAACATTTTGACAGATAGATTTTTGACATTTGCAAGTAAAAATACAGGGTGTAACAGAAAGCTGTAGTCATATTTTGGGGAGGTTGTCAGGCCATCGTTCTGTTCAACTTTCACTATGAAACCAATTTGATCAGAGCAACTTTATTTTTCACTTCTCCGGACAAGTCTACTGATCGCCCGACGCAAAATGTAGAGGAGTGAAAAATAAAGTTGCTCTGATCAAATCAGTTTCACAGTGAAAGTTGATCAGAATGACTGAAAACCCCCTAAAATATGACTACATCTGTTACACCATGTATTGGGTACAGTTGTCCAACGATCTTTTGGCGTGCGGTAACAGGTGGGTAGAAACTGACGCTTTTTGTCAGTTTCATTGCATAGAACTAGGTTGCGTAGAACTAGCGCCTCCCTGAAAACGTCAGGGACACGCCAAAAGATCATTGGATGGCTGTAATAACTATGTACGCAATAAAATATAGAAACTTCTCAAGCGACAGTAATCATGTCAATCATGACAGTAATCTACTGGTTGAGTATGCGATGCGGCGTCAAAAAGCGTCAAAAAGCTTCAGTTTGATTATTTTGACAATCTAAAATGGTAAAGAGACGACAGCTAGGTATTTAGGTAAATGAGAGAAAATAATATGTATAAACGTAGTTATAATGACTTTAATAATATTTGTACGCCTTATGTGGCAGATTTTTGCGACACGTAACATTAAGCTTAAGACCTAAACCAAAAATCAAACAAATAAACTCATTTTATTACATTTCATTTCATTTCATGCGGCCTAAAATGGATCACTTTACCCAAAAAGCTTTGCGCTGTCCGATAGTATTCTCGACTTGGCCACAGACCAAATTTTTCAGCATCCCGCCATTTTCTGTAAACGGAAATTTATAACCCCGAGTTAGTTCTAAATCGCCGAATAGCAGCGAAGTAACGTGGATTTATGGATTAAACGCGATATGGGCTATTTATTTAGTTAAGCATGTGTAGGCTTGATAAAGAACTTTTTATCTAAAAGAGGGCTGATTATATGTTATGCACTCACAGAGAAAGTGCTTCAGATTATCATTTGATGCATCAATTACCTCCAATCCCTCATACCTAACATCTACTACTCCTAACTACTGCTACTAACCTGGTTTGATATTCATGATTCATCATGATTTTCTGGTTCTATACGTATATTGATTATGTGTTTCTCAAAAGAATCCAAAACACCTTGCATGATATTTGTCATAAATCTGCGTATATAAATTATTAATCCTAGCAGACTGAAATAACTCAAATAGGTCTATTTCTGAAATGTACAATTAAATTGTAATGTAACACAGTAGAAGCAATACCGTTGGGGGAATTCAAAACACAATTTAGTAGCAGAACAAAAACAAGTTCTAGCCCATGTTATTCATAACATCATTATACAAACAGACCTCGCTACCCCAGGAGATGAAATTAAAATCACAACATTTGCATCGTAGCGAACGAAAACTCCACTTTATTTTGACTGAAATTCATGACTCAAGTTTTCTGTTATAACTTTATTAAGATGTCTCAACGCTCCAGCTATGTACATCAGAGTGAGAAGCTCAAGCAAGTTTAAGTCTTAAACAACTTGACAAAATAGTGAATTTCGTAGCATTTGTTTGAGAACGTGAGCGTTGTTCAGTTAATTTAATTTAAGCTTCCCGAAATTGTCGGGTATTACTTGAATGTGCGAGCGGCAGTTTTCTTTTCTTCAACTTTACTTGTTATAATCATATTGTGAGTACATGCAATTGCATATTCAACAATCAATGATATGGCATTCTTGGTCCATGACAGGTTCGTTCGCCGAATCGTGCACAGGGTTTATTTCGCCTTTACTTAAATCATTATATGTATTTTGTATTACCATTCTAGATAAACATAGATTTCACGTATTTTAACCATAAGACGCCTGCTCCAACATGTTTTTACAGTCTTACTTACCCCATCTGAAATAACACATTTTTCTTCGTATTCAGACGCTTTGAACCTTCATCTCTAGGGCCAAAGTGCTTTCGATGAAAACGGGGACGAATACCCGCACAACAACATTGCTAATATGAAAAGTTTTACGACTGTTGTTCCAGAGCTTGTCAAAAAGTAAATTTGATATCGCCCAGACTTCGTGTACTATGTTGTATACTTTTGGATGTGTTATCGTAAGCAATTTTGAAACAACGATCGGCCGAGAGAAATTCGCCAACATTTATGTCTTGCTTTTAAACTGTATAAATATTCAATTTACTTTTGATGTCTAAAAACTTTATTAAAGTTTTGACGTGGAAATACTGTGTATCTATTTACTAGTCTGTCTAACTTTTCTTGATGCTTGAATTTTGATACAACAAGACATAGGCCAGTCATATGTTACATTCGAAATAGGTATAATTGCGGTAAACTTGCTTTTTTAGTATGTTGTTTGGGTCTACCTGGATAGTATTAATCCCGATTTGCAGCAGTCTGCAATTCTCGCGCACTGAGTAGTTGCTGAAAAACCATTATTTTTTTTCTCTTTTTTTATTCCTATTTCTACGATATGACAGTACTAACATGACATAGCTTCATTACGCCAGTTTACATGCCATTTATACTAAAAGCATATCGTGGTAAGTGAGTATAGATACGTACGAGTATGTACTTGGTAAAACAGCAAATATTGCAATTAACCAACTGAAGCAATACTAAAGGATTGTAAATAAATCTGCCAAAACTCGAGCTCATAATTAATTAGGGCGAGCTAATTGGTAAACAGATAAGACTCGCAAAGCCAGTTCGGATGAGAAACAAATTTTTGGTCATTAATCTTCCATCATGTAGCAGAACCAACGATTTATTGCCGAGATAACAAAACTTCTGGATTACGAAAAACCAAACTCTGTTAATGTACTGGACCAAACAGATATAGGTAGGTACTATCAGACAAAACAACTCCACGCCAGTTTTAAACCTTCGCTGAGAAGCCGAAATGTGGAGCAGGGGAGCTTTGTTCGGTTGTACTTACTTTATTCACGCTCCCTTATTTAGTTGAAGTCGGTACAGAGCTCAACTGATATTTTTTTAGATAAGGAACGATATTCATGAGATTTCACGCAGAAGATTAATAAACACGTATGACCTATCTTTAAAGGAGATCTAACCCAGCCGAGCCTTACGGTTCATTTGTGGCTCGTTAGTAGGTACCACCAAGACAACTTGCAGGTCGGTGGGATCATGGGATCCAAGTATTTCCTGTGTACGTTAGCGATTATTGCCCCTCTATTATTTCATCAAAGGTGTTTCCAGATTTACGTTTTATTAAACAACTTCAATAGTTAAAAAAAATCAGTTAAAATTTAATGGTACATAGACCCAAAGTGATTAAAGAAAACGTACATAATTACATAATTTCTTTATTGCACGGAAAACAATGTGATACATAGACTTAAAACAAAGGTAAATAGGCAAAGGCGAGCTTATCTCTAAAAAGAGATTTCTTCCAGCAAACCTAGGCGAGATAGGACAGATTGTTCTGAGAGAATAGTCCTAGTGCACAATAAATAAAATGAAGATAAATGAATGAATCAAAACGTCCGCATTTAACCCTAGTTTTTAATCAGTAATCTTATAATAGCGGCGGTCGCCTAGACGCCTCGGGTTCAGCAGAAATATGGCCATAATACTTCACTCAAAACTTTCATAAGTTTAAGTGGAGAAAGTATGTTTGAGCGAGCATTAATTTTATTCGCCGACAAATAATTTTAAGTCAGTTTTATGCGTCATAACTAAAATAAAAGAATTCGAATATTACATAGAACCTGCGGAAACAAACTGACAGCTTGAAATCCGAGAGCTCTTGTACCGCGCTGCCGTATTTTAGCGAGTTCTTTTAGTTCGTTAGTTTTAGAGTGAGTGTTAACAATTCAAAAAGGTAATGTAAACAGAAAAATCTTGCTCAAAACATTTCTGTAATTTTTCAACGGAGATACGCCAAAGGATGGTGCTCTTTTTTTTTCAGAAAAACCGTATCGTAAAATTTTTCGGAGAACCGTATAAATGGTAATAGGATACCAGAGTCTTGATTGTAGACGAAGCCTAACGAGCTCACAAAAAACATCGTATGCTGTGCACAAACACGCTGTTTGACGTTTATGGCGAAACTTTGGCTAACTTTTTCATAAAACGCCAACGCCATAAAGCACATTTTGGCATGCGGCAACCATGGTCTCTCTCTGTATTCGTGTACAAAGTCCAAAAAAGTTACTTCGTTAAACTAGACGCTCGGGATTACTAGGGGTTGGGTTGTTCAATTTAAAATTTTCCTACATTTGATAAACAAGTAGGTGCTTTGCGGCACAAAGTAGTGGACCGTATTAACAGACTCTGCAAGGATTTATCGAATTGCTGCTTTGGTCAACTAAGTAGTTAATCTACTAACTACTTCCTAATCTAACGTAGCTTTCACATTTCAAAAAGCGTAGAACTAGTTAATTGCGACTATAGGAATCTTGACGACCGTTAGTTGCAAAGCAATATTAATTTTGTAAATTACTCAGTTTGCGTTATATCATACTTGCTATCTAGTGCACGGAGAAATGCTCGCATATTGAAGTTTTTGATGGACTTTGATTTATTCCGAAGATAGCATTCGGATTTGCTAGCTCGCTCAATACTCGGAATGTGCAATTCTAGAGAAATATACGGATCAAATCCGTTTTCCATTTGATACAAAACATAAAGCTATATCAGTTTCAGTATTTGATCGATAGTTGAAGCACTAACGCAAAACTTGCTTCTATCTCTCTGATTGCGATTATTTACCCGGAGAACTTTTGGATAAATAAAGTTAAAGAAACATGTTTATTATAACATCCAATTACATATTACAATTTCATTATAAAATTAAAAAAATGCAAATAAAATCAAAATCCACAACAATAGCTTCGTCAAGTAAAAATAAAACAAGAAAAAACAAAAGACAGAACAATTACAAAAACAAAATGCCCCAAGAATCTCCCGGGCCCAAAGGTGCCTATTACACTGGCAGCGTCCCCGCGCTGCACAGCGAGTGGAAATCTCTGGTGGACCAAGAATGCCCCGGAGCGGTTGTCAAACAACAATAATGAACAACAATAATGGTAATGAAACATGCTAATCGTCAAAAAGTCGATTAAGGCTCTATCTCAAGCAGGCTTGAAAAGCCCCATTGAACAAATAAACATTAAAGTATTTTGAATGTAAAATTACAGCTCAATCTGTTACATAGAGCTTACCTATTAGACTCCTTAAAACAATCTTAAAATCGCGTATTGCTACAGGCCATTCAAGACGTGACCACCAAATAACCTTAAAACTGAGGCCTAAATAACCAAGTGTCCTTGATAGAGGACGTAACTCTCCCACAAGTTTTCATTGTGTCCCCCGACAGGATTAATACGTGAACTTCCGAAGGGTAATCTAAGCTGGCTGGGCACGCTCCTATTAATTACCTAAGTTCCCACGCAACCGATAATTAATTAAGAACTTTGGTTTGTCCCTGGTTAGGAGGATCTATTAAAGGACTAGTAGATTGGACTTTCAGAGAATAGCGCGGACATTCCAGTCCTCTTCTGTCCCATGAAGGATTTAACTATCTGGTGTTCTATGTCACCCTGGTATATAAAGTGTATCTCTTCCTGAGAATCAGAGGCTTATAAAGACGTTAGAAGCCATTAGCCCCTTTTTACGTTTATCTATCTATCACCTATATCCATCTGTTTATCTAAGGAACTTGATATTTCACAACTGAGGAATAATAATTCATTTCAGTATTATGTTTGATATTTTATTTTGCTGAACATGATGGCAGGCAGCACCAAAACATGACTTGGAGCTTCAGTCACACTTCAAATAGTACTAGAGTAGAGTTAGTGAAGTAGCAGTAGTGCAATATAGTATGGAATGCTTGTGCCACACAAAACCGCTGTCAGCTCCAATTTTCTATTTCATCAACGTGCGCGCAGAGTAAAAGCAACTACTATCCGCGCGTCGGAAACTCTCCACGTCCATCCACCGAAACAATTTCAGGAAACAGAAATATCTCTGTCTGGATACCTTTGAGTATATCGTTAGGGAGACGGCCAAAGGGAATAATAGAAGTCGGTATCCTCGTTATAAGGTTACGCGCCGATGTTCCTTACTTATGTGATAAATTATTTCGATAAATCCCTTCTTAGTGCTACCTTACGCTACTTCGCCTTCTTCTTCGCCTTTCGTCAGTGGGTAATTTTATAACAATTACATTTTAATTGTTATCTGCCCTGGTACGTGGAACCCTTCATAACCCTTGTTCAGTCAAACGCATTAGCCTCCGTGTCGTCTTTAAAAATAAGAATAGCATTTTATTAAGAGCTTTTCATCATTTTCGATACTTATGTACCGATAAATTTAAAGGCACGCGCAGCAGAAACAAATAGTCAGCAAATTACACTCAACAAATGTATTTGTGTCAGCGCAACGGTACGCCGCCGCACCACACTACTCTTATCTATGTCCGGGGAATGTTTCGGAAATCTAAAAGCGATGTCTGTCTGACGGACATCTGTTCTCATTGTCGAGCCGACATTGTGGCGGGCGAATTAACCTAGCCCGGGTGACATACGTCGGGGCAGCGCGGTACAGAATAATGAATAGAACATTTTCTACCCGAGGTTGTAACTGAAAATGTTTACACTGTCTTGTCTATGTTTATCTGCATTGTCTGGTTGTGTTTAAAGAACCCTAATTTGATGACCTCTGTGAAGCAGCGGTTGCACATCTGCCTACCATGCGAGAGGTCCTGGGCTCCAACCCGGCCTGGGACAAAAAAATACCCCAGATCTTGGATATTTACATGTTTGTGATGTCGCTGTTCCTGGTTTCCACGACCAGGGTAACCTAGTGTGGGGCCAGAAGCAATATATGTGCCTGTGTGTAAATGTTTGCTTGTTTGCTTTGTTTGATAATAATACAACCGCAACAGGTATTTTTTTTAATATTGTTGTCCCATAGACAAAGATTAATGAATTGTAATAACAGTTTTATGTAGCACGCTGTGACAAAGACAACGAATAGCAGATTTTCTTTAGGAAAACTAAACAGCTATGCCGTGTATCTGCCATCCCATCTGAGATACGATAGTTTGACATCCGACATGGTTGTTTAGTTTGACATCTGTGTTTCGAAATGTCGAACTACCAAATTCTGCTAGTGGTTCGATAATCGAGCCACGGGTGTCGAACGAAACACATTAGTGGTACATGAGACAACGAAATCAAATGAGAAAATGGTAAAATTACACACGGAAACAGATACCGAATTAATGAGTCGATCCGAATGACGAAGAAGCTGTCACATATAAAAGTATTCTGAGTACATTTTCAGGTACAGTGACACTAGAATGCGTTTCATCAAATACTTCCTTTGTCGAACTCTTTATTGTCAAAGGTTAAGAACGAAAATGCCTTGATCCAAAGGAACTATTCGGTGAAACGCAGTCTACATGGGACTACGTAAGCAAGAGAATGGAGCGGCGTGTCATCATCTACGCCAACAGAACAGCAAAAAGTTTCATTGACCTGAAAAACAGAACAACAATTGACAGCCAAAGTGAAGTTTTCATAGTGGCTTCATTAGTTCCGCTTCGTCCGTTCTCTTGCTATCGTAGTGGCTCTGTATTCATATAATCTGTGGCTCTGTGGCGACCGTGGCGACACTGTGTCATTTGCATTTAGGAATTAGGACGCGGATGTGTCTCTGCGCATTCATTGATGTGGATGTTGGTGCACACTGCACAGCACAAGGCTCTTTAATTACGTGTTGTCGCGTCTGTTTTGTTTTGTGCTGTGGTGTCAGATTGGCGTTTGGGTTGCCATCTTCTGTGGGTTGCCATCTTCTGTGGGTTGCTCTGTTATTTATAGCTTCCCAACGATCTTTTGGCGCGCGGTAACAGATTGAACTAACGCTTGTTTACCAAGAGTGAGAAAGGTCTGTGTTGCTGACAGGTTAGTTGCATTAAGAGCATAGAACACTCATCAGCCAAAAGATTGTTGGAAGAATCCGTCAGAAACATGGTCATGGTCGCGTAGAAGCTCGCTCGGGAAGTTCTAACGGTGATGGAAAAAATCGTGAGGAAACCTTCATTATTCCATAGCTGCGGCGATGTCACCTAAAATGGATTGAATCACTGGCTACAAGTGGGCACAGTTGTGCCTCTGCCACCCCGTATGGGAAAAGGTGTGACGCTATGTATGTATGTATGTAGGTAGGGCCTTGGGAAGCATTTTACTCCTTTGTTAGTTAACAAGTAGGTATGGGATAAATACTTTGGAGTACTCTCCCAATTGTCAATAGCACGTTGAAAAAATTATTTATTAATACCTGCAAATTAAATTCGAGAATTAATGCAACTGAAAATGTCGGTTCCATAAAAATAATAGCTTTTTCAATAAACAACATTGAGGTTTCGTTAATAATTGAATGGACGAAGTTTAATTTGCAAAGTGTCAATATTTTGTTTGTCACGAATATTTCCATTTACGAAAAAAATCGAGCGTTGGCATAATTAAACTTTATAACGACGGAGTAAAACATAAATTAGCACCGAAAAAACATCTAAATTGTTAACAGCGGCGCGGCGCCCGGAAAATACGTTCCCCTTGGCAGTAATCAGCATTCAGAAAGTTTTGTACAAAATGACACTTAAATTTTCGCAGCATACGTCTCTGGGGCCACTCACGATTTCATCTAATTGGTGTAGTCGCCTCGTCTTAATTGAAGTTCCAAAACTGTTACAATTTTATACCCAAAAAACTTTGTTCAACACTCGTTCGGAAGTTTGTAACAAACAGGGAGCACTTATCCAGTGGAGAGCGCATAGATACATTTTCCTTTGAAACACAACTCACCAATTTACGGGCGGCGGGGGACGAGGTAAGAGAGCTGTGTTTGGTCAGCCGCTGCGAAACTGTCTGGTGGCCCATCATCGTACATAGGTTGCGTATGCGAACGTTTGCTGAATACAACAAACGTTTGGCGAGCCGCATTTCCCCGCAGGCGCAGTCAATTGGATAATAGTCTCTGGTAACAAACATGGTGTCTCTTCAACATTTCATAGTTGGCACAGCTTCGTTTGGTAATTCTTCCTGACCACAGGGTGCGAATGACAATCTAAAACTTCTTAATTTTCATCTGCCTTTTGATATTAAATTTAGGTCCATTTGCACCAAAAACCCTAATTGTGATTAGCGCGTTAATTGCAACCGGCCCAGTCGCTTCTGGACAAAAGAGTCCCT
Organism: Argyresthia albistria; assembly: GCA_963457715.1. Taxonomy (NCBI): domain Eukaryota; kingdom Metazoa; phylum Arthropoda; class Insecta; order Lepidoptera; family Argyresthiidae; genus Argyresthia; species Argyresthia albistria. Next base: position 10,246,672 of record OY735258.1, read on the forward strand.
TGACTTTGACAGTGGGTACCAAGACGTCAATTAATGTCTATAGCAAGGGGATGAGAACTTAATTTCCCTAATTTTAATGTATTTTTTTCCTTTTCGGCCAGGAGAATGACAATCTCTCGACTGAAAGGGTTAAGTTTCACATATTTCATACATTTTGACAACTGCCAAATAGAATTATCTAATCGTAATAAAAAAAATGGTGCAAATGGACCTTAAAATGGTAAACATAGTTGAGTTTAAACACGATACATGATAATTAGAATAGGTAATACAAAAATAGGTCGGCTGGGTAATAATAAACCTTAATAGAGTTATACAACGGGCCTAGAGGTCTGCCACGTTTCTTGTCGTTTTGTTGTGAGACCATGTATAAACCATACAATACACGTCATGGTATCCAAAAATCAAATCAAAGGTACTCCGCTAATACTGATAACTTACGTTCTATCTATTGAGCCTTACTGTAGTGCAGGGTCAGAGCAATCTTAACCGTATTGTATTTTTAGTTTTACTCTAAAAACGTCATACATATTCAAGAGAGTTGCCGCAGCAGTACGTTGACTTCATAGCTCAGGGGACATTAATAATTCATATCAAGATTGTTGCTAACCACCCCGCCATTATTAAACTGTTCGCAATAATATTGGCACACCGCTCCCTTCCATGCCGTCTGTGTTTAGCCTAATAGCTCTATTTCAGTAATGACATAGTATGCCAAAGAAATGCAGTTTAGTTTTGCGACTGAAATAGAAGTTATAAATGTAGTACTCTTGTATTTATAGCAAAGGCTTGTTTAGCAACGTCTAGTATGGGCTAGATGTATAGCTGTTACCGGCAAAGTGTGAAATCCAGGCATTCTATAGAATACCTAGACATTATATAGAATACCGGGCCTCTTTAGGCAATGTGTGAAATAATATTTCAAATGATCTTTACTAAAACGAGGCCAGGCAATGTATCGAATTAATTAATTTCCGTGTATATATTTGGAAAATAGATCTAAGGGTATCTAAGGGTATTTTTATATTCAATTTTGTTTTTCATTGCTCGCTGCGGTTTTGCTCTTTCGAAGTTCCAACCTAACCTAAACCCAATTTAAATTTAGCCACAATAACCTACTCTAGCCAAATATTGACAACAGAGAAAAGTTTATTTGATATAAAGTCATAGTGAAAGTTGCTCAGAATGATGTCTCTAACAACTCAGAATGATGTCTCTAACAACTTCTTAAAATTTAGCTAGGGGTTTCACAGTCACTCTGTAGAATGCCTAGGTAAAGTGTGAAATAAAAAAGATTTCATACATTGTGGGCCATTCTTGAGGTGACAAAACCACTAAACTAGAGGAACTAAAGGCACTGACAACCTTCAAATCCGACAGCTCTTCCGCGGTGGCTACAGATTCCATTTTCAAACACACCATTTTAATTAGTTTAGTTAGTATCGTTCGTGTCGCCTTCGGAATCGCAGGCATTGCCTGCCAATTTTGGGCGTTCTGTATAATGCCTAGGTATTCTATAGAATGCTGGATTTCATACTTTGCCGGTGACATAGCAACTAAAACGACGAGATGGCCGGGTGAGTATTGGCATTTGATATAGCATTGTGAATTAGGCGTCAAGTGATTTTGAGCACAACGAGAGATACGAGAGATAAGGTAATAAGGAACATTTCATGCAAGCATACACCTCGATGTGGGATAAGTAGGTAACCCTTTTGAGAATTGAGCCATAGGGTCTCTCGCCCTCGGCCTTAGCCCTGCATATTCATGAAGGTATCGGCACATATCTCAAGATCTTACCTTAACAATGTTACGGAACATAATCCGTCTTATGTTTCAAATACTTCGTACAAAACTCGGGACGGAAGTTGTTCAGCTTGAAACCCTTTCTTCACTCAGGTGTTACAATTAAGACGTAGCATATTTATTAGTGGAATCGAAGCATTCTGATCTACTCCAAACTCTACATTTGCTATGGACCTCAGAAAGATCAAAGAAGGCTCAATTATAGAGTACCTACCTCTATAAGTCATAACATAACAGAAAGAAAGATCAAAAACAATATTAGAATAACTTCGGAGAAATCTTTTTTGACGACAAAGTTATCCGGGAATTTCTTAGCCAAGCTCCGAAAATGTTATAAAAGTTGGACTTAGGTGTGAAATTGGTTCTTTAATTAAAAAACGTGATTCAAGAAGTACTCTTGTGATTTGTAACAGATGTGACTGAAAGTTTGTATTAAAACAAACATAATGTTGAAAGCAAAAAGAATCCTATAGACATTGATATATAAAACTGATACTATTGACTAGTAGACTGACTACTATTGAAGTCTGTGCCTACAGACATCTTAATAGCTTCCTTAGTTTAAAGCAGTTTTAGTGACTTAAAGTATAACTGAGGATTCTTGAGAAAGCGCTTATTTTCGATTTTTCACTTCTGTGGTTTATTGTCTCCAGTTAATTTTTGTTATGCGAAAGATCAACTGCTCTATATCTTTCATTCGATATTTTTACAAGTTTATTTTTCATTGTAAATCTGAAGTTGAGGTTCTTCCTATATGATCAAATCCCGTTAGAAATCAAAACAAACCATAGCGACAAACCTTTTCTTATACGAAACACAGGTTGTCCCCATGTTTACTTACTCAATACTCCATTTCGGCTCATAAAAAAGTAATATCACAGCACTTATGTTTATGATTTCACCCGCCTTTTCCTGAGTAAGTAGTTTCGCAATAACAATCCCATTATCACAAGTGTCGCATTCACAAACATTTCCATTTCGTCGTGTATATTTTTTAGGCTGTATATGACGCAACCTCGCGGCTGAAGGGCTCTTTCGAGAACGTTCCGGCTGAATAATGGATTGCTCGCAGCACCACTCAAGCTTTGAACTCAAATAGACCAAAACCTGTGGAAATTTGACAGTTTTCCCGTATATTTAACGTCAATTTGACATTCTAGCTGGATTTGATGAGGATTTTCGTAATTGAATAAGGGAGCAGAACTGTGTATTTCATAATTTCTATAGTACACACAAAAAAAATACACAGGACAAAAAATATATAAGTAAAAGTGTACAAAGGCGAGCTTACCATATTATTTTACGGGTTCCGTACCTTAAAAGGAACCTCTAACTATTAGCCCACCGGACCGACTCCGTCCGTATCCGTATGTCTGTTAGTCTTTTTTGTTGAAGAAAATTTCTCTCGTGAAAGTATCGAGTTATCAAGTTGAAATTTATATCAATTACTCAAGTCTGTAGTCTATTGAAACTGTAAAAACAAACTTCTATACGGCGCTTTCAAAAGATACGACTGTTGGAGTACTAGGACTGTCCTCATGCATCCACATTGTCCTGCCTAGGTTTGCTGGTAGAAATCTCTCTTTAGAGATAAGCTCGCCTTTGCGTATAATTTTTCTTGTAAATATATTTTTTAAGTTGCTGTGTAATAAAGAATATGTATATATATGCTAAAAAAATTCTGAATTTATACGGAACCCTCGGTGCTTGAGTCCGACTCGCAATATGCAACTTTTTTAACTGAAATGCACCTTTGGTTAGCTTCTATAGACTGAAACTTGATGATTTAGTATTAGTAAGTAGTCTATTATTTTAATATTTATCGTTGTGCACATATGTAGGTCTATCTTTTGTTAATTAATCCTGTCCATCCTAGGTTTGCTGGAAGAGATCTCTTATTAGAGATAAGCTCGCCTTTGTACATGTTTGTTTCTTTATTAAGTGTCTGTATTCTGTTTTTGTGCAATAAAGTATAAAGTATAAAGTATTTACTTAAACATCTATGTAAATTATTTATTTATCCAGCCTTATTTGAAGCGGCTCTAAAAAGAACACGATTCTTCGCAATTCGCCCTCATGCGGTGAAAAGACCCCACATATATTTTCTTGCAGAACTGCCTCGTCCTGTCTTATAACCCCATACATTCTTACAATATGGATGAAAGCATTACCTGAGACCAAGCCACCAGACGAGCGCACCCCACTTCTCTTGACGACTGTCATTTGTTGCTGACAGTGAGTTGACCTACTTACACCGAGTACCGAGGTTTTCTTTATATTTTGCGCGCGAGTGTCTAAACATTTTATGAGTATGTAAAATCTGAGTTGGTAGTGGATTGCAAGGAATAATAATAAACGGAGTTTAACCACAGGAAGGCTTGTAACTGTAACCCATAATTGTAAGGATACTATTGGAAACCGAAGATCGTTCTCAACCTAATTTTCAGCTCATTTCGACCCATCCATGATGCAATCGAGCGCGGGGCGAGTTTTTGTCGCGGAAGGTGAGAGACAGAGATATTGGTGCTCTGTCCTTCACTCTCTCGTGTCGCGCTGCCTTGCGGGGATGTACCTACGAGCGCTGGAAATGGAACTCTCTCGTTTGTGCCGCCACGGTCATATACCACATAGCCCTTATCAATAAACAGCTCGTATCTCTGTTAGCTATGTCACAATGATGGTTTTGTTATAAAACTATTTCACATTCGAGGTTTTTATTTTATTTCTCTCTACGTTTTCAAACAGACAGACAAAATAACATTCTAGCGTTACATTTGCAGTTAGTAATACATAAATAGCCTTCATAAACTTGACACGTAAACCAGATACAAGTAGGTACACTTAACTCCTCGGTTACATGAACTTTGTACCGCTTTTATAAATTGCCTCATAAAGACTAAAATCGTACTGAAACATCTTTGTTTGAACTAGAACTCGGTTGTACTAAGTCGCTAGAAGAGGCGCTCTCTTCTCGTAATTTAATGATACTTGAGATATATTTTTAGACGTAGTTTCTTAGTTCAAAGGATGGACTTAGAAGGGACAAAGAGATAGTTTCTCCTCGTTTTGTCTTCACACTTCAGACAATGTGTTTCAACATTTATCCATTTGAGTTTCGCTAAACGTACTCTCGGATTAAATTAGTTAGCTATACTCATACTCATACTCATACTCATATATTTATTGCGACTTTTTATACTATGTCGTTTAAAACGCCTGATTGTAACCGAGTCTCGTTTGTAAAATCAGTTCACAATCATTTGTTAACAATGGTGCCGATTCCAGAGATGTTAAAGCTAAAGTAAAGTATGAATTTCAAGCTTTAACTTTGCTGTGTTTGTCACAACAGATTATTTAGGTACCATGGGTACCTAAATAATTTCCTTCTTTTTCCTTGCTCAACACATTTTTAATTATTTGCGTGGCTGTGACAGAACAACTCATCGATCTCCTTCTCTTTGTTTTACTAATAAAAGAAAGAAAGACTCATGCATATGTCAAAAAAGTCACCGAGCCCACTTTACCATTGTATAATTCAAATATTTTTGTTTAGTTCTTTGAAAACCAAATCTAAGAACATCTGAAATCTAGAACAGAATTGGAATATCCTGCGAGCAATCCGAGCCCGTTTCGAAAGAGGGTGGTTATTATTCAAGTGCTATAGCACGAGTTATAACAAAGAACTCTAGCGGTAGACACAAGAGTGCTCAATGTCGGGGGAGTGCAACAGTGTCTAGATATTTCTAGTCCATAGTGGCTGTGACACAGATTATAAGACCTATATAGGACCCCATTTGCTGCTGTGAGCTGGGCGTCTTAATCTTGGGTTTCGCCAAATGCCCATCTTATCTTTGAAGCGCTCTTTTCATAAAGAAAAACACTTTGTTTGATCCATAAAATATATTTTATGATTATAAAGATATCTCTTTCCTTCAATTTCTGCAAACATTATAATCTTATTGACAAGGGAAACTGTACGAAAAAAGTGTTGTATTTTACCGTGTTCTAAAAGGAACAAATACTTAATGGTTCTTATGTGAAAAAATATGGATACAATACTTAAATTATGGAAATCGTAGGAAGTTTAAAATAATATTTTTTACCATTTCGCGTGACTTGCTTGGTTGATAAATCATTCAAAATCTTCAATATCAATATAATTCAATATACACCATGACTTTTAAGACACTCTAAAGCCGAAACATGGTTTATCTATACAAAAAGCACTATCAAATGGCACTATTAATTTTCAAATTGGAGCACTTTATTTGTAATTTAATCTCGACTAAATATCAATACAATTTAATAATCGCGATACCATGATGAACCATCGTAGAGTAGTCTTCTGTGTCGGCAATAACACAAGATGCCGCTGCCTTTGTGTCCACGCCGCTTCCTTTCTTTGACCTCCGCCGCAGTCGAGTGTACTATGTGTGTCGGCAATGACACAAGATCCCGCTGACCAATCACAGACCAAACGACCCCGTGCCCACGCGCATACCCCGCCCCCGCCCCATTTCTTTGAGTTCCGCCGCAGTTGCTCGCTTCCGATTATCCGTGCGTGACGCATGCGAGTCGTGCTTCCCCAAAATGTTTTCAAACCGAGAATATCTCGATATGGTCAGGTTTTACGCCATAGCTGGCAACAATCTACTTGGAGCACGAAGGATGTACGCGGAGCCGGATCACCTGGAATCTTTACGTGACATCTGGATGTGACGTGGGTGCGGTGACCTTACTCACTGAAGGGTGCGCTGCGCCGCCATCACCACTGCGCGCGCGGCTGTGTTTTCTCGCAGATTGGAGCAACTAAAAGGTGACTCAATTTTCGAGTTTTTTTTCACCCGATTTGGAAATTTTTACCACCACTCAATAGTGTAGGCTGTCTTTACCAACCAGGCTTCGGCTTTAGAGTGTCTTAAAAGTCACGGTGTATAATTATATTCTTATGAAAACTGTAAGAAACCGTTTGTAAAATGTAAATAGAGCTAAATGCCCGTCTTAACACAACCCTCAGTTAGACCCTGAGTAATAAGTTTAAGTAATAACTTGAACTATCTCATCTCGGCGTATCCCCTCACTCAAGACTCCTCGGAAGAACAGTGCTTCTCTGCTTTGACAGCTCTTGACTAAGACTCATTAGTGTTGCCAAGATATGTATAGCTCCCTTTAAAGTTTGCTGTTTACAAATCATGGGTTGTTAAGTCAGTTGTCTGTTTTCTTTACTTTACTTTACTTTATACTTTATTGCACAGAAAACATAATACAGACACTTAATATTAGAAAAAACATGTACAAAGGCGAGCTTATCTCTAATAAGAGATCTCTTCCAGCAAACCTAGGATGGAGAGGATAATTTAATAAAAGGTAGACCTACATAAGTGCACAACGATAAATATTAAAATAATAGACTACTTACTAATAAATACATAAATACAGATAAAAACAAAATATAATATATGAATAGATACTAAGGTATATTAAGGTAGAGAAAGATAGTGTTGTTTCAAGCGTTTTTAAAAATGTTGAGTGAAGGACTGTCCCTGATTTTCTTCAGCATCTTTCGCTTTCAGTGAGTGCGCGTTCGCATTGTAATGACACGAAAAACAGTCATAGGTATTTATTTATTTAATTAGGTACATCAACAGCACACATACATTATTACAGCAGTATAGTTATGAGTGCCTATTATTGATGAGCAAAACTTTTTTGTACTAACTATACCATGGCCGTTGAGAGAATGCGATCCTGCCACTGTATAGGTCCCTCCTGACACATGTCAGTCTCACTCGTGCTACTTTTCACGCTATCTCACTCCCACAAGTTCGCGGGACTGTGTCAGGATCGCATTAACTCAGCGGCCAGAATAAAGTATTCTTAATTTTTAAATAGAATAGAAATAGTTTATTTTGCCTTAAAAAAAAGTACATTAGTTTAATAAGACAAAAAAGGTCGGTCTCAGCGTTTGCTGTGACATAGACAAAATTTGTCTATGGCTGTGAGTAGCACAAACATGTTCTAGCTCACGCGCTGGTTTTCAGACCGTACCTGCAAAAGAGAAATAATTAATAATTTAGCTAATAAAGGTAGTGGAAATAATTTAACTTAAAATTAGGTAGGTAAGTATTAAATAAATCAAATTCACTATATTCTTTAAAACATTAACAATTTTGGACGCAAGTATTCTTTTTATAGTGATCGTGAAATATGTCTATGTTGGTTATGCTACCACTCGTGTTGTTATAATTTGTCGCACATTCTGGGTATAGGTGAGTGCTTGTAGATGTTTGTTCTGCATAGCGGTGTATGAAGAGTGTTAGAGATGGGTTTTCACGGATAGTTGCAAGGCACTGTCAGTCCGATCTGGCTCGGGATGTTACTGGCGTTTAAGTTATTGTTACATACCTAGTGCAGCAACAGAAGGTCCTGTGGGTTTCGTCGGAAGTTTAATGTTTCCATTCTGAAGTGGTCTAATCGCCGTTCATAAGGTTACCTGTGAGAAATGCCTGGCTGGCTGTACGCTAAATGTTTAGTGAATGCGTGCTAGATGCGTTCCATTCTTTCGGAGTGAACCGCGTAGACGGGATTCCAGACAAAACGGAGGCGTACTCGAGATGGCTGCAAACCAGGCATTGTACAGGAGGATGTTGGTGCTGGCGAGACAAAAACCTTTTTGTATTGCGCTTTAGGAAGCCCAACATTTTTGCAGCTTTGCACACATTGTTGATATGAGATATGAACTTTAAGTTGGGCTGCATCAGTACACCAAGATCTCGCATTTCGCTGACAGTTTCGAGATCGATGTTGTTGATAGTGTACGTGGAAGCTATTGGGGTTCTCTTATTGGTAAATGTTATATGATAGCATTTTGTAGCATTGAGGACCATATATCCCATTATCGCGGCACCAATTCGCTATCTCGTTCAGATCATTTTGCAGTAGTTTCACGTCGAAATAATGGTTTTATATAGTTTTAGGTCGTCCGTGAACAGAGAATAGCAATGCTCCATATGGTTGGTCAAGTCGTTAATAAATATTAGGAACAGGACTGGTCCTAGGTGAGAGCCTTGGGGGACACCCGACTTCGCGTGGTATATCTGAGACTGGTGTCCACTCACATTCACAACCTGAGGTCTCTGTGACAGGCACAACCGAAACCAGTCCAATAATGACCCGTGAACACCGAGTGCTGCCAACTAACTCAGAAGCAGTTTGTGGTTTACCTTGTCGAAGGCGCTGCTGAAGTCGCACGGCATCCACCTGGTGGCCATAGACAGTTTGTTTCCACAGATCGTCCGCGCTGTTCAGATAGTCATTCCGTTTTCATTGTGGCTTATATATATCGAAATGGAGGAGTTCCCACTAGGATAATACGATTAACGTCCGCAACGCACACTTTACATTTTTGTAACACTCTGCAATAATCTGTATATCATTATTTTTTGCCTTCATTAAAAAAAGCCAATGATTTATTTATTATTACCGGACTCACGTTTAATTAGTTCTGAAAGTGATTTCCATCTAAAATGGAATTTAATATCCTTCGGGAATTATGGGATCGTTCAATGTATTTTGAGAAACAAAGATTTCTTTAGGGATTAGAAAAGGTAGTACAGGTCATTTAATTAATATTAACTATTTATACCTACTATGTAAAACAGGTAGGTATTTAAACAGATTTCACAACCCCATACCATAAAATAAATATATAAAACAAATATAATACCTACCTCGTACCGTAGGTATACGTGGGGCCTTTTCTAATGCAGTGTAACAAAAGCAGACTTGACTGACAGTGCATCGTCTCTCCCTTTTGCGAGGCGTCATTAATAAATATTAAATTTTCAGTGGTGAGAATGTAAATAAAATAGGAGTACAACCACTATGCATATTTATGAAACTATGGATTCAAAGCAAAGATCAACATTCAGAAATAAACATACATATTCAGCTCAGTTCTGGCCCCCAATTCTCAATGTGGCGCCATCGCCATCAAGATCATCTCCATTTTCGAGATACATACCATTTCAATACCGCATATCTCCGTCAAAGCCGGGCTTGATTCATATTTTTTTCGATCGGAAACGGGTCATGATATCTTGGTTGGTCGTAAAGCGGGTCGTGAGAATAGCTTTTTGTTTCCGATGGAGATATTCATGAATCGATATTTCCACCATTGAGGTGATCTCGATAGCGCAAGAACTGCCCCCCAGCAGATTTATCTGCTTTCGTATATTTTTTTGACAAAGCAATGTATGTCGAGTTAGGTTGAATTTTCTGCTTTGTCATCGATTCGTCGTTACGTTAGTCGTTACTGTTTGCCATAGAGTTTCATCCTCGGGATAAAATTATACACAAAGGTAGATTAGTATTGTAACTACGAAAATATTATGTTCTAGCAAATGCACGCACGTCTCACATAGAGTCAGAAGCGCCGCCGCCCCATAGATGAAATTCCAATAGAGCTCGCTCAGCAGATTAAAAGGAATTGTTATTTTTAACACATTTAAATTAAACCAATAAAATGGTTGGTTTTGTGATGGTACTGCAATAAGCGACAAGAAATTGTATGATTTTGACGCATATTGAGAAGGATCTTGCTCAGTACAAAAATGTTTAGAACTTCCAAATATTTCAAACTTTTTATAGACTCTTATTTCGATGCTGTCTGCTCGCCGATACTCGTAGGTATGTAAATTTTTCCATCAATATTCACGAGCTTCGAGCGTCACGAATAATTGAGTTTCACCTGGCAACACCTTCCATTGGGTTTCTATCCGTGATTTTTTTGACGTCTATGTTATCGTGGCATTATGTGTTTATTTGGATTTTTTAATTAACATAGGCTTCTGTTAAAAAGTTGAGTAAGTTGGAGACTATTTTTTAATTGGCATTTGATAATTTTAAGTGACATCATAATCCAAAGGTGTAGTTGATTAAACACATATTTTTAAGTACAGAGTGTTAAAAACCTGAATCGAGGAGATCGATAGAAATACTGAAGCAACTATAAATTGTGTAACTTTATTTTTTAAACAGTTTTATTCAAATCGTTAATGCTTTGAATAGGTACGCACGAATTTGGGAGGGTAGAGGGGCCGAAGGGCTAGGGGGGTGTAGTGGACTTCCCCCTCAAGTTTCAGATTTAGGAAACCAGGGGTTTTTGTTATGATTTTTTTTAAACTTATTTTGAGGTTACTTTTTTCTGTAGGATTTTTACAAAAATTAATTATATAGTTTTGCAGGTATTTATGTTCAAAATCGCCTAAGCTTCGGTTACTACGGGGCATCGCCTTCGCCCCTCCGTGCCTCCGACTCATAAAAAACACTCTAGCTAGACCTTAGCCACAAGACTGCCAAGGAAGGACTGCCCAGTAAGTGGCGTGCCCTGATATATAAAGGAAGAGCATTTAGCTTTATAGGGACGTGTAAAAAATGCGTTCTATTTCAGGCATACAATTTTTTTTTCTAGGCCAGTGTCTCACTGGTGGGCAAAAGCCTTTTCCCTCCATATTTTGTTATAAATTCAAAACAATTTTCTGACAAGACTCGACTAAAAGGTTCAAAATGCTCCTAAATATGTGTACTAATAAATTTCTAACATGTAAACTTGCGAAACAACCTAAATCAAAAACCTATAGAAAAACTAACCTCAAAATACGGTTTTAGAAAATTCATGACAAAAATCCTTAATTTCCTAAATCTGAAACTTGAGAGGGGGGGTCCACTCCACCCCCCCCCCCCTAACTACCCAAGTACTCCAAACTTCAAACTTCGTGCGTACTTACATAAAACCCAAACCATTCAATTAAATACTTGGTGGCTGCAAACAAGATATATCATTCTACCTATCTCATGTCAATACGTAGCGCTTCAAAATATCGGAGTAGGTTTCATATGGCTTAAGATTTTAACAAATCCAAGCACCAGTGCAGCGCCCCCAGCCAAGTTGTATCATTACTTTGATATATTATAATATATCTTACTCGAAATTCTTGGAAATTCTAACCACGACGATGTGATGCGCTGCGCAATACGTGATTACAAAAGCCTTTGTGCATTTATTTTCCATTCTTATTTGTGTTACATTTTTTTTCGCAATGAAGCTTAATAAATATTCGAATGAGCAAAAATACCCCTAGTTGTGATTTTCAGAGAAGAACAACGACGTTGATTGTTTTGCCGGAAGCATCTATTTCGACAGTGACTTTGTAAATTTTCTGTCACCACCTCCTTCGGCTTCTCAATTTAGTTTTTCATGAAATTACGTCGAAGTTCTGCCTTTATCGGGTTACATAGAATACAATACCAATTTTGTGTGGAAGCTACGGAAATTGCTTAGGTCGTTTAAAGTAAATATTTGAGTGATCACGCGGTACGCAATCTGTACAAATACCAAAGCAAAGTACCAAAAGACAGACAGAACATCTTAGATGACGCATCACTCAAGAAACTCGTTCGTCGTTGACGACATTCAAAGTCTTTGAATTTGAAGACTTTAAACTGAGCGTCAATATTATCCTCGCATGTTTGTTTTTTCAATTCAATTTATATAAGTTCTAAATGAATATGCGGGACCGTTTTAATAAAAGGGTTCTTGAAAGTAAAAACTAAATTAACGTCAAACGTAAATCAAAGGAAACGTCAAGTGACGCAGATATGCGTGTCGGAAGTTTGTTCCGGCGCACACGGAACTCGAGTCAAAGTCCTTTTGACGTATAATTAAGATATGAGGTGTAATTATTCTCTGCCCATTTGGAACATTATTTTTAAAAACTTTATTAGTTTGTAAGTATGAAATGGAATATGAATAAAATCAGTCAAGTGCGGGTCAGAATCGCACACGAAAAGTACCTACCGTGCCATTGTATAACAAAACTTAAGCACTCGAAACAAAAAATCAAATACAAAAAAAAATGCCCTCACGAGGATTTGAACTCACAGTGTATCAAAATACGTCTCTTGTATGGGGACCCATTTAATTTGTAATATCTCGCGTATATAGTATTTGTTCTTCTTGCGGCAACAGATTTAAATTTTCTGTGAAAATTTCAACTTTCTAGCTTACGGTTCGTGCTCTAGGAACCGCTGACCTAGACAGACAGTCGGGCGGACAGCGTAGGCCATGCGTGCGTAGGCTTAGTAATAGGGTCCCGTTCGGCACCCTTCGGGTACGGTACCCTGAAAACGACGGGAGCCATAAATTCATTTTCACACGATGATGTGAAAATGGAGAATGCTAATTTGAATAAATGCAGTTTCGGGTATTTTACATAAAATGGTTTAGACAAAATATTTTAAATTAAAATAAATAAATTTGTAATTGTTTTACGTCTTGTTTTTATTTTTATTTTCCATAATTTATTTTTATTTGACGAAGCTGTTGTTGTGGATGTTTGACATTGTATTTATTAATTTCTTTTGTAATTAATGTATTCATGGTGTTATCTTTAACTTATAATTTCAACTAAACTGAACTGACTATTTGCTAAAATGAATACTTAGGTATTAATTTAGGACTCGTACACAATGGATTCGTGTGGTGATGGTCGTGGTTTTAGGCATATGTATAATCATAGCAAAAAGCTATAAAGTAAGTATGTATTGTGACTGTAATTGTGACTGCAAAAACTTGAAGTAAAATAGAAACAAGCATAACTCGCTGATGTGTTACTCTGCGAACTTAGTTGCTAAAGTTAGGCTTAAAGCATAGCAAAGTCAAAAGTTGTAAATTAAAAAGCTAGCAACTTCGGGCCAAGCAAAAGAGTTTTGCTGTGAACTTTCACAATTTAAATAGGTACAGCTTTTCCATTTTACACTTAGTGAACTGTGAAGAACCCATAATTTATTATTCATTGCATTTTAGCCTACAGGCTCGCCTTGTTTAATCATAAGTTTTTTTGGTTAACTGAACAAAAAATAAATTATTTTGACTTCTTGAGAAACCGGGACCGTGTAGTGTAAAACGTAGGATTGCTTTTAGTGACAACAGAACATTTTCAATCCAGTTGTGATGTTCCTTCACTCAGGTAAGATAAAATAAGATAGCAAAACTTTGCTAGTTAAATAAATAGCTAATTAAGAATCACCGTGTATTTCACAAGGCAGGTGTTCTACGGATTCTGTGTTCATTGCTTAGGGGGCGCGACCTCTGCTAATATATCTTGGCAAATGCTTTGATAAGCTCCCACAACAATGTGCCCCCGAGGTGCCGTGGACACTGAATAATCTTTTTAAATTATAAAAGCGAACTCCCTTTGTGTTCCATCCAATGATTTTACACTCGTAAAGTGAAACCCCTTTCCCTGTTGTTGTTCTAATTGCATTGTTAAGTAGCCGAAACTTTCCGTGGGGCGACTTTAAGGTTTTGTACGTTATGATTTATTTAAATACTCCTCCACGGCCATTTGATCTTTTCAACAACTAATTTATTCAAAACAACTGAAGAGGGAAATGAATTTTCAAGTTATCGTCGTTTGTTGTTTGTGTTTGGGGATTTTTGAATGACTCATCGATTTTGCGGATTCTCGCGTTGTTCTGTTTGTGTTTCATGGCAGTATTTGTTAGATTTGTGCTGACAAAGCGTTCTCATTAATCGAACAATGGGACAGTCGGACATGCGATTAATCACATCATTGTGTGTTGCCATTAGCGGCATTCAGCGCTCTCAGTATAGCAGGTCAATTAGACCGCTCATGAGAGATATGATGACGGGTTTAGTAAATTATGACATCCGAATTAACGTTGAATCGTCAGTTTTATTAGATTTCTAGAATACCTTCTATAAAACACAACCCTTAGCTCTCTGTCTGGATGGTTTAAATAAAGATGAAAATAGTTATTTATCCAACAAGTGAGGAAAGTTCGTTTTTCGTATGAGTTTTGATTTTGAGTCTTGAGCGAACGAAGGATTGAAAAATAGAATCACGAGCGCAGCGAGTGATAATAAAATTCAATCCTGAGTAAGCGAAAGACTCAACAAAACGAATAGCAAATGAACTTGCTCACATGTTGCATACAAAACTTTTCACCACTCCCAGCAAGAAAGTATTCAGTCACCATAGGTAAATAAATTAAATAGTCACAAAGCAAATCAAAATAATTCTTTATTATAAAATAATAAAACCGGCCAAGTGCGAGTCGGACTCGCGCACGAAGAACCCTTCGAAGGGTTCCGTACCATTATCTATAAAAAACCGCAAAAAAAAAAAAGTATGGGAGCCCCCCTAAATATTAATTTAATTTTAATTTAATTATTTATTTTTTAAGTAAATAATATGCTCAATATATTGTGAGCATTTTAAGCGTCTACCTGCTACCATTATCAATATCGAGCAAAAATGAGCAAAAAAAATCACGTTTGTTGTATGGGAGCCCCCCTTAATATTAAATTTCTTTTGATTTTTAGTATTTGTTGTTATAGCGGCAACAGAAATACATCATCTGTGAAAATTTCACCTGTCTAGCTACCACGGTTCATGAGTTACAGCCTGGTGACAGACAGGACGGACGGACAGACGGACGGACAGACGGACAGCGAAGTCTCAGTAATAGGGTCCCGTTTGGCACCCTTCGGGTACGGAACCCTAAAAAGAGCTGTTATTCATGAAAATAATTTAAAAATGAAATGTAAAATTACTGCAATTTTTCAAGTTAAAAGTAACGTTTTTAATGTTTCTGAACTTACAATAATTTGATAAATTTTATAAAAAACATTAGATAATCTTATCTTATAAGCAGTGATCGGATATTCGGATGCATATTTACCTAAAGTTCAGGTGTTGGCTAATATGGAATGCGCTTTGCTATCGAAACAATTCTGATTTAAGTGATCAAATCATAGTGATAGATAGTGATTAAAATGCTAGTTACTGATAATTAATACATATGGAAACATAATTTAACCCGTTGAGTGCCCTTGGACACTCGAGGGGTTATCAAAACATATATTTTGTTTTTATTTTTTTTCAGACCTTCTTGTACCCTTACATACACAATACACATATTTGCATCAGGGATCAAATATTAACGCTAAATAAATATGCATCCGATAAGTTACACAATATCGAGATACCTTTTACCCGGTTTTTTTTTTTGAAATAAATTATTATTATTTTGTTAATTAATCCTGTCCATCCTAGGTTTGCTGGAAGAGATCTCTTATTAGAGATAAGCTCGCTTTTGTACATGTTTTTTTCATTATTAAGTGTCTGTATTCTGTTTTTGTGCAATAAAGTATAAAGTTTAAAGTTTATTATACACCCGAGAAGGGGAAGGCCCAGTAGGAGATGGAGGGACAACCTGGATAAGTTCCTGCCGGGGTGGATGGAACAAACTGCAGCCAGAGATGTGTGGGCTCGAACCGGTGAAGCCTTTGCCCAGCTGTGGGACACCGCAATGGGCTAGATAAAAAAATAAATTTAGAAGCCGCTTTCATACTTTTACAGTTAAAAACAAACTTTAGGTAAATATGCATCCGAATATCCGATCTCTGCTTATAAGTATTTCTATTCTAAGTATAAAATTATTTATTTTTTAAAATATCTTTAAAACTTAACATAAAAATCAGGCAAGGTTAGTTTCTGAACGGGATCATTACTTTCCTCACTGTTCAAACAGTGAGGAAAAACTAACTTTCCTCACTGTTTTCGTAGAGGAAAGACACTTCTTTCGTGCGGGAGTGGTGAAAATATTATTTCATGACAATGCGCGCGAACGATGATGCGTGCAAAAGTTAAAAAGGGCAACGAAAAAATATTGGATTGGTTAAGTATACATTAAGTATTGGCTTGTTTGTTATAGTTCAGTCACATGTCAACAAACAGCAATTCATAATTTCATAATTTCCTAATTTTTTTATTGCACGGAAAACAATGTGATACATAGTTTTAAAACAAAGGTAAACAGGCAAAGGCGAGCTTATCTCTAAAAAGAGATTTCTTCCAGCAAACCTAGGCAAGATAGGACAGATTGTTCTGAGAGAATAGTCCTAGTGCACAATAAATAAAATGAAGATAAATGAATCTACATATATCTACTATAATATATCTACACAATAAAAATGCTACATAGACCTAAATATGAATAGATAATATATAAAATAAAATAAAAATATATATAATAGAATAGAATACATAAACATACATATACATCTACTTATATAATCAAGATACCTATCACGAAAGAGACATTTTTTTACCAACTTGTCTTCATGTTGGTAAAAAAATGTCTCGGTCAAAATTGCAACAGATGGTCTCATAGGGGTCTCAAACTCACTCACTTTCCTGCCTCCACAATATGATCGATGATTGCAGCCCAGAAATAACTGATCACTTCTTACATCCAATCGTTCATTTGGCTGTATAATATACTCCACCTATTCCACCATTCCACTAATACTATAAATGTGAAAGTTTGTGTGTGTGTGTTTTTTTATTTGTTTGTGACTTATTCACGCTGAAAAGGCTGAACGGATTTGGATGAAACTTAACATAGATATAGTTTATTAGCTTGATTAACATATACGCTACTTTTTATTCGATTGCATCAGAAGGAGTATGTTTTCGGTCATTGATAACTCCTATTGTGCTAGCTTAGTGCACGCAACTTTATCTGCATGTACCTAATGCAGATAAAGTTGCGTGCACTAAGCTAGCACAATATACATGACTCCTAGTCATAACATACGAAATTCCCCGTCTACCATTTCCGCACACAGAAGACGACAGGCGGATTTGCGCTGTCAATTCAAGCACTTGCGAAATCTATTTTGACGTAGGAAATGGCTCACATAAAATTCCCCTGATTCCAATATTGGATATACCGGGTCAGCTCCCTGTCTGTCCTGTGTCAAATTTTCACCGTCCCGGACTAAATTTGGCGAGGCTACAGTGCGTTTACTGTTAGATTGTACTTTAGGCTTTGGTTCTTTAATACTCCATTAAAATTTAATGATATTTTCTGTAACCGACTGTTATCCTGGGAGAGTAGATTAAGTTATACTGTCTGGAACGTGAGTGAACGCTAATATTTAGCCCCCTTTTCAATAAAAAGCTACTCCAGCGTCGCATTTTATTAATAAGGGGGCAGAAAATTTACTCATATTTTGTTTTGCATTGTCGAAGTTTACTCGACTTTAGCCTTATTTAAAGTCCTAGCTAGTAGCACAAGGGCAGGACATTCAATCCTAAGAATACCTCGTGATCAATCGGAAAATATGCTCATTTTAGATTGATTAAAAATGCTAACATTTTGACCAACTGGAGCATTATTTTTCTCAAGACAGGAGCAATTAATTATTCGTATATTTTAATTAAAAGAAATCCGGCAGTAATCAAAGGATCTGTAGAATAGAACTCCAATAAAGTCACTGTACGGACGTGACACACACGTCAATCTCAATTTGCTAAAATCGAGAGCTAAATTATTGGTTGTTTGAAGCCTTTTTAGAGAGCCTTTGCTAGCTGGTTATGGGAAATAGGAAGTACATTTACAATTTTCTATGAATATTTTAGTAAGCGTGATCTAGCATCAGTATGATATCAGTGAGATTGATGGGTTATATCAAACATGCAGGTAAAGTAAAAGTTATGCTATATTTTATTAATTACCTGCTCAAAATATTTAATGGGGATGCAAAAATTTTACATACATTTTTATTTGATTTTTACCGATATTGGTTTGCACAACCGAAACATACAACCCAGAATTGTAGAATAAAATATAATATCAATGGATGACAGCGGTACAGTTGTGTGAACCCAACTTTAGCCAGCTATTCAATGCTCTATTTTGCGTGACAGACAGGCTAGCCCATCGCCGGAGCTATGGAGTAATTCAGGTTTCCTCACGATGTTTTCCATCACCGTTACAACATCCGTTTGATAAACTACTTATCTCATTGGTACATACATGGTTAATTGGTCATCACCGGGATTCGCACCCTGCAGTCCTGAGTGAGAAGCTAGCGTGAAACCCACAAGCTCACGAGGCTCTCTAATCTTTAAAATATTATCAAATCTCTACTATAATATATGGTTGTTGCAAAAGTTAAAGTGGTACCTAGTGCTTGTTGCGCTCGATCTTTCTCAACGTCAAGTGAATAACTCGTACCCTCGTTTTATATTATAATGAGCCAAGAAAATAATATTTTCCTCACTGAACAACGCTCGTCGCATCATCCATTAAACATGCAAAAGAAAACGAAACAGAAGCTACGTTGACTTCACTCTTTCTTGATTCATGATTTTTTCCATTTTCGATGCAACAACTGCTCAGTTCAACGTTTTCTTTTCTACTAGTTAAAAGGCGGTAATGAACGCCTTTTCTTGATAATGGGATGCAGCGCGAGAGAGAAAATAAAGTGCCACAAAATGCCGGACGGATTTGAAACTGCAAACTTTTTCTAACACCAGGAAATTGTCCGTTGCAAATTGTATAGTGACTGCCAAGTATAAATAAATCTTTTAAATTCTTGATAACGTTGGGTAAAACTTTGGATGCATAACTATTTATTTTTTTGTCGAATTGTCATTTCACAATTGTTTTATTTATACTTTTTATAATACTGAATGACTGACCGACCCTATTAGAAGATACAACCGAATTTATTTTTTTTCCTTGGATACAACTGAACACTGATTAGTTAAGACCGAAAAAGCTATTCAAACTCCTGCCTATAAATAGTTTCACTGCGACCGTTTTCAATTCAATATTTTCTTATCACAAGGGCAGAAACAAGCACTCAAAGTTGAGCCACCTCCTTCGATTCCCCGACAAATGACTCTCAAACTCAGAGCCTGACACTCGAGTGGAATGAGAAATGGCTCTAAGATGAGCCACTTCAACTTACACCTCACCGACTCTGAGATGCCGTTCCATCTTACTAATTCAGGACAGAAAATGGAAAATGCTAGTTTCCATTATTGGTGGCTCAAGTGCCGGGGGCCATATTGATCTGGTTTCCCCACTGAAGTACTGAAATAGCAGCTGCTTTGTTAGCAGCGTTTTTCGTAATTTGCTTCCAGAAGCTACTTTCGGGAAACGCGGGAAAGTTTCGGAGCGAAGACTGTTTCGGTAATGCAGTTTGAAATAAAAGGCTGGTGTGTGTTGTTGTAATAGTACTTCGAGAAGTCTGTCGCTGGAAAAAATATATGGAACTGTAAGGACATTAAAGAAATACGCTGCTCTGGTAAAGTAATTTGATAGTTAATGCTAACTTTCAAACTCAAATTATCATAAATATATCTACACTCAGCGTCAAAAATATCGCACCTTTTTGATATTCTACTCTGATCAAGATTGTTCTTCTTTGGTACCCCTAATGAGGACACTGTTAGTTATTTATCATTGTCATTGGGAAGGTGTCACACTAAGGTTTGACCATTACCTTGAGTGTAGTTAAATTATTTATCTTAAGAACTAACCAAATCTACAAAAAGCATTTACAGTATCAGCATCTCCTATTTTATAGATAGCTTTATTTTTATAGGCAGTATTCAGTAATATAAATATATGTATATCAGCAGTATATAGAATATGTAGCATATGTAGTATATATAGCAGTATATAGTAATATACAATATTTGGGGCGATTCAGGAGGTATCAAACCACTAAACTAAGGCACTAAACTGACAACCATAAATCCTACAGCTCCTGCAGATTCCATTTTCAAACACACAATTTTAATTTTTTTGCTTATATTCTGGCCACTGAGAGAATGCGACCCTGACACATGTATATGTATATATCCCTCTCTGTCCCGCGCTACATCTCACTCTATCTCACTTGCGGGCCAGAGATAGTTTAGTTCGTGTCGCTCATGTGGTATCGTCTCTCGAATAGCAGGCGTATGTCTATTCATTTCAGCTTATATCAACCGTATTCGGCACGTCCTCTTCAAAACATGCCAATTCTAGAACCAACCGATTCAAACCCTAATCCACAGAGAGCTCAACAACCGCGGATCACCCTTTGCTGTAACACTTAAATTCATTTTAAGTTTCAACTTCTGTAATTTGAATTCATGAATGGGAGACACGAAACTGTGCTCGCTTAAGTCGCCCGCAAAGTTAACGCGACTTACGAGTTCGCTGAAGCTCGGAGCTCAAGACACACTAGAGGACTGCGGTCCGCGGAAATGCGAAGCTGGTGCTGTACTATTATCTCTTCTGTGGCTATAGTCAAAAAAAAAAATACGCGTGTAGCACCGTACACGTGTTAGAAGTAAAACTTCTGTAGCTAGATCATTAAGTGGTACCTATACTACACACCTATACCTACCTATACTAAAAGAGATTTAAATTTCCAATTTTGAGATCCAATCTCTGCTTCAAGTTACTTTTATGTTTCAGACGTCCGATTATTTGAAATTATTTTATACTTGTAGGTACTTACTTTTAATACGTCATGTCATTTATTTCCCACCTTTCCTTATCTACAATTTGTCGCGCTCGTGGTGATATACTTAACTAATTCAATAGTGTCACTACTATTTGCATCTCGCTCAGATTATATACCATCTGACGACGTCACGTCTTAAAACCGTCTCGCTCAAATGTATGCATTGCTTTGCTTGTCTCTGTGCCCAGTCCCTTTATTTAATTGATCGAGTACGTATTTTCAACTATTCCAAGTTAATGTGTACCTGCGGGGCTACCATAAGGCTTGCCACTCACCTCAGTCGCGCAGATAAATGACAAAGAAGATGGCTAAATCAATATATGGACGACTGCCCCAGACATGTACAAAGACTTCTCAACAGCCAATAGCATTTAAATATTCATTCATAAATTTAATTTACTGCGTCTGTATTTAGTTTGTAGAACTTGAAGAAAAAAAAATAATTAAATATAGGTAAATAAGAGTTGTTACTCAATACTCCGTGATTCCAATATGATTCCGTGACCTTTGCCGTCGCTAGAAATAAGCACCATTTTGCAATAACATGCAACATAACGCCATCTAGCCACTCCTCTGGAAACCTCCTGTTTTCAACAGTTTTGCTAGTTGGCAATTATGTTGCATGTTATTTTTAACGATGGCAAAAGTCACTAATCAATGGCGGAATCATAGAGTATGAAGTGACAACTCTTAATTATTTAATCATTTCCTTCAAGTTCTACAAACTAACTAAAGACGCAGTAATTTATGAGAGAATATTTAAATGCTATTAATTGGCTGTTGAGAAGTCTTTGTACATGTCTGGGGCAGTCATTTTGCCAAATTGCCAACTCCTTTCGCGTCTCAATGTTGTTTCTCCATAAAATAGCGCGCATTCATTATGATATGACATTAAATTGTGACAAAATGCGTGGCTGGGGTGACTGGCGTGCCTTATGCTACCCCCGCTAACCTATACATACCTACTTTGCTAGGATTTTTTAGGTTTACTTCATCGCGAAGCGATGACGTAACTCTTATTTAATTTTATTCTTGACATTTCCTTAGTCCGCCATACGACATACCTCGATTTTGATATTTTACTTCAACATTATTGACTGGCATGAAGCATTAACTTTAAAATTACAAAAGCTTATTAAAATCAAAATCGTATAATTTCAACAGTTATAACAACAATTCAACTTTAAAATATGTATTACAAAAATTACATACAAACAAATAAGTGAAACAATAAGCCATTAAACTTATGGCTCTGTAAGCTGTAGACCTCGCTTTGGCCGTTTACTACAGATAAACATTAAATAGGTAGGTATAACACGTACTTAGTAGCTAAACTGCTAATTTGTGACTTGAACTGCACTATATAATAAAAAGTGGCTTTAGAACAGTTCTAGGTACCTACTTATTGTTTTCAAGAAGTCTTAATGCAGCCATCCATCACATCGGAATTTGCTTGAAAACTAAATATCACATTTGGATGATTCTAAGTGACTTTATGCGATTACTAGCTGCCCGTTGCGCGACTACGCAGCGCGTTTTAGGTACCTATTCCATAGTTACCGGCCACAAAACGATTCGTTCATCATTTTAGAAATCCATATCGACCCGTGTGACATTGATGAAACTCTTTTCTTACAAACTGTATGGATCGCATCGCACAACTGTCAAACATAAGTTCCGGTTCCAACAAAGAGGTTGAACGAAGTAGTTTTTGGTCACGTCACTGGTTTTGGCCATACCGGAAATCAAGAACTCGTGGAAGAATGCTTAAAATAATTTTTATTTGTTAACGTTTCATCAGGTTTTTCTCTCACTAATTAACATTCTTTATTGTACGAATGTATTATTATCTTATCTGATTAGTTAAAAACCGTATTGAAAATAGTTGCGGTTTTAAAAGTCTTCAGCCGACCCTGACGTCACCGATTCCAATTTCCGTTACATTTCTTAGCCACTCGTGATAGCACCCGGCTAGTAGTAATTGAAAAGCAAATATATGAATAACCCACAGTTGAGAGGTTAAATAAATTTTACCCCCGTGCCCCAAGAAGTTTTACTTCAAAAAACAGGTCTTGGATGTTTACATCTTTGTGATGTCTCTGTTTCTGGTTCCCACGACACAGGGTGTCCTAGTGTGGGGTCAGAAGCAATGTATGTGCCGGTATTTAAATGTTTATGTTTATATTTTATTTTTTCTCATACCGCGTGGCAGAGGCTTAATTGTGCCTATTTTTAGCCGGTAATCCAATACTCCATTTTGCGTGACAGGTGGCTAGCCTATCGCGTATTCGACGTATTCATATTTTATCATTTTCATTACAAGTTCACCGCACATTGAGTTGGTAGGTATATGAAACACACATACACAAAAATATTATCATACTTTCATTTCCACCTAAAAAAAGTAATGGAGGTTTCCTCACGATGTTTTCTATCACCGTGATATAGCTTGTTCGGACGAATTATTATTGCGGGCACAGAGCGTCACATCTTTTCCTATACAGTGAAGACAGAGTGGCAGAGGCGCCTATGTGCCCGCTTACTACGTTTCGTCATGATTTTTTCCATCACTGTTGGAGCGTCCGCGTCCGTATAATGGCAGGTCCGGCGACGACGTTTTTCATTTGAGGCACGAGTTTTTCCTGCATGCAAAATCTTTGCTGCGTGGCCTGCGTCCTAGACCACTGCTTTGTGGTCCTACTAGACTTGAGTTGAGACTTCCATCTTATTCTCCCATATCAAAGCTACAATACAAGCTAGCACGCTGGGTAGCGTAAGGACAATCCAGTCCTTGGAACAATATTGACATTAAAATTATAAATAAAAAAAAATGACATTAAAATTATTTTGACAGTGGGTACCAAGACGTCAATGAATGTCTAATTTTTGACGTTGGTACCCACTGTCAAACTAATTTTAATGTTTTTTTTTTTTTTTACAAAAAAAATAAAAAAAATGGCTGCAGCCAGCCGGCTAGTCTACAAGCTGCAATAGAACGGTTTAGTTAAGTTCCGAGAATGTCCTAACTTTCTCAATGGAGTCCAATGGGCTTTAGATTGAATTACATACGACAAGCCACTTCCTCTCGCTCGCACGTCTATTGTTCGCTATTGTTAGTTTGGCCGGCGTATGTCTTAACGCGAGCTAGACAAATAGTTGTCCATGGCTGAAGTAACATTTTAACGCAAAGTCAATAACGTAATGTAGCGTCACGACTTTTTCCTATATGGGAAGGCAGAACCACAGTTGTATTTAGCCAGTATTTCAATAGTTATCCCTTGCCCCGGCTATGGAGATGTATCTTCTGAATTCAGTGCCTATCTACTATTGGAGTTGTCAGTCAGCTCTGAATACCTGACCTCAGTCTTACACCAGGTGGAACAGGTCTTCGACGCCGGCTATACTGGTCCATTTGGAGATGTCTATTAATTTGTATCGACGTATTACTCTTAATAGCATTACATTGTTAGATAGCAAGCATTTGTAACGACGTTCCAGTTATTATCTAACGAGATAATTGCCCAGCAAGGCGTGTCAATTTAGGTGTCCGAAATTCCCGACCCAGCGTTCAATATCAATAAAATTTTCGCTCAATTAGCTAGGGAGGTCGGACCGGGAGCACGATAATTTCATAATTCCATACCTCGGAGTAATGCAAACTGGAAGTGCTTTCCAACATACACCCCCTGCAGGAAAAGTCTGCGGGGAATGAAGTTACCTCTAAATAAAGATAATAATTGTCATGCCTTTGACAGAGGAACAGTGGTGACCACGTTGTTCAGTGTCGTGCCTACTTCGGTGACATGACTTTGGCTTTAGGCCACGTTTGCACGGTATGTTCTACACAATCGAAAAAAAAATGGATAATATTCACTAGAAAATAAGCTGCCAAGTACGAGAAGGACTCGTGGACCAAGATTTCCGAGAGCGAAACTGGTATAATTAGTTTTCTACATAAAAAATAAAGTATGATGACATCCATGTAAACAACATTACATAGACACGGAGGGTCGATTTCGTAGCCGAATACAGACGACGACGTGTCGCCGTTGTGAGTGAGCGGGACAGTGAGCGTAGTTACTCCGAAACTCTCTCTTCTCGTCTCGCTCACTATGAACATGCACATTTACGGCAGAGTGTAAAGCACAACCATGGCATCTTCATTCTAAGATCTCCTTGTTCCAACCAACCAAGCAAGTACAGGGGGGAATTCCCGCGATATCGAGATCATCTCCATGGTCAAAATATCGATTTCAGATTCCAAGTATCTCCATCGACCAACACAGTCTCGGTCCGTTTTCGATCGAAATATATATAAATAGAGATCGTTTTCAACGGAGTTATGCGGTATTAAAAACCGATATTTTGACTATGAAGTTGGTGTCGGTAGAGCGAGAATTGACGGCCAGTACGGTACGTGTACATTAGGTAAAGTTACACCCTTACACAGGACCATAGTCCATAGGCGTACGAAATAAGAACTCTACTAAGTTGAGGTGAAGACAAGATCGTGCTGGGGCCCAGTGCTAAGGAGGGACTACCTATTTCAATTTGCCCTCAGCCCGGGTTTACAGTCCGTGTCTGAAGAAATGAAATATATACGACTTCAGACCGACCTTTGACCGAGTGTTTGAGATAGAAGCGACCAAATTTCGTTTGTTTCTGATGTGGAAAAGTGTTAGAAAAATTGTTGTAAAAATTCATGACGACATTTTATATTCTTGCTAAAATAAATAGTTATTTAAAATTTTCAGAAAACGATATTCACCTTAATGATTTAAGAGCGAGAATCTCATAAGATTGTAATTTATTTCTGATGCTTAGGTTAAGCTATAAAAATAGTTTCGTGCAAATGAGGCTTAGTATTAGAGTGGCACATCTATACGGAAGTCTAATTAATCTATTTTCTGACCCATGTCACATCAGCATTCGCAGGTACACCTCGATATTATTTACGAGCGACTCTACGCCGGTTTTTATCATGATAATAAATCTTTATTAGCCAAGTTCACAGAATTCAGAAATTAGACCGAAAAAGTCTTCAGGCTGCACGCTGCCGCTGCTTTCGTTTTATTATGATTTATTGTTGAATATGTAAGCCATGAGTTTTGATTGGGTAATTTGTGGGCGTATATTTTATACGTCCCTATGTTTATACATTATTAAAAGTACATCTACAAATTCGTAATTCAGCCACAGAGTTTATACAATGTGCTTACAAGAGTTACATCACATAGTGTCACGGCTTTTCCCATACAGGGTGGCAGAGGCACATTTGTGTCCACTCTAGGATAGTTATTTAAAACTCAATTTTGCGTAACTGCGGGCTAGCCCATCGGCGCAGCTACAGTAATGAAGGTTTCCTTACGATGTTTTCACCGTTAGACGTCTCCGTATAATTTCCTGTGATAAATGACTTTACTCATTGGTACATGTACATTAGGCCGGAGTGAAAATATATATTTTTCGCATTTCATTAACCCTGTATTACAAAACTTTGGTGTGGATAAAAAGAATCTCAAAAATATAAAAAATATTTTTTTTAGACATCATCTTCAGATGGCGCAGAGGACTTGAAATATGTCAAAATACTGAAATTTTCAAAATAAAATAGCGGGGGAATGCGATATTAATAAATAATAATATAAATATTAGTATAACGTGGTATTACTCATATTATTATTATAAAATCTAAACAAGAAATACCAACGTTCAACACAAAATCTCAGTTTTTCTCTGAAGTTCAACTAGCCTCCCAGAATGCGGATGATACAACTGAATACTGAATGATAAAAACGTGTTTTATTCTTTTAATTTTATTAGTTCTTTTAATTAAAATAATAAAAATTAAAGTGGATAGAATAGAAATAGTCCTTTTATTAAATTAAAAAAAAAAGAAAATTTCAGTATTTTGCCATATTTCAAGTCCTCTGAGCCACCTGAAGATGATTACTAAAAAAAAAATTATATTTTTTAGAAGCTCTTTAGCCATAGTATAGTTTAGTAATACAGGGTTAATGAAATGCGAAAAATATATTTTTCCACTCCGGCCTAATGTACATAGTCACTGTAATACAATTATTTTGTGAAAATGTAGGTATAGTAAAATAAAGACATTAGAAAATAATAGCTCTAGATAGAGTAAACAACTTACAACGTCACGCAAGCCTTACAAATGATCGAATTACATATTCAACCGGAAACTCCCTACAGACAGATAGAATTTCCATAATTTATAGTCAAATAGGAAGACAAATAGACTGTGCGCGCCTCAGACATGTGACCAGAATATGTTTAGATACAAGACACGATTAATTTGTCGGCCTCAACTAAACCCATGTGTGTGTATGTGTGTGTGTGAGAGATGTTTAACTAGTCCGAACCTTATTTAGATAACAATAAATTAAATAATAGTTATCACTAGAAAATTTAAAATATTTATTTCTAAGCGTTTTTCCACATGAAGCATTATCGCATGCTCGATATTTTTTGCTGCATCCTACAAGTTCGCATTTGCATTTAAATAACAAAGGACTACGAAATCAAGATAACATTTACATACAGGCACATACATGGTCACACTAGGATACCCTGAGTCGTGGAAACCGCAAACAGCGACGACTTCAGAAACATGTAGACATCCAAGACCAGGGGTTTTTCTTTTGTTTTCATTATCACTAGCCGGGAACCGAACCCGGGACCTCTCGCATGGTAGGCCGACCCACAACAGCTGCGCCACTGAGATCGTATTTATATCTTTGTAACATAAACTGTGCGCCTGTACCTGGAGCCCTATTTTTGAAATCGCTCGTGTGATATAATCGCTCGTATGACTTGCGCAACGAGTGGTTCTGACCAATCGTTGCAGGCGAATTGAATATAACGAACGAAAATCATTCGTTATGATGGCTCGTTTTAAAATTATATCACACGAGCGATTTGAAAAATAGGGCTCCTGGTTCTTGCCGACACGTAGGATAGGTAAAGTTTTAAGAGAATCTATTTGGCGACAGAAAACTAAGTTACTTGGCGATAGGAGTCTCGCTTCAAGAGTCATCAATCTACGTTTGTGGAGCTCCCAGCCTCGGAAGACCGACGTGTTTCCGATACATGGCGAAGAAAATCTAAAATGTGTTAGGTCTGTACCTCACTTAATAGATAAATAATGAGACATCAGAAGATATTTGATTGTTTATTTTTGCACTCAAGCTAAAGATAAGTAGTTATTAAATTGGTGTTGACAATGCCGATTTTACAGGCAGGCATCAAACAATAATCTTCTATTTACCGAATAAGGGAACCAAAAATACTCTATGAAAAAATATTCCATGGTTAGTTTTGACTTCTAAGGAATTCCTCGACAGCTTTGGCTTCATATACATTTGACGTTCAGGCAAATACTCTCGTTCTGCGAACGCCTTAGTGTAGCTAAAAAAAAATTGGTTGCCTGTAAAGTCGGTATACGGGCGAAAGTTTTACGTGACAACGACTTTGAGTGGTAAAATAATTTTAATGTGAATATTCATTCGTATAGTAGGAAGAAGGATGAAATAATAGTAACAGTCTGTCTCTCTCGCTCTTAGGCGGGCTAACTATGCCCGAGTGGAAGGGACGCGTGCCTCTCACTCGCTCTCATTGTGAGCGCATAACGTGAGCGGAGCGTCGCAGTTTCTTGAAGTGTCACCCGGCAAACCAATTTATAAGACGTTGTCACGTCAAAAAATGCGCATAAGGCGTTCTCTAATTGAGTGACTGGGATTCAAACTGAAACCTCAAGCATACGAGGCTAAACCACAACACTTGGCAACAACAAAGGTCGAGGACCGAATCGCATTTTGCTTCAAACACCAATACTGCACTAACGGCGTCTGTAGATGTACTTATGCGCGGAACAACACGAGATATCTGATATTTGCAGTCTAGAAAACTCAATGTTACTTCAGTCTCGTCTCAAGTTGCCTCGCGTGAAAGTGTATACCAGCCATGAACGGTGAATTGCATTATACTCACGAAATATCTTTCTTCGCCACCCAAAAGCCAGACTAATTCCAGCAAGTGCTTTCCCTTAACTGAATTAAAAGCATTAGGATACCAATTATAACAATGAAAAAGCATCTGCTCCTGCAATCGTAGATTTGGTCTGCATTCGCGCCGCCGCTTCCTGATTAAACTCATAAATTTAAACGCCAGATGGCGCGCGCCGCGCTGTAAATCTGCCGCCAATACGTTACCCCGTTTGTCTTTATTCCCCGCGGCGCGATAGCGTCTAGTTATTTTGGTGGTGGGTCTAGACGAGTCTAATGCGAATGTTTATTGCGTCACGCCTTTTCAGAGGAGATGTGCCCACGTTTAGACAGCTATTAAAATTTCATTCTTCTTGGTAATTGAGGTCTCTACGTGATGTTTAAGCGTGAAAATGAAAGTTTAATAATATTTTTGTGTATGTGTGCTTATGATATACCCACAATGTGCGGCGAACTTGTAATGTAAATGATAAAATATGAATAGCTACGTTGAACTTATATCAATAAGGGCAAATCAAACCTGCATCCTATGAATCGATGAAAACGAATACACAACAAGTAAGAGAATAACAACACTGATTATAATAACTTCCTAGGGCGAGCGACTACGAATGGCCACGAAAATAATATGCACAATTCGAGTCGACACACCAGTAGTGTGGACGCGGCTTGCTATCGATTTCGTAAAGTAATGAAAGTCTTGTCTGTGGGGGATCAACTTACCTGCCGAGGGTTAAAACATGGATGGAAACAAGCAAAAATATTGGAAAGATATAGAGAAGAAGCCATACAAATAAGAACCGGATCACGAATTAATTTATCGCTAAATATACATTCATGGTTGTTGCGTGTTGAATATCTGGCTCAAAGTGAACACAACTGTGCCTCTGCCAAACTGAATTGAATTCTAATTTAACTGTTATGTCAGTAACTCTGGTGCAATCACAAAGGTTGACTTCATCTGAACTCGAACACTTTTTCGTTCTGTCGAAAAATCTTGCTCCTCTCTGCACTTACTGTGCTGACAAGAAGTTTTAAATTTTCTCAAACACTGTCTCTGGAGAAACATTCACTGAAGCTGTTAAGAAAATTATATTTCTGCTAAAAGTACTAGATGTTAACAGACAGGTATATAAAACTCGCATCAATTTTCGATATGAAACAACTATACAGAATGCACATTGAGTATTGAACTTTAAACAGATACTCATACTTATCTATTTAAGTAATTAAATGTAGTCCATTAATATCTTCTCCGAGGGGCTCAGTCGTTTTCACGCTGTGCTCATGAGTTTATATTTATAGGTAGAACAGTGTGGTAGTTTCGTAGTCACTGTGCGTAACAGCGCAGTAGTCAGCTACGGCGTAGCAGCATAATCATCAATATGGGTAACTACGCCTACGACTTTGAGTAACTTTTACCCACAAATCTTCGTGCGTATTTCGACAATCCACTAGACAGAATCAATATCATATATAGCAATATCTCAACATTTCTTAGTACCTAATTTCATGTTGCTGATCCTTAAATTACCCTATAATAATACCTAAACAGCAACCTATTATGACCCCCAAAGGAGTGTGTGAAGCTCATAATAAAGACGATAAAACTAATTAGGTTCTCCGCTAATCCGTGTGCTTAATACCCTCACATGAGTTATTATCAAAGGGGAACTAACACGTATCGTACGTAACCACAGTACATGTTGTGGTCTACTTAATAGTTCAATTAATATTGAATTTATGATTAACGTTCCCTTGGTTTCCAGCAAACGATTAAGAGTATGTAAGATGGCCATTGATGGCAAATTGCCATTTTTCCGGAAATATTGCAATAAAATGTATAGGGACAATATTGTCGGCAATATTTTCCCATACATTTTATTCCCACAAATAGCAATATTGCCGACCACGGCACATCAGTAGCCTTTACTTATCATCAGATTATTGTGAAATTGGTTACTAGCAGTTTACTACTTGAGTTTTGTTTTACTGTAATGCCGGTTTAACAGTAATATTTAGTTTTAACTGTAAAAACGGTTTTATAACAAACCAAACATGACGTCACGTCATTTTCCCATACATTTAGGCACAAATTACAGCCACGGTAAGAAAAAGTTGTAACAACCTCCACATATAATATTTTAAATTATCTACTGCACATTTTTGTTAAATTGTCGGAAATACGAGTATCAAGTTTTCTCATATGATTGTGTAACGGAATGGCTCGAGTACATCTGCTGTTTCCAGAATAAGGGATTTCCTAATTCTGTAATTTTCAGAATCTACCATTTCTAGAATATTCCATTCATCGAATAAGTAGGCTTGCATACCGTCATTGCATTTTGCAAACCCTTTGAATACCTGACAAAGATTCATCCTCACATCATTAAAAAATCTCATTAGCGGGAACTGCTAGATCCATCTCATGTTTCCGGCAGTCATTGAGTGTAATTCCAAAGGTATAAAATTTGCTAACCAACGAACTAAACTTACAACTCGAAATCCGACACCTTACCCTTTTGCAGTAGATTCTCTTTGAACCTTGTTGTTTAACAAGTTTAGTGGTGACGCCTTTGGAAACAGTCTTATTGTAAGTTTAAATAAATCCCGCCGCCAATTGAAATTCAATTATCAAGGTTTGCTCTACCCGTTAAAACTAGTAATAATGGAACCGCCCTACGCATTGAATCTCGTATAGTCCTATACAAAACATACAGCAGAGGATCATTTCAAGTAATGAAGCATCGCTTACAAAGAAATACATCTACGAAGGAAACTAATTCCGGTCACGAATATATAATACTTTTTTTTTGGGTAACTTATCGCCTATCAACTCTTGTGTTTTAGTTAGTAAAATATTATACTCTGTACCATATTTCAATGTCTCGTGCGGTTATCGCGGACATGTATGATAAAAGCGCCGGTTCGATAGCGGTTCCATTGCTAGTAGTTCCGCGCTCTACCCCGATCACGGGGTACGAATCCTTTGTTGCAACTAAGTGGTTCCATTTGTACATTTCCCAAACGTATTTCCCGCGAGAAAATTTCAATTCTAATGGTGAATTTAAATGTATTTGATTACAAAGAAGGTGTGTATTTGGTTGGACTGTTCATGCAATTTAGTAGGTAGGTGACAGTGAATTGGATAATATTTATGCTTGCAATGTTGAGTCTGCCACCCCGTTTGCGAAAAAGCGTCTTTAAGTTATGTTTTTCAGCACACGACCACCGCATTATACCGCAAAAATCTTTTATTTCTTTAACACACACTATTTCAATTACTTAAATGGAGTCCTCTTTTTAAGTGGAATAATACCTGTGCCAGGAGAATCGATACTACATTAAAATTTAGTGCGTGACATAAAAAGTAGGTACCTACCTAAAAATACTGCATACATAATTAATTAACTTATTGGCACGCTTTCGTATTGTTTATGTAATAAACAATGATAGGAAGCAAACAATTCTATCAAAATATTCCAATATTAAACAGTCCGTGAAAATTGTCAGGACGTCAAGACTTTATTACAGACTTCTTCTCAGTCGTATCACTCTTGGCAGAGTGGTCGTGGTCGTCATTTCGGTCGAGTGACCCGCCTTACAATTCGTCGCCATTCCTCCCTGAGGGCTGCTTTTTTGGTGCATTGGTACAGGGGGTCATCCAGTGCTGCCTTGATCTGGTCCGTTTATTACAGACAGTGGGGGCAAAAAAGAGGCTTTGCCCTACAAAAGGTGGTATAGAGGAAGTTTTGTTGTTTTGAAGTATAGGTTAGCCAAGAAAAAATTAAGTTTTTTATTATTAACTAACAAAGAGTAACAAAGCAGACAGCTAGAGACCAGACCGTTCGTTTTAGGCTGACATAGGTTTTATTTTATTTTCATCTTAGGCAAGAAAACTCATAACACCGGACATCATAAGGCTAGAAGCTATAATTCAGAAGGCGAAAGGTAAGTAAAAATCAACAGCTTCGGCTTATATGGGGCAGAGAACACCTTCTTGCACTTTACAAGTCTATTAGTGATAAGAATTCAGTGAAATTTAAATTTAAATCTGTTAACACACACTCACAGGACAGGACACAACTTTCGCGTTCGAAAGTTTGACTTCAACTGGTCACTGTGAACTTGGCTTGATAATTGGAAACGATTTGATTGATTACGGGGCGTGGCTAGGCTGCCAGACAGTGATGACTTTACTGCATTCTTATCACGAATAGACATAGTTAATCGTATAACAAAGTTGTAGCCACACTAATACGCTAGAACAATCGTATATCAACTAAGGCTTCGAAGTTACAACAAACAAAATTACATTAGTTTTATCTGTTTTTCCTAACAAAGACCCAAGTCGAAGGCAAGTTGGCCAAACCTTATATATTTTTATTTTATG
This sequence comes from Argyresthia albistria, assembly GCA_963457715.1. Classification (NCBI taxonomy): domain Eukaryota; kingdom Metazoa; phylum Arthropoda; class Insecta; order Lepidoptera; family Argyresthiidae; genus Argyresthia; species Argyresthia albistria. The sequence continues at coordinate 10,280,297 of OY735258.1, forward strand.
TAATATTCATGTACTTCTTTATGTAGTATATTCAGTTGATTAGTAATATTATGATTTATTTAAGTTTTATTTTTCTCTTACCTGAGCACATAGGCCTACCTGTTCAGTATTTTATTTTTCTCTGTCCATCCTGGGTTTGCTGGAAGAGATCTCTCTTTAGAGATAAGCTTACCTTTGTAAATTACTTCTCTGTATTTTCTGTTAAAAAAAAACCTTGATTAGGAGTAGCAAATTACAAATACCTAGCAATTTAATAAATAAATAAATAAATAAATAATAAATAAATTGTTTATTGCCAGACTACAATGTCCAATATAAAATAACATGTCAAAATTTAAATAGATTAGAAAATTACATTGATAAAAAAAAATATTTATTAATATAATAATGGGACAAACAAATTAATCATAACAAAGATGAACAAAGATGATTAATACATCACGATCTCAAAATTGTCCCATCTGTACAAGTTCGCTAAAATATATTTTTTTCTTGTGTGTTATTCGAGTGAAAATTATATTATAACTCTTCCGTCCATCATACCCATAGCGCCAGTTTCTGAATTGAGGAAGTCACTGATTTATTACTTAATTACTTATATTAATCGTTATGTCACGTAAATTTTTATGACATCTGCAGATACTGTTTCTGTTCTGTTCTTCTGTTTCTGTTTTTTTTTTTTTGTTCTATAAATAAATAAATACATTACGATACTTTCTTACTTGATTATGATTAGTGAAATTCTCAATTCGGAGACCGGGGGTAAAGTTATTAGTGAATCTGGCACTAATCGCGGTCTTTAGAAACAGACCAGATTCATCAGTGATAATATAAGTTGCTTGACCAAGCTGCTTCATTTCATTTCATTTTTTTCATTTCATTTCGTTTATTGCCATAAATTACAGTAATTAAGGTACCGATGTAGTAGTAGTTCTTACTTCTACTAGTCCCTTAGGAAAACACATAACAATGCCCCTATATCGAAGAAATCATAATTAAAAGTTGCGGGAGGGAAAAGTTCTAAGAGAAGTAATGTTACTCCATTATTACTTTGTACTTCCCAACTTCTGCGATTCAGTGAGAAAAATGCCTCTTTGTTTGATGAGATGAAAGTAAAAACCCCAGGTCTTGGATTTTTTTATGAGTTCGAGGTTGCTTTTTAGGGTACCGTACCCGAAGGGTGCCAAACGGGACCCTATTACTGAGACTTCGCTGTCCGTCTGTCCGTCCGTCCGTCCGTCCGTCCGTCCGTCCTGTCTGTCACCGGGTCCGTCTGCACGAACCGTAATAGCTAGAAAGCTGAAATTTTCACAGAATGTCTGTTGCCGCACCAACCACAAATACTGAAATACGAGAGATATTGCAAATTAAAGGGGGGCCCGATACAAGAGACGTGTTTAGATACACTTACGCATTTCAAAATTGAGATCTTGACTGAAACTGTTTATTTATTGTCATAGCAACCATGTCATAGACACATATACTACACATTTAAATATGATAGCATATTTCGCGTCAACCTACATGGTTGTGGTTAGCCGGTATGATGTAGACTCTCAATCCGGAGGTCGTCGGTTCAAATCTCATGAAGGCATAAGCTTTTTAAATTTTCTTTTTGTTTATTTTTTTATTGTTTTGAGTGCTTTTGATTTGTTGTACGATGGTACAGTACCCTTCGTGTGCGATACCGACCCGCACTTAACCGATTATTCTGGTTCTGTGAGAGTTTCTGCGGGGCCAGAAGGAAATGTATGTGCCTATACATAAATGGTTATGATGAGCATTGTGCCAGCGTGGTGGAGTATGGCTCAATCTTTCTTGTCTCCCGGCAAAGGCTTGTACTGCTCGGTGGGGACATGAAGGGGCTACAATATAAGATAATAACTAAAAAAGAATAAAGCTAAACCAACGTCTTCACAGCAAAGTAAATGTTTTAATAATTGTGTTTCTTTGGCTCAAATAAATATTGGCATTTGTATAAAATCGGCACTTATCTTTGTTCCACTGCACATGATATGCGGTTGAACTAGAAAATTAAGACATCAGAATCTACTCTACAGTACAATATCGACAGCCGTGCTGCAGTGCAAAGGAAACTGGGTATTTTCTTTTGAAACGAAGTTTTTAACGAACTTAGCTCAGTAGGTTATCGTACGAGGATTTTCTTATAAAAATATTATTTCATTTCACTTTATATTGCGAGTCTTGCTCACCTTTTTCTGTTCTTAATTTAAAAAAGTGACTAATAGTATTGTTTCTGTTATATAAAAAAAGTAATTACAACCTTCTTGCTATGCCTAAACTGAATGCATATTTTGAGTACCTACGAACACGAACTCTGATCACAAGTCTTAATTCTTGGAAACCTTTGCTAACTAATTACTAAAACTAGTCTGCATGTCACTCGCCCTAAAAATTCATTTTGTTAGTCAACTATCAAAGTTAATTTCGCCCAAAATTTTCATGTAAAACCACTAAACTTTGAAAACAATAGGCTGCCGCTTTTTGAATAACCACAACACAATGGACGAACAAAGAGTTTGTTTCCTCTCAAACAAAAAAGTTGAAAGTTATCTGACCATCAATCAGCCACACGGCCTTTTCAGCGAGGATTATTATACCTACCTAGTAGGAGAGACAAATGCAAAAAACTGCACCTGGAGTCGGTACCAAATCCTAAAAATAGGGGGGTAACTTTTTTGCACGAATGAAAAATGGTGGATGCTTTTGATAGCGTTATTTGGGCCCCAAATTGGATGACATCTTGAATCAGTCAAAATGCTCATATCTGCCAGGATAGTATCAAATAGATCTGAAATCTACACAAAGCTCATCATATCATACCTAATTAATATTTCAAAACAAGTTTTTAACTCTCACTTTCACTAAACATGACGTACTTGATATGCGTTCATTGTAGTCGATTCTTTAAAGAATAGCGAGATAGTATCGTTATCTATCACCTTCAAAACCATCTTTGGATCTTATTGGTACTGGTAAAGTTAAATACTATTCCCACTTCTGTTGATTTTAATCAAATCCTATCTATCAAAAGCTTAAACCTCAGAATTTTCAACGTTTTAACAATAACGGGCTCAGTTGTTCTCTGAAAGTTATACAAACAAAATATGATTGCATACTGAAAACGCTGCAGAATTTAACAATCTATGACATTAAGCCTATAACAAATATTATTATCAGCGTCAGACTTTTGTGTCAATGGCCGAGATAAAAGTGTAAATCTGTTTAGCTTTCGAACTATTCTTAACGGAATACGGTGACAGGTGGATCTCGGCCAATTAAATTGCGCAAATATTTAATTTATTTAGTTTATTGATTTGTAAATGTTAATATATTTTTGTTGTACACTTGGGTCTACCCCTACTCAGCAATCCACCTGGAAGAGATCTCTTACTAGAGATAAGCTCGCCTTTGTACACTGTTTTTAGTATAACTGTTTTTTATGTCTGCGTGCAATAAAAAAAATATGAATTATGAAATATTTTATTGTACTATTACTGTACCTACTGTATTAAATATTTGCGCAATGTTTTATGACAGGTAGAAGTAGCGCCCTCACGCGGGAAAAGATCTTTGGAAGACTGTTTTTTTCGAAACCTATTTAAAGCTTCTGCTTGTCAGTAGGTGGCACATCTCTTCGTCTCTGTAAATGTTAATATATTTTTGTTGTACACTTGGGTCTACCCCTACTCAGCAATCCACCTGGAAGAGATCTCTTACTAGAGATAAGCTCGCCTTTGTACACTGTTTTTAGTATAACTGTTTTTTATGTCTGCGTGCAATAAAAAAAATATGAATTATGAAATATTTTATTGTACTATTACTGTACCTACTGTATTAAATATTTGCGCAATGTTTTATGACAGGTAGAAGTAGCGCCCTCACGCGGGAAAAGATCTTTGGAAGACTGTTTTTTTCGAAACCTATTTAAAGCTTCTGCTTGTCAGTAGGTGGCACATCTCTTCGTCTCATTAATTTTCACAAAACCATGCGCCGCAAAGCCCGTTACACTTTGGGAAGTGCGTGTCTTATCTCTTATCAGCTTAATTGTATTCCATGAAAAGTCCCCTTCAGGGGGACCATATTGTTTTTTCAAGAGACCCGTTCTGAAAGTAGAATTTAATTTGTAATATTTTAACTTGACGTTGTTATAATTTGAGGGCGGCACTTTTGATGTTTTTTGTGTTTCAACTTTTGTAATAAGAAAACTGAATTCTTTATCGTTGAGTTCTCTCGCCCCAAAGTTTCTAGTTCAAGTGGCAGAGAAAAATCTTTGGGATAAGAAAAGGTTAGAACTCTTGCCGTTATTTTATTTTACTTCTAGCCGACGACGATTTAATTCAATTTATTTTCAGCTAGGTTTAAAAAAGGTTTGTAGACTATGTTTTAAAAAAATAAACAATATCGTTCATATACCAAACATGTTGGACGTGAAATTACAGATAAATAAATATATCGGGACTTCCTGAAACAGGGTCGTAATAAGCGCAACGCGACAATATGTCCTTGAAACATGTGAAAAATGTCCTTGCATTTGTAAAAGCCCAAAAATTTACGTTAAGTTTTATATCTCAGAAGGAGAAACCCTTATAGGATCACTCATGTGTCTGTCCGTTCGTCCGTCCGTCCGTATGTCACAATGCAATTTACTCAGAACATATTGGTCCGATGAAGCTGAAAATTGGTACACATATCAATATCTATGACCTAAAAGCAGAGAGCCACTTTTGGGGGCCACTTTTGGGGGGCCAAATGAGAATATTTTATTTTATTGTAAATGTGCCGTGTGACATATCAAATGAATGCGCATGCATCTTAAATGTAATTTTTATAATATTAAGGACTAATTTTGAAAAAATTTGCTCAATAATATGATCGATTCGCATGTCATCAAAACCTCTAGGGTACTTACCGAAGTCCTAAAAATCTGAAATTTGGTATGCAAGCACATTTTTGCACCCATATCCCATAAAAACTCCTAAATTCAGTTTAATTCATAGACAACAATCAATATCCGTTGCCTTACTGCGGCTGCGTTGCGTGTCGCTTATTCGACCATGTACTATTGGTCAGTTTTATTTCCGTGCCAAAGTAGATAGGTAGAAGTCAAAAATCGCACTCATCCGTCAACCTGCCCACGCCAAGATTCCTCCGAATACAATTTCGTAGTCGTAAATGTTTTACAGCGGGGATCGGTGAAATAAATTTCCATACAAACTACGTGACTGGTTTGTGAATGTCGAATGAGTAAGAACTAGCGCCAGTGGCTCGGTCTTAACTGACAGGGGACTGCGGTTACGAGGTTATTGACTTTTTGGAGTGCAAATGTAATTCCTGTTACGGACGTAGAATAAATAAACTTTAACTAAAATCATTTTATCTACCGTCATGCTCAGCTAAGTCATTGATTTCTTTGTAAGACCGGCTTCAGATTTTTTAAATAATTTAATCAAAGACATCCTTGAGTTGTGAAATCTTTCAACTCTTCCAATCCCTTTTTCGAGTTATGTTATTAGAACCAAGTCAAACTAGATAACAAGTCATTATTGCAATTCTACAAAAAAAAGATGTGTAGGTTAGATATTCCATGTGGCTGAATTCCATTGATCTAATTCAAAGAAGTTATAAAATAGTAAATATAATTCAAGTTCAAATATAACGATGTACAAATAGGAACCATGTACGTACATAAACCTCGATTATGTGTGCTTTTGATATATTAATTTTGTATTTGTATTTTAATTTGTGTCCAATCACCTCTGATCAGTGTATATAACAACTGTGTAAAACACAATCAAGACCAGCAACTTTTTAGGTAGATTTGGTACTCAATTATAACCGTTGCAAAACCGTTGCCAAGCCACACAATCATTTTTCTCCAACAGGGTCCACCCGAAAAATATTATTATGCGTTTTCGATAGCCAATCGTTATTCTATTACAATTCCGAACTCGTCGTTCCGACTGCTCCTGAATTGTTTATCGATTTTAATTGTATTACTATCGAAAAGTCATTAAGCCCTCGTTTTGTTAAACCTGTAATTACAACCAACAATTAAGGCTTCGATTAGTATAGCATGTTTGTAGAATAAACAATCGGTTTTAAATAAATTTCAATAATAAAATTAGTCCGAATGGCTCCAGTCTTTTGACTTATAAAACATGTTAACATGTTAAGTGTTGTAATTAGGTTGTGTTTAAACTATATTTAGTAGCTGTCAAAAGTCTGGTGCAAGTCGCTTTGGTTTGCACCCACGAAGTTAGCTTTGGTTTACTGTAGAGCATGTTACATTTATTTTTTATAGATCAGATATTTATGGTAGAGAGGTACCTAAAGCCTTTCGTGTAACTTTGTTGCCAAATCATTTATTTCAATTTCATGGTAATCTTTTGGGACTACGCCAAACAATGGAAAAGCAGATATATATATATATATATATATATTTCATATATATATTTTAAACATGTGCCGTATAAATGTCGACACCAATTTGGATTAGGCACTTAACCCCCAGAGTCAAGCCATTGTCATTCTCCTGGCCGAAAAGGGAAAAAAAATATTGACATTAAAATTAGTTTGACAGTGGGTACCAAGACGTCAAAAATTAGAGATTAATTGACGTCTTGGTACCCACTGTCAAACTAATTTTAATGTCAATATTTTTCCCTTAATTATTTTAATGTCAATATTGTTCAAAGGACTCTTCTGTAAAATCAGGCCATAAAATAAGAGAGTTTAATCAGATGGCTAAAGGTCCATCGGACAAGTAACTGAAGGAAAATTCGAGTTGCCTAATCTTTCCTAGGCATTATTAATGTTTTTTCATAAGGTTCGTATTCATTGACCCTGAATGAAACAGCTATTACGTTGATGACATCCTTCTAAACCTGATTCAAATGAAAAGCCCGACTTTCGGTTAGCCAGATTGTTAAACGTTCGCAATGCTTTACTTAAATCAAACGATCAAATCATTTGATTGAAAACCAGTTTGTAATGAACGGCCCAAGATGTTTGGATAGTAACGGCTGTGATATCAATACAGCCAAAGCCCTGTAACGAAAACCGATAACTCTCGATACTAAGAAATTGTACCAAAAACCTTCGGTGCTCAACGACCTCGGATTAGCAAACCCTCGGTTAGGTCACCCATTTATCTTCTGTGACAGTGACTCGTGTTTGTGGTAAAATGCTTTATTCTATCCGCAACGTTACCGTAGAAATACACTAGATCGATCATGTACAGGGAGCACTTATCCAGTGGAGAGCGCATAGATACATTTTCCTTTGAAACACAACTCGCCAATTTACGGGCGGCGGGGGACGAATCAAAATCGAGGTAAGAGAGCTGTGATTGGCCAGCCGCCGCGAAACTGTCTGGCGGCCCGTCATCGTACATAGGTTGCGTATGCGAACGTTTGTTGAATACAACCAACGTTTGGCGAGCCGCATTCCCCCGCAGGCGCAGTCAATTGGACATATAGTCTCTGATCATGTACGATGTTCTCGTACAGGTCGCGCCAAGATCGTTAGCACCAATGTAGGTGCCAAGAAACTTGGCGCAACATTATAATTCTTGGTTTATTTTCATTATTATTTATTTTATTTTCTCATGTTAACTCGCACGAGTATATTATTATGTTTGTTTGTATAATATATACTATTAATTCATTATCGTATGCAACAGCCATAATACAATTCCGTTAAAACTATTTCAGTTTGCTGCTGAGTGACTATTAATGTATATTATGATACTATTTCATTATATGCACATTTTAAGTGACTATGGAGCGTGAAATAGTACCAACAAAGAATGTATTCCCAGCAAGTAGGTAAGCTTAGCTACTTGCTGGGAATACAATCTTTGTTCTGTTTTAAGCTCAGCTCAGGTCAGCCATAATAATACAATTCCTTAAAAAAATACAAAAAATAATAATACGAAAAGCTTTATTTCCGTAACAAACTTAATTTTAGGTTACAAATTGATTGGAGCTTCCTTTTAAGTAAGAAATACATGTACCAGGAAGCCCCGCTCTTTCTTAAAAACTACTTTAGTTTGCTGTTGAGTGGCAATACTATTTCAATTTGCACATTGTTTGTGACCCAAAGCTTGAAATAGTAGATACAAAGATTGTATTCCCAGTACAAGCAAGTAGGTAAGCTTACCTACGAGTACATTTTCAGTTTCAGAAATTACAGCTGATTTGCGGAGTGCCTTGTTCAACAAAACCGTACGGTAAAGTTTTAAATTACCTAGACACGAAACAAAAATCAAGGCGCAAGATTATAGCGGTTTAACTTCAAGCAAAGTTGCTGGCAACTTGATTCGAAATTCGAAAATTAAACGCAACAAACTTCGGCTTCTTTTGTTTCCATTTTAAGGTTTTTTCTATCGGTTTGGCGACCAAGGAGAATGAGATTTGCTATGTTTTTGACTAGCACCACTTTAATGACTTTGATCGTTGATCTGAGAGCTAATGAACCACAATCAGGTGGGTTACTATCAACTCTTATAGCAGGACCTAAACCGGGCAGTTCTGCTTTTTTAATACATCTTCATAACATTTAAGTATTGAAAAAGCAAAACTGCCCGGTTTAGGTCCTGCTATAAGAGTTGATAGTAACCCACCAGTGCCAGTGCCAGTAGAAGATTTTATAGTCATTGGAAAAAAAAAAAAACGTTTATTAGTGAAAATAGGGACTATTGTCTAGCTAGATGATTAGACTCACCATGATGTTTGAAGGTAATTCATTCAAACATCAGTGCATGTACTTCTGATGATTATAACACTTAACACCAAAGTTACTTACTAACGTTAATGATGGAACTGTCAGTGACTCTTATCAATATTTGAGACTCTTAACTGTTGAGCCAACATATTTTGATAATTTCCATTTCATAGGTTTTGATTTTTATTACCGAGTCATAGAGTTGAAAATCGCGGGCCATTTTTACAACTACCCACAGTTGTGAGGATATTCCTGCTTTCTAGTATATAAATCCAAGCAATGCCGTTATTACTGTTCATAGTTGTTCAAAGGCCGTGTTTTACTTATTCATTTCGCCTACTAGCTGGTAATGTAATTTGGAACTTTCGCGTAAGTTACTAGTAAGGTGTTAACAACAAGTTGCGAAACATGAAAGCCGTGCCCAAGTGTTCAGTCTATTTTATGATAAATGCTTCAGCAAACTCCTTTGCTGCTTACAAAGGTAAGTAGCAAAGAAATTGCTCACTTTTAGGTACTAACTGAACCTATGGTATAACAAGGTAACGTTTTATCAACTTGAAACTACGCCTAATTTGATACTTTACTTGTAGTGTTTACTTGATGGTAGTGGAAAGAAAACGATATTTTTGTAAGGTAAAAAAATCTATGAGATCCAGCCATTCTATACGTTATGTTATGTATCAAGCAATGTGTTAAATATTATCTCAAATTATTTTAATTATACTTTACGAACCGTATAAAATACCTAGGGAATGCAGTAACATTATTTAGGTACATTGATTTTGAGAACCTAATGAACACTATTGAACACCGAACTAATTATTATTGACTTTAACTTCTATTTCTGTACAATAAAATCGTCAACAACTTTGGGAAAATATTTATTCCAAAGTTGTTGACGATTTTATTGGCTAATAAATAGGTAAATAGAATTTATCTCTGAAATTCCTTCTGTACAATAAAATCGTCAACAACTTTGGGAAAATATTTATTCCAAAGTTGTTGGCGATTTTATTGGCTAATAAATAGGTAAATAGAATTTATCTCTGAAATTCCTTCTGTACAATAAAATCGTCAACAACTTTGGGAAAATATTTATTTCAAAGTTGTTGACGATTTTATTGATTAATGAATAGGTAAATAGAATTTATCTCTGAAATTCCTTGTCTCTGAGATATTGGATATGAAATTCACGCTTTAATCCAAATTCTATCCAGCAACAATTTATTGTCTTGTCACAGAAATGCTAAAACTATTTTGCACTAGTCTACAATTTCCTGAGCGCCACGTTCGACACTCAACTTACTCTATGGATGAGTTTCTTTAATTATTAAACGTATAAGTATAATAACACTCTCTTCCCATACGGAGTGGCTGAGGTACAGATGCTCCCACTCTTTAGTTTTAGACAGTTTAAAGGTGATATCAGGGTTCAAAGTCTTCTTTAGATAAAACCTACAACATTAGGGTTCCGTACCCAAAGGGTGGCAAATGGAACCCTATTACTGATTCGCCGCTGTCCGTCTGTCTGTCTTTCTGTCCGTCAGCGGGCTCTATCACACTAAACGTAATAGCTAGAAAGTTGACGTTCATAGAATGCGTATATCTATTACCGCTACGGCAAAAAATACTGAACTGCACGAAATATTGAAAAAATAAAGGTGTCCTCAACAAGAAACTTTACTTTACTTATACTTTATTGCACCGAAAACATAAAACAGACACTTAATATTAGAAAAAAACATGTACAAAGGCGAGCTTATCTCTAATAAGAGATCTCTTCCAGCAAACCTAGGATGGAGAGGATAATTTAATAAAAGGTAGACCTACATAAGTGTACAACGATAAATATTAAAATAATAGACTACTTACTAATAAATACATAAATACAGATAAAAACAAAAAAAAAAAAAAAACAAAAAAAAACGTGATTTTTTTGTATTTTTCTTGGTACGATGGTGCGGAAACCTCCTTGTGCAAGTGCTAGTCCATGTGTTTTGTAACCTTGGGACACCCTGTATACATTGTATTTGAGTATTAATCTTCCTATCTATTGGTGAGTAACTCATCAAACCTGAGCGAAACGGTAAAGATGGTCAATATTGACCAGGAGGCCAATTCTCGCCCATCAGACTCCACCAAAGCGGAGATGTGCGGAGATGTGAAATATTTGTATGGCGCCATGGAAGCGGAGATGTGAGCTGTTTCCATCGCGCATACAAATATTCCACATCTCCGCTTTGGTGGAGTCTCGGCCTTAGAATTGAATGCGTATTCGACAAATGGGAGGTCCTTCACATTCAAATGGGCGAAGGACCTCCCATTTCTCGAATGAACACGAATTCGACAAATTTGCTATAGAGACGAGAATCGGGCTCCAGAAAGGTTTGTTCGTACGGAACGAACCAACAAGTAAAAGCTAATAAAGACTTAGACAAATAAACACAAGCTCGCTGCAAAATAAAACCGCCTCAAGGTATGTGGCATTCAGATTAAGCTACAACAGTGCAGTGCGATTGTAGTTCCTTTGACATACGAAATAAGTGCGGTGAAAAGGATAGCAGATGAAGGTGTAACTGGTAACTGTAGATCACGACTACAAAATAAAATGTAGAAGTTGTGTACAAAAAAGTTGTGTGGCCAAACCCGATTTCTCACCAAGAATAGTATAAAAATCGGCCAAGTGCGAGCTGGACTCTCACAAAAAGCGTTCGTACAAGAAAAAGTACCCATAAAATACATCATAATTTCTTTATTGCACACAGAAAAATTACACAGGAAAAAAACTATGGGGACCTTATTTTATAAGTCATGCAGTTAATTATTTGTTGCTATAGCAGTAATAGATATACTTAGGTACACATGTAAACAAATAAATAAATAAACACATTCTGTGAAAATTTCAACTCTCTGTTACGGTTCGTGAGAGAACGGACAGACCGACATGCGAACAGCGGAGGCTTTGGTGGTCCCGTTTGGCACCCTTCGGGTACGGAACTCTAACAAGGGGAGAAAGGCCTTTTCCCAGCAATAGGACATCATGGTTTCAAAATAATAATAGTACATAGTACTATCCCGAGGTAAGTCAATATTCAAACGCGTTGCATCGAGAGCTGAGGATCCGGCATGGATTTATCGACGTTGTGGTATCGTGATAGTTTGCGACTTAGACTGGAGACAGATTCATGATACTTATAACAAAACTTGAGATCTGCACTGCATCCGGATGCGCAACTGCCAACTCAATTAGACTGCTACCCAGAGACGGTGGCGTTGCTTCTCGGTATGGAAATACGATGAGCAGCACCTAACTTGATATCGTTTGATATTATTACATACGTAGTAATAATATCAAACGTAGTTTTACAACACAGTCAGAAACATAAAGATGATATCATTTTTAAATATAATTATGTAATGTACTAATGTAGCATCGTCATAGAATAACGGTGAAGGTAGGTAAACAGTGTGAAGACCTATAAGAAGAAGATAAAACGTATGATGGAGCGGTGAAAAAACTACGTGAGCCTTGAGGGGATGTGTGACATGAATGATCGATGATGGCCTTTGAAATAATTAAGTTTCTGTATGTAGTACATATTTCTCTTATTCGCTCTGTTTTAACATCATAACCGCTATAATATAAATCATAAACTACTAAAATTGGTAAATTTTGTAAAACTTTGTAGCTATCTTTGATATCTACTTTAAAAAAACGTTACTTTTCGCGCGAAGAAGCAACACAGCAGTCGCGCCCAAATTTAGGGTCTCTCAAGCAGTCTCAATAAGCACTTTCTGACGAATTCATCAGTCATTTCACATTATATTTATCTGTTCAATAGAGCATATGGAATGCTTGAGACAGACCCTAAGCCTTGTTCCCCACTTTGCTATTTTGTGTGACAGGGTGATGTTACTTTTACAAGATATTTAACAAAACAGTTGAACCTTTATCTACGTATATTAAATTAAGGTTTAACATTATACTACATCACTATCATCCACAGCTTGTTTCTGCCCACTGCTGGGTACAAGCCTCTTGCCCGGTGTCCTGGGCGCTCAACAACAGGAATTTAACAGGATTTTTTAAGTTGACAGGTTGGTAAAATTAGTTTCGGCCAATCACGAGCCTTTATCTTGAATAATAGTGGCACGTGATTGGCTGAGGCGTTATTATGCCAACGGTCCTGTGCTAAACGAATCTAGGTTTCCCCTGCAAAGTTGGTATTATCGTTGGATAATCTCTGACTGCTGGTCCAAAAAGTAAAAAGAAACGCCGCGCCGCCGGTCGACCAGTAAAGGTAAGTACGAGAACGAGACGCAACACGGCCCTGCGCGACTAAGTTGGGCAACTAGACAAAACTGTCGCAACCTCACGACCCCCGCCCCTCTCTCCTCTCTCTTTTTAGTTCTCTACGACGAAGAAAGAACGAAAAAGAGAGAGATGAGAGGGGCGGGGGTCGTGAGGTTACGACAGTTTTGTCTAGTTGCCCAACTTAGTCGCGACGAATAACGGGCGAAACTGTTGCACACCTCAGACACTCCAAACGCTCGTAAAATAATCACCTATTACTACTACATAGCCTAATGACATTTGTACACGTGCAAATGTGTGCGTAAACTCGTTCGTTTGTGAATGTGTGCGTTCAGCGCCTAAACAAAGTGTCTCCCGAAGAGGCTCCCCGACTCCGGGGTGAGGTGCGGTATCTGAATCCGCGCGGGGAAGGGAGTGGCCGTTCTGTACGTAGTACTATTATCTCTTCTGTGACTGTTGCGATCTCCGCAGTCGTTCTTGTGCGGTATACCGACCAACTGACATTCAAAACTGTCGTGATGGGTCGCGTTACTCCGCTGCCACGTAGTGCGGTCTTACCCTAATCTAATACATCACACTCCACAGTTTATTCAGGGACTATTAAATCACCGTACCTATAGTCTCCGTCCACCCTTGCTGGCCCCACCTGCCCTCGAAGCCCCTTTATATCAGCCGTTATGCGACAGTTATTTCAAGCGAGAGGTCCCAATGGCTCTCATGCGAATAACCCGGCTGAAATGTAGCACTTCAAAGGATGAACACCGCTTTTGAGTTTATAGGTACGACGTACGATTGAATAGAGTTTGTGATGTCAATTGGTGATATTACAATCTAATGGAAAAAAAAACTGTCGATAAATTGAACCTAATCAAGATCTACAGGGTTTAGCATTTATGCTTTTTTTGGTACTTACAAGTCAACCTAACACGAAGGATAAACGGGGATTCGCTTTGCTCACCCCCTTTATACTTCACCTACCCTGACCCACCACTTTGCCCAGACATACATCATTTCAGCAACTAACGCGTTATAATTGTAAGAAGTACGGCACAGTTTACAATTAATCGACAAAATACAATCTAACGAAATAAAACAGGTTTTACAATTTCACGGTGACAGTGACATGTCGACGAGAATACGGATATATTGCCCTTTGATATCGAATCGAAAACAACGTGAAACAGATGTTTTATTTGTAAGCGGACTACGCTTTGTGACATTCTGTTTCACAATTTCATATAGCTCTCCAAGCGCGTTTGTAGTATGGTAAATACCTATATGATATATTTTTCGTCGCACTCACGAACAAAATCATATAGTATGTAATGTAAAGTTAAGTTACATATTTATATTAGTGCAGTAGCGCCATCAGTAATACACATTTTTGTACACAATATAGAGCCCGCTGGCGGACATACAGTCCGGCGGACGGACGGGCGACGACGGTACAAAGTAACAACATATTTTTTTATTTAAATTATTTGTTTTTAGTAGTAAGTTAGGTCAAGTTGTCTACTAGATAGTGATAAAGAAAACTGCTGTTTGAGGATAGCAGTTTTCTTCTGGGGATCGAAGGGGAAAGGACTGCTTTTCAGATTTTATTCACCTAACTAACTTAACCTTAGTTTTGTAATATTTTAATAAAGTTACGTTAATTGCGTTAACGATATGGTATCATGAAACGAAACCACCGTTGCAAAATTAATTGAGATTAATGGAGATTCATCGTGGAATTATTTTGTAAAAAATATTGGCTACAAGTAGCTTTCATTTGCAGCCGAAATCGGGTGTAATAATATCCTCTGTCGTCAGTAGAAGAAATTTTAAATCCAAGAGAGATTTTGGGTCACAAACTGAGGGTTCCGAATAAAGCGAAAATATCTGTGTTCCTTTTCTAAATGGCAGAAATTAATATTGATTACTATTTCTACCAGTAATTGCCTAAAATGTTAGGTTCTCTAGAAAGCTTGAATGTAATAAATGTTTCTTTCTCTCTTTCTTTGTTTCTTTCTTTCTGAATGTCGTCGTCGCATATCAGCGTGAGTGATCATTGTGCTGACAGAATAGGACCCCTGTGCTTCTGACATATCGTATGTAAAAAGGTGTGACGCTGAACAACAGGAGAACGTAGAACGAACCTTGACAATTGAAATGGGCAGCAAATTTTTGCGATCACGAAAATTATTCTGCCGGCGAAGCGATATGACGCGACACGCCATTTTTGATTAAAATAAAATGGCTGGCTCCAGCGCATGGCTCTCGGGATAAAAATTATTAATTTAAGAGGCTATTCGCGCTTCAAGAGAAATCAGTAATATGTTTTTTGCACTTCTGTTTTTGAAACGAAAATGACGCTTTTTAGATTAAAATCACGATTCTGTAAAAAAATACAGATTGGGGTATGAAAATACTTGTATTATTTACCAGCCTTTACTGCAGCTGATTTGTTAGCTTTGTTTGTATTCTTCGATCTTCACGATGTTTTCCATAACCGTTAGAACATTGACATATTAGAATATTGGTACAGAGTCAGCACCGGACTCGGTCTCGCATCTCCTCCATTCAGACAAGAGTGAAACCACTAGCTATATAGACCACAGACCTCTTTTTACTGCGTAGATAAAAACCCAAGACACAACAATCCTCCCAAAACAGGTCAATTTCAATTCTCCGGCCAGCATCAAACAATCTGTTCACGAACCGCCCACAGGCACCGGATGTGGTTTTGTTTTTTAACGACAAGCAATATGGCGGACGATGGCGACGCGCCCGCAGTGGCCCGGAAATGACTGGTCCCTTTAATTTCCGTTACCAGTCGACTCCTGAGTCTTGTTTATTTAAAATATTTCATACATAGGCCACATTCGTTTGGAAATTTGGACAGACAATCTCCTCTGTTGGGGATGTAAAGTAAACCAACAAAGGGACGATTTTTGGTAACAAGGGAGGATTTTTGGGCTAAAACGTCAATAGTTGCCCAATTAATAAGTTGGAGGCCAAATACAAATAAAAAATATGCGGTTTTGGAAATCTACCTTTCCTTTTAAATTGGTTTCCTATACCTCTCCACATTTATCTGATGTCTAGGCAGAATTGAACATCCCAAAGCGCGGCAAATTAAAAAACTCTTATGCTTGTATCCAAAGAGTTTGCATTCTCCTTTATAATTATCACGGTATAGTTACCGGCAAAAAATGAAATCTGTCATTCTACAGAGATGATGTATCCTACAGAATGACGGTTTTCATATTTTGACGGTGACCCACGATGACCAAAGAGAATATAAACAGCAGTGTGGCCGCTATAAAAATATATCGACGCTCCAATGTGGAAGGTGCGGTCTCTCCGTCTCTCCTAAAAAACCTGTGTTTTTTGTAAACTTACCAGGGGAGTCCTACTATTTGTGTTAAAATCTGACTTGAATAAACGATTTTTTTTAAAGCACTCGTCTAGTTTATGCCGGCCTTCAACAGTTAAAGGCCGGCATAACTTGGACTTTCTTAGTTACGAAAGGGAAATGAGCGGGAAAGGAGCGGGCTGAGCGGACCGTTCTGCGTTCAAAAAAACTCTTTCTCAGTGGAAGCACTTGTATGCAGTTCGCCATTGCGAATTGCCGTACTGAGTCCGTTCCGCTCGCAGTGGAAAGCCGGCATTAGACTAGCCAGACTCTAAACCCATTGAAAGCGTCGGAAAGGGGATGATTACTGCTAATTAGACCTGCTTTGAACATTTCCATTCAGACCAAACACTAGCTTAAGCTGTTGTTGCTAAAGACGAGATTGGTGTGATACTCTAGACAAGACCTCTGGGTACTCCCGAAGCACTAATTAAAGTGTTCTATGATTAAGTTCACGCTACAAATTACAATGAGAATTTAATTTTAGCAAGAACTTGTTTAAGATAGCACTAGTAAACATTGTTTTATGCAGCACTTAAATAGTAACGATTGCACTGAACATTATAAAATCAATAATAGATCTTGAATACTCTGATATAAAGGACTTAAAATGCATTAGCAAATTGTGCGTAACTAAAGGCATTGAATTCTATTTTACAGACACTTTGTGTAAAAGTATCAAAACCGACTAAAACTCTTAAAACACTTGAAATCTGACAGCTCTAGCCATTTGTTCCTAAATCAAAGTGGTTTGTCAAAAATGTTAGGCTAATAATTTAAAATAAACGGTCAAGTGCGAGAAGGACTCGCAGACCAATACTACTACTACTACTACCACTACCACTACCACTACCACTACCACTACCACTACCACTACTACTACTACTACTACTACTACCACTACTACTACTAATACTGGCACTATTGAATGTTTGGCTATGCTTGGGCACAATTGTGCGTTACGCTATGGTCATAAACAGAATCTATAATTATTATTACCTTCCCTTCTAAAGTCCGTTAAGTAGCTTAGTACAATAATAATGGAATTGCAGCTGTAGAATTGCGATATGGATGACGCAATGAGACGAATTTAAAAAACAGTTAACTCATGCCTTGATTTGATCGCAATTACTCACCCATACCTACCAAAATCCTTAATTTGAGCAGAAACCACAATTAATGATTAATCAAACCCAGACCACACTAATTAAGGTAACGTTGATCATCCAATTTATTCTGCCAATCAGGGTCCGTCGTAACAGAAGCCAAGTATGTTCGGGCAAAATGAATATCTGAGTACAATACTGAAACAATAAGTCAATTAGTGAATTCTGGAGGCCTTCAAATTGGATCGGGGACTATAATTACGTTTGGAAGATTATCCAAAACCGGCAGCCACAGGACGTCCCGATTACTTTCCTTTGACATCTGCGGCTTGCTGATTGATGGGCTGTTTAATTTTTTTAATTCATTATACATGTATCGGATGGATTTACACGTACTAAAATTACACGTACTTTGACCAAAAGCTACCAGTGAAAAGCCAAATTACCATACGGCATGAATGCATGTCCTCACCGCTTTTTCCCGGAAAAGGTAGGTAGGTAGGCGGACATTAAAATTACTAGTTATAATGATTAATTATTGTATAATGGCATTTTAATCGGTTTGAATACGGAGAACACCATCATATTGTCCCGATATGCTCTTATTTCCAGTCTGGCCTTATAAACATTTCCAAGGCTCGAATTCATTAAGTCTGTCTAGATTAAGGTAGGTAGGTACTCATACCTCCCGAGAAAAGATACAAAAATACAAAAAAAAATACAAAAAGGTTTATTTTGTTCTCTCACATAGTTTTACAGGTGAAACTTAACTTAGGTAGTAAAAGTAAAGTAAAAGTATTTATTCAAGGAAAATGGTAGGTACACTTAAAAATGGTGGTTGACTGCTGCCATAACTAGGATAATAATATAACCTGTATTTATGGCTCGCAGGCCCGTACCTCGTCCGAGGCGTTTGTGGTGAGATTTGGATATTCAGACGGTTCTAACAAGAATAATACAAGTACTTGAGAAAAACAAATAAAAAAATAAAATAATAATAATAGGCTAGTTACAATTTAGAAATGCAGAGTGTATATTGTATAGTGTGTGTTTGGGGGTGTGTAAATAAGTGAGAGGGTGTGTGTGTGTGTGTGTGTGAGGGTGTGTGTGAGGGTGTGTGTGTGTGTGTGAATGAGGGTGTGTGAGGGTGTGTGGGTGTGCGTATGTGTGTGTGTGCGTATGTGTGTGTGTGTGTGTGTGTGAGGGTGTGTGTGTGTGTGTGAGGGTGCGTATGTGTGTGTGAGTGTGTGTATCGAATGGAAGATAAACGCGCGTATATGTGAGTGTTTGTGAGTGAGTGTGTGTGCGTCAATGAGAGTGTGTGATGCGAGTGAAATTATACGCAATTAAACTTTTTTCAATTTAAAGATAAGAGGAGATTTTCAGTATCATCATATGTTAGGGTTTTGAGAAACTTAGTTACTTTTATTTTGCATTCGTAAGATGTTAGGTGGAAGAAGGAAAAAAGTGCTATGTGTTTTGTCATATCTATGTGAGAGATTGGTATCCGTACTAGGAGGTCCTGTTTGACAGATTACCAGCCTCTCCCGACGCTGAACCGGAGATGCTAATGCTTTGACCGTGAAGAAAATAAATTCTCGATATTTCTTGATCCAAGACATTTTCTCGAAAGAAAAATAAAAATTATACCGAAGATAGAAGTTGTTATTTTTCTTTTACACGGCTAATTAAAAAGACTGGAATTACTAAGTAAGCAAAAATCTTAGTTGGGCTTAGTCAATAAGCGCAAAATGGATGGTTAGTCTACAAAAATCTAGATAAACAGTATAAACGGAGGACATGTGGGTCAGACGGACATAATGAAAGCAATTTTGTCGACCCTGAAACGGAGAAATCACGCAGTATACGGCGACTTTACCCACTTCTCTTCATAAAGCAAGATGCTTCTTTACTGTGCAACACTTGGAAACTACGTAGAAACTACGTATCTAAATCTAGATCTAGACCACACATCCGTCTAATAACAACAGGTATTAGAACATCGCTGAACTAATTAAAACTATAATAGCGCCAAGATAGCAATCGAGAAATTGAATAAGATTCATGTATCGTTACCCTTATTAAACTTCTCGTATGATTTCCCCCGGGCAATGCCGGATGTGAACGAAGCCTGAGATGACGTAACCAATATCCCGTGAACCCCCCCAACACCCCCCACTGGCTTATCTGTAAGGCTCTATTTTGGTAACTGTATGTATCAAAGAAGGTCTACTAAGTTGGTGGGGCAGACCTGATACGCTGGGTATCTTTACCTTAGCTAATCTATCAAGATGTCTGATGGTTTCTTATTATAAAATTAATCAGGTCTAGTTAAAGTACGATTATTTACGAGAAATTAAAAATTAAAATCACCCTCAAACCATAAATGAAACCTGTCAAACATTTGGCTGGCTTGTTTTCCGGTGCCGTAACTTTTGAACTACAAACCGATTTTGATAAACCATAGCCAAAACACATCGCGGGGACGTCTACTACCTTTTACAGAAAACAGCATCGAAATCTACTCACCCGTTTGACCACTAGGCTGCCATGACATATACAGACACACACACAGACTCACTAGCTGTTGCCCGCGGCTTCGCACGCGCTAAATACGTTCTTAGTACGCCTATATGCCATTTTCGTCGTGGGTTAAAGACCAAACAAACCAGGGAGCACTTATCCAGTGGAGAGAGCATAGATACATTTTTCTTTGAAACACAACTCACTAATTTACGGGCGGCGGGGGGACGATTTAAGAGAGCTGTGATTGGTCAGCCGCTGCGAAACTGTCTGGCGGCCCGACATCGTACATAGGTTGCGTACGTTGAATACAACTAACGTTTGGCGAGACGCATTCCCCCGCAGGCGCAGTCAATTGGATATATAGTCTCTGAAACAAACATAGCGTCACCATATTTCCCGGTCGGGGTAGCAGAGATACTGTTGCGCTAAGACTTATTTTCAGGGTTCCATACCCGAAGGGTGCCAAACGGGACCCTATTACTAAGGCTCCGCTGTCCGTCAGTCCATCTGTCCGTCATCGGGTCCTAAAGCACGAACCGTAATAGCTAGAGAGTTGAAATGTTTTACAGAATGTGTATTTCTATTGCCGCATCAGCAGCAAATATTGAAATAAACGAAAAAAGGGTCTTTAGAATTAAATAGTAGGTATTAAGTAATTTCAATACAACAGCGCCTGTCATTTTTAATAGCAAGAGACGACTGACGATGAGATTGAACATGTTGCCGTTTTAGGCACAGACGACGATCGATGGGGCGGGCGGAAGCCTTCGTGTGCGAGCCCGACCCGCACTTAACTAATTTTATTTAGCTTCGATCACTCAGAACGAGTAGACTATCGATTTAACTTCATTATTTTCATTAAATAAAAATGCTTTGACGAGTGGCTCATTTTGTTTAAGTGCTATAAACGAACACAACTTTGTCTAGATTCTAATGGGACCAGTAACACAGTGTGTATTTATTAGTAGGTATTCGTATGGTAATTAATAAAATTGCTTTCACACATTAAACACCGAGGCGATTATTAAAAAAGGTCCTATTTCATATGCTAGTGAAATAGAATTTTATTATTTAGCCTTGAGACGTCCTCTATTGGTAACAGAGGAGACGTACTTTTAAACAAAAGTTTATTTTCGATTCTACGCTACGAGAGTCGGGGGATATTTCGCGAAATAACTTCAGCGTTTACATTAAGCTTAATGATATTTATGCAGATATAAACTAAATGAAAACCCACCCGCTCCCCCTTTCTATGCAAAGCCAAAAAGCTCGGCCGTACATTTACATGAGAACAAACCTTCACATTGCAGGATTGCAAAGTCCGTTCCAGCTAGACTTTTTTCATATACTGTGGAGCTTTGCGTAAGCAAGTCGTTGAAAAAAACTTATCCCAAGCACTGAATTTCAGTACCCTGCTAATAAATCTTGACCTTTTGTAGAGTCGTATTTCAAAGCGAAACTTATTTTAGAACTTATTTTTGACTTCTCAGTTTATCTATTATTATCGAGTACAATGACCTTATAGTTGCATTATAGTCGTAAGACAACTATGGTAATTTTAAAATGCACCAAAAATTTTGTTGTGAACTTTTTCTTTTCGTCTAACTAAGCAAGTGCATTACTCACTTTACTCATCCCAACTTTTACAGTATTTAAAAATATAACCCCAAGTTGCACGAAACAAATAAAAAGTTTTATTAAATACATGTGTTACGTTAATTACAGAACGACGAAAACTACAATCTTATTTTATTGCTTATCAGCACTCTTAAGGTAGAAATGTAGTAGTCTCGCGTCGTCGTCGCGAGAACTAAAATTAAATTGCTACCAGCCCAAGCATTGCATTTTCATTCGTGTAAATGCATACTACATTCCAACACAGGTATTTATTTAATTAATTAAATGGATTTCATTTGGAATAGCGTCCAAACATTTAGAGACATTTTGTAAACCGTCGCTATTGGATGGAGATCTGAAAATAGCAATAACACATTTGAAAAGGCAGACGACAGCTGTGTAAACAATTTAAATTATTTGTAAAAAGGCATTTTGCGGTTTTGAGCGGTTAGGGATGTTGTAGAAGCCGAAAACGAGAAACATCGGTAGATCAGCATCTCTATTCTCGAACCATATTCAGGTTCAAAGATGATGTAATAAGCAAGGTTAATCGCGAGTTAAAGTTAAATTATACGAGAGGTACACAGAAAGTGGAACTAATCGTCTGCTAAACTGCTAAACTGAAATGCCATTTTATTGACAGGTCACGCACGCGGATCATTCGTCGTCGTATCTTATATCTGAAATAAAAAGTAAACTTTAGAAAAACCGACTTCCACAAACCCTATTGGATTAGATTGAGTTTAATACAAACTGTAACCCCTTATCCCCCTCCCCTTGGGGAATTAATTTTGTCAAATCCCATATCAGTGCTACCCCACGCTACTAAGGAACCCCTGTACAAAGTTTCATGGCTTTAGGTCCACCGGTTTAGGCTATGTGTTGCCTGCCCGTCAGCCACGCATTGTATTTGTACCTAGTATTGAGCAGATCTGGTGGCCATATGTGGTCTTCATCAGCAGTTCCGCATCACAATATTATGCTAACCATATGCATTTGCACGAGTTATTATGAAAAACACAAAAATCACTATAGGTCTGACTATAATATTTAAAGAGTTCCCTTGATTTCTCCAGGATCCCATCATCAGATCCTGACCTGGTGTCAATGGGACCAATTGGAAGGTAAACCCTTTCAAACAAAAAAATAATTTTCCAAATCGGTCCATCCGTTTAGGCGCTATCGGGGTACAAACATAAAAAAAAAACATCCGGACGAATTGTAAACCTCCTCCTTTGGGAAGTCGGTTAAAAAAGACGGTGGAGCCACCTACCACAAGAAGAATGTCTGTCTTGACTCGTGCCTTTGAAAAGCCACAGCGCGCTATGACGCCTGAGAAATTAAGGTAATGGGTGCCTCGGCATCTTTTATTCAAAGAAACTAGCTACACAATTTTCCCCGTTTACTAAGTAGATAGCTGTCTTTTGTTAACGTCGCAGTCGCAGCTAACTGTTAAATTCGAGACGACGAAAACTTTTGCACCTACCTAAGTGTTGTATTACGTAGGAACTGTAGGTAGACCTGTTGATAGAGAGTTGTATTGTACGCGCAAGTCTTCCCCCGCTCAATCATATACCTTTCCCTCTCATGAGGGTTTGCTGAAATAATCGAAAGGTGAGCTTATCTCTTGTTGGAGATAAGCTCGCCTTTGTACATTGTTTTTCTTTCATGTATTTTCTGAATATTTGTTTTGTGGAGTACAATAGAGAAATAATGAAATTATGAAATCTTTGAATTGCTATAGACCAAATGAATACAGAAAATTATCACGTAAATATTGTAAGGAAATGCCACCCCGTATGGGAAAAAGGCGTGACGCTGTGCCTATTGTAAGAAAATCTTCAATCTTCATAACGAGCCGACGACAGGCTGACCTCTGGCACGCAAAATAGAATATTGTTTAACAAGCTATACTATATCTATACTATACTATACGTACTATTAAAATTAAATTAATATTTAAGGGGGTTCCCATACAATTTTTATTTTCGCGCTTTTTGAAGTAAAACTTCTTGGGGCACGGGGGTAAAATTTATTTAACCTCTCAACTGTGGGTTATTCATATATTTGCTTTTCAATTACTACTAGCCGGGTGCTATCACGAGTGGCTAAGAAATGTAACGGAAATTGGAATCGGTGACGTCAGGGTCGGCTGAAGACTTTTAAAACCGCAACTATTTTCAATACGGTTTTTAACTAATCAGATAAGATAATAATACATTCGTACAATAAAGAATGTTAATTAGTGAGAGAAAAACCTGATGAAACGTTAACAAATAAAAATTATTTTAAGCATTCTTCCACGAGTTCTTGATTTCCGGTAAAGGCCAAAACCAGTGACGTGACCAAAAACTACTTCGTTCAACCTCTTTGTTGGAACCGGAACTTATGTTTGACAGTTGTGCGATGCGATCCATACAGTTTGTAAGAAAAGAGTTTCATCAATGTCACACGGGTCGATATGGATTTCTAAAATGATGAACGAATCGTTTTGTGGCCGGTAACTATGGAATAGGTACCTAAAACGCGCTGCGTAGTCGCGCAACAGGCAGCTAGTAATCGCATAAAGTCACTTAGAATCATCCAAATGTGATATTTAGTTTTCAAGCAAATTCCGATGTGATGGATGGCTGCATTAAGACTTCTTGAAAACAATAAGTAGGTACCTAGAACTGTTCTAAAGCCACTTTTTATTATATAGTGCAGTTCAAGTCACAAATTAGCAGTTTAGCTACTAAGTACGTGTTATACCTACCTATTTAATGTTTATCTGTAGTAAACGGCCAAAGCGAGGTCTACAGCTTACAGAGCCATAAGATTAATGGCTTATTGTTTCGCTTATTTGTTTGTATGTAATTTTTGTAATACATATTTTAAAGTTGAATTGTTGTTATAACTGTTGAAATTATACGATTTTGATTTTAATAAGCTTTTGTAATTTTAAAGTTAATGCTTCATGCCAGTCAATAATGTTGAAGTAAAATATCAAAATCGAGGTATGTCGTATGGCGGACTAAGGAAATGTCAAGAATAAAATTAAATAAGAGTTACGTCATCGCTTCGCGATGAAGTAACCCTAAAAAATCCTAGCAAAGTAGGTATGTATAGGTTAGCGGGGGTAGCATAAGGCACGCCAGTCACCACAGCCACGCATTTTGTCACAATTTAATGTCATATCATAATGAATGCGCGCTATTTTATGGAGAAACATCATTGAGACGCGAAAGGAGTTGGCAATTTGGCAAAATGACTGCCCCAGACATGTACAAAGACTTCTCAACAGCCAATTAATAGCATTTAAATATTCTCTCATAAATTACTGCGTCTTTAGTTAGTTTGTAGAACTTGAAGGAAATGATTAAATAATTAAGAGTTGTCACTTCATACTCTATGATTCCGCCATTGATTAGTGACTTTTGCCATCGTTAAAAATAACATGCAACATAATTGCCAACTAGCAAAACTGTTGAAAACAGGAGGTTTCCAGAGGAGTGGCTAGATGGCGTTATGTTGCATGTTATTGCAAAATGGTGCTTATTTCTAGCGACGGCAAAGGTCACGGAATCATATTGGAATCACGGAGTATTGAGTAACAACTCTTATTTACCTATATTTAATTTTTTTTTCTTCAAGTTCTACAAACTAAATACAGACGCAGTAAATTAAATTTATGAATGAATATTTAAATGCTATTGGCTGTTGAGAAGTCTTTGTACATGTCTGGGGCAGTCGTCCATATATTGATTTAGCCATCTTCTTTGTCATTTATCTGCGCGACTGAGGTGAGTGGCAAGCCTTATGGTAGCCCCGCAGGTACACATTAACTTGGAATAGTTGAAAATACGTACTCGATCAATTAAATAAAGGGACTGGGCACAGAGACAAGCAAAGCAATGCATACATTTGAGCGAGACGGTTTTAAGACGTGACGTCGTCAGATGGTATATAATCTGAGCGAGATGCAAATAGTAGTGACACTATTGAATGAGTTAAGTATATCACCACGAGCGCGACAAATTGTAGATAAGGAATGGTGGGAAATAAATGACATGACGTATTAAAAGTAAGTACAAGTATAAAATAATTTCAAATAATCGGACGTCTGAAACATAAAAGTAACTTGAAGCAGAGATTGGTTCTCAAAATTGGAAATTTAAATCTCTTTTAGTATAGGTAGGTATAGGTGTATAGTATAGGTACCACTTAATGATCTAGCTACAGAAGTTTTACTTCTAACACGTGTACGGTGCTACACGCGAATTTTTTTTTTATAGATAAAGGTACGGAACCCTTCGTGCGCGAGTCCGACTCGCACTTGGCCGGTTATTTTTATTATCGTTGCCTTTACGTCGCGCGTCTCCTTTTACTTCCTACGACATCCTGCTATCCTAGTACCCAAGGGGCGATACGTCACCTTTGGATATGCCTCTGCCAGCCCATCTGAAAATCTGTTTTGTATAGGTATTTGGCATATTTAAATCAAATTGTGCTCGAATATGGCTCGAATTGTGCTTCTGCCTTCCCATCTGAGAAATTCAATGCATAAAAAAGACATAAGTACCCATAAGTGAAAATTCCTTCGAGCCTCATCGCGACGATGCTCGAAGAGAGTGGAGCGACGCGACGTAGCGACAATACATACAAGGCGTTGATAAAAGTGACGTAGGAGCGCCGTGGTGACCGAGCGACGTAAAGACAATAATTCCTATACTATACTATATTTATACTATACTATACGTTGACACAAATTTGTCTCTGCCACTCCGTACAGGAAAAGGCGTGACGCTCTATGTTCTGTTAAGTATGACCTGCTGTTGTAAGAAACATGTTTGAAGAGAGTGTAACTTGAACGTCTGCTCAATCTACCCATCAATGTTTGACATTTGCTCTAATGGGTTAGGTACCTGTCAACTCAATCTACCTATCACAGTTTCCTATATTAAAGGCCCCTGTCAAACCTTTACGCAACAAGACAACCGTAAACTTTCTTTATTAAAGTCGCAACAGGAAATGGGGCAAGTCTCTCGAATGAAATGACGCGAATCTTTAAACTTCTGAACAGACATTAGAAGTTTGTGGCGAGTTCTAACTATGAGGTAATAGAATCTCGGAATTTTATCTCAAAGACAAGAGAAAGTCTGTAGTACACATTCAATTTCTAACATATTTATTTGCGAAGATAATATAATAAAAGTGATATCTGATTATTTTTCGGTGCTGCTTTATTTAGGATTATTTATTTAACTCGCGTTCTAGTCACTCCATCGAGTTACTAATAAGCATGACATAATAATTATACGATGTGTATCTTCCACTCTACCGTATACGAAAGTATTACAAAAAGTTACGTTTACCTATAAACGCATTGTACATACGAGTATAAACTACTTGAACGACAAGCGATAAGTCTCTAGGTAATGTCTTGAAACTTGTGGAAAGATTTAGAGAGGTTCCAAAGTTTCAGGTGCTCTTGCGTAACCCACCGGCGAGGATCGTAAGTCGTTCAAACAACTTCTGACACCTCTTCGCCGCGGCCCTTGATGTTATTTACAATTTTATGGAGAGGGTGAACTCCAGAATAACATAGAAATAATAATAGGGAAAGTTGCGCGGAGGTGACTTATTCAAGTTCCTATATGGAGTAGAGATAAGAGAGGAAACGGTTGATGAGAAGTAACGGGCATGCATGGTATTTTATATATTATCATATCACCCTTCACTCGCGCATCATATTGTTAGTTTTTCCCGCGTGTGTCTTAACGCGAGCGAAGCGAATAATGTAATAAATTAAAGTAAACGCGATTACTTTTATGAGGATTATCACGCCAATAATGTAAACTATAAGAATTAAGCCCCAGATTCGTTTAAGGACAAAATGTCCCCAAGTATGTCACACTTACACAACGCCTAATCTATACATGCATGACCCTGCTACGTTGAACTGCGACATCTTACGGGGCTTGTTTTGAACACTGTGCAGTGCAACGTTGCAGTGTTATAGGTTATATTGCAGCGAATCTATCTAAGCCTTTACGTATTTTTGTTGGATTACTGACACCGTATAACATAAAATTGATATGGTAACACACCGTATGGGCGGTAACGCACGAATGTTACGAATGAATGAGAATACGCTCGCTACTGATTAGGTTAGGAGTTGAAAACTCGTATCTGATATAAAGATCTCGGTGCGTAGGGAAATTGGGTATTCAGATAAGTTTAAATAACGTATCGTGTATGTGTGTGTGTATGCAAGGTATTTTGTTTGGAAACAAAATTCGCAAACATGAAATTAAACCTACCTATTTGGGATGATATTAATAGATACTTTATACTAATACTTTATAGTTTATTTTACAGAAACAAAATACAGATACTTTATAAACATGTACAAAGGTGAACTGATCTCTAAAAAGAGATCTTTTCCAGGAAACCTAGGATAAACAGGAATATTTAACATGTGTAATGTGTGTTTAATATGTGCAAAACGATATGTTAAAATAATAGACGACTTACTATTATGTAACTATGTACGAGTGAGTATATTATGTAACTATGTACGAGTGAGTATATTATGTAACTATGTACGAGTGAGTATATTATGTAACTATGTACGAGTGTATATATTATGTAACTATGTACTAGTGAGTATATTATGTAACTATGTAAAGTGAGTATATTATCAACAAATAGCGTCACATCTTTTTCCCCTACGGGGTGGCAGAGGCACGCTTTTATAAGATCAGTTGCAAATGTATCTTCAATATTATTTGGATTGTCCATTTGTATTCTGCCTGACTAATATTTAAGAATTCCACAGGTGCATGTATCGAAATTGGCTCATAACGATATTATTTATTAGAATACCAGCGTTTGAAACCATTTCCTAGATAGGTGGCCACTGGGCTCTGGGAAAAGGCCAGCGGTGAATTCCGTCAATTAGTCTTTATTGCATGTATGTATATACAGGATGTCCGCCGGCAGATTTTACACTTTTAATAATAATAAAAATTCAAATATTCAAAGTTATTTATTTATTATAATACATAGAATGATGCGGATTTTATTTTTTAGGGTTCCGTACCTTAAAAGGAAAAAAGGAACCCTTATAGGATCACTTTGTTGTCCGTCTGTCTGTCTGTCTGTCCGTCCGTCTGTCCGTCCGTCTGTCACGACCCCTTTTCTCAGGAACGCGTGGAGGTATAATGTTGAAATTTATATCGATTACTCAGGTCTATGGTCCCTTGGAGCTGTGAAAAAATTAAACTTCTAGGTCCACGCAATCAAAACATACCGCGATATTATGTCATAATTTTGCTGGATTTGTATGAACTCGCGTGGAACTCGCAAGGGAATCAAAACCTATAGGGTACTTCCGGTTGGCCTAGGGTCATGAAATTTGGAATGTAGGAAGGTCTTATAGCACAAGTTAAGGAAGAAATCCGAA
This sequence comes from Argyresthia albistria, assembly GCA_963457715.1. Taxonomy (NCBI): domain Eukaryota; kingdom Metazoa; phylum Arthropoda; class Insecta; order Lepidoptera; family Argyresthiidae; genus Argyresthia; species Argyresthia albistria. The sequence continues at coordinate 10,309,453 of OY735258.1, forward strand.
AACTGTAAATTTCTGTCTGTCTGTCTGTCTCACCGTCTGTTAAGACTTTTTCTCAGAAACGCATGGAGGTATAAAGTTGAAATTAATATCGATTACACAAGTCTGTAATCTCTTTAAGTTGTGAAAAAATTAAACTTATAGGTCAACGCAATCAAAAGATACCGCAACTGCATTGTTAGATTCGTAAATTAATTAACATTGGAGACTGAGGGAGTTCAGTGGCTTTATGTTTCTGTGCAATAAAGCATATGAATGAATGGTGCGGAACCCTCCGTGTGAGAGTCCGACTCGCACTTGGCAGCTTTTTTGTACATGTGTGCCATACAAGCTTTTCTGAATATGATACACAGAAATCACTGTTGTATTCTAACTAGAGTTTTTTTATACGCGTTTCAGATAGGTAAATACGTAAGTATCTATAGAATTGAAAACCTTTCCTTTTTTGAAGTTGGTTAAAAACTGGATGAAAGTGGGCACGTTAAAAGTGGACAGTGCCAAATAGCCGCTACGCTGACACATATCACGCCCCACAGGTGTAGTCTGGACATCATTCTGAACAAATTTCACTATAAACCAATTTTATCAGAACAACTTAGTTTTTCACAGCCCAAATTGTAAGGAGTGAAACAAATAGTGAAGTTGTCCGAAATTATGTCCCTAACCACACCTTAAATAATGTAAAAAACACCCGTTATGTCTTCATTCAATTACGCTCGTAATTCGTAATTTATTTTGGTACTACACAAAACAGTCATACAGAAAACTTATAATAGATAGACAATATACAATGGTGAGCTTGTCTCTAACAAGAGATTTCTTCCCGCAAACAATTCCTCCAACCGACCATTCAACGCCCATTCAGTTTACCTTAATCATGGACGACCGAAGCACAAAGCAGAATATTATGCTGGTCAGTAAGTGCATAATCCTACTTAAATGTAATCTATATACGCCGACCGAAACGACCAATGAAATTACCCTATACCATTTAACCGAGCAGGCCAGCAGTCCTGTGGCATCATTATTTCAGCTGCATCATCAAGCCTGAGTGTGGAGCCAGGAAACAAGCTAAGAAAAACTTACTTAGTTATGTCCGTTTACCAATACTTGGAGTCTGGCGCCGATATGTATTTTCTCCATTTCTCTCTGTCCAAGTTGAGTCCAAATGTTGATCTGCAAAAATGCTTCCTGGCTTCTGCGACAATATCTTTAATCTATACCAAAATTCCTAATTAATTCCATTACTCATCAATAAAAAACTATTTAACATAATTTTACTCAAAGCACTGTTTCATCGATAATAGACATAGACATACCTAAGTTTATTCACTGAAGAAAACATGGGTATCAGGCAATTTCAAAGGCAGGAAATAGACATTAAATTGAAGAAGTAAACACGTAAGTATTTTTCGAAACAGAAGAGATTAGAAGATGATGTACGCATGCCTCGCCAGTGAAATGGATCCAACTCAGGCATAAAGCTACAACAGGGCTGCATTCAGCGCTGATTTACTGGATAATGGATACTACGGTCACTTTAGTGGTTAAGAAATCTATCAATCACTACAATGAGTCATATTGTTGCCTTAAGGGAGGACCCTGGGCAATCAGAACTTAGAATTTCATCCCTAACTTATTTTTAGAGGAAATTAAATAAAAAAATAAAAAAAGGTTAAAGCCAAGCTAAGCAAGTCTAACTGAGAAACATACTGTGCCATTTAAATAATGATTAACAAGAACACAAATTCAGATCCGGTGCGAAATTGTAAAATAAAACATAGCGACAGACAGATTTACTGGCAATTTCAGGAGACTTTTCTATCAAGCAAAATTAATAAAATAACGTTTATGGCAAAACAAAGTCACGCTGACACTCTACTAAACAAGCTAGTGAAAAAACATACAGCAAATAATACTCGTCATTCCGAGCGATTTGTGTTTTTCTAAAGGTTGTTTTTGGCTAAGGCGCCGTTTTAAAATTTATTTTGTGGACCTTGGACGAGCTAGTAGTAACGGTAGGTTACTGTAGCCTGTAAAGCCGCTTGTCCCCTGCCTGCGTCCCCAAGCTAAGTGCTACTCGCAGCTTTGAGAGCGCCGCAGTCGCCGTTTGGCGACGCGCCAGTGCTCTCGAGACATGCATCGTACACTTTATGACTCCAGGCCGGTTCTCTGCGGCCTCCATACAAACTAAGGGCTTTGTGGCTTTGTTGCTGAAGATGGCGGGACGAGTTGAGGCGGTGTGATATCGGAAGTCTCGGAGCAGCTGTCTTGGGCTGTAAGGCTTAAATACAGTAGAGACAAATGTTCCCATTTATATTTATTTAGCGTTTGGTCGCTGTCGTCTAGGTCACAATTCACAATTCGCTTTAGCACCCATTGGATGGCCTCGTCGTCAGCGGAGTGGATTTTTTTATGGATATAATATGTTATTGCACGGTTGTACAGTTTCGACACATGTTTCTAGGCGCTCGTTGTAAAATACGACGGGGTATGATTCAAGACACTAAGCAATATTGCAGCGTCATGTAGATGAAGCGTTTCGCGACATTATTCCCCTATACAATCACTAATGTATGGTCATTTAAACAAATGTGACGAAGGGACAAAGCTTAAACTCTATAGAGAAAACAATAAGTATAATTATAATATTATAATCTGTCCTAGATATCTGGAGCTTAATCAAAATCCCGGCATCATAAACAACAATATACTTAGAAAATAAACCTCTTAAAATTTCAGCTGAAAATCACAAAACCTTTTCCTCTACCCAGTTAAAGCGGTATAAGTTATTTTCTTACGAATTTTCCCATCCCATAAGAAGCTTATCTTTAGTAACAGCTTTCTATACGGGGGTTCGTGCGGGATTATCAATTTCTTACTTGATTGGGCCGCTTGATGGCTTTTCGAACAAAAGGCCGTCTTTGGCCAATGAAGATTACGTCGAGGAAAACAAAACACGACGCGGAAGATTCAAACGTTCTTTTGTAGGAAACGTTTTATTTTAGGGACTGATGATTTTCCGCTGGTCTGTGTTAATTTATATTTATTTCAGGCATATTGCCTTTGCAATTTGACTACAACTTGACTGGTCCACGCTTTTGTTACTACAACACTATTAAGTTCGTTCTTTTGCAGTACTAATCTATTGGCCTCCCTAAAACAAAAACAATTTTCCTTCAACGTTCAGTGCTAGAATGCTATACCGAGTCTAACTGCTAGTTAGCCTCGTTATCCCCTGCTCCTGAGTTGACTCAGTGCGAGCCGGCGGAACAGAGCATCCGCTCCTAACTGGCAATCACCAATTTTCACTATCGTCTGCTGAAAGTTAGAGGGCTAGGGTTGGGAAATATTCTCGGATTCGACGATGTTTTCATTTATTGACCGAGCGAGCGAAGCGAGCGAAGCGTCTCCGTTTCAGGTTTGGGCAAAAATGCTTTCGTATGTCCGGTTGTTCTCCTCTACAGGTCGCATTTATGAACCGATTCTCGTGAAATTTTGTGAGCAGGTTGGAAAAATAAATAGAATTTTTTACTCGAGCCAGTTTTTTGATTTTTTTCAAAATGGCGGAGATAAAATCGCTACAACCCAAACGGCTCGATGGATATTAACAAATGAGGTGTCGTTGGATTCGTAAAGACCATGAGAGTGAAACAGATGAGCGAGCAAAGCGAGCGAAGCGTCTCCGTTTCAGGTTTGGGCAAAAATGCTTTTGTATGTCCGGTTGTTCTCCTCTACAGGTCGCATTTATGAACCGATTCTCGTGAAATTTTGTGAGCAGGTTGAAAAAATAAATAGAATTTTTTACTCGAGCCAGTTTTTTGATTTTTTTCAAAATGGCGGAGATATGGGGTTTTAAAATGTAAAAAAATCGCTACAACCCAAACGGCTCGATGGATATTAACAAATGAGGTGTCGTTGGATTTGTAAAGACTATGAGAGTGAAACAGATTATATAATTTTAGTAAAAAGTCAATAGGTTGTATAAAAGATCGCGAAATGTAGTTTACAAAGTTATTGGTGCGGCTACTTTCATACTGCATGTACGTAACCAGGTACATTCATAAGTTTGTATGTGTTATTGAAAGAAAATTATTTGGGTTATTTTTTTTATGTGTTTTAGCAGTTCAGCTTTCCCACCGACATACTCGCGAGGTCTACAGCTCACAGAGCCACTAGTTTATTATTATTATTATTTATGATGCACAAGTAGGATGCGTGCATACGAGTATCAATTCATGTTAGAAGATGATATATTGAAGTTGTTGAATTGTAATTAAAATATGGTTAGCGTCGCATATGCCTTTTATTTTACCTGGGTGATATTATGGAAAGGCGAAGAGGAGAAAGAGAGAGATTTTTCTTTAGATTTTTCTTTTCACATCCATAATCAATATAAGATAGTTTCGGTAGGTAGATTTTGATTTCTTTGGGAGTCGATCAAATTACGTAAAGCAGCTACCTGCTGCGGCTGTATCTCTAGATTGACTCAGGGGTTTAGTTTTAATTTCAACTTGATGTCTCCACTCATTCCTGAGAAAACGGTGTTGACAGACAAGACTTACGGATAGACAGACGGACAGGAACAACTGGGAACAACGAAGTGATCCTAAAATGATTCCTTTATCCCACGAGAAACAACGACCCGATCCCACTTGTAGGTTTTACGGCTTTAAAAACATATAAAAGTAATTTAGCCTAGCAAATACAGCCTAGTAAAAAAAATATTCTACTCGTATTATACCACCCTGTACGTCATATTCTGTAGTGTAGGTGATTGTTTGATTCTGCCTATTAGGCTTGTGGCCTGTCAAATCAAAATAGATACTTTTTATGAACTGTCAAATCTGAACTTTTGTTCCTGAGTTCTATGAAATAGTAACAGAATGACGTCATGTAAAAGTGCCATCAAATGCTGTCTTTTTTTGTACAAAATTGACTTTGTAAAATATATCTGTTGGAAATATACAATTCCGAGAATGTCAAGCCATTTTGTACAATAATGCTTCAACTTAAGACTTGTTCCTAGATTTATTGGATTACCTTGGCCACAAGCCTAACAATTTCGAAATTCGAACCGTCTACTATTTTAAAATTCAAAATACCTACCGTGAAACCGTCCAACATTGCCCGCTTTTTTTCGTTATTTTAAGATATTTTGAAAAGTATACGCTGTATCGCAAAACAAACTAAACCATTATTTACTACAACAACATACCACTCTACGTCATAAAACATAGCGCTCTGCACTCAATAGTATCCCGACAATTTGAGGTTAAAGAGCTGGGCAAAGTTACCTGCAAAACCGTCCAACATTGCTCAGCCTTGATATCTCCAAAAATATCAACCCTATGTCTTTGGTATTAAGATATGTTGAAGTAAATTAGGTAAGGTTGCCATTCATAATGTCACCCTAACCGAAACATTTGTGTTTTTTATATTATTGAGGTGGGCAATATTACACTCAACTAAAACCGTATTTTCATACAACGTGAATCAGTGCGTTAGGGTTGGCACCTTCTTGCTACATAAATAATAATACATTTTAGAAAAAGATACCTAGGTAGGTATTTATTATTTGAAAATGTTATTATAAAACAAATCGTATTATCAAAAAAATTAAGCATTATTATCAAAAAGTACATAATGCTTTTACACAGGTACATTGACCAGATCAGCTGATTGATAGTTACCGAAAAACAATATTTTTTTTCGACCTTACGTTTCTTGGCTTAATCAATTCATAATAATAGGTAGGTAGGTTCACCCAAAATATGGTCAGCTAATTAAATGTCACCTTATAGAGATTGTTTTAAAATATTTTTATTAAATTATAACACTTGACAACCCTGGCACTGTTTTTGCATTGGGCAATGTTGTCACCCATATGTCAACGAAAGTTCGGGTATCATTGCCCAAGGCAATATCTCAAAGAAATAGCCATCAAATGTCTAAAGCAATGAACAATCATAAGCGTAATGATCTGCTGTACCTCTATTATCAAAATCACATACCTGCGAAACGTATTCCGGTCACAGCACCGAAAAAACGATCACCAACTATTCGCCCACTTTTTTAACACCTATCTTCAAACACGTGTCACGCGCAACTGAGTGAATACAGACACAAATCGGTCGAACAGTGTTGCCAGATATATACTTAAATTTACCCTGAAAATATAAAAATGTTGCTATTTTCTTTAGGGAAACTGCAATCCACAGTTGAAGTTATTTTTTGGGTTTGAGCAAAGATAGCCTCCAAGGGCAATGTTGGCCGGTTTCACGGTACTTAGTTTCCGTCGATATCCATAATGGTCCGTATTTGCAGCTCTAGTTGAAGTGCTATTATGTCTGGATCAGTTTCTTGATCTTATTGCTTGAGCTGTTCTGGAAAATACCCAAACAGCAAGGACATATTTTTTCCATTTTTGAAAAATAATTTATTGGTTGTTTGTCGATTTTCCCCTGTGTACCGTTCAGCGACACTTTTTAACTGAAATGTATGATGCTTTTCAGTGACTTTTGTTCTTATTTTGTTATGGAAAACGCATCGCATAGCGTATTGATTGCTCCCAAAAGTCCGTAAAATGCCGTATATGGCTTGTTAAGGTGTTTCTTCTGGCATTTTAAGCCCTTGGAGGTAACGATACACCTAAACTGAGACTTGAGTACCAAAAGCATTGTGTCCAATTCATTCGTTCATGTACTCGTATGTGCCTGAATATGATTTTTTTAATGTAAATGTTAACATTTAGCTTTCTTTACCATGTCCAATGTGTACTAGTAATAGTTTATTGCAAAGTCACAAAATGTCACTAGGTGGTAGAACAAAGGTTAGTACATTGTGACGCCCTGCTAGGACACAGCAACATGCGCAGGACAACCAGTTGTCCCTTTTACGAAAAATAGGATGATTACATTTATATTCAAATTATATAGAGACAATTAGAAAAATATTGTGCAGATTATTATTATAAATAATTTAAAAAAAGTAAATAATAAAAACATTACATTAGTAATAACATGCAATATGTACTATTATAGAGGCTAGAAACGTATACCTTTCTAAATTTTATCATTGAAAAATTCTTTGACATCATAATAGCATTTTTCAATGAGAAACATAATTAAATTAGTAATAAATTGTGTTTCTTTCTCTATGTTTTTGAAATCATTTGGCATTTGATTGTAGATTTTGATGGCCATATGATATGCAGGGTGCTAACCTACACTACGGAGTACTATTATCTCTTCTGTGCCTACACACTTAAACCGGTAGCACGTACAAACTGCGACAAGCCTCACACGTAGTCTGATTGTACAACAATGATTGATTAAACCGATATCCGTGAATGCTATTCACTATTCATCACCGACAACTCCTATTCAATTATCTTGCACATAATAAATTACGAACATATTCATCTAACGAGAATCCGAGAACATGCCAGTCGGTTGAGTAGGCTATAATTTATTATTCGCAATACTGTTATTACGTCGAGTGATCGTTGAAAATCTGGGGCCGTACTCCAACCTCCAACTAATGCTGATTAAATACCTAATTAGGTACCTAATCACATTCGAGAAAATACCATGACCATAGGTAAAATTAAGTTCACTATGGAGAATTCAATAAAAAATTGTAGCCAAGGTAATGTATCTGAAACTTTATGGGATTTGAATCGCTAAAAATATTGGAGTAACGCCGATGGCTTCGCCCTACGCCACTCGGAAAATAACGAAAGAGAAAATGTTGAATAAAAAAGTAAGAATGACATTACGAAAGAGAAGAAATTATATTTAATAGATGACAACCGCGTCGTTTCCGTAGCCTTCTTGAGCTTGAAAACGCATTAAGGATCCTTTGTGAATGTCCCAAGTTTTTTTAATGTTTTCCTTTGTCTCCGGTCCTTAGAAGTGTGACCGTCTGTTAAATAAAGCATTCGACCCGTAAAATAATTGCCTCCGTAATTTTCAGACCTCATTAAACACAGTTTTGTGTGAAAAGGCAGAAAAGTTTTTATTACAAACTTTCTGATTGCAATGAAACCCAAATTTGTTTTTATCATTTCTTTGTTTTTGCACCTTTGTGTGTTTGTTTTTGGGTGTTACTTGTCTATCATAGAGTAAGGTCCATTTGCACCAAGAACACTTTGTGATTAGTGCGTTAATCACAATTAAGTTTGACATATTTCATACATTTTGACAGCTGCTAAATAGAATTAGGACGCTAATCGTAATTAAGCTTTCGGTGCAAATGGCCCTAAGTTTAAGATCTTATGTTGAAAAAAAAACATGATGTCGAACTACTTCAGATAAGTATTTAATAATAATTAAGATAAAAAATTCAAAACTTTGTAGTTGGTGTGCCTTGTTTTATGTTTTATGTGTTATCTTAAAACTTCATTCTACCCTGTGTTTTTTATAGCAAAACTATGTAAAAGTCAGCCATCTAGCTGCTAAAATACAAACTCCAAACTCCGCAGAGGGTTCCCCAAAAAGGTGGCCATTCCTGAAACATTTCAGTTCCAGTTCAGTTTCAAAGATGGCGCTGTATAAGTTTAGAAGTTGATGACTAAGTTCATGGTTTTCAGGTAGATGTCGCCCATATAGTGCAACATATATTTTTTAAATATACTTACGTATTTAAAATTTCTTTCAAAACGCTTCAATGTAGAATAATGAGCAGTTAGCCTGTATGTTTTCTGGTTATATTGATGTTTATCAAAATTTAAGCCAAATAACAAACTGACCTTTGTATGTATACAATCGGAGTAGGTAATAAAGCTTTATGTACAGTACACTGCCATTACATCCGCCCAAAGTCCACGGCCCGCGATTTTCAACCTACCTACATCGAGATAAAGATCAAAAAACCTATGAAAAACAGAAAAAAAACTGGGTCTTTTGTGGACATTGGACGAGCAAGAAGAGCTACAGCTTTAAGCTATGCTATGATATGAATTAACGACAAAAAGTGGCGTAGTGCTAAGTACTTCTCGATCGCTACCATTTGGCGCATGACAGCTAAGCAATAGGCCTGACAACTGTATCAAATAAATAATCAAAGATTTAATGATTCTGAGGGAAAATATTAAAAGGATTTAAAACAGTAATTTAATTTGATTAAAAACATTGAGATTAATATGATTTTCAATAAAACGAAAAATTAAAATACTGCATTCGGCCATTTTGATCGAAACAGGAGTCATAGCGCATGACGCTGCATGACGTCATAACAATGTAAACATCATCTGATTTATGCTGATTACTCGACGCCATTACACCTGAGAGCTTTTTTCGCGCACTATTACAAAATATTAGAAAAATTTCTTTAAACTTCGTTAAACTTTAGTTTATTGCCGGAATAAAGTTTTTTTCGTAAATAGTAAATGTGTACCTACATTATGGCAGAGGATTTCAAAATCTTTCGTGATGCCTATTCTAGCAAAAGAGAACCCTATAACTGCCCAAGTGTCCAACAATCGTTAGTTTCTACCTGTCACCGCACGTCAAAAGATCGTTGGACAGCTGTACATTTACTCTATGCCAAACAGCATGCCTGTCATGCATGCACCTAAAATTACTGGTCGAGTAGTAGTGTAGTGGTGTGTAGCCTCTGAAAGATTTAACGAATAAAGATTATTCCAAAGGAACCCAATAATAACCGGCCAAGTGCGAGTCGGACTCGCGCACGAAGGGTTCCGTACTATTATCTATAAAAAGCCGCAAAAAAAAAACATGTTTGTTGTATGGGAGACCCCCTTAATATTAAATTTCTTTTGTTTTTTAGTATTTGTTGTTATAGCGGCAACAGAAATACATCATCTGTGAAAATTTCAACTGTCTAACTACCACAGTTCACGAGATACAGCCTGGTGACAGACAGACAGACAGACAGCGAAGTCTCAGTAATAGGGTCCCGTTTGGCACCCTTCGGGTACGGAACCCTAATAAAGGATTAAATTTTCAAATATGAAAAATTATTCCATTTCGTCCAACAAGACCAAATTGTTGCATCAATCAAAATGTGACTCCCATCCCAAAATTCTTGCTAAATTCCAATGATATTAAAAATGTTACTGACGTGGCGTCTAAAGCTCTCGCACCGAAATAAAATATCAAATCTTTTGGCAAAATTTATTTCATTTGGCCTGATCGGTCAATTACACTGACAAAGTCAAAGTTGACTCGCTAATATTGTATATTCGCTTTGAATATTTCATCATCAATCAGCACATACACTGTCGACAAAATCACCATGTGGGGAAACAATAGTGGAAACTCTGGAGAAGCCTCTCGTGGAGACGCCGAGGAAAGATGTCGGAAGGAGCAAGAGAGCTCAGATCAAAGCACAGAATTCATAAACTATGATCACCCAAACACAAAGATTAATCGAAACAGCTGTTATGTTTGCCCGGAATCCAACTCTGAATGGTGCAAAGAGCCATGCGATTCCCTGAAAGCATCCCAGAATGGATTCGCCATATCTCACACCGCGTTCTCGATAGAGAAAGACTCGAATTTATACGCCCCAAAGCGGGGCGCGCTAAAAACGCTTTACGAATGCGAACTTTCAACTGGCAAACAACTGAACTGAAATGTTGCGTTTTGGTAGGGCTTGGTCACGCTTGGTATACTTTTTGATATTATTTTGGAGGTTGAAATCTTGCGAAAGAAATAATTTGACTGTGTAACGAAGGGGAGGAAAGTATTACGTGAAGAGGCACGCTAAAAACGCTTTACGAATGCGTACTTTTAACTGGAAAACAACTGAACAGAAACGCACCAGTTATGGTAGGGCTTCGTATACTTTTAGATATTATTTTGGAGGTTGAAAACTTGCGAAAGAAATAATTCGACTGTATTACGATATAATACCAGATATTATCGCAAATTGTTTAGTTTAAATTAAAGAGATTTATAGTATGTACCTATTCTACTTTCTAAATAACTTGGTTCTTATCCATACTTCTGGTTCTTATTTTCATAAAGAACGTATCAGTACAATGTGTAGCATACTCTTTGGACATAAATGGATCTTTATACCTAACATGGAATCAAGTCCCAAGTACCATGCAAAATAATGATATTTGCCATCTAGAAAGGCTTTTTCAGTAAGACGTAAAAGAATCTTCAACTCAATCTTCGTGAAGGTACAACGCCCTGTTAATGTTAGTCGTATGTATATAGGGACAGTATAAAAGACTATCGATAAAACACCCAACCCTAGCCTCACACCATGTCCTAATCTTAAGCGGGATCTGAAAGGAGTTTTCTAAAGGCAAAGAGTAGTCTCGACCGACGCCTGATGAAAAAATCTCAAGAGGTGTCTCGTCCTTTTAAGAATCCCCCTTGGTTTTGTGAGGGACGATTGACGAAAATCACGCGACGCGACCCTCTGGCTTCTAGTGGCGTGGCGTTGAGCAAACATTGGCTTGTAGAGTGTGGCTCAATGGAAGACAAAAGACAAGAGATTTGTTGGAGGCTTCCATTGTTTCTTGCTGTACGTTTTATTTATAAGATTTTTGAATACGACTGCCTGCGATCCGGAAGGCGATACGAACTAAACTAAGCAAAATAATTAAAATGGTGTGTTTAAAAATGGAATCTGTGGCCACTGCGCAAGAGCGAAAGCTATAGGATTAGAGGTTGTTAGCGTAGTTATTAGAGTTGTAATGCGTCAGTTTAGTGGTTATGATACCTCCTAAATCGCCCCCAATGTTAACAACGGAATAACATGCTTACTCTTAGCTTATATGTAAACTTGCCATGTGCCTCAGGTTTTGAAGGAATGGATGAATTGAGACTGTTTCAAGCCGTATTGTACAGAAAAATCTGTTTTGTATGCAAAATGTCACAATCTTCTTATCCATACTTATGCAAAAGTATCCATGAGATAGAATGGATTCGATAGAATTTATGCTTATTTTTTTTGACAGAACTTTACGTAGCGTCACGCATTTTCTCATACGGGGTGGCAGAGGTACAGTTATGGCCACAGATTGACAGTTGATAATATTTCACCTTCCCACAAATTCCTTATTTTTTTAGGGAAAAATAATCAAGCATTCCAACGATTAAGTTTACGTTTAATTTGGTTGATTGAAAATATTAACTTGAAATCTCAGGATTAATTCAGTTACGCACACAGAGAAGGACAAAACAACAAAGATAAACTACACTGCAATGCAGTTAGTCCATAGGCTGGACAAATGCTCAGTCGTCATTGTCTTCCTGTGGTACGATCGATCGCCAGCAATATCAACTACAGGAAGGAAGCTATAGGTATTACGTCACAGACGTCCTGTCTGTAGGACCTTCGTTTAGGTTAAGCAAAGAGTAAGCAAGGCGTCAATTCTGATCTGTTTCTTTCAGGGGATATTCAGTTACTGGTTTATCATCTAAACAAATGACTCGGTCATAATAACAAATGTCTCAGATAAACAGACAGATTAACGCTATCTGAGGAATGAAAGATTGGCACTTAGTTGTGTCATTTGTTGATATAGATATTTATTTATTTATTTATAAAATTGCATATTGTTAAACTATGGATCTTGTGTCTGATAATAAAATAATAAGTAATAATAGATAATAATTAACCATGTCAGAGGAAATGGCGGAGTTAGTTACAGATGAGCGGTCAGTTCAAGGCGTCTTCAAAGAGTTCAATTTGAAGGCAGTTTTTGTCAACCACCTCTTCAGTCGAAGGAGGTGGAAACGACAAGATGTAAAAGGACAATGCAAATCTTGCCTTGTCAGTTGGGCTCAAAAAAAAATGCCATTGTGCAGGAATAAAACGATTGTTATATTAAAGATTAAAGATTGGGCACTTGTCATTATTTTTTGTTATGACGCCAAAAAAATTCGTCCATGGAAAAAAAAGTTATTAATCATAAAAGAACTACATTTTTTTAACACGTGGTTCATTACATTATTTCAATGCAATTAGTCAGATATCATAATAATTAAATAAAATACGACTTTTAAACGCATTATTTATTATTTCAATACAATTTCTCAGATTTCTTAAACATAAAAAGTACCTACTTAGTACTTTTTCATACGTCATTAATTATTTTAGTACAGATAGTCAGATATCATAATCATAAGTAGAACTTTTAAACAAATGATTTATTATTTCAATTACAATTACTCAGATTTCTAATATATTAACTATAACAAAACATAACATTTTCTGAACTAAATACAGTCTCGTGAAAAAATTAAATAGGAGTCAATGAGGAATTTTCATGGGCCTATATTTTTTTTTTCCGTGGACCAATTTCGCTGGCATCTTAGTGAAAGTAGATATTATTGATTAGGGCTGTAAGATGATGCATTCCTTATGTCTGCACAACAACAATTTTTTTGAGCCCAGAGTCTTGCATCATCCTTTGTAACTTGAGTATTTTTTTATCATATGTCTGGCGACCCCTGTGCTTTCACTGTCCCAAAACGTCTGATCAATTTATTGAAATGTCCGATCTGTAGCTCATTAAGGGCCAGGCCTAATTTCAAGAGACGAATAAACGAATAAACAGTCAGATAACTTTTTTGACACTTTCTGTAAGTGTGGAATGTCAAAAGCCCCAGATAAACAGACAGATAAACGCTATCTGAGCAATGAGAGAACGACACTTAGTCTATTTTTTACTCAGCAAGCTATCAAAAGAGACGTTTTAAGAATTCAGAGGACAGCGATATGCATGTGGAAGTGTAGTTTATTAAGTATTAAATAGAAGAATCTAAACCCAGCGCAATTTCATCAGGGATCCAATTGTTAGGATAGCGACTACAAAGTGAATAAAGGTAAGATACCTAATAGAATAGGTACCTTTGACCTGCAAAACTATGTCTTTTAACCTAACAATCCGCTAAAAAGATATACAGTTTTCCCCAGAATAGAATTCCGCTCGGTTGCGTACAAAAGAAATCTAATTTCCGGTAGTAGCCACTCGTTAAATAAATTAATATTCGACTTTATTTACAAGCCAAGACCAATTATTTGCCACGATTTGTAGATAAGAGGAAAACTGGAAGCTAAAACCCAGATGGCGCTTCGGTGAATGTACCTTGGTTAACGTCATTGTCAAGTATAGGGTTTCGATTTTTGTGCTTTTTAATACGATATAGAACCATACAATTTATTCTCTGATGACCGTACGTGAGCTTCAAACTGAGATTCGAAGGAGAAATGCGGCAATAGCTGGAAAAAACTCTTCTGATAGAAAGGTAAACATGCAAAGAATTCGGTCATTTTTCGCTAGCGGTATTATAATAGTAATAAATGATTCCCCTACTTTTACATTTAAAAGCACTGCATTGAGGTTGGAAAGTTTCAAAACTTTTTTTTACAAAATTACATAAAATTTGACAGTTCCCGTGTCATACTAAGGTACAATCGCGAATGCGCCACCTAGCGTGAGAAATTTTCAGTTTTTCACCCAGTTAGAACATTACACACCGCTGGAATTCGAATATCTATTCTATATGTCTCTTAACTGAAAAATCGCGTATTTCCTAGTTTTCATGCTTTTCTCATACCCGTGCAAAAGGATTGAGAATTTCACTTTGGTACAGTGAAAATAAGGCATACATTCCAATGACCATTAAAAAGTTAGTTAACTCATTGCGACTTCAGATCAAGTGACACATTTTGGCGCGTCTTCGGAAAATTCACACCTTCAACCTTCAACCTTCTTGCTTGCTACTAAGCAAACAGGCACTTTGTTTTCCTCGTGAGTGAATCAGCCTACACGATATCTGAGCCTAAAAATCACGAGGATACAAAATGCCTGTTAGAATAGAATAGAATGCTTATTTATTTGCTGTTTGCTTCTCGTTTGCAGCTGTTTAAAAACAGAGCATATTGATTGATGTTAATGCAGTCTGATGATATGAATATAATATTTTATTGTGTTTGTACCACCAACCGCCGAACAAAGTTCAGTAACCAGATATTTTAATTCTATGCTCGGACGCGATTCCCAAATATAGCAATACTAGAAAGGCACTAGCGACACCCGTCATTTCACAGATATGTTGGTAGATCTGTAGCTATTAGGTCTATCGTACAGAGTAAGTAAGCAAAGCGTTTCGTTAATCTGAGGTCGATTGTAAACAAAGACCTCCACGGAGGACATATAGCCGTGTCATTACCTCATTACCTTGCCGATTATAAGACAAAAGATGGTAGAATCATCAACATTACGAACCGCATGACAAAAGCGAGTGAAAAACAACGAGGTAGAAATTCTAACACTGTGGGGAAGTTAATCGGTTCGCTCAAGTTAAGAAACACGCGGGCACGCGCGCGGGCCAAACTAACAATAGCAATAATAGACGTGCGAGCGAGAGGGTTAAGACTTTCTTTGCAAGATATCAGTGTACAGCTTTCCAACGATCTTTTGGCTTGCGGTGACAGGTAGAACTAACGCTTTTTGTCAGATTCGTTACATAAGGTTGCGTAGAAGTGGCGCCCCCTGTAAACGTTACTCACACGTCAAAAGATCGCTGGGAGACTGTATAAATGTTCTAATAGTAACGCTCCGTGGTTTCCATTTTCCATGCTTATTCCAGGAAATTATCCAATTACCTGAGTTACATTATTTAGACTACTAATACAAGTACGAATTCGTGAAAACCAAGCGAAATGTTCCGGCTTAAAATTCCGGCAGGGAATGAAGAAAAATAAATACCCAGGTATTTGATGTTTATATGTGTTTGCGGTTTCTGGTTCCCAAGTTCCCACGACACGGCATCCTAGTGTGGGGCCAAGCAATGTATGTGCCTGTATGTAAATGTTTGCGGTGCCTTTACCTTAGTTTGCGAAACAAAAATTAAATTACTTTGTAGCCTCAACAAAGCACACACTACCTATTTTATTTTCAGCAAAAACGTCGTTCTTAGAATGTTTCTGCTGCTTAGACAAACGGCGGCGAGAGGCTAGCCCCCTGTTACGCAAAAACCGCTGTGCTTCTGTAAGCCAGTAGGTAAAATGTGACCCTGTTTTGATTGTTTATTTTCCTTTCATGTATTTTCATGACATTGGAGCGGTCTTTAACTGGTTAACTCTCAGAAGCACACCGGTTGACGAACCGAGCAATGGAGAACAATTAGATAGATAATCATAATCATAATCATTTATTCATAACAGTATGTTACATGTCAAAAAAAAAAAAAATTATGTCAATTTGAATAATATGTAGATGATACCATGTGGGTAAATTAAATTAATACATAACAGATCACATTAATTACATTAATTTGTCTAAATGAAGCATTTGCACAACACGACACGGACCTGACCAGTGGAAATATGGCACTTTGTTAAAAACTTTAGATCCCATTACATGGATAGTACTACCTGTTTTTACTAGACGATGCTTAGGACAACGGATGTGAGTCGTTCTCCTTGCACTGTACCTATATCCGCTCGCTGTGTGTGTGATAAGATATGTCGACGAAGGGGTTAATCCGCAAATAAATACTTAGACAGTTTCAAATCTTGAAATAAACAGACGAGAAAAGAAAAATCAGCCGAACTAATAAGATTTTTATATCCTCCGTTTTTTATTAGGGTTCCGTACCCGAAGGGTGCCAAACGGGACCCTATTACTGAGACTTCGCTGTCTGTCCGTCCGTCCATCCGTCCGTCCGTCCGTCCGTCCGTCCGTCCGTCTGTCTGTCACCAGGCTGTATCTCATGAACCGTGGTAGCTAGACAGTTGAAATTTTCACAGATGATGTATTTCTGTTGCCGCTATAACAACAAGTACTAAAATTTAAAAGAAATTTAATATTAATGGGAGCTCCCATACAACAAACGTGATTTTTTTGCTCATTTTTGCTCGATATTGATAATGGTAGCAGGTAGACACTTAAAATGTTCACAATATATTGAGTATATTATTTACTTAAAAAATAAACAATTAAATTAAAATTAAATTAATATTTAGGGGGGGGGCTCCACTACATTATTTTTTTTGCGGTTTTTTATAGATAATGGTACGGAACCCTTCGTGCGCGAGTCCGACTCGCACTTGGCCAGTTATTTGACTATACCATAACAAAGCTGTAATCCTTTGTATGTCAGTGATTTTGTTTATCCCGTATTCAACTATTCATCACGAGAGCTGTGAAAATTAAAAGCAGCAATTTCATTTTGCCCACCAACCTCAATAGCCTGTGTGCGGTTTTATTCATGCATAGAAAGTAGTCGACTTGCCTCTCTTGTATTAGAAAATAGCATCTCTAAGAAAACTTTTCATGAGTTTATTTTCTTTAGAACCTTGTTTAAGAACAATACAAAACCAACATGGAGTCACGCCTTTTCTATTCGAGGTGGCAAAGGCTCTATTTTTCCGTGACAAAATATCAATACATTTATGAAAATACACCACCAGAAAGTACACCAGAAAAAAACATAGGTTTATTGAAGACTTTAGGTCATAATCATAGTATTAGCACTAGAAATAGAAATAAGATTGCTATGCCCGCGTTCAGACTCAGTAAGGATGCTCACTCTTTTATGGGAGTGTGTGTTAGTTTTTTAACTGACCCAAAGGAGGAGGTTTACAATTCGTCCGGATGTTTTTTATAATAAAATACCTAATGAAGCAACGGACCTACCAGAAAGGAGGTTCAAAAACTATGTCAAAAATGGTTTATTGAAGAATTCTTATTACAGTGTAAAAGAATATTTAGATCGCCGTCAGCAAAACGATCGTCTGACGATTTGTAGAGGTACCTTCGGACCGTACAGCTGGGTACCTGAACCTCTTTCACTTCTAGGTAGGTACTTGAAAAATGGGAACAAGAAAGCTGTACCTCTTTGTTATGAGAGGTTGAGAGGCAATTTAGTTCTCTACGGCGAAGTCGAGTGAATACTACAAAACAAAGAAGAATCAAATACTAAACCTATTTTCTTTTTTTGGACGAGCTCTCATTATAACTCTCGAAATGTTATATGTTTAGGTTACGAGAAAATGATTACTTATTTCAATGTAACTCACACAATAGTAATGGCTTCTTCTAAATGGTCTCGATATAATGCTCTATACAAGTGCCAGTGGCATGATTCTCGCGCATTCGATATACGATATCTACACCTTTATCGAGTAATTTTGTATGGGAATCTGTCAATATAGGTCTCGATATCCGTATATCGAAGGAGCGAGAATCTTGCCACTGATTCTGTCATTTGACACATACAAAATGAACTTGTTCAATAACGCTTATTGAACTGTTTGCAGCAGGCTCTAGTTAGAGCTAATATTAAGTACCATTAGTCTTCATCATAATTGTGCGCATCTCTAATTGATGCAAACACAATGAACTCTGTGAATATTGTTTATTTTAATGTAAGTGTTTGCATTGTTGATGTGCCTTGTTATAAATAAATAAATAATCGACAGTCGTTCAAAATAATTCATAGTATGAGTAGTATTCGTTTTGCAGTTTCATAGATGCATGTATGACAACAAAACGCTAATTTCCAGCGGAAGTGAGCAAATACAATACATACCTGTCTGAACTAACTCTAAAGCGCTGTGCTCACCGAGGCGAAGCACGGCCTTAGTGGGCACAGCACCAAAGATGTGAGCCTGAAAATAATATTTCTGCGCCAGAAAACACGCTGTTTTCTGCCATACCGGGCCATCAAAATGCAAATGTGGTTTTTACTAGGTGTAAATAAGGTGATCTTTCACTTACCTGCTTCATATGCTTCAGCTATTTTAGGTTTCCGTACCCGAAGGTTGCCAAACTGGACCCACTTACAGAGCCACCATCATAGCTGTTCAGGTGGGAAATATTAGAACTACGGGCACGTCATCTGCCATCAAAGAAAATACATATTACACTACGTCCTCCATTACGAAGACTACTATGATACTAGGGACGCTATCAACTGAACAGCTAAGTTGGTGGCACTGTACTAAACCTCCGCTGTCCGTCCGTCCGTCAACAAGCTCTATCTCATGAATAGGTAGAGTTGTTTTTTATTTTTCAAAATGTGTTATCTGTTGTCGCTACATAAACGAATAATGAACAACACGGAACATTAAGGGGGTCCCCATACAAGAAAGGTGTTTTCCTTGTAATATTGTGCGAAACCTTCGTATGAGACTTGCACTTGACCGTTCGTTTGTTTCTGGATAATTTCCTTACTACTTTAGGCTGATTTTATGAAATTTTAATGTTCTACTAAAGTCCGTTTTCAGTAACCTCAAAGTCAAAGATTTTTTTTTATTGACCATAAAACCATACAGATTGCTTAGTCAAGACTTTATTATTATTATTAGCCTATAGCATCCCACTGCTGGGCAAAGGCCTCTCTTCCCCGTTTCCATGCATCTCGCTCCTGGGCCGAGACTTAAGAAGACTTAAAGTCTTTAACTCTATGGGTGAAAATGGACGTAAAAGCAAAAAACAAAACACTGTTGGCGCGAATTCACAAACGGAAGGAGCATGAAGTCAAATATAAACAACTCCCGGAAAAACTAACAGACTGTCCATATTGTTGCTCAACATCAAGCAAGGAGGAACACGATTCTACTAATAACTGGCATTGAAAAAGCGACAGCGACGTTTGATTTTTGGTATTCAATAACTGGTGTTTTTTTGAAAACCCTTTATTGAACAACAAATATATTTCTACCATATAAGTATTTTTTATTGACAAAAGTTAGTTAGTAGTTACCTTCAATCTTCGTAGTTACAGTAATGTGCTAACCCCGCCTGTCCAAATGTGGCACATTTGTCTCCCTGCCATCTCGTTCCAGGAAAGGCATGACGCTATGCTATGAAATTAGTTATTCATCAAAGAGACTACAGGTAAAATATGAAATTGGCGGTCCATATATCATTGACCCTTCACAGCCATTGAGTCACCATATAATTAACAGAATCGAGAGCCTGTTTTTGTGGGTGGCAATATCCGACTTCAATAACACTTGCTCCATTAACGCTTGTATCTACACTGGACCCGAACCAAGCCAAGCCGAAACCCACACCCACCCACACCAGAACCAACCTTAAACCACTTACATACAGTTGACATTGCTGGAGGAATCTGCCCAAATCTGTCCGGCTTTCAGGCTTAAAACAGCCTAAACGAATATTTGCTTCTGTAGGGTTCTCAACCAAATGTGGGAGAACATAAAGTGGATTGTGAGTTGGCGAGGTGAAGACATGAGATAGGCCGATTTATTCTATTCCATGTGCCTCCAAATTGCCAGCAGTTAGCCTAACTGTTGGGGGAGTAGCATTTTTGCCTCTGCAACAATTGTAGCACCCTGATATATCACTGCGCAGATTTTCGGCTAAAACGTTACATGCCGATTGCGATCACTTTTATTTTCGGCGCACAGTTTTCTTGGCATAGAGTGCAGATAAAGAAGCAATGGGTCTCGATGTCGAAATGAGATAGGGTCCAAGAAGTCGTAATTTGTGATTTGGTTAGAATATGTTGAACTCGATTTTCAACTTTTTTTCACATGGAGATAAAATATGGCTTAAAAGAAAACACATCGATCAAATAATATTGAGATGATTTCAATTGGAATTTTATCGTCGGGTTGGTCGGGTCGTTTACAAAAATTGGTTCAACAATACCAGCGTGAAAACGAGTTTACGAACAATCCAGCTACGATTGTTCAAATACCATTTTTCATACAATAAAACGACAGTAAAACCAAACATAAAAGTAACATACGTCAGGATGAACCGGTCTCTAAAACGCGAATATCCTCATTTATGGCTATCCAGCTATCGAGGATTTTCCTAAAAGTATTGCTCATAAACACAAGTGTTTTACAGCGTCTATAGGGATAGCAAAGTATACACATAGTGGTGGTATAAAACACGATAATTCACGATATCGCTTCATAAATTCCGCAGAATTGATATTTGTGTGCCCGAGCGCTGTAGGATTTTACAACAATATTAAAGCGTACATAGCAGATATTAAATTCTTCACTATCCTTCAGTTTTCTAGTTGGGCCGGACACGTTATGTAGTTTATATTGTTTTATAGAACCACAGATGTTATGGGCAAAATGGTTAAAGTATCGTCTATCATTGGAAGGAAAAGCTCCATTTTTGACGTCCGTTTGACATAAAAAATGATCATTTTCCTAGTTAAAGGTAGGAAAATAGAACCAAAATTATAATTTGACTTAAACACTAGCAATAAGTTGTTGTAACAAGAACTCTCTCTCAAAACAATATTTTCTTATTTTTACAATCTTTATTTCATAAGACTTTTATTACATTTAGCTGACAGACCAGTGCTTTGTATGCGACAAACGGCATCCTATGCACTTGAAACTCCAACCAACCAACCAACAGTAATTCTTTTTATCACATTTTAATTTATGTTTTATGCGATTGATATCACAGTGTATGTGTCGGCGCGGCCGATCGTAGAATTGGTCACATCATGATGTGCCCAAAAGTAACGCGGTAGCTTAGGTGTAGACTAAATAATAGTCTTCGTGTTCGTTTGACATGATTGTAATGAGCTTAAATTTACCTATACTGACCGACCCAGAGCCGTTTAATGATTCATTAAGGATTACTTATGTAAAGGATTTTGTATGTAAAAAATGGAATTTGTTTAATCGTTCATTAAGTGACTCTCAGTACGGCGGTAAGACTTGATTTAGGACGACCATGTTTTTTTTTGGATCAGTAAAGGTACGAGTTGGATCTCGGCAGCAGGCAGCAGCAGCCGACAGCAAGCAGCCGACAGCAATACTGGTTTCTATGCATTTCTATGAAATACCCTACAAACCCGGCAGCATGCAGTCGGCTGCCCGGCAGCATGCTGCCGAGCTAAATGCTGCCGGGTTTGTAGGGTATTTCATAGAAATGCATAGAAACCAGTATTGCTGTCAGCTTGCTGTCGGCTGCTTGCTGTCGGCTGCTGCTGCCTGCTGCCGAGATCCAACTCGTACCTTAAGGTACCTATTCTGATTCCCTAAAAATGTTATAGTAACCCTCCCTGATCAGTTGGCGAATGCATGGGCGCCACTTCAGCATCTGAAGTCGGAAAGTGGCACAATCGCTTTCTGTGAATATTGCACGTACATAAAATGGGTAAAGTTAAATTGAACTCCAAGCAGCAAGCAGGTAGGTTGTGTGAGTTAACTATATTAGGAGTGCACGTAGGTGTGATGTGTCGTTCCAGGAAATTTGGGTATATACGAAGCATTCCTTGTTCCCTTCCCGGACACGTTTCCGGGAACCGGGAATAATCATTTTTTGTTAGACTAGGCATCCTGCCACACGATGGCGGTGATCTAGGGGATTTTTTTCAATGATTCGTCAGAGGCTATGCTGATACGCAGACTACGCAATTGACAAAAAAAATACTAAATCTCAGTATGCAGGGAAAGTACGAGTAGGAAAATTGGGGAAGGAAGTATTGGTAATGTTACAACAAAAATCTTGGCATAACAACACACGTGGGTAACTCAAAGGGGAAGATTGTTTATCTGTTATTTATCGCTTTGAAAACACTTTACGTGTTACCGACCTAGTTGGGAGAAATGAATTAATACCACGACTGCTTTTCGTTGATCGGGAAACAAAAGTCTGCCTTTGTCAAGTATGAATACGTAAAGAAAGAAAACTTTGACTTATTATATCTGTCTGTCCGTTTGTCCGTAATTATGTCCGTCAGTCTCTCCGTCAACGAAATGTATGTACTTCTTGGACTGTAATAGCAAAAGAATTGAAATTTTCTCAGAATGTTTCTGATGCCGATAAACACACGAGATTTCATAAATTAAGGAGTTCCCCATAAAAGATAAACATTTGTTTTCAATTTACCAACTAACGCATTATGTTTTATGAAGAATGGTACAGTTATCTACATATTACAATCTAACGAATTTAAATCTGTAAGATTGTAAACTCACGGGCTTCACAATTTGTCGGTGTCATAAACAAATATAAAAGAGTTTAAACTGTGTAATTGTCTGATTCTTCTTTACTCATTTACATTACATTCCGATAGGTAATATAATAATTTATGTAAACTTATTGACGAAATTGCAAATGAAAATGTTTTTCCAGAAAAGTTCCCACATGATATCCGATTAATAACAAATTTTCATATTATGTTAATAGCACAATACGGGTTTAACTCGGTTTGGTAATAAACGCTATTAACTTAAATCTTCACTGCAATGAATTTATAATGTAATCAGTGACAAATAAAAGTATGTGCGACCAGATACCATTATGCGGCGAGTTTTAATAGGTCAATTTAGTAATAAAATTGTACATAGGTGTTCATGACTGCAAAGTATAGTGTAAAATGTACGGTGGGAGATATTTTAATAGGTGTCTTGAGAGATGTTTTCGTAAAAATACAGCCTGCTTGCTAATAAATAAGTTGAACAAAATATGCAGTGTGGTGATACCAGATCGAGCTAGCATGAACATTTGACGTAGTCGGGTGGACTTTTACTTCTTTGTACCAAAAGGTCACTTCAGCGAACGTTCACTTTCTCGGTGCGTGAATGTGTGTACTTCTTTACTTTACACTCTATTTATTTAAAATAATATAAATACTCTCTCAAAGCTCCGTTAAGACAAAAATGCTGTGTGCGTAGCATCTGCTACGGAATAAGTAGTCCTAGCGTTACGCCGTAGCACCAGTTGAAGTTGCTACGCGCTACGCCACACTCGCATTTATCGGGCGGTTTTTTTCTGCCTCTTTCCAAAACTTTTCATATCGTTTCGTATTTCATTTTCCCCTATTTTAAGTCTGTTAACTATGAATTACTTTGAATTTTGACATGCGTTATCAATACTATTCAAGTGACTGAATTGTAAAAAGTTTGTGAGAAAATGAAGAGTGCATTATTAATTTGTTTTCTACTTGTCTCAACTATTCGAGGTAAGTATTTTTGGTTCATGATTTTATTTTTTTAGTTACCATACTAATGTAGGTAGTCTTTGAAACTGGTATGTAAAGTAGTACTAATTAGAGTGAGACTGCAATATATTGTGAGCGAAAAGAAAAGCGATCTTTTTAATCCGGGATGGAGAGGGATATAAAAATGATGCAGATACGTAAGCTAAATGGAAAAATAACTTTGATTTAAACCGGGTCAGCAGCAGCAGGGAGTGAAGCCATTAAAATATAAGTGCGCCCCAGGGAATGTCCTCTTTTCAACCTGAGATACCTCCTTCAGTTCCTGAAAGAGTTTGAAGTGTAACTGGCGATTAATTAATTAAATCAAGTCTTTTTTATCTGTTTATGTTGCATATTTTGGCCCTCTTGTGGATTTTTGTGCATATTTTAACTGTTGCATATTTGCATGCTTATTTTGGGCTTTTTATGTTGCATATAATTCGGTGTTTAATAATAAGTAACATAACAAAGCGTCAAATGCTTTCCCATATGGGGCGGCAGCCATTAAGCCATGAATGGTAGGTAAAGAATTAAGTATTTAATAAATGGCTGAAAGTGGGCACAATTGTGACTCTGCCACCCCGTATGGGAAAAGGCGTGACGCGTTGTCGTTGTTGTATAAGTAATCGATAAATTCTCATAAGGACATAGGCCGAACAAACTTATAATGGAAAACAACAGACGTCGGAGACGAGGGAGTCAATTACTGAAGTCATCGAAGCCATACAAAATAACAATATAATTTTAACTCGTATATTTTTTCTCTCGTATCACTTTTCTTATTTTCCAATCTATTTTGTTCAACTTTTTTGCTCTAAAAGTAAAATAGCGGGGATGGGGTAGCCCCCTGTCAGGCAGGATAGAGAATTCAATCACTGACTCAACATAGGCACACCTGCACCACTTGCAGACTTATCTACTGTCATTGTCCTGGGCAAAGCATTCTAGCTAGATAATATAAGTGCACTATATAAAGATGACTTATAAATTCGATAACGAAATTTTATTTTAAGTTACTAGCTTATGCCCGTAACTTTATCTTCGTAATTGACCGAGCGAGCGAAGCGAGCGAAGCGTCTCCGTTTCAGGTTTGGGCAAAAATGCTTTCGTATGTCTGTCCGGTTGTTCTCCTCTACAGGTCGCATTTATGAACCGATTCTCGTGAAATTTTGTGAGCAGGTTGGAAAAATAAATAGAATTTTTTACTCGAGCCAGTTTTTAGATTTTTTTCAAAATGGCGGAGATATAGGGTTTTAAAATGTAAAAAAATCGCTACAACCCAAACGGCTCGATGGATATTAACAAATGAGAAGTCGTTGGATTCGTAAAGACCATGAGAGTGAAACAGACTATACAATTTTAGTAAAAAGTCAATAGGTTGTATTAAAGATCGCGAAATGTAGTTTACAAAGTTATTGGTGCGGCTACTTTCATACTGCATGTACGTAACCAGGTACATTTATAAGTTTGTATGTGTTATTGAAAGAAAATTATTTGGGTTATTTTTTTTATGTGTGTTAGCAGTTCAGCTTTCCCACCGACATACTCGCGAGGTCTACAGCTCACAGAGCCACTAGTAAATAACTTTTGTTCGAATTAAAAACACATCCTAGTTCATTAGTCCGTAAAAAATGTGATACGTATATGTAGTTTTTAATTTTCAACCGACTTCAAAAAAAGGAGGAGGTTCTCAATTCGACCCGTATGTTTTTTTTTTCTATGTTTGATACGCGATAACTCCGCCAATTATGAACCGATTTGAACAAATCTTTTTTCGGCGTATAGCTAATACCTCAAGGGTGGTCCCATTGACACCAGGTCAGGATTTGATGATGGGATCCTGGAGAAATCGAGAGAACTCTTCAAATATTATAGGCAGACCTATAGTGATTTTTGTGTTTTTCATAATAACTCGTGCAAATGCACATAGCATAATATTGTGATGCGGAACTGCTGATGAAGACCACATATGGCCACCAGATCTGCTCAATACTAGGTACAAATACAATGCGTGGCTGACGGGCAGGCAACGCATAGCCTAAACCGGTGGACCTAGAGCGTCGCGTGGGGTAGCACTGATATAGGATTTGACAAAATTAATTCCCCAAGGGGGGGGGGATAAGGGGTTACAGTTAGTATTAAACTCAATCTAATCAAATAGGGTTTGTGGAAGTCGGTTTTTTCTTAAGTTTACTTTTTGTTTCAATTATGTAATACAAAATTACAAACTTTAGAGGTCTTTTCAACCGAGCGAGCTTATTTCTAATAAGAGTTCAGTAATTTTAGCATAGACAGGATTATTTAGCAACATGTGCTACTACTTATGTGCAAAGAAAAATATCTTTTGTTATCCTTGAAAGAAAAAAAAACATAAAGGTTCACTTTGTTGTCCATCCGTCTGTCTGTCTGTGTGTCAAGACCTTTTTTATCAAGAACGCATGGCCGTATCAAGCTGAAATTTATATCAATTATTAAGGTCTGTAGTCGCATATAGCTGTGAAAAAATCAACCTTCTAGGTCAACGCAATCGAACGCTACGACCGTTTATTCTGTAATAATTTTGAATTTTCAAAGTAATCGCAATGGACCCAAAACCTATATGGTACTTCCTTCCTACAATCATGAAATTTGGCACAAAGCAAGATCTTACAGCAAAAATAAAGGGAAAAAAGTAAAAACTGCAATTTTCTGTTTTTCTACAAAAATATTAAATTTGGTTTTCATGGATGACAATCGAAGGACTTTTGGCGTAATTTTATTTTTATTTTATTTATTGCAAAACACAACAGATATGATACATTGCGTTTCTTAATTGCACTCGTTATTCATTTATAATATAAGACAGACTTTAGTGTAAGCAGAACTATCTCAGTATAATTACTTTTGTTTTTTATGTGGAATCCTATTACACATGTTACGCTCTCCAAGTGTGATCGGAACCCTTGGTGCGCGAGTCCTACTCGCACTTGACCGTTTATTTTAATAATTATTAAGTTTAAGACTGTCCTTAACAGTACTAGGAAGTTTTTTCCGAACGCTGATAGCACTACCTTTTAGTTGCAAGCAGCCAGCGAAATGACAAAAGATGCATTGTTGTTTTGTATGCACGGAAGCGAAGGACCATTAATTTTGGCATAATTGCACTCGTTATTCATTTGAAAAGACAGACTTCAGTGTAAGTAGAACTATCTCAGTATAAATAGAGCTCATTGTGTATTGAGCTTGCTGCATAAGATTCTCATTGAAACACATTAAAATTAAGTAAGCTATAAGTAAAAGCTATGGCTTTAACCGTTCTGATATTTAAGTTTAACTTTGTTATCGTGAGGAAACCTTCACATCTCCTGCGGCGTTAGGCTAATTCCTTGTCACGGCAAAATGGAGTATTGAAAAACAATGTAAACGCTCCTGTGCTACCACGCCGTATGGGAAAAGGCGTGACGCTATGTTATATAATCCTAAGATAGGATGTTGACAGGTCAAAGGTAATTTTTGACATTTGCAATGATTGCTTACATACACACTTATATATAAGAAAATGTCAAAAGTAACTTTAAAGATTTAACGGAGCATTTCACCACAGAATTGTGACCTAAAGGCTTTTAAATTAAGTGCTTTTATAAAGGTTTTACCGCCGTGCACTCGTTCCATTTATGTGTAAAGAGTGTTCTAGGCTTGATAAAAGGCTAAATATAAAATTGAAATCGTTTTTAAATTCCATCAAAAAGTAATAAAAAAACTGTCAGTTTTGATGACCGAAAACCGAACCGAAACCGAAGCAAGAAAGTAGGAACAATGATAAAATAAGTCTATCGTCGCAGATAAATTACCTACAGTTGCCTCGCGATATTTGGACAAAAAGAGCAACACCGGAGGCGAGTGTTGCTCGAAATTACTTATTAGAACCAGCTGCCGGGATTCGAACCTACGTCTACTTGATAGTCAAACAAACTTTTATGCCACGGGCGCTCTTGTCATAACGTCTTGCATCTTCTCCCCAACTTCTTCTTCTTCTTTATACTTTATTGCACAAAATAACACATTTTACAATTGAAAGTGGACAACACATGACGAAGGCGAGCTTATCTCTATTAAGAGATTTCTTCCGGCAAACCTAGGATGGACAGGAAATAATTTAACAACAGGTAGACCCATGTGCACAACTTGTTTTAATTTTTAAATTAATAGATAATAATAAATTACCGTCACGACTTTTCCCGATGGAAGAGCCACCATTGTGCCGACTTTTAGCCAGTGAACTAATACTCCATTTCGCGTGACAGGGGCCTAGCTCATCGCCGCAGCTTAGAGTAATGGAGGTTTCCAAACGATGTTTTCCATCACAATCAGGAACTTCCGTAAATACTAGATATATGACTTAACCCTCTCGCTCCCACATCTATTGTTTAATTAGCAGTGATCGGAGTAGGTAGAGTGATTTGGGGTGATTGACCTCAAACGTGTACATGTTTTTGTTTCGGAATTTCATAATAATTACATGAAACTAGGTATAAAGTGCAAATCGAAACGAATCAATATGAGCAAGATTTACAACATAAAAGCAGCACCATCGGCTTCGGCACAATGTAAATTTCGCGACCAATTAGAGTACAGTCTCCAAGATGTGTCATCGTTAACCTGTATGTGTGAACAATTTTTCAAGCTACTAAAACACTATTTTAATTTCTAATTCGTTTAATCCCGAACCTTCCGGTAAAAAGGCTTATATATGTTTTGATGACGTAAGTACCAAAAATCACTCTACCCATTCCGATCACTGTTAATTAGGTTACTTACTTCCGTATTATTCCAGAATCCATCTGCCTCCGCATCGTCAGCATATCCGTGCCCTCGCTAAAAGCCCTCGGCGAGTCTGCCACGCTATCATGCGAGTATTCGCTGGATGGTGGCCGGCTGTACGCAGTGAAATGGTACCGGGACCACTCCGAGTTCTACCGGTATATGCCGCGGTTAACGCCGCCTCAACACTCTCATCTGTTGGACGGGGTTACTGTTGATGTAAGTTTCAGGTCTTCTTCTTCATCATCAGGGGGGTACAGGGAGCACTTATCCAGTGGGGAGCGCATAGATACATTTTCCTTAGAAACACAACTCACCCAATTTACGGCGGGGGACGAGGTAACTTAGAGAGCTGTGATTGGTCAGCTGCTCAGCTGAAAACTGTCACTAAAGCAATGGCGGCCTGTCATCGTACATTGGTTGCATACAACTAATGTTTGGCGAGCCGCATTCCCCCGCAGGCGCAGTCAATTGGATATATAGTCTCTGGGAAGAGGGGGGGGGGGTTTAGTAGTAGTGCCTGCACCTGGCCCACTTGAGCGGGACCTTTGTGCGTTTCCCCTGCGCCTGCACTTCAGTTCAGCCATCCTAACTCCTGCACCAGGTTTCAGGGCTGGAGCTAAGTGGTCAAAAACCAAAAATCGATGATTCGAATTCCTATAACCAGATACGAGTCAGATTGAGCCGTACTCCACCATACTGGCTCAATGTGGGTCGATAAAGGGGTTTTACCACTGTCCCTACTTCTCCCAAGTAGTGATACCGAATCACGGAACGTCCGCTAATGATCAGTGCCTGTAGACAATGTTAAACGCTAAGGATAGCGAAACGATACGGTAACTTTTTATGTATGCGATTTGACATTTGGAATCGCTACGTGACGTCTCCTTAGCGAAGCCAAATGTCAAATCGCATACATAAAAAGTTATCGTTTCGTTTCGTTAGCGTTAGCGTTTAACTTTGTCTGAGGGCCTGTGTTCTGTTATTTTTCAGTTACACAAATCGAGCGCCCGCCGAGTCCACCTCAAGAATCTGAATCTCAGGTCACGAGGCCTCTACCGCTGCGAGGTCTCGGAAGAGGCGCCCTCCTTCCATTCAGAAGAGGCTGAGGCGTTCCTCGAGGTCTACTGTGAGTAATTGTGGTGTACAGGATATAACACACCCTGTATAATAGTAGTCTTCATAATTTCATAATTTCTTTATGGCACACAAACAGTTACATAGGATAATAAATAACCGGCCAAGTGCGAGTCGGACTCGCGCGCGAAGGGTTCCGTACCATTATCTATAAAAAAACGCAAAAAAATAAAACACGTTAGTTGTATGGGAGTCCCCCTTAATATTAAATTTATTTTGTTTTTTAGTATTTGTTGTTATAGCGGCAACAGAAATACATCATCTGTGAAAATTTCAACTGTCTAGCTACCACGATTCATGAGATACAGTCTGATGACAGACAGACAGACAGACAGACAGACGGACGGACAGCGAAGTCTCAGTAATAGGGTCCCGTTTGGCACTCTTCGGGTACGGAACCCTAAAAGCATAGAAAACGTGTACAAAGGTGAGCTTATCACTAATAAGAGAGAGAGTGTGGGGTAGCCTTGGTGTCCTTGACCCTTTCCAGATTTGTGTTTTTGTGTCCTCGTGAAGGATGCTGGGAGCTCTTCAATAATACGTTTATTTAAGGCAACGAAAGTAAATTATATTGTTAAAATAGTAGATATGTACATTGAAAAACAAGATAGGTAGGTACAAGAGCAAGTACGTGCTGTGCTGTATATCAGTCTGCACCGCGGAATGGAGTGACGTGGCCGGCCGACCAGTGTTGCCAACCGTTTTTCATCGCCGCCGCTAGGAGGCGCCTCTGTAGCAGGGTACGTTCGTGGACATGCCCCCAGCCTTGGAATAGCAGGTTCCAAGAGGATGAAGCGTTGTTGGTAGGGCTCTCGTCTTCTTTCTTCATTGTGGTGGTGATGATGTGACGTCTTTGTCGTCATGGGGTAGAAGAGGACATATTTTTGAGAATGACCTCTGGATAATACCTGTCGCAGTCCGAATATTCGCGACTCGTGAAACACCGTCCTTGCCAGTAAAAGTATGAACCACCCTTCCTAGTTTCCATTGCAGGGGTGGCAGATTATCCTCTTTGATCAGGACCAGAGTGTTTACAGCCAGTGTATCTTTATTAGCTTGCCATTTTGTCCTCTTCTGCAGTTCGGATATATATTCCTTTGACCAGCGTTGCCAAAAATCCTGTCGCATCTTCTCCACTCGTTCGTAGCGGTCCAGCCGGTGAATAGGAGTCGTGGTCAGGTCCAGGCAGGCGGGCGCGGTCATCGACCTTCCGATTAGGAAGTGTGAGGGGCTGAGAGGAAGCAAGTCATTTGGATCTGTGGACATGGGGTACATTGGTCGGGAGTTTAGGACGGCTTCTATTTGTGCCAAAACCGTGCTAAACTCCTCATAAGTTAAATTACTGTTCCCGACGACACGATGGACATGGAATTTCGAAGACTTGACTCCAGCCTCCCACAATCCACCCATATGGGGAGAATACGGAGGAATAAATGTGAATTTAATTGATTGATTCGAAGTGAAATTTAGAATATCATTTTTACTGTTATCTAAAAAATGTGAAAATTCTCTAGCAGCTCCAACAAAGTTTTTCCCATTATCGGAAAATATCACAGAGGGTTTACCTCGTCGAGAGATGAATCTTTTCAGTGTGAGTATGTATGCATCAGTAGTAAGACTAGTGACCAATTCTAAATGTATAGCACGCGTAGAAAAGCATATGAAAAGACAAACATAACATTTCTCTAATTTAGCGCCTCTGCCTTTACGATTTAAAATGAACAACGGGCCAAAATAATCAACTCCGCATTTGGAAAATGCAAAACCTTCTTCGATTCTCTCGGAAGGTAAGTTGCCCATCTGTATTTGCAAAGTATCTGCCTTCATGCGCACGCACTTAACACACCGGTGAACTGTCTGCCTAGCGAGGTCGCGACCCCGCAGCGGCCACCAGCGCTCGCGAGCCGCGGCCAGCAGCAGCTGGGGGCCGCCGTGGAGCAACACACCGTGCAGATGCTGGAAAATAAGCTGTGTCAATCTATGTTTGGAACAAAGCAATACAGGATGCTTCTTTTCGAATGTGAACGTTTTTGAATTATTTAGTCTGCCTCCTACTCGAATTAAATCAAAATCATCAATAAAAAGGTTAAGACTGGACAGGTTACGTGATTTAACTAAGCGTTTATTTTTTAAATCAGTGTAAATCTGAGGGAATGATTGTTGCTGCGCAATTCTAGATAAAACATTACTAGAATTATTCAGTTCTTCAACTGAAAGTGTGTCTGTGTGACGTTGTGGTTTATTTTTGTTGCGTGAATTAGAAATAAAACGCAAAATGTAAGCAGTTACTCGCTGCATGCGAATAAAAGACGAAAAACGTTCGAATGGAAATAATTCTGACTGAGTATGAGAGTGCATTACGGTTTTAGAGGTTTTTAATTCTGGCAACTCATTTAGATTAAGGTTTGGACCACTGTCTGTTGTCCATTCCTGGCTGGGCCTACCTAAGAAGGATGGTCCTTGCCACCAATCCTCGCACGAGTGTAACAAGTCCAAGTCGACGCCTCGCGACACCATATCAGCAGGGTTTTGTTTACCTGGTATGTGAAACCACGGTAAATCACCAGTCAATTCACCAATCTCAACCACTCGACGCTGAACAAAGGCTTGCAACATACTAGGTGACATTTTTATCCATCCCAGCACGATAGTCGAATCCGACCAGAAATACACCTTGTCAAACGTTAATCGCAACGAATTAACTATTTTTGCGTATAATTTCGCGCCTACCAATGCACCACATAACTCTAAGCGCGGCACAGTAACCGGTTTTACTGGAGCGACCTTACCTTTAGCGCAAAGTAGCTTGACTGATATCAAAGAATACTCATCTATATAGCTACGCACATAGGCACAGGCACCGTATGCGCTCATAGATGCGTCCGTGAATATGTGTAATTCCGTTCGTTGTGTGTTTTCTATAATAACATGACGCGGAATACGTAATGTTTGCAAATAGTGTAATTTACTTAGGAAAGTCTGCCATAATGACAGAATATGACTAGGGACGGGATCGTCCCAGTCTAGTTTAGACAACCATAATTTTTGTAACAAAATCTTTATTGTCATTACAGTTGGTGCTAATAATCCCAACGGGTCATAAACCTGGGAAATAATGGATAGAATCGTGCGTTTAGTCGCTTGTGTTACACTTTGTGAACATTGTGTGCTAAAATGTAATTCATCGGAATCAAAAAACCACCCCAAACCTAAGGTTTTTGTTTGGCAATTTTCTCCCATTGCTAATTCTTTGGAGGAAAACGGCAATTGTGATTTTAATTCTGGAGAATTTACAATCCACTTTCTTAGAGGAAAACAACCGGTATCTAAAACAGCTGAGACATTTTCGCATATTTTTATTAACGTGTCTCTGTTATCGTGACCTGTGATTAAGTCATCTACATAGAAATCGTCACTGATGACGCGGGCGATGACGTCATCGCTGCACTCCGATGCCAGCTGTTTCAGACACCGCATGCTAAGATACGGAGCTGAGGCTGTGCCGTAGGTCACGGTATTCAGCTGGTACGTGCCTATAGGTTCGTGTGGGTTTTCCCTCCAAAGAATCAACTGTAAATTCCTTTGATCTGACTGAATATTAATTTGCCGGTACATTTTCTCGACATCGGCACAGGCTACGTGTTTAAATTGACGAAATCTCAATAAAATAGAAACAATGTCGTTTTGTAACGACGGGCCTGTGTATTGAATATCATTCAGAGATTTCCCAGATGTCGAGGGTTCACTGCCATTGAATACTACACGTAGTTTCGTAGTGGTGCTATGTTCTCTAAACACGCCGTGATGCGGCAAATAATAGGAAGGTTTCGACCTAGAAACATCATAAATACGCGTCATGTGACCTAAGTTTGAATATTCATTTAAGAAATCACTGTACAGTTTTTTATAACTCAGTTCGCAACGCGATAATCTACGCTCTAGGGCTAGGAATCGCTTCTCTGCTATCGCGTAGGTATCTCCGAGCGAATCAGCTGATTCGCGTAACGGTATACGCACGGAGAAACGTCCGTCATCCTCACGTACAGTGGTTTCGACAAATGATTTTTCACATGAGGATTCGTCCTTGTTATATACAGTAGTAGGAGAAATTTCCTCAAGTTCCCAAAACTTTCTAAATTGTGTGTCTAAAGTTTGGGTGAAATTACATTGAACTTTATTGTTGTGTGAATTAGCGCGAAATACCGAACCAGCAATGATCCATCCTAGCTTTGTGTTTTGTAAGTACGGACCTTTGGGTAGTCGAATTAAACCGCTATTTAAAAACTCCCAGAATACGTCAGCGCCTAGCAATAACTCAATGTTATTTGGTGTGTGGAAGCTCGGGTCAGCTAGGTTAATGTTTTCGGGTATGTCTAGATTGTGATTAAGACCTAGCGATGGTAATTCGGAGGTAATACGAGATAAAACTATGCAATTTATGTGTGTATTGTATGAACTAGTTTTAGATCTCATGTGTATTTTGCAAGATTGTGTGGATTGCGTAACCGAATTGCCAACGCCTGTGATTTGAACAGTGGACTGTATCAGTGGTAACTTTAATTGTTCACAGAGCGGTTCTGAAATGAAACAGTTTTGACTGCCATTATCAAGGAGCGCTCTGATTGTGTGATAATTATTGTGACTATCCGCGATCTCCACTAAAGCAGTCGACAACAGTACGTGACTCGAATGTGTGTGTGTCGATGTCATGTTATCGTCGCTGCCGTTTACATGCAGTGTGTGAGTTTGCGTAGTGTGAGATGCAGTGTTTGATATTTGTGGTATTGCGGGTGATGGTTGCTCCGCGGGTTTTTGGTATGAAACTAAATCCGTGGTTGCCGAGTGAGACGACGACTGGGCATCGACGAATTCGCTATGAATCAGTGTGTTGTGTTTGCGATTACACTGCTTGCATGGTCCGTACCAGCAATCTGTGACTGCGTGGCCGGCGCGCAAGCAATTACGACATAGCTTATTGTCGTTTATGTAAACAAGTTTGTCTTTCGCAGATAAATTAAGAAAAGATTCACATGAATAGATGGGATGGTTTGCATCACACATTGAGCATGAAAATCTACGTTTTGATGAATGTGAAGTGTTTAAATTAGGGTTAGAATTGCCCTTTTTCTGTGTGGAAGCTGTGAAACTGTGTGATTTACGATTGTTTGACAACTGTTTATTTTTTTGTGTGTTTATGTAAGAATCTACTGAGGACTGTCTGTTCTGGGATACCTTAATCGTTTCTAGTACATCAGCTCGGTTTTTAAGGAATTTAACCAGCTCAGAAAGTGGTAATTTCGTTTCGGAGCTAGGCAGGGTACCTTTGTGTTGTTCCCATTCCTTTTCAGTCGATGAATCTAACTTGGAGACGATGATGTACATTACTAATGTATCCCAGTGTTCTGTAGGTTCATCCAGGGTGTTGAGAGCGCGCATGTTCCGTGTGATAGTGTCGATGAGACTACGGATCTGTGCAGGACATTCCTTTGTTACGGGTTGTGCCGAAAACAATGCCTTTACGTGATTATGTACGAGCAAGCGTTCATTATTAAATCTGTCTTCTAAAAGAATCCAGGCAGTTCTGTAGTTGGCTGAAGAAAACTCTAAGGACTTTATAACCTGCAATGCGTCACCGGTCAACGCTGAACGAAGGTAGTGGAATTTCTGAATCTCATCAATATCGTTTCGATTGTCGATGAGGGATTGAAACATGTCTCTAAATTCTAACCATTGATCATAGGTGCCATCGAATTTTGATATAGTTATTGTAGGCAGCTTGATGTTTCTATTCGAGTTACCGTTATTGGTACTTGCCTCACCAACGAAACCTTTGATCATACATTTACACTTGGCCTCAGTTTGATAAAACTCATTCTCAAAAGATTCTCTCTCGGACATTTCCTTATCTAAATCGGTTGCAATAAGTTCGATCTCATCTTGAATGCTAGAAAATTGATTGATTAGCGATTGGAAAATATGAAAGCGTGTGTTTAATTCTAATCTATCCAACTCATTATGAAATTGTGAACTTTGGCAATTTTTTAGATATTTGAGGAACAATGTCAATTTGCCCTTGACCACGCCCCTTTTCCTAACTAAATCGCGAATATCTGTAACTTCCTCATTAGTACCATCCGTATTCTTTGCCATTGTGGTGTTTTGCGTTAGAATGAAATCAAGTACTCACAATTCTGATGCCAATCGATGAATCACGACACGCGTTGAGCACTGGCCACGCGGTGGGGCACTGGAATTCGATAAAAATCACGGTTTTAGCACAATATTCTGGAGAGGATGGGGTAAGGAAACCGATAGGCCTGACCGTATGATGCTGCGTCGCTGGTTTCTTGATCCTGATCCGGCTTTGAAGGTCCAATGTGGGGTAGCCTTGGTGTCCTTGACCCTTTCCAGATTTGTGTTTTTGTGTCCTCGTGAAGGATGCTGGGAGCTCTTCAATAATACGTTTATTTAAGGCAACGAAAGTAAATTATATTGTTAAAATAGTAGATATGTACATTGAAAAACAAGATAGGTAGGTACAAGAGCAAGTACGTGCTGTGCTGTATATCAGTCTGCACCGCGGAATGGAGTGACGTGGCCGGCCGACCAGTGTTGCCAACCGTTTTTCATCGCCGCCGCTAGGAGGCGCCTCTGTAGCAGGGTACGTTCGTGGACAGAGAGTCTTCCATCTTTTACGCAGCTTAACGCAACGAATCTGTCATTATGCGTTAGAAAGTTGTGCCCAGTATTTTTAGCTTAAACGAAAACGAGGGGTTTCTGTCACGCACCTAGTGTGATTCAAATCAAACCCACCAAGCATTGGGTTTTTTTTAAGACATTTATTTATCAGAAAACTTATGACTACTTATTACAATTTATTTTCTGCCAAACTGCGTAACAGTTTGTTGGCAGACGCATCTCCAATGTCTCCGAAGTCCTTCACTGCATCCAATATATTGATAAGTCTCTGCTCCCCGGGGGCCACTGAATAATGAAACTTTCACAAAATTGTCATAGCTTTTCGAAATACGCCATAGGATTAGATTTGATTTCTCGTCACGACACTTTTCACGCGCTAGCTCGAAAGTCGAAGCGTCCATCTTTTTCGGAATGTGTTTTTTCTTCTTCCTCCAGAGGGCGCCAGCACTACGCCGCCGTTGCGCTGGCCGGTCCTTTTGACCAATGAGGGTTGATCAACCAGACCAGCAGACAATTTTGAGTCAAATAAGTTACCAGATTTATAAATATTAAAAGAATTTTCTTATATTAAAAGAAGACTTATAAAATGAGTATGCAATATTAGAACCATTACCTAATATAATTATGTACGTGTAGGTACATTATTACAAAACAAAATAACAGAACGTGTTCCAGTACGGAACAGTCTCTACGCTTTCTCTATCAAATTGCAGACTTTCCGCGCGAAGCACCGAGAGTGTCAGGTCATGACCGGCGATATGACGTCAACGAGCCCCTGGACGTCAACTGCACTTCAGCGAGGGCATACCCTGCTCCAGACCTTCAGTGGCATGTGGATGGACAGAAGGTTAATACCTGATTAGTTGATTACTTAACAAAATGGTTACCTACCACAGACTTCAATAGTAGGGGCAAGGCACGGGGCGCTTGAAAGTGTCGCTACCAAAACGGTGTCAAAACGGGAAAAGTGAACCGATTTCAATCAGTCGTGCTTAGACGGTGCTAGCCGCGTGACGTATCGGCAGCACAACAAAAATGGTGTCCTGCGAGGTAAAAACTAGTAAATTATACCGAAATCGCAATACACATAAACAAGGAGTATCGTATCACAAGTAAGTTATATAATTTACAATTACTATTGGCTGTAAATTGATTACTTATTCATAAAATATTGTTCTCGAAAAATTCCTCAAAGTAAAAATAGGATAATCAATCATTCGACTGACGACCGACATAGTACCGATAAATTCCAACAGAGGCGCTATTCTGTCTGGCCTCAAAACGGTAAGAAATTTAGTACGGGAGGGCCTATCCTTTGTATATATCGATGTTACCTACTGATACTGATACCAAGTCGCGGCAATTTTCTATGAGCTCTCTTTATAACATAGCTTGTGTAGGTGGGGTAAGAGAGGCGCCAGCTCGCTCAAAGCCAAGGATACCTACTTGGTTTGAAATACAATTACCAGTACCTACAACCACCCACCCACCCTATACCCTCCGCCAACCCACACTGACCAGATATGTTCTATGAGGGTGGTGGGTGGATGGCTCAATCTTGCTCAAACCGGCTAAAGATCGTCGGTAGGAATATTTAAGGCCTGTGCACCTCGATAGGCATATTTATAAGACCAGTCAAGGCCTGTGTTTCTCGGTGGGGACATTAATCGCCTACATTTAAGTATTTTTCATTTAAATACTTGACCAGCACGCTTAGCATGGTACTTTTTAATCTCTCTCGACGTCGAGAGACAGACTTACATACAAGTAGGTACTTGCCATGTGTATAATATGGCCGTCCATCGTCCATCTCCCTCTCCCGCGTCGCGTCAAGAGCGAGACTCGTCGAGACATCTCAGGCTCGATAGAGAAAATATTTGTGCATAGACAAGGGCCTTTCTCGAGCGTCGCATACTAAGCGTGCTGAGATTAAGGTTTCCCTTTTTATATCTTTCGCATAATCCCTTGATGTAATTTCAGGTAAACGCCGACTGGCTAACTGCGTACGAGGCGTCACCAACCACACAGGGTCTACAGGTCTCCACGTTAGGGCTCCGGGCCCCAGCCAAGCCGAGGATGAGGCTGCGTTGTGTCGCTACCATCGGCACGCACAAGCGGGAGCGGTCTGTTGTTATCGGTAAGGGCGAGCGAAGCGAACCCTATTGGCCACAGTCTAGCAAATCGTTTGGTGCCATAAAGTCTCCAGCAGACCGAAGGCGGGTAGGCGGGTCTGCCGCGGTACCGTCGCGGGCCCGCCTACCCGCCGAGCTGCCACGCCGCGGTGCCACCTACTCACGATGCAATCGGTCGCTTGCAACTTGTATTCTTGTAGTCCTTCTCTAGCGGTTGCAAGGCAACCTGCCTTCTGTGAGTTGCGGCGACCGATCGCAAGCCAGGTTGCATCGTGAGTAGAGCCCTTAAGGCTACAGTGCAACTTTGATGTTTAATCCACGTATAGGGCAAGGGGAAAAAATCATACCTTTTTAACGATATCATGGCTTCGTAATACCTCGAAAACCGATATTTAAAAAAACGTGCAAGCTCTGGCCCGATTAATGGATAAGATAAAAGAGTGACAAAGTAAGCGAGTCCTGAAGATCTGTGAAGATCCGTGAAGATCATTTATCTTTAGATCATTTTCAGTGACTGACAGTCAACTCACTAACGATTCTTAATTTTACGTGCTTCACTGTACTGTATCAATAAGTAAACCCTAAAAATGAAGAGAGAGGTCAAGTTGCTGAAATATTTTCTTTACCCTGTTTCAGAAACGAATACTGCCGACGACAGGAGTTTTCCGAGTTTCAATTTAGTGTTGGTGTTGCTACCAGTCATTGTCCAATCAGAAGTGGTCAATGTGTTCCTTGGAACTACGATTTCATGATAGTTACCTAAATGTTGAACAAATGTAAATGTTTAAAGTCTTCACAAAATGAAAGGCCCGTTTTGACAGTTCACGCCCATGGAGTTTTAACCCCTAACGCGTGGGTAATAGAAGCGGTTTTTCTAGGTGCAACTTGTACGCTTTGCTTGTACGCAACAGTTGGCTTTTATTACCTACGCATTAGGGGTTAAAGCTTCATGGGCGTGAACTGTCAAAACGGGCCTTTTATTTTGTGAAGACTTTAGAATCGAAAACCTGTATATGTAAATGTTTAGAGTCGAATAACCATTACTTATCAAGATTTTGACATTTAATTTAGGCAAATATCAAATCATGGTCATATTGTAGCATATTTTTATTTTTTGAGTTTTTATAGAAATTAAGATTTCGGTGACATTTGGGGAATAAACATAAACATCACTTGTGTCAAAGCTTATTAGCTGGATCCACACCAAGCGATCCATCTCGCCCATCTCGGATCGGGCAATCCAGGCACTAATTTATTGGCATTGTAGAATTGATTGTCATGAAGCTTTCAAATGTGAGGATTACAGCTCGACAGACATCCACGATCCTGGATCGCGGATCGCTGGATCGCCCGAACCAAGATGGACCATTTGGTGTGAGTGGATCCAGGTATTCAACAGTACATAGATGAAAATAATTGGTTTCTGGTAAACCTGCTGCATTTAGTTGAGCAGTTACAGTAAGTTTTAGTTAGGTGGTACATAGCATTAAAATAATTTGTAATTATATAAAACTTTATTACAATACAATAAGAATAATAAAGACGGAAATACATTATTATAGTACACAAAGGATTTTTAATTAATACATTACAAACTATAACCAATCGTTGGAAGCTATATCAAGCATCAGATATTTGCCAAAGGCTACTAATTTCTGGTATATATGAAACAGCAAACATATTCATTAACTGGCTAAAAAGTGGGCACAGTTGTGCCTCTGCCACCCCGTGAGGGAAAAAGCGTGACGCTATGTTATGTTATGAAACGGCAAACAGAAATAAAAAGCAAGTTTAGGCGCCGAATCACAGTATAACAATACCCTATCTTGATTTCCTACCGTTAAATTCTTGTTCAACGTTTGTGAAGGAATTTAATTTCCACCTATTTGATATTTAAATATTATTACGTAAATACTTAACTGACTTACAAACAACAAATTGTGAATTAACTACGCATACAATATTCTAAGCGACTACGCTGTTTCAGATATTTTAATAACATCCACAAAGGCCAATCGGTGTAGGTAATCATAAGTTCACAGACTGTAGCTACGAAAAACATCAAAATTCTTACAAAAATAAAAATATACACTCTGAGAATTTCCTAAATTATGATACTATATTTGTAACAAGTATGCGATCTTAACATAATTATTCTAAAATAACATTGCCAAGGAACCTGTTTGAGAACAAACCAGATTTAAATAATGTCTATCTTAACAAGAATAGATTTCTTTCTATGCAACCAATCCTCTGCTAAGGACCATTCTATCTTGCGAGAACAGATAATCTCAGGCAAAACCATCTTGTTAAGATAGAACATCTAACTAGCAGGTATCGCGGCATTTATCATAATAATTATGCTCGTTCATGTGCACTTGAATGCGCAGAAGTCGAATTTTTATGGTTTC
Organism: Argyresthia albistria; assembly: GCA_963457715.1. Classification (NCBI taxonomy): domain Eukaryota; kingdom Metazoa; phylum Arthropoda; class Insecta; order Lepidoptera; family Argyresthiidae; genus Argyresthia; species Argyresthia albistria. The sequence goes on from OY735258.1 coordinate 10,350,562, forward strand.
AGCACACCACCGACGACGGACCAAGTTAGAGCGGGGCGGTGGCGGGGCAGAGACGGGGCGGATGTCAATGACGCTCAGCTGACAATTTGAAGTTGAATTTAACTTCAATTTTAGTTCATGGCAAACTGTCTATTGCCAGACAATTTCTGCCAGTGTCGTGTAATGACGAAAAATGTGAGACACGGATCATACCGCGTCGCTCGCTAAGTGTGTCGACTTCATACCTCGTGCGACGACCTCTGTGGCACAGCGGTTGCGCATCTGCCTACCATGCGAGTTCCCGGGTTCGAATCCTGGCTGGGGACAAAAAAAAACCCAGGTCTTGGATGTTTACATGTTTGTGATGTCGCTGTTTCTGGTTCCCACGACACAGGGTATCCTAGTGTGGGGCTAGAAGCAATGTATGTGCCTGAATATGTTTATAGTTTCTTGTATTTGACACCCGCCGCTCCGCTACTAACCCGTTTGTGGAGTGCCGAAGCCTGTTCGTTAATTTACGTAAAACAAATACCCCGGCCTTTAAGCTTTAACTTTTGGGACTTTCCATCATTAAAATCATCAGATATGCGTCTTATGGAATTTATTTGTTTGTATACTTGGTGCACGCATACACGCTACGCAAATGAACCAACAACACCCTGTCGCATCACGTATTTAGCCTTCCTGGCCGAAGTCATCCATAAACTTCTTAAGTTTCAACATATCGTCATCATTAACAGTTGGTTTAGATGTTGCCAGTGATCGCATCATATCCGACATGGTCACTGGAGGTTCACCGAGCTTCTCGCCAGGAACTTCCATCCAGGTCATCTCCATCGCTCCTGGATCTCCAGGCGAGCATGGTGAGAGCAAATCGTGAACAATAATATCCGGGTTGGCCGGGCTTGGCCCACTGACTTTCTTAAAGTGTGTAGCAGACTGCACTTTACGTACTGGCTGCATTAAGGCGTCACGCACTACAATACTGATATCAGCACCAGAGTACCCTTCAGTCTTGGCTGCCAACATCTTCATATCCTGTTCTGAAAGCTGATGCCTAGTGTTCCCGAGGTGTAGTTTGAGCATTTCCAACCTAGCATGCTCCTCAGGTAGAGCAATATAGATACGCTTCTCAAATCGCCTTCTTATAGCAGCGTCTAACACCCATGGAATATTGGTAGCACCGAGGACTAGTATACCGTCCATATCATTGCCCACTCCCTGCATCTGGACCAGAAACTCAGTCTTGATCCTACGCGCAGATTCAGATTCATTGTCAGATCGAGAGGAGCAGAGGGAGTCTATTTCATCAATGAAGATTATACTCGGCTTATATTGGCGGGCAAGCTCAAATAGATTTTTCACTAACTTCTCAGACTCGCCAAGCCATTTTGATACAAGATCAGATGATGAGACGGAGAAGAACTTGGAATTGTTTGCTTCGGTTGCCACAGCCTTAGCAAGGTATGACTTACCTGTACCTGGAGGTCCGAAAAGTAGGATACCCTTCCACGGTATTCTTTTACCGGTGAAGAGATGTGGGAATTTAATTGGGAGAATTACAGCCTCCTTCAAGGCTTCCTTGGCTGCTTCCAGTCCAGCGACATCGCTCCACTTGACATTAGGTTGAGTTACAACAATAGCACCTTCCAGCTTGCTCTGTAGTTTCTTTGTCTCTGGATCATCCGAGTCACTGTCACTATCACTCTTTTTGTCATCACTCTTAGAGTTGGATTCTCCGGCTTTAACCGGCTTCTTCTTCTTATCCTTCTTGAGATATTCTTTTAACTTTTCAGCCCGGTCCAAGTACTGCAGACATTTTGCTCGGATGCTTTCCTTTGCCTTTTCTCCTTGTGCCTCATACTTCACAGCGTGCAAGAAGTATTCTACACCATGCTCATAGAGGCGTAGAGCCTCTTCATAGTTTTTGTTTTTATCTTCCTCAGTGGCTTTGGTGACGAGGTCAATAGCTTTCTGAAGAGTGTTAGAAGATGCCATATTTAACTTTTGCTTCTACCTGGAATTAGAACAAAAAGATTTGAGCAATTTCACATTCAAGTCAGATTTGAATTCAGTGTTGTTTGTGGTGTGACCTTGATCATTGTAATTTACATTCTGCATTTGTTTAATCTAGAGGTTCTTCACATAGGTAGCGATAAAATATAGGTGGCGTAGGTATACAACCATTACCTTTTAGCTACAACAGAAAAACTTTAATATACTGAGTCATACCTCCCAATTACTATTTCCATCTACAGATACAGGAAAATGACAATTGCATGCATGCATGACAATTCCATATTAGTGTGAACAGTGACTGTGAGGCCAACTTGTGCAGGTAGGAAGATGCCTACTACACTTTAGCAGGCTAGGTAAAGTAGGAAGGCAATTTTGGAATAAATGGACGCCAGCCTTCAGAGAAACCGAGTCTACGATTATTGTTTGCGCTGTTTCCCCGGGATTAAGTATATTTTTTTAAAGACACGATATTCTTACCATTTACGAACAGAAACCGTAGTTGAAAATGTAGCTAAGATAGTACTCTATCACCGAATAACAAGAAATTGAAAAATATTTCTTTACTGGAGGGGTGTCGTCATTTTTGTCATTCATCAAAGCTGCAGTCCGATATTAAAATTATTGCAACCGAACAGGCGTTTTTCAATACGCCCGGCCCGGCACCGGCACTGGCACCGGTTTAGTGAGTAAGAAAGGGATAGATAGATAGAACTAACAACTAACGTAAGTGCAGCTGAGGCATTTTTCCATACGCCGCCGCCAGCAACCGCAACGGCACGGGCTTAGTGAGGAAAAAAGCTATATAAGTAGTTCTATCTCTCTCTTACTCACTAAATCGGTGCCGGTGCCGAAGCCGGGCCGGCGCGGTATGGAAAAACGCTTAATTTAGGTGGGTGTGAGGCAGACTGCCGACGAACACAGTGATGTCGCAAATCGGACCGCGATAAATGACATAATGCACGTGTATTGCCATAACAAAAAAACATTGTCTACTCTGGGAACAATCACGTTCGTGTTATGTAAGAAGATAAAAGTGGATCTGGGGGATTAGTGAGTGACACTGGGGGGGGTTAACATTAATTAATAACAACATAAAATTAATAAACCTGACATATAAACTACATCAACTCTTATTAAGGGCTCTACTTACGTTACAATGCAACCTGGCTTGCATTGCAATCTGTCGCTGCAACTCATAGAAAGCAGGTTACCTTACAACCGCTAGAAAAGGACAGAACAGGAAGATAGACAGAGAGAGATATACAAGAAGCAGCAACAAAATCGCGAGACAGATTGCATTGCATCGTGAATCACGATTCGTGAGTAGAGCCCTTAATATGTACAGGGTGACATTTAATTAGCTGACCATATTTTGGGGAATGATAGTACCCATCATTATGAACAACATTCACCATAAAACTTATAGTCGCTAACGGCAAAAAAAATTCGTCTCTCAGTACATTGCCCCGATCAGCTGATTTCAAGTTGCTATGGGAGACCCAAAAATTTTTTTCGTTTGCGACCCCATGTTCATTGGGGAAAGTGCTTCATAATGATGGGTACTATCATACCCCAAAATATGGTCAGCTAATTAAATGTCACCCTGTATTATGTCGGCGCCTCGGCGGTCGATATAGCGGGTGTAGGGCCCTAGAAGTCGAAAATTACGGCGTTTCGGTGTCGTTTGGCAAGATTGATCTGTAGATCACCTGGATTTGTGATGGCAAAAGGGGGAGGGGCAAGTTTATTTATTTATTTATTCAGGAATACAACAGCATTCATCATTACAAAAAATGTTACAATAAAAACTTAAGAGATAAAGCCAATTATAGGGTTCCATCGATTACATTTATACTTAGATTATAATTACCTATTTATTTATTTTTATAAATTAAGTAGGTAGGTACTTACTTACTTTTATTTTTACTTAATTTTTGTGTATGGGCAAAAATAAAATAATTGCTTAATAAGCTGTAATTACAATCATCCATTCATTTCATTCGTTCATTTGCTATTCGACTGACGTAACTTAACGTCTTATGGCGTTCCTATTATGATTAGTAGATAAGTTATGATTGCTTGTCAATAATTTCTTACTATCTGTTCTGTCCGAAAATCTTTGCAATTTTTAAACATCACATCCAATATATGAAATAACGTAAAAGCCTGAACGCCCAAAGCTAGCTTCGCTGTTTTATTTCACAGGTTTTACTGGTACAGGTACTTACTGAGAAATCAGTAGAAATTAAAATGTAGGTTCCTTGTAGTCTACCATAATACCCAAACTAGGTACCTACCTAACAAAACTATTTTTTTTTTTGTTTTAGCGACGCGAAATATGGCGTCGGATTTTAGCGTTGGATTGCATCACACATCGACAAAAAGCAGTTTGCAAACAAACTTCGAATCGAAATCGTCTAGATGAAATCTATTGGAAAGAGATAAGCTCGCCTTGTATTTTCTATTTTATTGTGATTGTAATGTTATGTTTAAAGAAGCCCCAAGATCTCAGCTTTGAAATGACTTACGGCAATGCTTTCTCTTCAGTTCTATTACGTTATGGTAGTGCTAAAAAATAATGACAGAAATATCGGTGGCCGTGAATTAAAAAACAACCGGCGAAGTGCGAGTCGGACTCGCGCACGAGGGGTTCCGTCCGTACTATTATCTATAAAAACAGCACCAAAAAAGCATATCTGTTGTATGGGAGCCCCCTTTTATATCTATTATATATCTGTTTTTAGTATTTTTTGTTATAGTGGCAACAGAAATACATTATCTGTGAATATTTCAACTGTCTGACTATCACGGTTCATGAGATACAGCCTGGTGACCATTATCTATAATAAAACCGGCCAAGTGCGAGTCAGACTCGCGCACGAAGGGTTCCGTACCATTATCTATATAATTGGAACAAAAAGTAAACTTTAGAAAAAACCGACTTCCACAAACCCTATTTGATTAGATTGAGTTTAATACAAACTGTAACCCCTTATCCCCCCCCCCAGGGGAATTAATTTTGTCAAATCCCATATCAGTGCTACCCCACGCTACTAAGGAACCCCTGTACAAAGTTTCATGGCTCTAGGTCCACCGGTTTAGGCTATGCGTTGCCTGCCCGTCAGCCACGCATTGTATTTGTACCTAGTATTGAGCAGATCTGGTGGCCATATGTGGTCTTCATCAGCAGTTCCGCATCACAATATTATGCTTACCATGTGCATTTGCACGAGTTATTATGAAAAACACAAAAATCACTATAGGTCTAATCGGTCTAATTTTCCAAATCGGTCCATCCGTTTAGGCGCTATCGAGGCACATACATAAAAAAAATAAAAAAAAAACAAACATCCCGGACGAATTGTAAACCTCCTCCTTTGGGAAGTCGGTTAAAAAAACCGCAAAAAAACACGTTAATTGTATGGGAGCCCCCTTTATATTAAATTTATTTTGTTTTTAGTATTTGTTGTTATAGCGGGAACAGAAATACGTCATCTGTGAAAATATCAACTGTCTAGCTACCACGGTTCATGAGATACGGCCTGGTGACAGACAGACGGACGGACGGACGGATATCTTGAGATTTTAAGGTACTTTCCCTCCAGGGCCCATTCGTTTGTTCCACCCTGTATATGTGTGATCTGTAACTGTATTTTTCATGAAATACCCAAAAAGTTTTGTTCAAATTATCATCTTATGTCAGAATAACTTTGTAGCTAGTTGAAAAATAACATTTGAATTGATTCAAAGCTTGCCGCGCTTTTAGGGCCTTTAGTACCTATTAAACACCGCCGTAAGCAGCACTGTCTACAACCTACTCCTACTGGAAAACGTGAGACACCCATCTACAATTTCCGTAAAATGAGGTTCACTCACTCATCACTCATTATGTCAATGTCATGCAGACTGCAAAACATCATTTCAACGCACCAAAGAGTATTTAATTAAAACATCACTGGCAGCCAAACTTGAAGTGGCCAAAAGGAAAAAAATAATTTCTGAGCTCTGAGATTTGTATGAAAACAAAAGTAATTAAAAACTATTAATTTTATAATTATTTTCTAAAAGTTCTACATAATAAATAGAGACGTGGTAATTTCTCAATTAATATTTAATGTCTTTGTAGAAGTCCGGGGACGACATTGCCATATCATTTAAATTTAGTTTCATTAAAAGAAGGCTTACCTACCAAAACAAAATGGCCTTGGTATAAACTTTTCAAGCGTGTTGTGAAGACGTATCTTGTACCGAGACCACTTTCAATTTGTAATATCTCTCGTATTTCAGTATTTGTGGTTGGTGCGGCAACAGATATACACATTCTGTGAAAATTTCAGCTTTCTAGCTATTACGGTTCGTGCAGGCGGACCCGGTGACAGACGGACGGACGGACGGACGGACGGACGGACGGACGGACGGACGGACAGCGAAGTCTCAGTAATAGGGTCCCGTTTGGCACCCTTCGGGTACGGAACCCTAAAAACGGCAAAAAAACCCACGATATCGCATCGCAGTGTGGGTGTGGGGCTAAAGACAATGTTTTATGTTTTCTTGTTAATGTTGTGTTGTGTTGTTAATTTCTAGCCATCAGCATTTTATTTTTATTTTCATTTTATTTATTTATTAAGGTCTATACAACAGATACCTATACAACATTACATATAGCTTAGATATTTTCAGATTAATTCTAGTTGTAAACCTTGACCGTGACGTATTACGAATACACACAGGATATACAATGTGTAAATGAATTAACGCAAAATGAGAAACTACTTCGTTAGACATCATTCTGAGCCACTTTCAGTATTAAAGCGATTTGATCAGAGCAACTTTAGTTTTTAGTTCCCAGTACATTTTGGCCTGAGTGGGTCAGCTGATTTGTATGGAGAAGTGAAAAATAAAGTTGTTCTGATCAAATCGGTTTTATAATGAAAGTTGCTCAGAATGATGTCCCTAACAAAGTAGTTTCTTATTTTGCGTTAATTCATTTCCACCTTGTATAAAAGTTGGAGCATTAGAGATAATATTGAAACATCAATCACTGCAAGGGTAATAATCATTACGGTGTGCATTTGTTACCTACATTTGCTTTTAGTCCGTTGAGTGGTTGTGCTTGACTTTGCTTTGGTTGTGTTAGATTCTAATAACGATCTTTTCTAGCAACGTTACAGTGATTGATGTTTCAGTATCTCTATTATTATGCTGATGCCTTTCCAGATTAGTAAATATACTTAATTACAAAATTGGGCAATAATACTACCCTTTTATTTCAATATTTTGGATTGAGTTGTATTTCACGTCAAAAATATAAAAGTAAATCACACATGAACATGACATGATCCTATCCAAGTATATTATGTTAACCAGTTGAACTGTGACCACTATGCATTTATATCGTACAAGTTTAGCATCATGAAAAACGGTAAACTGAATTTATTTTATTTTATTTTGCTAAGCCGAACTGCAGCAAGTATTCAAATTGTAAATCCGAGTGCAAAAAATGAACTCAATAATTGCATAAGCAATGTAGTACGAATGAATGCAGTCAATGATCTAACTTTGGTCAACATAGACGACAATGAACTCATTAACCAACTGTATAGAACATCGGAACTTAAACTTGTGACTAGAAGTTTTCTATCAACAGAAATGAATATTCCTAACGATGCTTATATCATAACAACTAAAAGTTATCTTGAAACAATGGGAGGTTTTGAAGACCTAGTAAAAGATTGGTTCTGGAATCCAAGAGCATTATTTATTATTGCAATTGCAGAAGGACTTTCGGAACTAGAAGTGATCAGGATATTCAAAGTACTCCATAAACTATACGTTTTTAATATAATTCTTGTGTCTGCAAAGACAGATATCGAAATTTTAGTGTTTACTTACGAATTTAAAAGCAGTGATCGATGTTTGTTTACACCCGACGCAATAAGGAGCAGTGTTTGTTTAAATATGGTTAACAAACCTTTTCATAGAATTACATATTTAGAGAATAACCATCGAAACCCAGATGGAATTCTAGTTCCGTACTCAAATTGCAAACGGACTGTATTAATTTATCCAGATATACCCAATGCCTTTGAATTAATGGAAGGGGAACGCGAGAGAATAATTGGACAGGAAGAGGCAATTTACAGAATACTTAAAGATATGAACTTATACAATTTTAATTTCATCACCATTCCTAGAGGTGTCGTCAATACTGGTGTTCTGAAAAACTTCACAGCAACCGGCCTACTGACACAAATACAAAATGGATCTGCGGACATTCTAGTAGGCACAATAATGTTGTCAGTTAAAAGAGTAGGTATATTTGATTTTGTTTATCCACATCTCGCGGATGATATTATGACATTAGTTCAAAAGGCACAGACTGTAGAAAAGTGGGAGCATATATTGCAGGGTCACCAATATATAACTGTGCTACTGATGTCACTGTGCTTTGTAGTATTTTTTGTGATATCTTTTAATTTGAAAGTGTTTGGAAAAGGCTATTCAAAACACCCAGGATTTATAGCGTTTGCTTTATTGGGGTATTTCTTTGGCACGACACGTAAAATATTGATAAACGATCAAAACCGTTACTTAATAACTTCATGGGCACTTTTCACCTGGCTCCTCAGTTGTTTTTATCAATGTCACCTATCTAGCGTGTTTACAAAACCAATAGAATACCATCAGGTCAATACATTGGAGGAAATATATAACTTAAAGTTCAAAATGTTTTTATTTGGACGATACCACAGTTACGCTATGACATCTAAAACTTTTTTTATAACTGAAATAATGGACCAGGTTAGCACTGATATATGCTTTGAAACTTATCTGTGTTTGGATCTACTGGCTAAAGAGCCTGAATCTTTTTCATTAGTTTCTCGAATCCACTTTGATTACTACAGAACTGCTTTTATTAGTAAAAAACTAACTTCCGTATTCCACAAAACTGCATCGGAAGGTTTCGTTCATTACCTAACAGCATATTGCAAAAGAGGATATCCAGATTTAGAGCGCATTCGATTTTTCGAAAGGCATATCCTCGCAAGTGGAATAAATCAAAAAGTGATAAAAGATCTCACTTATAAATATGCTTTAAGACATTTTTCTTTTTACAATAACACAAGTCCTGAAGAACCATTTACAATGACAGATTTAGAGGGTGTTTATTGGTTATTATTTAGTGGCTGTTTGGGATCCTTCGTGATTTTCATATACGAAATACGGTCAGTAATAATTATCAAGAAAATAAAACAATACTTTTTTGCTTCCAATCCCACTATGGAAATACGAAAAAGAATGTAATTGATCATAGCATACTATTTTAAAGTAAACTCTCAAATATACACGTAGGTAATTAAAATGTATAATATAAAAGAATGTGTAGTTTACTTCGTAAATTAAAGCTTGCATATTATGTATTTATAGCGCGTATTCTCGACAACTATTATAGTGGTTGGTGGGGTTGGCTTTGCACTGTGGCCTCTCGATTTTGAAGTCAAATAGGTTACTGGGGGGTTCTTGGGGTAGCTTGAACCATTTATTTGGTTTTTAAGACTAGGAAACAAGCATTTAATTAATTATGGATTAATTAAACTTACATTTTCTTTTAGGAACGGCACGTTTTTCTTTGGGAATTAATGTCGACTAGACTTGACAAATGCATTTAGACTGCATGGAATGGAACGTAAAGTTGCTGTGTTTGTATATGTCGCAGTTGGTTGGTTAAATCCAGTTAAATCAGACACTTAACTAACACCCTAGACCGTTAATTAAAGAACGACATTTAACTAAGTCATTTATTTTGAATTAAATAAAGCATCGTCGAAAACGTTTAACGATCTGTACCGAAAGTCAGCGTGTTGGTTAAAATAAGATGGCGACACGTCAGCTGATAGAGTTGATCTTTATGGCAAACGTGCATCGTTGGTTGTGTTCAGTGGTTTTTTCGTTTTTTCAAATTTGGTCTTTGGTGCAATTGTAAACATATTGTCGACTCCGCCATGATTATTTCACGAATAGTAGTTTCAGGAAACCGAATTGAATGCTTTAGGTCACTTTCTGTGCCAATACTACAGATAGGTTGTGTTTGTTAGGTCACAACTTTATGAACCATCCGGAGCCGACCGAAGCGGAGCGGAGCGAGGCGATACTATGTAGTTTCACAACACCGAATTTGTTTGCTTATTACCTTACCAAAGTTGAAATGCGTCTAGTTGCCTAGGGACGTTTAGACAACTCGTTAAACGTTTCGTTCAGTCACTTGCCTAACGGAACTTTAGCGATTTCGTTAAATGTCGATCTTTAATTAACGGTCTAGGGTGTTAGTTAAGTGTCTGATTTAACCAACTAACTGCGAGCGACATATATAAAGTAGAATAAATTTAAATAATAATACTATTGACTATTTATTTCAATTAATAATACTACCTATTAGGTTAGTGTAGGTACCAAAACTGACATCTGGGCAGTCTTGTGGCTACTCCCTAGAGTGTTTTTTATGAGCCAGAGGCGCTGCAGAGCACGGCGGCCGCGTGCTGGTGAGGAGCAGGCCAGACGAACGAAGCCGGAGCGGCTGAGGCTGGTCGTCGGAGGCGACCAGAAAGCCGAAGCGGCGAGACGGCGAGTGAGCGCCTCTGGCCTAAACTACCAAACCTAAACATGTTTTCTGCTAATAAAATCCATATTTGCTTATGCTTCTGCTCCGGCGCAACGGAGCGCTGCGACTGTCACCGTACCAGCTCGTCGCAGGCTTCCTCACTCGCCGTCACCGCTTCAGCTTTCTGGTCGCCTCCGGCGACCAGCCTCAGCCGCTCCGGCTTCGTTCGTCTGGCCTGCTCCTCACCGGCACGCGGCCGCCGCGCTCCGCAGCGCCTCCGGCTCATAAAAAACACTCTAGGGAGTAGCCACAAGACTGCCCAGGAAGGACTGCCCATATGTCGGTTTTGGTACCGACACTAACCTAATAGTATCCTGTCCTAACTTGTAGGTTTATGAATAAAACAGGAATGCAATCTCAAGTCCAGATAACACAGCCAATGTCCAACGTTGTAGCGATCGAAAAACAGTCCAAAAACACAGCAAAAGTCGTCGAATAGCACAAAACAAGTAAGAGAGAACATTCACGCAACTCAAAGAAAAACGGAATGACGCAGCAAGCAACGTTTTTTTAGGTTCAAACATCGACGTTCCGTTCCACGCATTCTAAGTCAAATTGACATTCATTCTAAACGAAATTTTACGAAAAACGTTCCGTTTCTCCTGATAATATTCGTAAGTTTAATTAATTCATAATTAATTAAATACTTAACTCCTAGAATTAAAAACTGGATAAATGGTTCAAGGTAAACCCTATCTACCCCCTAGTAACCAATTTTACTAAGTATCAAAGTGTCAGTGTTGGAAAACCAACCCAGATATTTTACAAGGGGGGGGTTACCTCCACCCCTCAACCCTCCCCTTCCCCCCAACCCCCTACGAAAGAGGCCATAGTGGAAATAATACCCAAATCACAGTATAGGTACCCAAACCATTAAATAATTAGGTAGGTATTAAAATATAACGGTAAACATGGACGTAGGATTATATGTCAATAAGTAATCATCATTTAAAACGTCGTCGCGATAAAAGTTATACCTACTTAATTCAATGTGTATGCAACGACAAGTTCGTGGCTATAATGTCAACTCAGATTAAATAATACTTATTACCCGTTCGCTGTAGGTTTGCCGGTGCGTGGGAGGAAATTCCACCCAATGCACAGATTAATAAAGCCCAACGCACCAATTAAATTACCAAACCCGTTTCTGCGGTGCCGCCATCCACGAAGACGCGTGACGTAGCTATTTGCATCTTTATTCATCGAGGCACTCTGCTGAAAGACAAATATGCAAATAGCTACGTCACGCGTCTTCGTGGATGGCGGCGCCCATACGTAAAATACATAATCAGGCAGTTGTGTTGGAGATTGATTGTTACTTGTTGGGCAAAGCAAGTATGAAATCATTTTATGAGTAACGCGACACTGTGAAGTCATGTTATGTTTAACCTGTTGAGCAAAGTGTTTGAAAAGGTGATACTGAATCAACTACAATCTCACTTTAACGCATCAGGGCTACTCCACAAAAAACAATTTGGTTTCACTAAAGGCAGATCAACAACTGACGCCGGAGTAGCACTAGTACAACACATCTATAGTGCGTGGGAGGGATCACAGGATGCTGTTGGTGTATTCTGTGATCTTTCCAAGGCCTTTGACTGTGTGGATCATCAAACCCTTCTGCTCAAACTGCAACACTATGGTATTAAAGACAATGCTTTAAAATTAATGGAATCATATCTTGGAGACAGAGTACTAAAAGTAGATATAAATAGAAATAAGTCTACCGGAACGCATATGAATATTGGTGTCCCCCAAGGCTCTATTCTGGGTCCGTTCCTTTTCTTAGTTTACGTGAATGACCTGCCGTATATGGTGGAGAAAATGACTCAGATTGTACTATTTGCTGATGACACATCCATTATCTTTAAGGTGAAAAGACAACAAGAAATTCTAGACGATGCAAATAGTACGCTCTCTCATGTGTTAAGTTGGTTTAATGTAAACAACCTTTTATTAAACTCGAAGAAGACAAAATGTATCAAATTCTGTTTACCGAATGTGCGGCAGGTGGACACGAGTGTAAGCATAGGAACGGAAAGAATAGACCTCGTTGAAGAAACAATTTTCCTTGGAATCACTATAGACTCGAAACTTCAATGGGGTCCTCATGTAACTAGTCTCTCACGAAGACTTAGCTCAGCTGCTTATGCGGTCAGGCAAATCAGACACATCACAGATGTAGGAACTGCCAGATTGGTTTACTTTAGTTATTTCCATAGTATTATGTCTTACGGAATACTGCTTTGGGGGAGAGCAGCAGATATAAACACAATATTTGTCTTACAAAAAAGGGCCATTCGGGCTATCTATCAACTAGATGCTAGGCAATCACTAAGGGACAAATTCAAAAATATCAATATACTTACTGTTACCTGTCAATACATTTATGAAAATATCATGTACCTATACCAGAAAAAACATAGGTTTATTTAAGACTTTAGGTCATAATCATAGTATTAGCACTAGAAATAGAAATAAGATTGCTATGCCCGCGTTCAGACTCAGTAAGGTTGCTCACTCTTTTATGGGAGTATGTGTTAGTTTTTATAATAAAATACCTAATGAAGCAACGGACCTACCAGAAAGGAGGTTCAAAAACTATGTCAAAAACGGCCTATTGAAGAAGTCATATTACAGTGTAAAAGAATATTTAGAGGACAAAACTGCATGGTCTTTACCATCTCAGCGCACAGAAATCCAAAGAGGGGCGATGGACTGAGTCAGTACGTCTCTCCTCGGTGTATTTCCTTAGACTTAAGTAGAAATACATAACATTGTATTTTTAAGGCTCTGATATTTTAAAAGAGGTACGGGGGAGGTTTCTTGCCCTTCTTTGCTCCATCCCTAAGCCCACAACTTCCGAACGGGCGGTAGTATACAAAAATATTAATATTATATTGACGTTGACTAAGTAATATGTATGATTTTATGGTCAATAAAAATTTTGAACTGAACTGAACTGAACCTGTATTCATCAAATCATGGCACTTTTGTTAAAGGACAATGCCCATTCATGGTATCGCGAACAATGTAAGTTGTGTCACAAGTTCATGAAATCAATTATTCTTGTTTTTTTCTAAGATAATTTTATGTATTGATAAAAAATGTGCACTTCTCCGGATAAGAAATGAAAAAATAAGTAGTAGTTTTCTTGATATCGAATTCCGTTGTATGAATTGAAGATCAAAGAAACTTGGTGCGTTCAGGAACATCGCCCGCTCACGCCCGCCGACGCACAAGCCCGTTCAGAAAGTCAGTGCGATCATAGATTTGTATGTGGAACTGTCATCAGGCGACTTTCGCCCGACGATAATCACACTCGGTGCGATGTTGCTGAACTCAACCCTTTGCTTACTATTTCTTTGGTATAAATACACAAAAAAAAATGTCGGTCACACACATACATCCTCAGAACAAAACATACATCACTGTCACCATAGAGAAAGTAATCTGACTGTCACTGTCACTGGTTTCAGATGATTTTAATCTCAGAAATAATAACATTGAAATTGATTGATTAATCATAGTATTAGTAATCTCTTAATGCAATACGTTGTACGAAGTCGCCGGTGCAGAAATTGTTATGTTTGTTTGGCGCACTTACGTTGGCGTTCGTTGCAAGATGCCTCCGAGTACATGTTGCATGTCTTATCTACTTGGATTTCACCTACACTGGTAAGTATATATCAATTAGCTAGGACCCATATTTAAGTTGGGCACGGTATAACGATGTGTCCGCCCCAGCACAGTTTCTCGATGATATTTTCGATGAATTTGTGTATGAAAATGTATAAAATATTGCTATTGGTTTTTTTTGTTTTTTTACTATATCCTGACTATTACATTAAAGTTATATTTATCAATGATGATGACTACACATCCCCAGTAACCAGTAGACTAAGTATTATGCTGACACAAAATCATTTGTGGCGATACTGACGTCCATAGTCCCGTGGGCATTGTCCTTTAAAATACTTATATAAAAAAGTTCAAAATAAGTTTTTCATTCAACTAAAGTGATTAGATTTTTCTGTGTACTTGTGGTACTTAGTTTTTTAAGAAATAATTATCATAAATTAACAAGTTGCTATTTATAGACATGAAATAAGTATAAATATGTAATTTTACTCTCTTTAGCTTGCTGTAAGCTAAAGTTCATAGTTTAACCCCCTCCACCTTATGGGCCTATTAGACTATGCTATCAGCAGGGCCCTGTCTGACTCACTGTCTCTTTCTAGTCGTTCCATATGAGTGAGACGTCTATACAAATCATGCCCTGCCGACAGTGTAATGTAATAAGCTCTTTACAACCGGAATTTTAATACAATGAGACCCCTATTTATAGGATCAAAGTGTGTCTTGTATGTGGAGGAGGGTGAATTTCTAGAATGTACATTTTATAATAAATAAATGTTATTCCTTACCAACTAAAGTTTCTTTGTATAGTTTTAATTTTCCTACATATTTCTTCACTTCGTCTTTAGGGTATGGCTTCATTGCTAAACAGGTAGGAATATTTTCTGGTTGTTCAATCCACAGTTTATGTGATATTGAATTGGCTTGCAGCTTTTCTGCAATTTTTTTCAAAACTTCTTCATCCGGAACCTGGAGACAAGTCACCAAATAAAGAAGTTATTTTTTTTTTTAGTTTTTAAAATGTAAAGCAGTTAGACTCTGTTTATGCTAGGAAAATAATAGTTTTATAGAGATTTAGAGACCAGTGTAGAAAAGATGCTAATTTGAAGGTAGGAATAGAAGATAATGATAAGAATACATAGGTGGATGTATATAAAATAATATTATAGGTACTCACATACCTCTAAAACTACTTTGTGCATGTTATCCAAATCACTCAAGTACTGCATTGTGATTTCATCGTCTCTGTGCAAATGTAGTACCGCTGTTGATGCGTGACAGGCTTGTGCCACTAAGGATCCAATAGACCAGCCTAAATCTTTAAGCAAATCGCTTCTTAGCAAAACATATTGAACAATATTAGCCGACATTATTTGAGGTTATTCCTAGTTGTGCTTTGTCTGAAAATAAATAATTGTACTCGTTTACATGCTGTATAAAATATGAAATTGTACTGCAAATCAAGGTATGTTCTCGTCGTACTCACCTATTTAGTTGATGAACAGAATAACAAACAAAACCAAAACCTCAGACCAAAACAACACAAGTACCTACTTCGCTCGCTTCCTTCTATTCTATTCTCTCAGAACAATAACGCATAGAATAGAATAGAATAGACACACTGTCATGTCATCTCACAGCTGTCCACTTTTTATTGCCAGCTAACTAAAATTAATTTACCAAAATGAAGACATCGAATATCACGAACATGCTGATGTTCACAGAACAGAATAAATCGGCGCTAGTGTCAGTTTGTTTTCGAAACGCGTAAAGCCCGACATCGCGCGTCCTTGTTTGTGGCCGTATATTTATTAGTATATTTATTTACTGTATGTATTTCTGTCTGCAACTAAGCAAGCGGAAGGACTTTAGTTCCTGACCTACTGAAATTGACCTTGGGAGGGGGGAAGGGGGGAGGGGGGAGGTGGGGGGATGCCCCCCCTACTACTCCCCCCGAACGGAACTGTATAGTTTCTGAGTTATGATTTTTTTAATTTTTGGAGGTTACATAATATAAGGACTAGATCCTGACCTACTGACCTTGACCTTGAGGGGGAGAGGGGGGGAAGGGGGAGGGGGGCAGATGCCTCCCCTACTTCTCCCCCCCCGCGGAAGTGCCTAATTGCTGAGATTTGATTTTTTAAAGTTTTGAGTTTTGAAGTTTTTTTGCATTGTTGGGCGGGGGAGTTGGAGGGGATGAGGGGTTGGAGGGGGGGTTGCCAGAAGTAGGGGGTCGCCTCGCTCCGCTCCGCTTCGCTCCGGCTCCCGGTTCTGCTTATAAGTGTGTACCTAACAAACCTATCTTTAGTTTTCAAACAGGAAGTAACCTATAATTGATCCAATCGGATTCAAAATGGCCGCCCAACCAACAAAAACTCGGACAGACAACACCCCAAATGCACTCCGTTTCAGAAAAAAAAAGCTTTTAATTACAACTTTTAATTTATCAAAAGTGATATTTTACGTTTAAAATAGATTCATCTTTTCAAATATGCATACAACGAAACGTAACTAATGTATTTTGACCACAGACCATAGATTTTGACATATTTTTTGCGTTTTGTTACATAATTTTACAATATTTTCAGATTTTCAAAAAATCATATCTTATAAACTACTAATTTCCGTTACCTGAAACTTTCAGGAAGATGATTAAATGACCCCAACTATACGCTAAAAAAGTTTTGACAGCCTAGTCAATAGGTCAGGAACTAAAGTTGAGCCGTGGCCGTATATTTATTAGTATATTTATTTACTGTATGTATTTCTGTCTGCAACTAAGCAAGCAAGTATCCTGCAGAAAGCCGCAAATCATTCGAACAAAGAGAGATGGCGTCTGGTTTAGAAAACTACGTAAATCAGACAGTATCAGTAATAACCTCCGATGGCAGGAACTTCATTGGGACCCTGAAAGGTTTCGACCAGACCATCAACATTATATTGGACGAATCTCACGAAAGGGTGTTCTCCTCTTCCACCGGAGTGGCGCAGGTAGTACTAGGACTGCATATAATTCGAGGAGACAACGTCGCAATAGTCGGTCAAATTGACGAGTCAATAGACAGCAGATTGGACCTTGGCAATATAAAAGCGGAACCACTGGGAGCAATAGCTCATTAGTTTAATTTTAGTGATTTTCAATTAAATTGTGATGATGTGAAAACTGAAACAAACGTGTTTTAATTCATTTAACTTAGTAGGTGAGGTCAGGATTAGGTTATTGTATTGAAACAAGATGACACAGCAAAGATGGCCACAATATAAAACTGGCCATCCTCCTGTGTTCACAATGTATGACATGCTTAGCCTGGATTTACCAACGAAAGAGTTCTTCCGCCCCCTTAACTACACACTGACCGTAACTTTTACTTGAGAGTTCTTCTACTTTTTCAGACACTAGTGACACCCAGATCAGCCCCTTTATTCGCTAACTCAGTGACAACACCACTAGCTTCTTAATTTTTACAGATCATTGAGTGATCATCACTGAGTTGCGAATAAGGGGGCAGATCACCTCTTTTTGAACTGTCATTGTCATACAAGTTATCCCCAGGATGTTTATTCTCGTATAACTTTTTGTTGGTAAAATCCACCCTTAGTAAAGCATGTACAATTTGATATAAGATAACATTTATTAATATTATTATTTGTAAAAGTCCTTTATTATACTTTCATTATATTTTGTAGAACAAGTTGATAACTATGAGCAAGGAAACAATATAAATAGGTAACAAGTAATTTTATTGTCCCTTATGTTATGACACTACTTACACGTCCATTGAATATTTACAAACTAAATTTAATATGTACAATTGGTACAATGTCATTTAAAATAACACATTCTAAATGATAATCTAAATCAGAGTTTCAGAAATTAACTGAATGATGATATTCACATGATGGTTAAAATAAAACATAATTTAAAACCGAAACAGGTAGATAGTCAAATAACATTGATATATCATCTAACTTGGAGTAATCTTTGGTGAAATATTCATGTCTAAAAGTTGGTCATAAAAAGGCAAACATATTTTGCATACAATTATGTAAACAGAATCATATGTTATAGTTTATGTGCCAACTGGAATGCATAGTTTTTACCAATTACAAACAGTCCAGTATGTCTAGTGGAGTTATTTAACACAAATGTTACTACCGATCGTTAAAACAATCAATTTTGTTTCATAGGATTTTAAACTTATCTTAAAGTGTTGTTCAAAATCACAATCCAATTTTCAAAAATCCAGTAACATTTGGGTTAATATCTGCCAATCATTTACAAATGATATTAAATCCTAAGGCTGGCCTCATACATCCGGAATGGAAATGCACCTAACAGTTTCATACATTTGTTAGATTTTTGATAAACATAGCTCTTATTCCTATAGACATAATGTTCATGAGATTTCAATTCTTTGACATAACCAAAAAATTCAGAAAGGCATTCTGGATGTGTGAGACCAGCCTAAGAGGTGAAACAGTGCAGAATCAAACTGTGTTCTATCACATAAGTCATGTTGTGTGATGAGAATTTCTTCATAGTGTAGCACAATCTGCTTTCCAGTCAATGAATATTTTCCCAACTCCCATAGCAACAGCACAGAGAGTAGGTATGCTGTAGTAAGTCTAGGCGTTGTTGTGGGTGGTTCTAAGCTAAGAGTAATCTGTGTTTGTTGCCTTGCTCACCAAAACTATCTCTTGATGCCTGTTAACAAAAATATTGTTAGTTACAAGACTTTACCGCCGGTTTCCTGGGCGCTGACTTAACAGGTTGGTTAAATCAGTTTCGGCCAATCAAATCTCGCTATTTTGAATAATAGAGGCACATGATTGGCTGAGGCTAATTTAACCAACCTGTCAGCGCCCAGGAAACCGAGGGTTATTTATGTGATTAAATAATTCGCTAAAATACCTACCTGTGATAGAATGAATTACATTACTTTAGTGAGAGCTACTACAACAAAATTTTATAATGTAATTAATTACAGTATTACCTTATTTTTCTAATGCAAGTATTCTGGAGGCTCTTAAAGCGGGATCTAAACAGTACTGCTCCGCTTTTTTGTATTAGGGTCGATTTCATGAATTTTTGTGTCACACAAATGAGATCTGCAGTAAAAATACTCTCATTCGTGTGAGACAAATCTCATTCGTATGACGTGAAATCGACCCATTAAATTTTATACAAAAAACATACCTGATGTTTAAATCCTGAGCGTCCTTAACAGTTGGTATCAGTTCTCCTGTTGTAAATCTAAAACTATCCTAACCATACAGTCCAGAAGGTGAGACCTGAGAAATGAGTCTGTGTGAGTGGTTCCATGTGTACAGTCTTCCAGCGATCTTTTAGCTGATGAGTTTCGTTTACAGGGGGCGCCAATTCTACGCAACTTAATGCAACGAACCTGTCAACACAGACCTTTCAATCCTCATTGGTCATCAAGCGTTAGTTCCACCTGGCCCCCGATTCTCGCGCTATTGAGATCATCTCCCCAGTCGAGATATCGGTTTTAATCAGTCGAAAACGATCTCGATTTATATTCATTTAGATCGATTTAACGGGTCGAGATATCTCGGTTGGTCGAAGGCTAGTCGTAAGAATAGCTTTTTCTTGTTTTCGGGATTTCGGTATCTCAAAATCGATATTTCGACCATGGACATGATCTCGCTAGCGCCAGAATTGCCCCCCTGTCACCACGCGCCAAACGATCGTTGGAAAGCCATATAAGGATTCAACGAAGTTGCGACGTGTCATTTCAGTTTCGTCGTGATCAATCAATTCTCAAGTCAAGCCTTCTTGTCT
This sequence comes from Argyresthia albistria, assembly GCA_963457715.1. Taxonomy (NCBI): domain Eukaryota; kingdom Metazoa; phylum Arthropoda; class Insecta; order Lepidoptera; family Argyresthiidae; genus Argyresthia; species Argyresthia albistria. The sequence goes on from OY735258.1 coordinate 10,370,661, forward strand.
GTAGTTTATCATGGATTTGTTTCTCAATATGTATTAGTGACCCTAATTATGCATGAGTGTAATCAACATTAACAAATCAACATGAATAAGCAAGTCACATTTACACCTTCAATTAATGACTCGATTCCGCATTTGTAAAAACACTTGTTACTTTTCCATTTTAATTATTTTGATGTCTATGCCTTGCCTGTAACGTAATTGCAGTTGGACTTATTTATAAACATAAATTAATAATGTGAACCTGTCCTGACCTGTTATTCAACTTACAGTTTAAAATTTCGCTGAATTCTGGAACTACTGAACCGATTTTATTAAAACATGGTCAAGAACCATAGAAGGGAAGTCAACTACACACAGAATCCGTCCAAACGTTTGAGCATTAGAGTGCCACAGACACGCACATACAGATAGACGCTTCATAAGGGATCATTCAACAATTACGTGATCACCGGAAGGGGGGGGGGGGTCGGGTGCTTGTATATACATCGGATTATTTGGGGGGGGGGGGGGGAAGAATCCATGATTACGTCATCTGCGTTTCGTTTCCGAAAATAAATTATATTTAAATATTTACGTCCAATTTTGAAGTTTATTACTGGTAAAACTTACTATTACATAGATGAAACGGGATTTCCCCTGCTATAGACAAACTGTGGAACAGTGTGACCAGATTCAGTATTTTTATACTTTTTCGGCATATTTTATCGACTTTTCCAAGCATCAGTATTGTTATAGGTATATTGGAGGAAGTAAGTAAGTATTTTGGGTATATTTTAGGTAAAAAGTTATCAAAACTGTAACTTTATAGTTCTTACCTAGCATTTTGACAAAATGACACACCCTCTTCCCAAATTTAGGTCATTTAAGACCCATAGAAACGTGTCAGTGCTAATAAACAGCAAAATTTTAAGCACGGACGAAGATGACGTAATCAACGCGAGGGGGGGGGGGGGGTTAAAAACAAAAGATTACGCTTTTTGATCACATAGGTGGGGGGGGGGTTAAAAAAACGGCCAAAAATGATCACGTAATTGTTGAACGATCCCTAAATAAAAGCCTCTTTTCATTTTAATTCAATTCGTATGTGTTAATTAGTATGGGTACGTTCCCTTATGATGATACAATCTGAATAATCACACTCATAATCACCTCATCATCTTTTCCTGGTATTGCTCAGAGTTGTATGTCTGGAAAAACTGTTTGCCGTACTCGAAGGTAGCGATCATAATAGCACAGGCCGGGGCCACCTTGAATATCCGCGGTAGTAGCCCAGTAAACAGGCCTCGGAAGCCGTGGTTTCTGTAGATATTTCTGGCAACGTCCTGCGAGTTTGAAGCTCGCTGTTGCGACTTTCCGTCTGTAAGGTGACAGAAGAATAATGTAGCGTCACGCCTTTTCCCATATGCACAGTGTGTTATAGCTACTGAAGTGTCGATGCCGGCAATATTGCCTTTGTGGGAATATAATGTATGGCGGGACAATATTGCCCCCCCATACATTATATATGGCAATGAGAAGTTCGAAGATGCCCGTCAAACGCCACGCCCGAAAGATCGTCCTAAGGTCTCCTACAACTACACCTACCACACCAACGGACAGTTACAGTGCAACAATAGGCATCACGAAAATTGTTTTTCCTCAATTGTTTTTTTCTTTGCGTCACTCGGTTTACAAAATGGAAAACTTGATATATCGCGTTATTTACGAGTACGAGTTCCACCGTGGCACCAGGGCTGCAGAAACGGCTCGAAGGATTAATGATGTGTATGGCAACGGTGCCGCAAAAGAAAACACAGTGTTCCGTTTACAGGCGGCGCCTCTTCTACGCAACTTAATGCAACGAACCTGTCATCAACACAGACCTTTCAATCTAATCTTAGAATAAATTGCTATATCTTAGCGCCATCTCGTGGTATTTGCAATTTTTCGATGGTGCTGCACCAAGCGATAATGGCCTCGAACTAAAGAAGCTTCCGTAGTATCTCAGTTTACGCCGGTGTCATATTTTGTTCCAGGTGGTCTATCTGTATTAGTATAATATTATAGTATCTGTGATTAGATTATACACACCTGCATAGATTTCCTTTTCGCCCAATTCAATTTGTTGGTGCGTCTTCACTACATCGAATGGTAGTGTGATTAACGCTGCAATCTGTAGACAGAAGATTTCCATAAGCTGAGTATAATGCTGATAAATGTGATGAGTTGGGTCTGTGGGAAAAGAAATGGAGGGAGACCGCTCAGAATCAAATAGAGCGGAAAAGAGGGAGAGATGCCTTTTCCCAGCTTTCACCAAATAAGCATTGATTGGATAGATGAAGCCTATGGCTATGTAGATATTTGCAGCATGATCAATGTGATGAGTATAATAATAAGATAAAACTAAATCAACTCACACTGCCAGCTATAGAGCCACAGATGAAGTTGAAAAGAAATGTGTTCTTTTCCGGCTCTGGTCTATCCAAAATCCCCTTAGTTGTTTCAAATGATGTCCAATAGATGCCTGAAATAATAAAAAAATGTAATATGATGATAAAAAAATGTAATAGATCCCTGAAATAATAAAAAATGTAGATAGATGCCTAAAAGATTTTAATAAATTGTTATACAGGATGTCCAGAAACTCAACGTCAAGCAAGCACCAGGTGAAAGCCCAGCCATAAAGTATTTGGTAAAAATAAAATAAAAATTCTATGCCACTAACGCTGAGTTTACTAGATAAAGTTTTGATTAAATTAGTTTAAGTACAAAAATCCTCTTTTTGTGTTTCACGAAACATCTATATATATAATAATTGAAACAAAAAGTAAACTTTAGAAAAAACCGACTTCCACAAACCCTATTTGATTAGATTGAGTTTAATACAAACTGTAACCCCTTATCCCCCCCCCCTTGGGGAATTAATTTTGTCAAATCCCATATCAGTGCTACCCCACGCTACTAAGGAACCCCTGTACAAAGTTTCATGGCTCTAGGTCTAGGTAGGTTTAGGCTATGCGTTGCCTGCCCGTCAGCCACGCATTGTATTTGTACCTAGTATTGAGCAGATCTGGTGGCCATATGTGGTCTTCATCAGCAGTTCCGCATCACAATATTATGCTTACCATGTGCATTTGCACGAGTTATTATGAAAAACACAAAAATCACTATAGGTCTGCCTATAATATTTGAAGAGTTCCCTCGATTTCTCCAGGATCCCATCATCAGATCCTGACCTGGTGTCAATGGGACCAATGGGAAGGTAAACCCTTTCAAACAAAAAAATAATTTTCCAAATTGGTCCACCCGTTTAGGCGCTATCGGGGAACATACATAAAAAAAAAAAAAAAAAAAAACATCCGGACGAATTGTAAACCTCCTCCTTTGGGAAGTCGGTTAAAAATGAATTGCTGTTCGTTAGTCTCACTAAAACTCGAGAACGGATTTATCTTATCTTAGTCTTGAAATGTTCGTGGAGGTCTAGGTAAGGTTTAAAAGGCGAGAAAAAATCGAATAATTTCCGGGAAAACCCTAAAAACAGCCCTTTTCTATTTCCCATACAAACGTTTTCTAGAGTCAATTTTAACTTTATTGCTATTCAATAAAGTTCATATTAAATTGAGGCAGTACGAAGTCTGCCGGGTCAGATAGTAAGATATAAATATTTAAGCAAATTTTTAGGGTTCCGTACCCGAAGGGTGCCAAACGGGACCCTATTACTGAGACTTCGCTGTCCGTCCGTCCGTCCGTCCGTCCGTCCGTCTGTCACCGGGTCCGCCTGCACGAACCGTAATAGCTAGAAAGCTGAAATTTTCACAGAATGTGTATATCTGTTGCCGCACCAACCACAAATACTGAAATACGAGAGATATTACAAATTGAAAGTGGTCTCGGTACAAGATACGTCTTCACAACACGCTTGAAAAGTTTATACCAAGGCCATTTTGTTTTGGTAGGTAAGCCTTCTTTTAATGAAACTAAATTTAAATGATATGGCAATGTCGTCCCCGGACTTCTACAAAGACTTTAAATATTAATTGATGAATTACGACGTCTCTATTTATTATGTAGAACTTTTAGAAAATAATTATAAAATTAATAGTTTTTAATTACTTTTGTTTTCATACAAATCTCAGAGCACAGAAATTAATTTTTTCCTTTTGGCCACTTCAAGTTTGGCTGCCAGTGATGTTTTAATTAAATACTCTTTGGTGCGTTGAAATGATGTTTTGCAGTCTGCATGACATTGACATAATGAGTGAGTGAACCTCATTGTACGGAAATTGTAGATGGGTGTCTCACGTTTTCCAGTAGGAGTAGGTTGTAGACAGTGCTGCTTACGGCGGCGTTTAGTAGGTACTAAAGGCCCTAAAAGCGCGGCAAGCTTTGAATCAATTCAAATGTTATTTTTCAACTAGCTACAAAGTTATTCTGACATAAGATGATAATTTGAACAAAACTTTTTGGGTATTTCATGAAAAATACAGTTACAGATCACACATATACAGGGTGGAACAAACGAATGGGCCCTCGAGGGAAAGTACCTTAAAATCTCAAGATATCCGTCCGTCCGTCTGTCTGTCACCAGGCCGTATCTCATGAACCGTGGTAGCTAGACAGTTGATATTTTCACAGATGACGTATTTCTGTTCCCGCTATAATAACAAATACTAAAAACAAAATAAATTTAATATAAAGGGGGCTCCCATACAATTAACGTGTTTTTTTGCGGTTTTTTTAACCGACTTCCCAAAGGAGGAGGTTTACAATTCGTCCGGATGTTTGTTTTTTTTTTATTTTATTTTTTATGTATGTGCCTCGATAGCGCCTAAACGGATGGACCGATTTGGAAAATTAGACCGATTAGACCTATAGTGATTTTTGTGTTTTTCATAATAACTCGTGCAAATGCACATGGTAAGCATAATATTGTGATGCGGAACTGCTGATGAAGACCACATATGGCCACCAGATCTGCTCAATACTAGGTACAAATACAATGCGTGGCTGACGGGCAGGCAACGCATAGCCTAAACCATGGACCTAGAGCCATGAAACTTTGTACAGGGGTTCCTTAGTAGCGTGGGGTAGCACTGATATGGGATTTGACAAAATTAATTCCCCTGGGGGGGGGGGGGGATAAGGGGTTACAGTTTGTATTAAACTCAATCTAATCAAATAGGGTTTGTGGAAGTCGGTTTTTTCTAAAGTTTACTTTTTGTTCCAATTATATAGATAATGGTACGGAACCCTTCGTGCGCGAGTCTGACTCGCACTTGGCCGGTTTTATTTAATTTAAATAAAGACGTGTCAAACTTATGCTTATCTTCGAAATTACGTTTCACCAACGACATTTAATCTCCGTTAGGGCTGATTTGACACTTGATTACAAAAAAAAAATGGCAACTATTCCACTACTTAACGGGATAACGGAGCGGAGGAAGATGGCACATATCCTCAGAGTCTACTCATCTCTCCAGGTTATCAATATCACATAACATAACGTGCCCGACAACCTGCACGAAAGAAGAGCTGTACAAGGCTACCGAGCGAGCTATCGCGGTTGCGGCATTTAGGGCTGCCCGCGTCTGAGATGACCGTTGACTCGATTAGAAGAAGAAGAAGAAGCATCACGCCTTTTCCCATACGGGGTGGCAGAGGCACCATTGTGCCCACTTTCAGCCAGTGATTCAATACTCCATATTGCGTGACAGGGGGCTAGCCCAACCACAGCTATGGAGTAAGGAAGGTTTCCTCGCGATGTTTTCCATCACCGTTAGTGTCCATATAACGTTCTTAAGATAAATGTCTTATCTCATTGGTACATGGTCAGCACCGGGATTCTATCTTGCACCTCCTGCGTGAGAGGCAAGCATGAAACCCACTAGACCACGGGGCTCTATTAAATCTATTATCAAAGATAGGGAATAACATTTAACCTGCAATTGGAAGGTGACCACAATGACGCAATAAATATATGAGTATGAGTATGAGTATGAGTTTGGCGGCTGAGCGGGGTTTGGTGAAACTCAGCGTGAGACTTGTGTCGAAAAATATACTTAGGGCTTTTTTTTAATCTAAAAATCGTCACATTCACATCACATTTATTTTTCCTGGGACTTCTTTACTCTTTATTACCTACATTTACTTTTCCTGGGACTTCTTTACTTACACAAACCCAAAGAATTAGCAGGAAAATTGCAAAGTTTGTCGTCACTGTAATCATAAATGTGATAGAGTGTGGCGATTCTTTTAATTTTTGAAAAAAGCCTAATTATTGTTTAAATTAAGTGACATAGAATTTTTATTTTATTTTTACCAGACCAGTTTTTTGGTGCCCGTTTGACATTGTGTTTTAGGACACCCTGTACATTTACACTATACTTATATAACTATTCTATGCCTAGGCACACAGATCCAGATAATTACAGTCCGGCTTCAGGATACTGACTAACAGAACATCTGTGACAGAACTGTTTGATTTTATACAACAAGTGTGTCAATTAATATACATATTTTTTAACATTGAATTTTTGTTTTACAACAATCAACTCAATTTATTTATTTCATGAAGGCACATACAATTATACAATAGTAGATCAACTGCTGATAGTAAATTTTTAGTTTTTTTTTTAATCATTGATTTTATTATTATATTTTTAGGGTACCGTACCCGAAGGGTGCCAAACGGGACCCTATTACTGAGACTTCGCTGTCCGTCTGTCCGTCCGTCCGTCCGTCCGTCCTGTCTGTCACCGGGTCCGTCTGCACGAACCGTAATAGCTAGAAAGCTGAAATTTTCACAGAATGTGTATATCTGTTGCCGCACCAACCACAAATACTGAAATACGAGAGATATTGCAAATTAAAGGGGGCGCCGATACAAGAGACGTGTTTAGATACACTTACGCATTTCAAAATGGAGATCTTGACAGAAACTGTTTATTTATTGTCATAGCAACCATGTCATAGACACATATACTACACATTTAAATATGATAGCATATTTCGCGTCAACCCACATGGTTGTGGTAGCTCAGCCGGTATGATGTAGACTCTCAATCCGGAGGTCGTCGCTTCAAATCTCGTAAAGGCATAAACTTTTTAAATTTTCTTTTTGTTTATTTTTTTATTGTTTTGAGTGCTTTTGATTTGTTGTACGATGGTACGGTACCCTTCGTGTGCGATACCGACCCGCACTTAACCGATTTTATTTTTATTCAGGTTGATTTATAAGAGAAGAGAAGACTATGATTGAAATACCTACCTGAAAATGGTACATCTCTGAGCAGTGTTGATCCTAATCCTCTGAACAATCCTTTGTAGCCCTCTGCTTTAACAACAACGCGTAGAGCCGACATTATTTCTGAAATCAGAAAATTAAAAAACATAAAAATCTATGATATAAGTCCTAATTTGTGGACTTGAGATTTTTCCGTGCAACTCAGCATAAATAAGTTAAAACGTTAAAATTAAGTTAAATCATGGAGCAAAATACTAGTGCATGTAGTACTAGCATGTGTACAAGCATGTCGCCATCTATTGCTAGTTACCTGCGTTATTTGGTCTCAACTCGACTTTGCTATACTAGCGCTACACCGCCGGTGGTTTTTTTTGGAAACTTATGCATTGGTGCACTAACGCCATCTGGTTTTATGCTAATTTTAGAGGCGACGCCTTCCAGTATGGACTATGTTTCTCTATTCTAATGTTTGCTCTATGGTTAAATGTTAAAATTTGTTTTCAATAAATAATATACAGTCATGTAAAGATCCCAGAACAGATGTTTTAAACAGTTGTGGTGGTTAGTGAGTATCAGAACTGCAAACACATGTATTTACCTGGATATGTAAGTTTCTTTGACTGCATTTTGGTCCTAATTAGTTCTAGGGGACTGACTATTGTGACGGCTAATGTGCGAGCTGTTGCGCCGGAGATGAGAGGGATCCATAAAGGTTGTGTCACTGAAATCAATAAATACCAAACAATAATTACTATTTTGTATACTTGTAATAATTCAATAAGTTCAATAAAGATACTAAAATAGTCACAAACATGCCATACTAACTAAACACACATAGAATAGTAAATTCATAACTTGCAACAGACTAGAATATTCCTACAGTTATTTTAATATAGTTGTACCTCTGCCGCCCTGTATGGGAAAAGGCTTGATGCTATTTTATGTTATGTTTTTCTTATATCTGTGCTACAGAGTATATTAGTAATATGTATATTATGACATACTTACTATCACCAGTTGCTTCATTGTATTGAGTCTTCATTCTATACCGCAGTTGCTCATAAGTGACAAAATATATTACTGTACATGGAACAGCTAAAACTAATGTTGGGCTAAGACCTGACCAAAGTGCTTTCACACCTTCCAACTTGGTTATTTTATAGAAAGCATCCTGAAATTAATAAAATTATTAGTTTTAATAAAAGGAACAATGATCACCAATTATAACAACAAAATAAGTATGCTTTGAATGTCTGTAGAAACTGAAATTAATAAAATTATAAAAGACTATGATTATTCAGAAGAACATAGTCACAAACAATACTAATAGGTTTATTATTATTACTTCATCTGTACCCATCACTGTAAGTATAAGCTGCCGGTACTACTGGGTCAGGTGCAGGCATCCCCTGATGAAGAAGTTAAAATACTTACTAAGGTTCCATGGAAGTGCACTCTTCTTGGAATCCAAGCAGATTCTCCACAGGGGCATATGTGCTCCATCAGACCATTGCAGTATAGATAGCACTTATTTGACAACAAAGCTTTCTGTTGTGCCTGCAGCCTGATTTTCACCACATCTAGTGGAGTCACTGTAAGTAAATTCATACAGGACCATTAACTTTTATTTTCATACAGGCACACACATTCACTTACCCCTGGCCTGAGAGGAAGCAACGTCACAAATATGACGACACGAAAAAATAGGACGATTTTTCGGCTTTTCCCTACGGCCGTCGTTCGAATCCACGGTCTCTCTCTGTCTTGTGAGACAAATCCTCGATCGCTTGAACTTAGAAACAATGTAAAATCTACGAGAAATCCGTGAAACCAGGCATCAAAACAAGAAAAATTGTATGTACTTACTAAACAGAGAGGTTACAAGAGCACCGGAACAAGCTGAAGCCATTTGCTGAAAGGGTGTAATGCGGAATTGGGGGTCATCTTCGCGAATCATTTCATAAATTTAAGTCCAAAATTATATTTATAAAAGAATTAGAAAAGAAAAACAATTTTCGCTAAAGTTCAACTTCAACTTCAATTTTAGTTCATGGCAATCGTTTTATGCCAGACAATCAGACAATTTATGCCAGTGTCATACTGACTGATGACTAAACATGTGAGACGCGTAACAAGATGGGTGGTTGACTTTTTATGATCTGATATTAGAAAAATGAGAAAAATCGACACAATAATGGTTAATTACATTCAATATATACAGTTACAAATATACATGGAACTAGAACATGGTTAGTGAGCGACCGACCGACAAAGTTCAGTTCGGCTCGCGCGCGAGTCTCGCTCGTCGCGGCCGCAGGAGTGCACTTGAGTGCAGGAGGGAGTTGTCAAAATCAAAATGTCATCTATATTCATTCATTCATTCATTCATATATTTCATTCATTCACCTCATTCATCACATCACACCGGTTCACAGACTACAGACATAACGCGATTGTAAAGCCGCGTCCGCTGCGTGCGAGTGCGACATGTTTTCGTGTTTTCTAACCTTCTAACATCCTAAATCCTAACCACGGAATAGACAAAACTAGAAAAGCTGTTTTTCTGTTCCGTGATCCTAACTTGTTTTGCTAACAGATTAGGGGCGTGGCCTACATGTTATACTTTTCCTCCCTCTCCTATCCCTAACCAAATTTAACCAATACTTAGGTAGGTATTTTGTTGTGTAACAAAGCAAATAATGTAAATACCTACCTACCAGATATATTTTTCACATTATGTGTGTACTTACCCAGTGCAACAACAAAAATAAGATGTGTTATACAACGTGTAACTCTAAGTACGCAAAACCTTATAGACCCCAAGTGATTTTTATTACAAGAAAATTATTGTTGAAAGAAAATTAAAAAAAAAACTAAAATTCTAGAAGATATGAGCAGTTTTCGTTTTTTTCTCTTAGCTCTGCCGCCTTAAAAACCGCCCGCAGTACACCGCCCGCGAATGCACAAAATAGGTACCTAGACATTCACACCCGCCGTTTGTTTCCTTCTAACGTTCATTGCGAGATCCTTAGTTTGAAAGAGATAACTAATGTAGCGCGCGCGCTTGCTTTGTGGATTGATCTGCCGCTGCTTTCGTTCGACACACTTATTTGAATATCTCGCTGGATCACGGTAAATGATAGAAGCGGCAATAAATAATTATGGATAAAATTTTAAAAAAAATATGTTGGTATAGTGATGGAATCGATTATACTCGTCATTCTGAACAACCTATTTTCAGGTTTTGCGTACTTAGAGTTACACGTTGTATACCTAAGCGTAATCACTAATCAAGGATCCACATACAAACCCATTGTGGTTTCCGTGGACCTATTTAAGATACATATTTATAATTTCTGCTTATAATAAATAAAATGTTAGGAAAAAAACCTAACCTAACCTAACATGTTTGCCGCGAGTAATGGATAAGATCCCCCGTGTTCGCCTGCGGGGAGGGGAAGTAACTCATTTTGTGTTAGCTAGCGCTCACTAGAGCAAGACGTTCGGTGTGATATTTCAACATTTGTTTTTGGCAATGAATTTTTGATCTTTGGTTTGTGTTGACATTGTGAGTGATGGAGGATGGATTGGAATAAAGAAAATACTTTGTATCCTCGTTGGAGCTCATTTTTTAAATGATAAAGGTTTGTGAAAACATTGTTTGTAAAAACACGGCTCAAAATCGCAACGTACGCGAAATGTTCTCAAATATTGTTATCGAATACTGTTTACAAACAATGTTTTCTTAGAATTTTGGAGCAGCGGACACGGCTTTAAAGAACTATGGGTATAATATCTGTGGCTATGGCACACCTCGGACACTCCATAGAACGCTCGTAAAAAAAAATTGGTTGCCTGTAAAGTCGGTATACGGGCGAAAGTTTTACGTGACAACGACTTTGAGTGGTAAAATAATTTTAATGTGAATATTCATTCGTATAGTAGGAAGAAGGATGAAATAATAGTAACAATTTAAAACATTTATTTATACAAACAGTGGAAGGGACGCGTGCCTTTCACTTTTTATGTCTGTCTCTCTCGCTCTTAGGCGGGCTAACCATGCCCGAGTGGAAGGGACGCGTGCCTCTCACTCGCTCTCATTGTGAGCGCATAACGTGAGCGGAGCGTAACGCAGTTTCTTGAAGTGTCACCCGGCAAACCAATTTATAAGACGTTGTCACGTCAATAATCACCTATTACTACTACATAACCAAATGATGTTTGTATACGTGCAAATGTGTGCGTAAAATTTGCTAGGGCTGGTGGCGCGGCAAATGCAGCGATATTAAAGTATACGCGTCGTCACTCGTCCGGCGTTCAGCCCTGTATTGATTCTCTAACCAATCTTTTGACGCCAGGGGTGGGGTGCGGTATCTGAATCAGCGCGGGGAAGGGAGTGGCCGTTCTGTACGGAGTATCTCTTCTGTGGCTACGGGTTAAAGTGTTGAGTGATTTCATTCCTTCTTCTTTCATTCATTCATTCATTCATTCCAATAAAAAAACCACACACACAATTTTTTTATCTATGTCACAAAGTCACAAATGGCCGTGCACTGCTACGAGGAGGCGCGTGCTTGTGTTCTGGCTTTTGAAGGATACTAAAATCAGGCGAATTCTCCCTAAATCGTGAATTACATCTCTGCACTGCTATATGAATAACTAATCCTAAAATGTTTTCTTCGTTACCCAGATCATTATTGTAAGTACCCATTGGTTTTAGTATTTTCGGCGTTTACATAACTTGACAGCTGTTTTTATTTTCCTTGTGAAAATTGTTTTATGAATTGATTTTATTCTAAACGTTGTTGGGAGCTTTTCTGTTTGAAAAGTTGCGCGAGATTTACACGCGTAATTTTCTGTTTGTTTTTCTCTAGGCGCAGTACCTAGGTAGGTAGTTTGTTTTGGTGTGGCTCTATCGAGCTGATAGGTAATCCATCACTCATGAAGGCAATAATTACAGTGTAGAAGTGGGATCCACCACACTTTCAGACGCGTTTTCAAGGTTACGGTCACAATGCTCCATTGTTTACATAAAATCTTTCAGTTACGTTCAAGTGACGATATTGATGTGCTAATTTAGACATCACGCGAGATCATGGCTATTTTGGATAAGATGACTCTTTAGCTGATTGATGATGATGATGATGACAGACCATATCCAGCCCCTTAGCAACTCAGTATAGGTACCTACCTTACTAATACATGAGCATGATATGTTTATTACTTTGCCAATAACTACCTATCCTGTGGTTTTGAGGCAGGAGTTTTTTTTTAAATTCTGGTACTCACCACTCAAGATGCATTCACAAATGTTCATAGTTCATAGCTCCTCATAGCTGCTTATATAAATTAGAGAATATGTATTTTTTTGCAATCATGCATGACTTATAATCAGTGATCGGAGTAGGCAGAGCTATTTTATGTACTTGCCATATGTAAGAATAATATGGATACTCCCCGAATATCAGGATTTGAATTGAATTCTAGTGGTGCAGAAAGAGACAAAAACAGGTGGGTCACTCTTGTTTTCGTTTCGTTTCGAGGAACACCCCGCTATTGTTTTTGTTTGGCGATATCACGACGAGTTTCAACAAAACGGCAACGTCGCACGTTAGGAAAAAAGTTTGGCAACGTGTTGCTAATATAAAATTTACAATGTCGCTCATGCGCTTATTGCCTTACATAAACCATGTTTTATACTTATTGATAAAAACAATTATATTTATTAAAACCCCGGAGTATCAGTCCCAATACCATGGATTATCCATAATAATATCAATGTTTGCGGTCAATGAACCTAAATAGCTCTGCCTACTCCGATCACTGCTTATAATAAAAATGTAACAAGTTTTGCTTAATCTTGTTACATTTTTATTATAACTCATGATCAGGAGGGAGTCACACATTTACCTAAAAGTTGTATTGTCTAAAGTACCTGCAATATAATAAAGTTTTTGTTTAGGAAACCATTAGGATTTAGAATTTTCAGAATGCTTAGGTTGGGGCCTCGGGCTACATTTGTAAGAAAGAGCTAATAGATTTTGTTATTGTTGATACCTGGATCCATGGCCTATGACAACACAGTTCTTGTTTGCATTCTAGTGCAGTCTAGTGACTGCCAAAAGGACATTCTTTGTTTGTGATGCCAATTAATTGAAACACTTTTAAATCTTACTACAATGTATTGTGTTGAGGAAGTAAATATTGTCTGAGTAAATTCAGAATTAAAGGAAGTAGGTATATTTCATTTGAATTAATAAGTTATATTTTACCTAATTCAAATACTTACTTAACTGTAGGTATTCTAAATGAATAAAAGCCTACCTAGTCTCTACTCTATTATTTTTTCCTAAATGATGTGTGGTTATTAGTTTGATACATTTTTATTTATTTATTGATCTCTTACAACCTTACAAGTATCTACACTTGTATATTATGTGTAGATACAATTATGCAGTTAGAAATATTTGCTATCGACGTGTCAACCTTGCTTAGGTTATTTATGATATTTTCACCTGCAGAAGCACACCACTCGAACAACCGAACAATGGCGAACTATTGTTATATAAGATGTGTCAGCGAACCAGTTAATCAAAAAAAAAAATTGCAAGACCAATACAATAGATATTCTAATATCTTGCACATTAGAGAAACCAATTGGCTATTATGAATATTATGATATTAAATACCTACAATCTTATCAAATCTCTTCAAACTCATTTTCAATCATCACAGACACTATAATAAGATGCAAGGTAATATTCAGATAAAACTATATTTCTGATTCACTACCTTGATAAAGGGTATTTATTTTTATTTTATCTTTGCATTACTTAATTTTACGTACCTCAAGATAAAAATCTATGAATGAATCTAGGTATGTTAAAAACGACGCCGAATGAAATTATATTTTCGTGTGACATTGATACTTCTGGTTCCCACGACCCAGGTTATCTTTATACTTTACTTTATACTTTATTGCACAGAAAACATAATACAGACACTTTAAGAGATCTCTTCCAGCAAACCTAGGAAGGAGAGGATAATTTAATAAAAGGTAGACCTACATAAGTGCACAACGATAAATATTAAAATAATAAACTACTTACTAATAAATACATAAATACAGATAAAAACAAAAAAAAAAACAAAACATAATATATAACTTTATTGTGCATTTGTTTATGTGTATGTGAGGGTGTACATGTGTGTGTGTGTGTGTGTAGGTTGTGTGTTATAATTATGTACTTAAATAAAATGTTTTTCGTGTAAATATTCCTCGACAGTATAGCAGGCGTTTTGTAAGAGAACAGTAACTGCTTTATCACAACAAAAATATTACTATTACTATGCAAACTTTACTATCTTCATCTTATCAGTATAGTGTGTTCCAAATTTCCAATCATGTGATTGAACATCTGATCATGATGAAGACAGATAGCAACGATTTGATTGCATCCTGCCTATCCTATTTTATTGTTCGGTCAGAAACAGATTTCGTTGCCACCTACAATCGCCTGTTCCGTCATCTATCTTAGATTACTCATGCATGATGATGTGTTTGTATATAATTAAATTATTGTTCCCTGTATAGGTTACATACATCTACATCTTAGCCTCTATAATTAATGGTTTTGTGAGTAAATGGTTAGACTGGCGATTGGCTAGCCACCTGTCACGTAAAATGGAGTATTGCACAACCGCCTAAAAGTCCACATTTGTGCCTCTGCCACCCCGTATGATTTTTTACCTATCTATAGGTTTACCTCAAACAAAAACGATCGGTTTTGTCATACAGCTGTAACACTGGTCACGCGTGTCGTTCCATGTAACAATGAGTACCCATATAAACAGTATAGTATAAAACCACAGAGATCGATATTCACTAAAGGGCGTGTTCAATGTCGATTAGTTAAGTACACAGCGCTTTACACTCTTGACTTCAACAACATAGCGTCACGACTTTTTCATACGTGGTGGCAGAGGGACGGACGGTGTGCCCACTTTTAGCCATTTAATTCTCCATTTTCCGTGACACTGACCTTAGCAAGTACTAAATCAAGGAAAAAGCAAAGCAAAACAAGAAAATGGATAGACAAAGAGCATAGGACATGGACATTAGCGGTTCATTCAAAAATCATTGTTTTCGGTAACTGAACTATTAGTCAAGCAAGACTAGTACGGACAAGGAGGTATTAAAATAATGAAAACAAACAAAAGCGAGAGAGCTTTGTGGTATAGTGGGTTTCACGCTTATCTCTCACGCAGGAGATGCAGGTTCGAATCCCGGTGCTGATCATGTACCAATGAGTTAAAAGTCATTTATCAGTTACGTTCTAACGGTGACGGAAAACATCGTGCGGAAACCTTCATTACGGCGGCAACAGCTGCGGCGATGGGCTGATCCCCTGTCACGCGAAATGGAGTTTTGAAACACTTCTGCCACCTCGACTGGGAAAAGACGTGATGCTATGTCGTTGTTGAAAACAGGCAAATGTTCACACAGTTGTCAAAATTCTAAAGGGCGTAACAAACTCGAGAAAACAACCGTTCTATTTATCCATCCAACCAAAGATTAATTTTCATAGGGTTTCGCTGTGTTTGTTGTCTTGTCGACGGAATCGGAATAACATGCCCTAATTTGACATGTCACATGACTTTCGAGTTTGAAAAACTTCCTTGAACTGTCCCTGAAACTTCGTCTTTTCGTCAAATTGGCGGCCTGCCCAGACCTTGCCCTCATCCATTACCATTAAAACTATTATTGCTTCAACGTTTTTATCCGAAATAAACTCTCAACTGCATTCTGCATTTTACTCGTCCTTTTCGTCGTCGTTTTTGTCCTTCCTTTCTCCTCATATCGTTAGTGCCAGCCTCGTCAAGTTTCCTTGGCTCTCAACGAGTCATGAGGGTCATGACGTCATAGGCCAGAATAATAATAATAAATAAATGTAGCCCATTAATGTCCCCACCGAGGGGCGCGACTCGTATGCGTAAACAAGCGAATGTTTCTCTTAGCACCCATGTTATTAATAATTGCGATGGCTATTTTCAACCTGGCCGAATTATAGTTTGGCAACAGTACTGAAACTAGACCTGGATACTCAACTCAGTGTTTGTCACACGCGTGCATAGTCTAACACAAGGCTCATAATGCCAAGATTTTTTATCTCTAAAAATGTTTGGGTAATTACCTACGTCATCGTCCACGTAATGGTTTTAGTGTCACGGTGTTGGCTAGATAGATTTATCAACATGAATACAGTTATCCGCAAAAAATCGCTTTGAAGAAAATGTAGTTTTGGTTTGTCTGATTAGGGATTTTCAGACAGCTCAAGTAATAATAATAACTAACAGAGAAACAGAGTTGTTGTCTGTCGGCCGGTTTCCGAAACGCTGTTCAAAGTTTAGGTTAGGTTAGGTTCAACGATCAGCTAACAGAGCAATTTACTAATTTCAGCCAATAACTTGCTGCTCTTTTGAATTAATCATCGATTATAGCCAATCGTATCGTAACCTTTAAACAGCGTCTTGGAAACCGGCCGTAGTAGTCGTCTGGGCTTGTTCAAAGTTTCAAACCATTTCAAACTGAAATGACGCGCCCATCCTTCATTTGCGATATTCTTGTGTGTGTAAGCACAGATACTATAATATTTTACTAATACAGATAGACCACCTAGAACAAAATATGACTCCGGCGTAAACTGAGATGCTACGGAAGCTTCTTTAGTTCAAGGTCATTATCGCTTGGTGCAGCACTATCGAAAAATTGCAATTACCACGAGATGGCGCTAAGATATATAGGATTTATTCTAAGATTAGCGCCACCTAGAAGTACCTATGTTACCTGAAACCATGGCGTTAAAAGTACAAATCTTACTCATCACGTCATCTCTTTTTTACGAAGGGTTACTAATACTAATTCTAATTTGTATGGGATGAGCACCCGGTGGTGTAAGTAAATGTGTTAGTAGGGCGCGTCACTTCAGTTTGAACAAGCGCTACCTGAGTGTGACTAGTTCATTTTGTACTGTGTGGTCCGAATTATGTTTCCCAAGCTCGCGTTTACACATTTTCATCATTTAGGACCCCTCTACGACTTATTTGAAAGGTTTGTTTTTTAGGGTTCTATTACTGAGACTTCGCTGTCTGTCCGTCCGTCCGTCCGTCTGTCACCAGGCTGTATCTCATGAACCGTGGTAGCTAGAGAGTTGAAATTTTCACAGATGTTGTATTTCTGTTGCCGCTATAACAACAAATACTAAAAATCTAAAGAAATTTAATATTAAGGGGGGCTCCCATACAAGTGATTTTTTTGCTCATTTTTGCTCGATATTGATAATAGTAGCAGGTAGACGCTTAAAATGTTCACAATATATTGAGTATATTATTTACTTAAAAAATAATAATTAAATTAAAATTAAATTAATATTTAGGGGGGGCTCCGATACATTTTTTTTCCGTTTTTATAGATAACGGTACGGAACCCTTCGTGCGCGAGTCCAACTCGCACTTGGCCGGTTATTTAATCAACATTCCGGAAACTGCTCATCGAAGGCTCTCTCTCTCTCTATCTCTAAGCGAATGGAGCACATTTTGAAAATGTTACAATGTGAGCTGATTCGTAACACCTTAAATATAAAATTATCTCGTCACGCTTTTACCAGTCACGGGAAGTTACAATTGTAATATTAAACTGCACTCCCGCTCGTATACAATGTCTCGCCTCGTCGCTTGCGATGTGATGAGTTTTGCATGTAAAAGTGCAAACGAATGCGCGGCTTTGCGAAATGAAACATCTATACAGAGGAAACAGTAACAGTGTTGACTTTTCTGCAATAAACCGCAAGGTTGCATAAACTGTATTGTTTGACTGCCTTGCCACGGTTACCTTGAAGTATAACAGCTATTGAATATCGATAATAATCCATCTCAGACGGTACTTAATATTGATTAATCAAATAAAGTCAAGACTCAACAGCCCGGAGGGTCCTGAGTTCAAACCCACAGCGGCTTACTTTTGTGTTTTCTTCGTACCCGAAGGGTGCCAAACGGGACCCTATTACTGAGACTTCGCTGTCCGTCCGTCCGTCTGTCTGTCTGTCTGTCTGCCTGTCTGCCTGCCTGCCTGCCTGCCTGCCTGCCTGCCTGCCTGCCTGCCTGCCTGCCTGCCTGCCTGCCTGCCTGCCTGCCTGCCTGCCTGCCTGCCTGTCGGTCTGTCTGTCTGTCTGTCTGTCTGTCACCAGGCTGTATCTCATGAACCGTGGTAGCTAGACAAATGAAATTTTCACAGATGTATTTATGTTGCCGCTATAACAACAAATACTTACTAAAAAACAAAACAAATTTAATATTAAGGGGGCTCCCATACAACTAACGTGTTTTTTTGCGGTTTTTTATAGATAATAGTACGGAACGAACCCTTCGTGCGCGAGTCCGACTCGCACTTGGCCGGGTATTTATTTTGTTTACATTTTAGTAGTAAGTGTTGAGGTTGCGCAATTCCTCGAGGTCTAGTTTCGCTTCTTATGACGTTATCACGTAAAATTATCGTCCGTAAACCCACTTTACAGACAACCAATTTTTTATCCAGTATTCATTAAAATGTTCGGTATGATAACACTTTATCCACGTGATTAGATCTCTCGATAAATTCGCATTCGCATTCGTCAGTTTGATAAACAATGCACTGCAATCGATCAAAGTCATATGCTATTTGTATATGTTAGATAAGATATAATAGAAGTGATTTGTATTTTATACAAGCTGACCCGGCAGACTTCGTGCTGCCTCAATTTAATATGAACTTTATTGCTGTTCAAATTGACTCTAGAAAACGATTGACTCTAGAAAACGTTTGTATGGGAAATAGAAAAGGGCTGTTTTTAGGGTTTTCCCGGTAATTATTCGATTTTTTCTCGCCTTCTAAACCTTCCCTAGACCTCCACGAACATTTCAAGACAAAGATAAGATAAATCCGTTCAGCCGTTCTCGAGTTTTAGTGAGACTAACGAACAGCAATTCATTTTTATATATATAGATATAGATAGACAATAGACAATATAGACAATTTCTAACTATTGGAAAACTTCTTTTCCTTAGCTATTGGATTGAATTGTAGGTTCTCCGATCGATATTAAGTCAACAAGGATCTTTCTGGATAACATCACCGACGTGGTTTGATTTGGCACTTGCATATTTATATATGTACACGAAGATGTTGTCGTTGTCTGACATGAGTAAGTATAATACGATAATATTGTAAAATCTGCACATTGCTATAGAGCGGTTTCACAACACTATACCCACGTGACATCATCGTCTTTTAAAATATGCAAATGCCAACTGAAATACTTCGGCGATGTTATCCAGACAGATGTCATACAATAGCATTTAGAACTTTGATCGATTGTGAAATGCATCGTTTACTTGAATGGCAGCTAGTACAATTGGAATACTTTTTCGATGCGTAATTTTTCCTGCTAACAACACTGCGTTCTCGAAAACGTTTTACGCGCTGTCATCCGTTCGTGATCGAGGCTCTGTCCCCGTCTCGGAAATAAGAGTAATTGTGTGCAATAAAGAAATTGAGGGGTGTCTGTTCAAAAGGTCACATTTCCATTTTTACAAATTTTACAGGAAACGAAAAAAAACTAAATAAGAGTTTTGAATCAAAACATGTTTTATAAAGAGAAATAAGCCCTTTTGTTTGGATTGGAACATCAAATTTTAAGATTTTTGTATATCGGAAATACGTGCTTTTTGCACAGAATTTTAATATATGAGATACAAGTTACAGTTTCGGAAAAAATAAAAAATCTTGCCAAAGTGAAATAAGACCTTTTGAACAGACACTCCTCAATAGGCTTGTGGCCTGTCAAGTCAAAATAGGTACTTTTTATGAACTGTCAAAACGGAATTTTTGTTCCCGAGTTCTATGAAATAACAACAGAATGACGTCATGTAAAAGTGCCATCAAACTGTCTTTTTTTTGCAAAAATTTGACTTTTTAAAATATATCTGCTGGAAATATAGAATTCTGAGAATGTCAACCCATTTTGTACATAATGCTTCAACTTAAGACTTTTTCCTAGATTTGTTGGATTACCTTGGCCACAAGCCTATTATGAATTGTGAGTGTTCTCGTTCGTTGCAGATGCTGCACAAACGCAACAGGCCCGAACCGGGCGTTTGCGTACGCGCTCGCGCGATGCCCGGGCCTGCTCGAGTCCGGCGTGCCGTGCCGGGAATACCACGAGGTGACCGGCAACGTCATCTGCTCCAACATGGTGCGCGGCATCGACCATCTGAGAGACCCGCGCCTCAATAAGGTGAGGTTCCTGTGTGACATAGTCATAACATTTGCATACAGGTTTAACATCAGGGAATGGTTAAAAAAAAATATGTTTATTTTTCCAACTTAATTTGAACAATATTTTGTGGAACTGCTACATAATTATGAGATATACAAAAAAATATATACGGCCACACCCTAAGCTAGGTTAAACCTGTATTATAGGGAGTGGTTGCATCCAGGGATGAGAGTGGCCAGGAGAACAGCTGATACGCTTGGCGAAGAACAGAGAGGAGTGTGGAGAGAGCCCCAATTCTACAAACGGATGGATTGACTGTTGCTGTAGCAAGGGCGCGGAAACCAGGCTTGGCGACGACGCCAAGACGTGCCGCGCCGGCTACAAACGAAACTGGTTTTGGCGAAGCTTTTTTAGTCGCTTGGTGCAGCACCATCGAAAAATTGCAAATACCACTTGATGGCGCTAAGATATATAGGATTTATTCTAAGATTAGCGCCACCTAGAAGTATGTTAACTGAAATCATGGCGTTTAAAGTACAAATCTTACTCCTCACGTCATCTCTTTTTCACGAAGGGTTATTAATTCTAATTTGTATGGGTGAGCTGAGCACCCTATGGTAAAACCGAATAAAAACCCCAGCGCCATCAAGCTGGAAAAAAGGCGGGAATACCTGCCGTTGTGTAACTCATAAAATTTTCCACACAGGGTCTGGCCTTCACACTGGAAGAGCGTCAAGCCCTGGGTATCCACGGCCTCCTAGCCGCCAAATTCAAGTCCCAAGAAGAGCAACTGGAAATCTGCCGGATATCCATCGACCGGTACCTAGATGACCTCAACAAGTACCTATACCTCGTGGAGTTACAGGTGACTAGCACTGACGAAGGTACCCGCCATTTCGTTATCTACGTTACGGGGTTTGGTATACTCGGTACTGTTGTGGTGGTGCATGGGGTGAGAATGATACAAGCTTTACATGGTGTTGCGTGCCGAGCTTTCAAAATGACGTGAACCTTGATGTACAGGTTCGACCTAGTTTTTAGGTGTCAACAGACTTACTGTTAACCTAGAAAGTAATAACTTAGATAGGTCAAAATGTACAGTTTAAAATGACTCAATAATAATCAAAATCCCATGTACCAGTTGCCATTTACAACGAAGGAAACCGGAAAGATCGGAACGCTATTCTTTATATGTATGCTTGATCATGGTGCTGAAGGAAGTCGCGCTGCTATGCTATGCAATAATTCCAGTGGGTCTAGTCAACATGCAAAACGCAAATAACGTTCGCACGAAACGCTAGGAAAATGTATGCATTTCGAGACGCAAGGTAGCGTGACTAAATACACATACATTCTTATCGTTTCGTGCGAACGTTATTTGGGTTTTGCATGTTGACTAGGGGGGCTGATGATATCATTCGGATAGATAGCCGTGGACGGAATAATACCCGAGAAATGGCTGTGATGTACTGTAAAAGTGGCCACCAAGATTCAAGTAGAATTTGTGCCAGAAGATTTCCATGGAAAAGGCCTGCGTACAGCAGTGACTGCTATAGACTGGCGTGATGAATTTTTAAAAGCTTTTATTAAACTTGCACTGTATGTATGTTTGTTTGTTTGTTTGTTTGTGGGTATCACGGTTCGCGTCAAAAATGTCGGCTTGAATTTGACCCACTTCCCGTTATCCGATTGAGCTGAAATTTCGCATACGTGTATAAGTCGGATGACAATGCAATATATTTCTGACTTAAAGCTGATCTGATGATGGAGACGGAAGACGGTCATGGGAACTCTGTCATAAAACATCGCAAGCCCGTCGAATTTGGGCTCGTTCGATTCGTCTTGACGAATACTTTGGTCCTAGAATATTTTTTTATGACATGGAGCTGATCTGATGCTGGAGACGGAAGACGGTCATGGGAACTCTGTCATAAAACATCGCAAGCCCGTCGAATTTGGGCTCATTCGATTCGTCTTGACGAATACTTTGGTCCTAGAATATTTTTTTATGACATGGAGCTGATCTGATGCTGGAGACGGAAGACGGTCATGGGAACTCTGTCATAAAACATCGCAAGCCCGTCGAATTTGGGCTCGTTCGATTCGTCTTGACGAATACTTTAGTCCTAGAATATTTTTTATGACATGGAGCTGAGCTGATGCTGAGACTAAAAAGTTAAAAATAAATTAAAAGTAAAAAAACATTTTTAAACAAAGCTTTTATTTAATGCCCTAAAAAGAAGAAAATAAAATTTCAATTCAATCAAATGCGTCATTTTATTACATTACACAATTTATACGATATAAAAGCTTGTTGCGAGATTTGCTTGTGTAGACTTAATTAGGTGGGTAGGCACCTATTTGCACAGACTTGGAGATAAATCCCGCAACAAGCTTTTATATCGTATAAATTGTGTAATGTAATAAAATGACGCATTTGATTGAATTGAAATTTTATTTTCTTCTTTTTAGGGCATTAAATAAAAGCTTTGTTTAAAAATGTTTTTTTACTTTTAATTTTATACTATTCTCCCGACTCCTTATGTCTTTACCACTGTCCGATTGATATTGTTTGGTGCGCGAATAGGTCTCAACGTATAGTGAGACGCAAGCGACGTAGATTTTACAAGGTAGGACTTGCGCGTCAATCAAAAGACGTCGTCGTCGCCTGCCCTGTGTGCAAAATCTGTGATGCTTGGGCTGTATCTGTGATGCGTGGGCTGTATCTCAGCATACGCCGATACTAAAAGCGTTTTTTAGACAAGATGCTTATGATCTTTGCTGTCGATTGATATTATTACAAACAAGAGTATTTAGCGGATATTTGGATTGGCTGACTCGCCTCAAGCTTCTGAAAGTATATTTTTGTTATTGTTATCTTTTAAGCTTTGATTTGTTAACCGGTGGTGGCGTATACTATGGTCTATTTTAAATTAGTTCAATAGGTTTGGCGGTCAGCTGATTTGTATGGAGAAGCAAAAAATAAAGTTGCTCTGATCAAATCGGTTTTATAGAAAAAGTTGCTCTAAATGCTCCTGACAACCCCTTAAAATATGGCTACACCTTTCTGTTACACCCTGTATACAGGGTGACATTTAATTAGCTGACCATATTTCGGGGTATGATAGTACCCATCATTGTGAACAACTTTCCCTATGAACATATGGTCGCAAACGAAAAAAAATTTTGGGTCTCCCATAGTAACTTGAAATCAGCTGATCGGGGCAACGTACTGGGGGACGAAAAATGATTTTCATTTGCGACCATATGTTTCATAGGGAAAGTTGTTCACAATGATGGGTACTATCATTCCTCAAAATATGGTCAGCTAATTTAATTTCACCCCTTATACACGCAAGCGCAACCTTAAAACGAAGAAATTTAACAGCATCCAATAATAGACTAATATGGTGGACCAGTTTCAATATCACGTTTGATTTGAAGCCTCAATGGGATGAGGTGTAATTTGAAGTAATCAAAACGGTTGCTGTTTGGTTTACAAGTGTGGTTTGGGTTATAAAATGTGAGGCAAGATTTTAGCTGCGAGACAAGATAGCCTTGTGATCCAATTCAATCTATTTATAGCAAATACTCATATGTAAATTATTTTGTTTTGTTTCGTCTGCCAATCATCTTGCTTTACATTTAGTATTAATGTTGTCACAGCTTCATTAATGGATATTGCTTTTGTACATCTTAGTGTAACGCCTAAGTTATTTATTATTAAAAGCGCATTTCACCATATCATTCGATACTGTAACCATTTTATCCCATTCATTAGCATTTGATGTTACTATCACGCAAAAACCACTTCAGTGCTTAAACAAACTCTTTTTAAAAGCTTTTATTAAACTTGCACTGTATGTATGTTTGTTTGTTTGTTTGTTTGTGGGTATCACGGTTCGCGTCAAAAATGTCGGCTTGAATTTGACCCACTTCCCGTTATCCGATTGAGCTGAAATTTCGCATACGTGTATAAGTCGGATGACAATGCAATATATTTCTGACTTAAAGCTGATCTGATGATGGAGACGGAAGACGGTCATGGGAACTCTGTCATAAAACATCGCAAGCCCGTCGAATTTGGGCTCGTTCGATTCGTCTTGACGAATACTTTGGTCCTAGAATATTTTTTTATGACATGGAGCTGATCTGATGCTGGAGACGGAAGACGGTCATGGGAACTCTGTCATAAAACATCGCAAGCCCGTCGAATTTGGGCTCGTTCGATTCGTCTTGACGAATACTTTGGTCCTAGAATATTTTTTTATGACATGGAGCTGATCTGATGCTGGAGACGGAAGACGGTCATGGGAACTCTGTCATAAAACATCGCAAGCCCGTCGAATTTGGGCTCGTTCGATTCGTCTTGACGAATACTTTGGTTCTAGAATTTTTTTTATGACATGGAGCTGATCTGATGCTGGAGACGGAAGACGGTCATGGGAACTCTGTCATAAAACATCGCAAGCCCGTCGAATTTGGGCTCGTTCGATTCGTCTTGACGAATACTTTGGTCCTAGAATATTTTTTTATGACATGGAGCTGATCTGATGCTGGAGACGGAAGACGGTCATGGGAACTCTGTCATAAAACATCGCAAGCCCGTCGAATTTGGGCTCGTTCGATTCGTCTTGACGAATACTTTGGTCCTAGAATATTTTTTTATGACATGGAGCTGATCTGATGCTGGAGACGGAAGACGGTCATGGGAACTCTGTCATAAAACATCGCAAGCCCGTCGAATTTGGGCTCGTTCGATTCGTCTTGACGAATACTTTGGTCCTAGAATATTTTTTTATGACATGGAGCTGATCTGATGCTGGAGACGGAAGACGGTCATGGGAACTCTGTCATAAAACATCGGAAGCCCGTCGAATTTGGGCTCGTTCGATTCGTCTTGACGAATACTCCTAGAATATTTTTTATGACATGGAGCTGAGCTGATGCTGAGACTAAAAAGTTAAAAATAAATTAAAAGTAAAAAAACATTTTTAAACAAAGCTTTTATTTAATGCCCTAAAAAGAAGAAAATAAAATTTCAATTCAATCAAATGCGTCATTTTATTACATTACACAATTTATACGATATAAAAGCTTGTTGCGAGATTTACTTGTGTAGACTTAATTAGGTGGGTAGGCACCTATTTGCACAGACTTGGAGATAAATCCCGCAACAAGCTTTTATATCGTATAAATTGTGTAATGTAATAAAATGACGCATTTGATTGAATTGAAATTTTATTTTCTTCTTTTTAGGGCATTAAATAAAAGCTTTGTTTAAAAATGTTTTTTTACTTTTAATTTATTTTATTTCAAACCCATGCAATGTCCCATACCTGCTACGTCAAATAGTCCTTAAATTCACGATGCCACATCGAACAAAAGTACTATCGGAAAATTCCAGGACAGAAATGAGAAGCTCTTCTTCCGTCTGCTCTCGGAGAACATTGAGAAACTTCTTCCGATAGTCTACACGCCCACCGTCGGTCTTGCCTGTCAGAGGTTTGGTCTAATCTACAGAAGGCCCAGGGGTCTGTTCATCACGATCAAGGACAAAGGACACGTGTTCAACATCTTGAAGAATTGGTAAGTGCCCCTTTATTTTGTTACATCACCTTTAACTTACAACATACTGCAACAAACATGGCAGCAGCTGGACAAATACAAATATAAGGTCAACTTGGGTAAGACCGTCCAGGAGGCAAGACCAAACACACGAGTTTGTGCAGTCTCTATTAACTCTATGCGGTTTATACTTCAGTCGGTAAAACAGTACCCGATTGTGGTTCGAGCAAGCTATGATAGATGGCGCTATCAGGCGTATGAGAGAAATAAAATGACTCACAAAATTAGTTGAGTTTTGAAAGAAGACCACGACCTCACATGTGCTGCGAAAAAAAAATATCCTGGAAGAGATTAGTGGGTATTTTTCAATGAGATTATGGAGAGTATCTTTAAAAATGTACGCCAAAGCAATTCTGTATGTTGGTTTCACGAAATCTGCCTTATTTATTTAATTATATTGTTGTAAACTTTTCCAACCTAAAAACCTTGTAGTGGGGAAGTCCGTATACACCACACGGGGGAACTCCGGCACATGCCGGTCTTACCTAAAATCAGGTGTTAACAACCTTTTTTGTTTTGTTAGATACTTTACTTACTTGCTGTAGCTTCGTTCAATTTACTAATCATTTTGATTTCGATGTATAAATGCACTAAATAATGGAGTTTTAATCACGTCATATAATTAAATGCATTATATTTTGTGATTTTTTCTTCGATTTTAGAATCTATAAAGTAAACCATATTTTTATAATAAATAACGCCTTTTTTTCTTATATAACTTACTACTCGAGCAAGTTAAGAAGGCACTTTCACTGTAGGTGACTTCACAACGGCGGCGCTCATAGATAAGGCAATTGCATTTGCATCCAGCCAGTGCCAACTTAGCTCGTCTGGGTAGTATTCTATCCATGTGAAAAATTGTGCGGCACTCCTGAATCCAAAGATATGCCGCACTTACCTCAATTTGAGTTTTTGTTTAATAAAAACGAATTTAGGCTTAATTTTGATAGCTGTTAAGTTTTATTTTCATTACTACCCACGTATGCATGTTACTAACTGGATTTCAACCCGTTTAGTCTACAAATGAAAGAAATATGGCCACCAGACGGACTTTCCTCAATGACTGGGGAAGTCCGTCTACAAGACGTTATTTCAAAATACCAACCGTATTTGTCACCAAAATCTATACGAGCAGACATTTGACTTCTTTATCATATTCACGAAAGACTACTTGTCATCTACTCTGAAAACCGTATTTCTAGAACAATTAGAACAGAAATGGTGGCAAATCAAAATCAACTTTTAATAAAGTATGCCGGTCTTACCCAAGTTGACCTTACGTAAAATATTTCTTTACGTAATAATATCAGAGTGCAACAAATTCTGCAAGTAGGATTGAGCGTGTGGCCGGCAAAACGGTTTGCTGCACAAATGGCACCACCATACGATGTGGACGCCATACACAGATTTTGCGCCAATTTTTGCACGAACCTTTTGCGCATGCAAGTCGCTGCGTGTAGCCAGGCCTTGAGGGTTTATATGCTGGTTTAGTTTTTACAGCTAATATACCTACCATATTCGGTCGGAAGCCGTTGGCAAAAGATAGTTACATGTGTGTATACATAATCTCGAACGACCATAGTTATTCATACAACAAAATACTTGTATCCTGTCGCCTGTGTAGCCTCGAATCACTAAAAGTGGGCACATTCGTCCCTTGCTAGCCCGTACGGGAACATGTGAGTAAGATTGACACCAATAGTTGCCGGCCACATATTGCAGCAAAACCTGGGGTCTACCGCGCAATTGCTGTCGGCATCGGCTTCGTGTTTAAACGTGCAAGAATGAATAAAGCCGATGACGACAGCCAATAGCCCCTGACCCGTTTAGGCGCACCAGTATTTCAATCGATTTCCAGGCCGGAAGCGGACGTGCGAGCCATCGTGGTCACTGATGGCGAGCGCATCCTAGGTCTAGGCGACCTGGGAGCGTATGGTATGGGGATTCCGGTCGGCAAGCTAGCTTTGTACACGGCGCTGGCTGGGATCAAGCCGCATCAGTGTCTGCCGGTCACGCTCGACGTCGGGACTGACAACCCGGTAGGTTAAATTAAAAGTAAATGTACAAGTAGAAATTCGTAAAAACAGGTCCTTGACAGAAGTAACCTGTGTCTTGGGAGATAAAAGCAGATACACTAGGGTCAAAAAGCCCCCAACATAGCGTCGGCTTCGTGTAGATTAATCATTGCACGATATGTTGGGGGACACTTTGTCCCTAGTAAGGTTTAGATATACTGGACAAAATAACCCCCATCCAACATGTTGCTACAATATGACACTGCAACTGGTATTGCCAATGCCGTGTATTGCCATTCCCAGTCACTGCTGGAAGACCCGCTGTACATCGGCGTCAGACAGAAGCGGCAGCGCGGCAAGGAGTATGACGAGTTTCTCGACGAGTTCATGGAGGCATGTGTCGAGCGATACGGCCAGAACACACTCATTCAGGTATGCTTTCTACGCACTATCACACAAGTGCCCACTACAGCCTATTTTCACCAACAGTCACCAACTTACCTACAAATCCTATGAAAAAACAGAGACCTATGATAAGCTCGCCTTTGTACATTGTCTATCTACTAGTGGCTCTGTGAGCTGTAGACCTCGCGAGTATGTCGGTGGGAAAGCTGAACTGCTAAAACACATAAAAAAAATAACCCAAATAATTTTCTTTCAATAACACATACAAACTTATGAATGTACCTGGTTACGTACATGCAGTATGAAAGTAGCCGCACCAATAACTTTGTAAACTATATTTCGCGATCTTTTATACAACCTATTGACTTTTTACTAAAATTATATAATCTGTTTCACTCTCATAGTCTTTACAAATCCAACGACACCTCATTTGTTAATATCCATCGAGCCGTTTGGGTTGTAGCGATTTTTTTACATTTTAAAACCCCATATCTCCGCCATTTTGAAAAAAATCAAAAAACTGGCTCGAGTAAAAAATTCTATTTATTTTTTCAACCTGCTCACAAAATTTCACGAGAATCGGTTCATAAATGCGACCTGTAGAGGAGAACAACCGGACATACAAAAGCATTTTTGCCCAAACCTGAAACGGAGACGCTTCGCTCGCTTCGCTCGCTCATCTGGTTCACT
Source organism: Argyresthia albistria (assembly GCA_963457715.1). Taxonomy (NCBI): domain Eukaryota; kingdom Metazoa; phylum Arthropoda; class Insecta; order Lepidoptera; family Argyresthiidae; genus Argyresthia; species Argyresthia albistria. The sequence goes on from OY735258.1 coordinate 10,399,934, forward strand.
CTCATGGTCTTTACGAATCCAACGACACCTCATTTGTTAATATCCATCGAGCCGTTTGGGTTGTAGCGATTTTATCTCCGCCATTTTGAAAAAAATCAAAAAACTGGCTCGAGTAAAAAATTCTATTTATTTTTCCAACCTGCTCACAAAATTTCACGAGAATCGGTTCATAAATGCGACCTGTAGAGGAGAACAACCGGACATACGAAAGCATTTTTGCCCAAACCTGAAACGGAGACGCTTCGCTCGCTTCGCTCGCTCGGTCAATTATAGTTTTCTGTATGTCATTCTTGTGTTAGTACAATAAAGAAATAACGAATTACGAAAAACAGAACAAAGAATCGTGGTCTTTTGTAGACACTGGGCGGAGTACCTATCGGACACTAAGCAATTTTTCTTAGTTGCTAGAGATTTTTCAGGCCGGCCTAGGGGGTCCTCAAGTAGCCTAGCCAGATGAACCTAACAGCGAAAAAACCGCTAGATGGCCCGTGACAAAAAAGAAAGTGTCCCCTAAAAGATAGGGATTGTTATCTGACCATAACACATAATGGCACGATCACACGTATTATGCTGTAGTTTGTGTGTTCACACTGAACCACCGGAACTCGCGAATCACCCGCGTCGTCAGATAAGTTCAACCAGTTTTTTTTTTTAAAGCTCACTCCTTTCTTAGGGCACCGTACCCGAAGGGTGCCAAACGAGACCCTATTACTTAGCCTACGCTGTCCGTCTGTCCGTCCGTCTGTCCGTCATCGGGTCCTATAGCACGAACCGTAATAGCTAGAAAGTTGAAATTTTCACAGAATGTATGTATATATGTTGCCGCAACAACAACAAATACTGAAATACGAGAGATTACAGATTAAAGGGGGTCCCCATACAAGAGACTTGTTTTGATACACCCACGCATTTCAATATGATGGTATATTTCGCGTCAACCTACATCGTTGAGGTAGCTCAGGGGTATGATGTAGTCTTTCAATCCGTAGATCGTGACTTCAAATCCTCGTGAGGGCATAATCTTTTTAATTTTTGTTTTTGTTTTATTGTTTTGAGTACTTAAGTTTTGTTATACGATAGTACGGCACCATTCGTGAGCGTTCCGACCCGCACTTGACCGGTTTTTATATCGTTCACCAGTTCGAGGACTTCGCCCTGCTCAACGCCAACCGGCTACTCCAGAAGTACCGCGACAAATACTGCACCTTCAACGACGACATCCAAGGCACCGCCAGCGTGGCCGTCGCGGGCATGATGGCCGCCGTGCGCGTCACCAAGCGCAAGCTCAGCGAGAACATCTACATGTTCCTCGGCGCTGGCTCGGTGAGTACTGCGCCTGGCGTACTGCGGTCAGTATACTCTATTCATGCGTAGAAGCAACTTGACATCCAACCTAAAACTTCACATAATCCACTTTTTAAACACTAGGGATGTTACCAAAACAATCGGAAAGAATCGAAATTGAATATGAATATGAGTATATGAATATGAATAAAGAATTACATATATAGGTATATGTATATGAATCGAAATTGTTTATTCAGTTGAACTAACAGAAGAGTTGTCATCGCCATCACTGCTATATTAGCACTTAAAGATATTATTTCATTTTCAACCTTATTTAACGTAACTGAACAATCAAGAATTAAATGTTAGACATCTTTCTGATTCACAAATGTTTAAAGGGTGTATCGATTCTTTTATTTTATGAGCAATATCCCCTCACTAACAGGCTAAGATTGACATCTGTCAAGTTTCCTGTTATATTGGATACACTATGTACTATGTGATGTGTGATGCTATTATATTATGTGGCGGGTAAAGAATTCGCTACACACCGACGTGCCACTTACCATCATCATTCTATCATTAATCTGAGGCAATAACAATAACCTGTGTATTTCCAGGCGGCCAACGGAATCGCCTCGCTGACCGTCAACGCGATGATCGAAGAAGGCCTGTCCGAGCAACAAGCGCGAGACCGCATTTACATGTTCGATATCGACGGCCTGCTCACTAAGAAGCGGAAGGGGGGCGTGCCGGCCCACGCGGCGGCCTTCGGGAAGGACGTGGAGCCGGAGACGGACTTTGAGAAGTCCGTGGCTAAGGTCAAGCCGAGCGTGCTGATTGGTGAGTGTCTTTGGCCTTCGGGAAGAACTTGGAGACGGACTTTGAGAAGGCCGTGGCTAAGGTCAAGTCGAGCTTGCTGATTGGTGAGTGTCTTTGGCCTTCGGGAAGGACTTGGAGACGGACTTTGAGAAGGCCGTGGCTAAGGTCAAGCCGAGCGTGCTGATTAGTGAGTGTCTTGTGTCTTTGGCCTTCGGTAAGGACTTGGAGCCGGAGACGGACTTTGAGAAGGCCGTGGCTAAGGCAAGCCGAGTGTGCTGATTGGTGAGTGTCTTGTGTCTTTGGCCTTCGGGAAGGACTCGGAGCCGGCCTTGTGTCTTTGTAGTCTGTGCTCTGGATTAGTGAGTGTCTGTGGGTAGCTCTGAAATGGTTGGACCAATTTTGACACGCATTTTTATAGTTTTCAATACACCTATTTGAGGAGGGTTTTAAATTTCTCATTGGTCATTTGGTCCATTTCTTGAAACGCCTACTTCGCGAACCGTCTATTTCTCGGAACGTCCCAAATGTATCACAGCGACGAACTGCTGATCTTTGTTCATGGTTAATTCTGTGGGCGAAATGGAACGTTTTTAATGTATGTTTTTTTTTCTCTGAAATCGCAGGTTGTTCCACCAAGGGAGGTGCGTTCACACCAACAATCCTCAAGCAAATGGCGCAGAACACGGAACGGCCGATCATTTTCGCCTTGTCCAACCCGACCAGCAAGGCGGAATGCACCGCGCAGGATGCATACGACCATACGGAGGTTGGTTGATTTATATTCCTTTCGAAATAACTTGAGACCTGAAGCGTGACGTTATCAGCGAGGTCTCAAGTCAAGTCGACTGGGTAGTACTTTACTCAATGGGGAGTTAATCTGCGTTCATCATGTGACTTGGAGACAGAAACTGAAAGGTTTGGCCGATTTTCGACCGAAACCGAATTTTCGGTCGGTCTGTAACTCCGATAAATAAAAGAACGCGACGTATGATTCTGTCCCGTATTTATTAATTTTTAGGGTTCCGTTAGAGAAACAAGGAACCCTTATAGTTTCGTCAAGTCTGTCTGTCCGTATGTCACAGCAACTTTATTCCAAAATTATAAGGTGAAGGATGAAGGGGGTGAGCGAAGCGAATCCCCCGCTTCGCTCACCCCCTTCATCCTTCACCTACCCTGAAGTTTCAACTGTGCAGTCCTTATAATTTTGGATATCCTTCGTGTTAGGTTGACTTGTATGTACCCAAAAAAGCATAAATTTAAACCTTGTCGATCTCGTTTTAAATTTATCGACAGATTATAATGTGACAGTTTTTTTACGTTAGATTGTAATCTCACTGTTTTTACAATTTTACGGTGACAAATACCGCCGCGCTTATCATAAACGCACTAACTATGTTCTGACTCAGAACATAATTAATGCGTTAATCAGAACATGGTTAATGCGTTAATCAGAACATGGTTAATGCGTTAATCAGAACATGGTTAATGCGTTTATCCGAACATGGTTAATACGTTAATCAGAACATGGTTAATGCGTTTATCAGAACATGGTTAATGCGTTAATCAGAACATGGTTAATGCGTTAATCAGAACATGGTTAATGCGTTTATCAGAACATGGTTAATGCGTTAATCAGAACATGGTTAATGTGTTTATCAGAACATGGTTAATGCGTTTATGGTAAGCGCGGGGCAGAATATACTGCTGCCTTTATGAACGTTTGGTGACGTCACCAGGGCCGATGCGTGTTCGCGTCGGGCTCCCCCTTCCCCACGGTGAAGTACGGCGGCAAGGAGTACCACACGGGGCAGGGCAACAACTCGTACATCTTCCCCGGGATCGCGCTGGGCGTCGTCGCGTCCGCCACGCACCACATACCGGAGAAGATGTTCCTCACCGCCGCCAGGGTGAGCGAGCTACGGTCGGCGCGGACGCATCCCGCCCCAGTGACGATCAATGATCGATGGTATCGATCGATCGATGGTTGAATGGATGAGTCGACGTCGATTGATAGTTTCTACTACACTAATCGATCGATCGTCGATCGATGCCGTCGATCGATGGTAGAATGAAATAGTCAGGAAGCACTTATCCAGTGGAGAGCGCATATATAGTAGTTAAATTTTCTTAGTATATTAAGGAAATCAACAAATATACTCTTCTCTTATACAGGGTATAACAGAAAGATGTAGTCATATTTTAGAGGGTTGTTTAAGTTCATAATTCTGAGCAACTTTCACTATTCAATTCAATTCAATATTCATTTATTTCAGACCGTTTAGTCCATAGTGTTAGTATCTTAAAGTCTAGAGTTAGTAACAAACATAAAATTAAAATAAAATACACACACACGCGAGCATCTCATCTCGTAGTGTGGAGCTGCACCCAACGACTCAACATTGGGGAGTCCCACCGGTCTATAAATACACTCAGGATTCTGTTGGTGCTGCCGCGGAGGCGAGCCAGCATGGAGGCGCTTCGTTTTCTCATTTTAGCGTAAAAGTCATCCGTACGCGCCTCCGCAAACATGCCAGAGGCACTGCAGAACCGCGGCAGCCGCAGCAGAACCCTGAAAGCGTTATTATACTGGACCCGCAGGTCGCTATATGCCCGCTGCTTAAAGTCGACCCAAAGGCTGCAGGTGTAAAATGACTGGCAGTATGCTTTAAAAAGCGTGATTTTAACTGCTTTCGTACACTATGAAACCGATTTGATCAGAACAAGTTTAATTTTCACTTCTCTATACAAATCAGCTGACCGCCCGGACCAAAACGTATGGAGCAATGGTCAAATCGGTTTCATAGTATAAATTGCTCAGAATAGTCTCCTTAACAACCCCCTAAAATATGAGTAGACCCTTCTGTTGCACCCTGTAGAGGTCGTCTCAAGCTCACACGACCTTCCATCGCTCACTTTGAAGCCTCTACAATGTACTAATCTCATTTCAGACCCTGGCAAACTTTGTAAGCGAAGAGGACCTGGGCACAGGCCGAATCTATCCCGCCATACCTCAGATCCGGGAAGTGTCCATCCTTATAGCGATCTCCGTTGCCAAGCTAGCCTATCAGGAAGGTATGTATACGCAATACTATATCGTCGGTCTGTTCAGTCACAAGAGAAATTGACTGTAAACACAAAACAGCTGTATTATGGTGCTCCTAAACGGGCCAGGTTTTGCTGCAATATGTACCCGGCAACTAATGGTGTCCCTCTCTTACTCATATGTTAGAGAAAGACACCAATAGTTGCCGGCCACATATTGCAGTGAAAATATGGCCCGTTAGGAGCACCTTTAAACATCTGAAAAGATGCAATGTAATGCGAAGAATCGCGAAATGTGTTGCTAAGCGCGAAAGTGGGAAACGGCTGGACCGATTTAGATGAACTTTTAACTTTGTTTATTTGTTAATACAGGGTTTATAAGAATCAGATAAGAAACTTTGTTTATTTTCTTTTTGGTTCTTACGAAAATAAATAAAATTGAGCAGTTTAAACTTAAATTAAACACGGTCAAGTTATGTAGTCAAAGCACAGTATGGTTATTGCCTGTCAGCCAGTATCTACTTCCCGTACTCGTGTTGTGTTTAAACTGTATTTGGCTGCTCTCAAAAGTCTGGTGCAAGTTGGTCGTAGTTCCTTGCATGAAAATAATTTGTTTATTTTTAGTGCCGTGCAATGATTTGCTTATTACTAAATAATTATTTATTGTTCTCATCCACCACTTTAGGACAACGTTTTATTCAGTGAAGATAAATATAGGATGTTTAGCTTTTGCTGTGTTTAAATATGGATCAATCAAGACAAGCACGGTTCGTTTATTTTCCATTTGTTTTTATTGCGTTTTAGGCGTTACAAAAAATGCGTATCTAGGATATATAGCGCAGTATCTATAGTATTGTTCATGGTAACTTCGAAAGATTCATCGTTGTTTGTTTGTATTTTTTTAAATGTAAATAGTCGAGTTCATTAATATATGACAAGGCTTCAAACATGGAAGGGTACATAAATATCTGAGCAGAAAAAATCATCAATAAAACATTATGTGTATCTGCTCAGATATTTATGTACCCTTCCATGTTCATTTATATTTGAAGCCTTGGATTTTCTCATATATTAATGAACTCGACTGTACATAACCATCATATAAACTGCCATTTGTAAACTACATCCCCGTATATTCAGATTGCAGCCTAAAATATAAAAGTACTGAGTAATATAAAAGTAACACAGTTCGTAGACGACCGAAACTGCAGAAAACGTGTCGCGTTAGTGTGTGAGCGAGTGTGAAAACGGTAGCTACGATCCCCCAACAATCTTTTAGCTGATAATGATAAGTGACGTTTATTGAGGGGGGGGGGGGGAGCTGAAAATGCATCTAAACTGATCTTTGAGCCCTCGCCCACAACGGCGACTTTTTGCACCGATGCGACTAACGCGCGTTGACTAAAAAGGTCGACCGCAGCGAAGCCCCGGAATAGTCTTCGTGTTCGTTTGACATGTATAACACAAAAAACATCGTAGTGTTGAATAAAAATGCTTTTAAAAAGACATGTTTACGGTAAAACCCGCCATATCATGATATGCCCGGTAATGGCTTGGACATATCATGAAATGGCGAGGCACATCACGATGTGCAAACGGGCGTTTCTACGATCCGCCGCCGACGTCTACAAGGTCATCGGAATTCTCTGTTGAGGAACACTGCACTATGCTCGCTGTATTGTTGACACACGCTCGCGGCACGACTTCACAATTTGCGGTCTCTTAACTGCCACCGTAAAGATATCGGACCAATTCTACTGATAACTATTTCACATTCCAGGCCTCGCCTCATTCTATCCCGAGCCGAAGGACATCGAGAAGCATATTCTGAAAAATATATACAACTACTACTATGAGTCTGCAATGCCGGAAGTGTGGGACTGGAAGCCGGAAGAGCCCATTCCCGTTAGGGCCATCGAACCTGTCCCGAAGAACATTTAAAGCATATTTAAATGATTTGAGAAGGATTGGACGTGGCACGTTTTTAGATATTTGATTTTGAAGATTATGTGGACTTGCGATCGTACTTGGGATGGTTGTGTTGTTCCTGTACTAGCAATGGGCACATAATTTACAGCAGGTTACAGTAGTACAAAAATACATGCATGTCGGATCTATGGATAGAAAAATTGGTCAAGTGCGGGTCGGACTCGCACACGAAGGCACCATCACCATCGTCGTCTGTGCCTAAATCGGCAATACCTTCAATCTCGTCGTCACGTCAGTCGTCTCTTGCTATTAAAGAATGTCAGGCGCTATTGTATTGAAATTTACGTAATACCTACTATTTAATTCTAAACACCCTTTTTTCGTGTATTTCAGTATTTGTTGTTGTTGCGGCAATATAAATACACATTCTGTAAAACATTTCAACTCTAGCTAGTACGGTTCGTGCTGAAGGGCCGTCTGACAGACAGACAGACGGACGGACAGCGGATCCTTAGTAATAGGGTCTCGTTTGCCACCCTTCGAGTACCGAACCCTAAAAATGTTAGGTACGACAGCCTGCAGCGTGACTATAAAACTTTGGAAACAAACTGGTGGTTACCGTACGGGATTCCGTTAAGCATCTGTCCGTCCGTCTGTCTGTCAGCGGGTTCTATCTCATCAACCGTAATAGGTAGAAAGTAGTTTTTTTTTACAGAATATTGTATTTCTGTTGCGGCTGCAGCAAAAAATAATGAACAATACGCAATTTCATAGAATGAACGTGTCCTAGAGACGTGTCTATATTTGCGTTTTCTCTCATACGATGGTACGACTCGCAGCTGACCGATTCTATTTAGTTTCTTATAAAACGATTAAACTGCCAAGAAAAGTTGACGAAATGTCAACAACCCCCACGATTTTATACAAGGTGTAAATGAATTAACGCAAAATGAGAAACTGCTTTGTTAGGGACATCATTCTGAGCAACTTTCATTATGAAACCGATTCGATCAGAGCAACTTTATTTTTCACTTCTCCAGACAAATCAGCTGACCCACTCAGGCAAAAATGTACCGGGAAGTGAAAAATAAAGCTCTGATCGAATCGGTTTCATAATGAAAGGTTCTCAGAATGATGTCCCTAAGAAAGTAGTTTCTCATTTTGCGTTAGTTCATTTACACCTTGTATAGGTTTCATGCGTCTATTTGTGCGATTAAAAAATAATTGTAGAAAAAATATCTGGATTATTTTGTCGCTTGCATTGTTCACGGTATTGTGAGAGAAGTCCGAATTCCGATGCTTTTGATGTGTTTTGTTAAATTAAAATTAAGGAAAATTAGACAAATACTACACTAAAAAGACAAAGATGTAAAGGCATTGTGTAGTTCGTCACATTGCACTAAGGCCCTGTCTTAAACAGTCCCGATAAGCCTATTGAATAAATAAATCATACATTATGTATGATGATATTGATGATAGGTGTTTGTAGTATGGAGCGACAACATTATTTCGGGAGTAGAGGACAATCATGTCAATAATATTGTTCAGAATGATGTCCCTAACTCCCCAAAATGTTTTGTCGCTCCATACTCCAAACACCCGGTATAGTTTGGAACAGACCATTCTGGGGGGCTTATAGGGAAGCGAATTGTTTCGTAAAAATACGACGTTTGGGCAATCTTGAACGGTTTAACCCTTTATGGCCCTGTCTGCTATATGCCTAATACATTTTCAACATTATGGCTTAGTATTAAGTTCAAAATTTATTAACAATTCTGTAGGCTATGCCATACAAAGGGTTTAACACCAAATGTGCTAAAAATGCAATTAGCGTTTAAACTTGTGTCAGATTTGTACTGTATGTCGTTGTTATACCGTAATCGAATTATGGCGTCTTAACGTTATTGATGAAGCACCAGTAGAATTAATCTCGTTATATTCCTAGGCATTTCATAAGCTTTGATTACTAACATTACGACACGCCCGATTTGACGCTATGCCGACGACATACGCAGCACTTGGATTATAATGTGGTCAATAGAAAAATTGTACTAGCCCTGAAGGTAGGTATAAATTAATAATTATACAAGGTGTAGATGAATTAACTCAAAATGAGAAACTACTTATTTAGGGAATCATTCTCAGCAACATTCATTATGAAACCGATTTAATCAGAGCAACTTTATTTTTCACTTCCCAGTACATTTTGGCCTGGGTGGGTCAGCTGATTTGTGAAAAATAAAGTTGCTCTGATCAAATCGGTTTCATAATCGGTTGCTTAATGGTATCCCTAACAATGTAGTTTCTCATTTTACGTTAATTTATTTACACCTTGTATAAACAAAAGATGCAGTTTATGCTGGACAAAAATTATAAAGTGAATGATGATGATGAATATTAATGAAAATTTTTGCGAATATCACGAATTCACAACATTTGAATCAAATATTGTTTAGAAATTATGTATTTATCACCGGTTCTAGATTCTATGATTGATAAATAATGTACAAGTAGAGAGCGAACTCTGTTGTCATAGCCAGTCTAAAAATTTATTAACCCTATAAAATTAGGCGGAAAACATTAAATACATTATTAATTACGTATCAGCTCCTAAATTACCATAACATATTATCAAAAAACATGAGTATTAAGACGCGTATTATGTACATTTACCAGTTTAAGTACTTCGTTTGCCTTATTTATCGGTATTGTAAGTAGCAATTTAGTTTTATGGAAAAGTTACAGCAACAATGAACGTGATTTTACTCTTTATTTAATTAGGTTAATGGTGCAAGTTAACTACAATTTAACTTTTGACATTATGTCTCCAAAGATACCATTTTGATTGATCACAATAACTTTTATGTATTTTTTCATAACATGTAAACTCAATAGCAAAATTATACCATAGTATTTGTAATTTTCGTAATGTTAATGTTTGGCCGATCCCAATAACCTATGTTCTATCCATAATCTGCAGATTTGAGATTGCTAGTGTCAATTTTGGCATAAATCCCATAGCGCAACTGTCAAATGTAACGCGTAATCTACAGATCACGGATAGAGATAGATTATTGGGATCGGCCGGTTATATTTTGGTGGCAGTCTGCAAGTATTTGTTTTATACTTATCGTAGATAGTAAATTGATTACAACATCTAGTCACCAATGCTTTTAACAATGCAGTCCATCCAATTAATTGTGAACCTTGACCTCATATCTTTAATATTAAGTTATTTATTAGACTTGCTAATTTGAGACAGGCTAATTTATCTAGTGAGTGAGAGCAAAAAGTCCCACATTTATCATTGACAGATGCATGATATCTTGTTTTTAATTACGGATTTACGTACAGGTTGATTATTGTGTATTTATTTTATATTATTATATTATTAGTGCATTTGTAAAAGGGTTCGATCTTTTTTTTTTGTATGGAGACTGGCTGGCATATAGTATACGACCCGCAATTTAGAAAAAAAAATGATGTTGCCAGTGACATTGCTGAAACCAGTGTTCATAGATATAAATAATTACAAACAATAAATATGAAGCTGTAAGTGCGAAAAAGCTAACATGAAAGACATTTTTACCGACACAAATATACTGCGCAGGTTATTTAAAGTTATATTGTTGTTTGTTCGTAAACTTTTTTTTTTTTCAATTTGCAAACAAACAATTTGTCTTTTTTTAAACCCCGATTTCTCGCAATTTTTTACATATTATATTTCTGTTGCAATATTCTAAATTATTGTATGTTGTATGTGACTTATTTATATGGATGTGCAAATAATACGTCGCGTATTTGTCGCTAAGCGAAATGTAGTATTTCAAAGTATTTTGGTTAACAACCTATTTAATTTATTAATGTTACGTGTAGTCCCGTATCTAAAATTACGATACAAAGTGATTAAGTTGCTGTGACGAAATTATTAACCAGTGTTGTACAAAAAAATATCAAATGTTTTCCTTGTATAAACACATTGAATTAACGATAATTATTTTATAGTAGTTCAATTTAATCATGTCAATAATATTGTCAATCAATATTTTGCCGTTAAATATGCATGTGCAAAGTGCAAACCCTTGATTTAAACAATATTTCGATAATAAGGAAAAGTGTCAGAAATACTAGAATACGTACTGTGCTGCATAATATGGGGCGGTAATGAATAAAGAAAGTGCCTGCATCTGCTTTCGGAAGAAAATGCTTTGTGTTTTACTTGACCCATTTAATAATGTCCATCTTCCTTGATATAGTAGAAGGTTGGTTCAATGGTTATGTCTTTATTCATTCGGCCTATGGTTTACTTTCAACAGCCAGGCTTCGTTAGTTCTGATAACAGTATTTTGGTTAATTTATTGTGTTCTCAAGAGATCTCTGTAAGAGACGAACCTGTTGTGTGTATGTAAGAATGTTAGTGTGTAAGTTTCGTCAGTTCATTGTTACAACTACTTATATGGATGTTATTGAAATAAACACGTCAAAATATTCTACCTGGAGTCGGTGTTTCATTGTCGGTGGAAATCTCGCACGAAAGATTTTAATGCCTAGCCCGCTATGACTTAGACTAAGACTTACTGCCGCTGGGGCAATCTAGGGTGAAAAAGTCTGTTAATGGTCGATTCACAGATATCAGTGAAGCATAGTTCCCACACACACAGTGCCGACACAGTTCAGTATATTCTTTCATACATTCTCTATGAGCGTGTCTCCACATATCAGTGTCAGTTCTGACACCAGCGATCATGGACGGTTATCACTGAAGCTCTGTACTGAGTACGGACAATCATGTGTGAAAACAATGTCGGACCGGTGACTTGACTGATATTTATGTGAATCGACCATTATCTAGAGCCGCCTTCTGTGTGTGCTTGGAGCAGTATAGGTACTCACAGCAGTCGACTCCAGCTTACACTTTTTAGGGTTCCGTTAGAGACACACGGAAACCTTATAGTTTCGTCAAGTCTGTCTGTCCGTCCGTCCGTATGTCACAGCAACTTTATTCCATAACTATTAGGACTACATAGTTGAAACTTGGTATGTAGATGTGTTCTGTAAACCGCTTTACGATTTACCCATAATATACATAAATTTAGTAAGCTCCCCATACATGGAACTGACACCAATATTATTATTTTGTTCATTAAAAACCATCTTGAAACCATTCATTTGTATATATGTGTATAGATAGGGAAAAAATTGTGTGCCATCCCCCCCACCCCCCGTCTAACTTGTAAGAGTATGAAAAATCAAAAAAAATATATGTTGTGTATCTCAATAGTAACTTTCAACGAAAATTGGTTTGAACAAAATGCAACAAGCAGTTTTTAAGACATAAAAAATATATTAAAAACCGCAAAGATAACTTTGTCATTCACACAAACACTATGAAAAACAAAAATAGTATACAAAAATATTTATATTATATTGACGTTGACTAAGCCTGTATGATTTTATAGCCAATAAAAAAAAATACTTTTGACTTTGACTTTGACAAAGTTACAACACAAACATCCAGTCTTATAATTACTTTCTACTACGGAACCCTTCATGGGCGAGTCCGACTCGCACTTGGCCACTTTTTTATCCTAGATTGCCTCTGCGGCAGGGAGTATGAATACATTGTGGGGTCATCTCGCCCTACAGTCAAAATTAGAGGTAGTTTGAACCCAAAATACAACCACACGCGATAGTGCCATATGTTCCCCAGCAAAGGGAACTTGCAATTATCGCGGCCTGAATATAATTTGAATACGGAGAAAAATGGAACTTTCAAAAGATCACTACTTCGCGCCAAGTTTGTTTGATTCTGACCGAGCTGCGACCTCTCTCACACACACCAACTTACCAGAAGCACGGATACTATAAAATTATACTAATGCAGAAAGACCTTCTAGGTTATAGTTTGGCAACAGTACTGAAACTAGACCTGGATACTCAGTGTTTGTCACACGCGTGCATAGCCTAACACAAGGCTCATAATGCCAAGATTTTTTATCTCTAAAAATGTTTGGGTAATTTAATTACCTACGTCGTCGTCGTCCACGTACTGGTTTTTGTGTCACGGTGTTGGCTAGATAGATTTATCAACATAAATACAGTTATCCGCAAAAAATCGCTTTGAAGAAAATGTAGTTTTGGTTTGTCTGATTAGGGATTTTCAGACAGCTCAAGTAATAATAATAACTAACAGAGAAACAGAGTTGTTGTCTGTCGGCCGGTTTCCGAAACGCTGTTCAAAGTTTAGGTTAGGTTAGGTTCAACGATCAGCTAACAGAGCAATAACTAATTTCAGCCAATAACTTGCTGCTCTTTTGAATTAATCATCGATTATAGCCAATCGTATCGTAACCTTTAAACAGCGTCTTGGAAACCGGCCGTAGTAGTCGTCTGGGCTTGTTCAAAGTTTCAAACCATTTCAAACTTGTGGAGGCAGGAATACTGTAGCTGATAAGTAATACGATGTTTTGCTATTTGCAGACTGAGACGCTTTATTTATTATTAAACCATAATATATACAAAATAACTGAATCTGTGAAGACCGCGTAAAAGGATTAAGATGTGCGGAGGGTGCGAGCGAGATGCGTGGTAGGCTGTCTCACAGCATATAATAAACCGGGCAGCGCCTCTCGAGCTTCAGTGTGAGCTGCTGTGTCGATGCTGCTACAATGCTCCCCCTCAAGCGAAGCGTACGGGAGGTCTAACAACACGTCCTGATCTTGTCCTCCGTTCTATGTTTTCCTCAGACGACTCTTCGCTCATAGTGTAAGCTGGTTTGAGGCGATCGATGGACACGTTGACTTGTCGACCCGGCAGTTGTAGTAAAAAGTACTTGTCGCATCTTTGTAGCACCGGATAGGGTCCTTCGTAGGGTGCCTGCAGAGGTCTTCGTACAGCGTCAACACGCATAAAGACGTATTCACATGTGTGCAAGTCCTTGTGCACGAAAATCGTACGTTGTCTGCTTTGTTTACGTTCTACCGGACGGAGGTCATTGATCTGTTGCGCCAGCTGATTGACGAAGTTGTGAGTCATTTCCATTGGCCGCGTTGACACCCCTCTTGCTGGAGATGCGATGAAATCGCCTGGCAGGCGAAGTGCGCGCCCGTATGTAAGTTGAGCTGCGCTTGTTCCCGTGTCCGGTCGCGTCGCTGCTCGTAGCCCCAATAGAACAGTAGGTAGTTCGTCTGTCCATTTGTTGATGTTTTCTAAACGGGCCATAAGCGCTGCTTTGAGTGAGCGATGCCAGCGTTCTACTATCCCGTTACTTTGTGGATGGTATGCAGTAGTTCGTATTTTCTCAATGCCGAGTAATTTCGCCAGTGCAGAGAAAAGTTGACTTTCAAATTGGCGGCCTTGGTCGCTGGTGAGGCTGGCCGGACATCCGAAACGGCTTATCCATCCCTCGTAAACAGTCCTCGCTATAGTTTCGGCGGTTATTTCTTGCACGGGTAAGGCTTCAGGCCATCGAGTCTTGCGGTCGATTATAGTGACGAGATAGCGATGTCCTTGCGCTGTCGTGCATAGCGGCCCAACAATGTCAACATGGATATGCTCGAAACGGTCGCACGGAGGGAAGGTCGCTATGTTGCTCGATGTGTGTCTTTGAATCTTGGCTTGTTGACACGAAGTACATGTTTTGGCCCAGTTGCCGATGTCCGTGTTCATGGAAGGCCAGAAGTATTTCTCTTGCATGAGCTTGCGCGTGGTTCTAATGCCTGGGTGGCTTATGTTGTGCACGGCGTTAAATGCGATGCGACGAAAGTCTTCAGGGAGGTAAGGTCGAACGTGTGATGTAGATATCTCGCAGTAAATCATCTCGTTTGAGTTAGGTACATTCATCTTTTTTAGTTGCAAATTTCTTTGTAGCAGTAGCGGTTTAATTTGTGTGTCCGTCTCTTGTGCAGCGGCGAGCTCCCTGTAGTCGATGGGGGCGGGGCATGTGATAGCTTCTATGCGTGACAGAGCATCTGCGACGACGTTATCTTGCCCGCTGATGTGTCGTACATCTGTTGTAAACTCGCTGATGAAAAGTAGTTGACGCGTTCGTCGGGGCGTGTCGTTGTCAGACGGCGGCTTGTTTATCGCGTAGGTCAGCGGTTTATGGTCGGTGAATACGGTGAGATGTTGCCCTTCGAACATCTTCCTGAAGTGTTTCAATGCCATGTAGATAGACAACAGCTCGCGATCGTATGTGCTGTATCGTTGCTGTGTAGGCGAAAACTTCTTGGAAAAGTAGCCGAGTGGTTGCCAGGCGTTGTTTACTCGCTGTTGTAGTACCGCTCCTGCGCTCGAGTCGGATGCGTCACACATGATGGCGAGTGGGGCGGAGGCAGACGGATGCGCGAGCAAAGCTGCGTGGTAGGCTGTCTCACAGCATATAATAAACCGGGCAGCGCCTCTCGAGCTTCAGTGTGAGCTGCTGTGTCGATGCTGCTACAAACTGAAATGACGCGCCCATCCTTCATTTGCGATATTCTTGTGTGTGTAAGCACAGATACTATAATATTTTACTAATACAGTTAGACCACCTAGAACAAAATATGACACCGGCGTAAACTGAGATGCTACGGAAGCTTCTTTAGTTCGAGGCCATTATCGCTTGGTGCAGCACCATAGAAAAATTGCAAATACCACGAGATGGCGCTAAGATATATAGGTTTTATTCTAAGATTAGCGCCACCTAGAAGTATATTAACTGAAACCAGGCGTTTAAAGTACAAATCTTTCCTGTCCTGCCTAGGTTTGCTGGTAGAAATCTTTCTTAAGAGATAAGCTCGCCTTTGCGCACTATTTGTTATTTAAGTTTTATTATTAAGTTACTGTGCAATAAAGAATATGAAATAAATATGAAATCTTACTCCTCGCGCCATCTCTTTTTTAAGAATGTTTACTAATTCTAATTTGTATGGGATGAGCACCCTGTGCCAGAAGCGAGAAAGGAGGCTGCAGCTTACCTCAGAGCCAATGAAACTTGACGAGAACTAATATAATAGCAGTAATTAATAATAAACTTTTTTGTAATGTTCCAAGGTAACGCCAGCAGATTTGCACGAGAAGGGGACGATTTAGAAGAATTTATCAGAGAATTCAGATTCAATTATAACTATGAGTCTGCGGTACCGAAATTCTGGAAATATCCACCGCAGCCGCCTGGCCCAAAAACGAAGTCGATCAACGATTTTTATAGTGCCGTGTACGTATATTATGCCCATTTAATCAGTTTTATTCTTCAGGGTGGTAGGGTGAGAGGAGAGGCAGAGATTTAGTGAGCGCATAGCTCTCTGTCCCTCACTTCCCCGCGACAAAATCCGCGCCGCGCCAAAAGTGATAGTGCTGGCCAGAAAAAAAAAGTGTAATATTCGGATAGAACACACAAATCGTAGTATTTTTTACTATGACACTTAACCGTGCTTTTGATTTGTTGTACGATGGTACGGTACCCTTCGTGTGCGATACCGACCCGCACTTAACCGATTTTTTCGAGTTCACAGAATTTTCATTCCACCTCATTTATTCACTATTTCCATTTTCTTTTCAGCCTTCCTCGACCATCACAACTGGCCAATCCTCCTCGTGAACCGGAGGATTCAAAATGAATGTTTATACCTACCTACGCTACGATTTTTCTGTATAATACTTGTATACTGTACTTATTTATTTAATTTAGGTACCGTTTTATTGCTACATATGTTCCTTTTAAGAATCATTTATTGTAAGTTCAGTCAGCGTATCAAACTTCGTACCTATTTATGTTTGAAATTTTTCATGAAAAGCAGATCCTGCCAAAATGTTCAGCTACTTAACTTTTGCTATGTGTAATTGTGTGAACAGGCAGCGCCCCTTTTCTTTGGCTGTGTGAGTGAGCTTGTGACCTCTCTTTCTCGTACAGCAGCGCATGAGAGCGAGAGAGAGGTGACATCTCGTTTAGAATAGAACAAAGTATAGGCGCGAACTGTACCTATATCTAATATGTAACTTATATTTTTTTGGTAGTTATTTACATATATTTTGTATAAGTACGGTTGGCAACGCAAATAGGTGGGCCAGCCTGCCTATCTACAGACATTGAGCGTGCCAGAAGACGAAATAAAATTCTTTTTGACCCCTTCTCTCTCAGAAGCGCTCCGCTTCTCCGTTCCGCTCGAACGACCGAACAATGGCGAACTATTGTTATATAAGATTTGCCGGCGAACGAGTTAAAGTTGTTTTTTTTTTTTGTGTCTGATGGCCTGAGGGGAGAAAGACATGGTTTAATCCATGCCCAGGAGTCAGACCTCCCTGCTAATCCCGGTTCTTTACAACGAGGTCTCCACCGTGAGGCAGAGAATACATTGATCGGAACACTCGTTGTAGCATGCGGACTAAAAAAACAGTGTGTGTTAGTAGTTGCGTGTTTCGTGTCACTACTAATCAGGATTCATGTCCCTACTGACCATGGTCTTCTATGTACAGTGTGTATTAACGTATTATATTTTATATCTATCGTAACGTGGGCCACGCAGACACGGACCGACAAGTGCCATTGTGCATCTTTGTTTTTAAGGTTCTGTTAGAGACACAAAGGAACCCTTATAGTTTCGTCAAGTCTGTCTGTCTGTCCGTCCGTATGTCACAGCAACTTTATTCCAAAACTATTAAGACTACACAGTTGAAACATGGTATGTAGATGTATTCTGTGAACCGCTTTACGACTTTTATACAAAAGTTTAAAAAATAAAATATTAAGGGGGGCGCTCCCCATAGTCCCCATACATGGAACTGACACAATTATTTTTTTCATCAAACCTATATGTAGATCTAATAGGTCTTTGAAAATGACGTTGAGGTTCCTAAAACCATTTTTCCTCAAAGTCAATCGTTAAAGAGACAGACCCATCCACTGTTCCCTTTTTTGCCTTATATACCTACGCATTCGCTTTCCTCAGTATTGTTTTTTTAGGCAGAATAAACAATTTCTATTTCTATTTCAAGTAGAAAAATTTCTATCTCCCCCCTCTAACTTCGAAAGTAAGAGTTTGAAAAATAAAAATAAAATATATATATGCTGTGTATCTCAATACAAACTTTCAACGAAAATTGGTTTGAAAAAATATAACAAGCAGTTTTTAAGATATAAAATATTTATTAAAAACCGCAAAGATAAGTTTGTAATTCATACAAACACTATAAAAAACAAAGTTACAATACAACACAAACATTCAGTCATATAATTACTTGCTACTACGGAACCCTTCATGGGCAAGTCTGACTCGCACTTGGCCACTTTTTCTACCTGCCGTCGAGCATGAATAGAGATAGAGTGAGAGCCTGGCACGCTCTATTCTGTCATTATAAACGGATCTCAAATGAACATGCAGGCCAGCCCAGCTGATTGCGTTGCAGACTATACATGAACATGCAGGCCAGCCCAGCTGATTGCGTTGCAGACTATACATGAACATGCAGGCCAGCCCAGCTGATTGCGTTGCAGACTATACATGAACATGCAGGCCAGCCCAGCTGATTGCGTTGCAGACTATACATGAACATGCAGGCCAGCCCAGCTGATTGCGTTGCAGACTATACATGAACATGCAGGCCAGCCCAGCTGATTGCGTTGCAGACTATACATGAACATGCAGGCCAGCCCAGCTGATTGCGTTGCAGACTATACATGAATTTGTTTAGATAACTTTACAATTAGGTACTCCAGTTGTATTTACATAGCATTTACATAGATATTTGATGTCATAAACTTTAATTACCCGAGATTTGATTTTTATTTATCATCAGCAAATTGTCGACCAAGAAACAGAAACTTTATTCTTTTAGCCCAGTGCGTCAATGCGTTTTATCTGTGTGTTAATTGCGTAAATCTAACCCGATGGCTGGTTGGCTCATGAAGTCTGAATGACTTTGGATGGAGGTAGAGCTCGTCTAAGCTGAAATGACGCGCCCCACTCCTTGGTTTTGTATTTACTTGTCATACAAAACCAAGGAGTGGGGCGCGTCATTTCAGCCTAGACGAGCTCTAGGATATGTCCAACGCCTTGACGTCACTCGGATATACACTCCAAATTCTCGTAATATAACACCTGCATTTCCCTCTTGGGGTGGCGCAGAAATATGCGATATCACAGAATATTCGCCCTTACACGGGACAACGGTATTCCGCCATTCCTCTCTTGCTGCATAGGAAGTGGGCATCGATGTAAATTTCATACCTCTCTCGGCCCCCAGATTGTGAGGTGATGCCAACGGTTAACGTTTTCTATGTGTTGAAATCGATTCCAAAATGTGTCACCGACAGTCATTTCTACTTTTTTTGTCAAGTCGTTAAAACTTTTTTTTTAAATAAAATAACAAAGCTTATAAAACGTCTGCTACCGACAATATGTTGAATCTTGTCGGTATCAGGTATAACATCACGAAAACTATTCAAGTAGATCTACACTGGCTAAACAACCAGAAAAATCTAATCAAAGCTAAAGTCTCGAAATTATGTCAACATCCCTTTTGAAGCAGAGGGTGTTAATGTCCGAAATGTCAAAATTATGTTAACACTGATAAATAACATAATTATTATTTTGACTTTTTGGATTTGTAGCAATTTGTGATGTGTAGATTTATTTGAATAGCTTACGTGCACACATTATATTTAATGCTAGTAAACATAAACTGCCTGCGATTCCGAAGGCGACACAAACTATACTAACTAAACTAATTAAAATGGTGTGTTTGAAAATGGAATCTGTGGCCACCGCGTAAGAGCTGTCGGATTTGAAGGTTGTCAGTTTAGTGCCCTTTAGTTCCTCTATTTTAGTGGTTTTGACACCTCAAGAATAGCCCACACTGTCAAGTATAAAGTTGGCGTTCCTGTGGCGGCGCCTCCTACAAGCTACAATACCAAGCTTTGAGAACTGTCATCACAACTGGCAAGATTAGTACGTTTTTTGCCATACGCCAACATACACTAGACATTCTGTAGTACATAAGTAGGTAGGTAATGTAGGTAATAGTGTTAAACAAAACAGTAGACTCGTGCTACGAGGTCTGACACGTGTAACGTGTTTGCGAGGGAAAGTTTCTCTGGTGTATCATTGCTTTTTAACCTACATGTATTTCACCTAAAATATGTGGTGTAGCCAGATACAACCTTTTAGCATAATGCACTTTCTGTGTTGGCTCCCTACCCGCAAGATAGTGGTTGAAACTGAATCGATTGTTATGAACATCAAGTGATCCACTCCCATGTCTTTGCTAACGCCATGCCTTGAGTGCCACAATCAAGAGGTAGGTACCCTAGCCCGTCGACACGACCAGGTAAGCTTCACCTTTTGGCGTTTCTACCGTTCCTATTTCTCATGCTATAAGGACCAAGTTATTACTGAAATGGAGTAGCTTACAAGTGCTCAAATATCTTGCACCCCGTTTCGAGAATCGTATAGGAGTCGACATGGATCCTGCATAACTGCTGACGGTATCCGTTTCTGAATATTATATTTTGGCAATGGTTTCGGCAAAGATACTTAATAAGGGACAGACATTTCACAGACAAGTACATGACATAAAAAGTTTGAAAAATCTGAAGCCCGACTAAAACTGACGTTTGACTTTTCAGTGGCCTTAAGAGGATCGTGTACTCGCGAGCTTCCATACAAAAAGCGGTAACGTTTTCCACCCCTTAAACCTTGTCCGATTTTCACAATTTTTTTACATGTTTGAGATACTATGGAAAACTATGCTCGTACGTTTAGATTTTTTTGAAATAATGTATATTTAGGAAATATAAGAACTTAACCATAACATATAAAAATATACCTAAGTTCCAATATTTCCTAAAATATATTACAGTTTGAAAAAATCAAAACGTACGAGCATAGTTTTCTATAGTATCTCAAACATGAAAAAAGTGGTGAAAATCGGACAAGGAACTTAAAATGTAAAAGCCGTTGGAAAGTAACACTAGGTGAGTAATACGCAGTAGGTGCCCTGGATACTACACTAGGAAACCTGTAAAGTAATTCTTGTTTGTATTGTGTGTAATAATGGTATTATGTACAAATTATGAAGATTTCCGTCTCAGCCAGCTCTCGAGTCACGAATAAATAGCAGAATGATGATTATGCATTCAGCCTCTTACATTTCCGACTTCCGTTCACATTATCCTGAACGGAAAAGTATCATAAAAGCGAACCAAACAGCCGGCCGCACTAAACCACTTAATAAACAAAACCGTCGATTTATTGGGTTCCGTGCACAAAAAATCGTCTTGTTAGTTTTCCATGCGGGGCGCACAATTTTAGCCAGTTATTCAAAACTCTATTTTGAGTCACGGAGCTAGCCCATCGCCGCACCTGTAGGTAAAAAGGAAGTCTTCCTCACGATGTTTTCCATTACCTAGTTATAGGTAGATAGTTAAATATTGGGGGCTATTTGGGAGGTGTCAAAACCGCTAAACTAGAGGAACTAAAGGCACTAAACTGACAACCATCAAATCCAACGGCTCTTGCGCGGTGGCCACAGATTCCATTTTCAAACACACCATTTTAATTAGTTTAGTTAGTATAGTTCGTGTCGCCTTCGGAATCGCAAGCATTGTATTCATCCCATGTGTCTACCGTCTACCCCTACTCAGCAATATCATCCTTAATATTTGGTTTACTGGAAAAGATCTCATGTCAGAGATAAACTCGCCTTTGTAAAGTATTACAAAAAAAAAACTTGTTCTATCAACTGTTTGTGTGCAATAAAGTATTTATGAAAATATAATTGAGACAAAAAGTAAACTTTAGAAAAAACCGACTTCCACAAACCCTATTTGATTAGATTGAGTTTAATACAAACAGTAACCCCTTACCCCCCCCCCCCCCTTGGGGAATTAATTTTGTCAAATCCCATCACAGTGCTACCCCACGCTACTAAGGAACCTCTGTACAAAGTTTCATGGCTCTAGGTCCACCGGCTTAGGCTATGCGTTGCCTGCCCGCCAGCCACGCATTGTATTTGTACCTAGTATTGAGCAGATCTGGTGGCCATATGTGGTCTTCATGAGCAGTTCCGCATCACAATATTATGCTTACCATGTGCATTTGCACGAGTTATTATGAAAAACACAAAAATCACTATAGGTCTGCCTATAATATTTGAAGAGTTCCCTCGATTTCTCCAGGATCCCATCATCAGATCCTGACCTGATTTCAATGGGACCAATGGGAAGGTAAACCCTTTCAAACAAAAAAATAATTTTCTAAATCGGTCCATCCGTCTAGGCGCTATCGGGGAACATACATAAAAAATAAAAATAAAAATAAAAAACAAATATCCGGACGAATTGTAAACCTCCTCCTTTGGGAAGTCGGTTAAAAATAGTAAAGAGCTCTGTAGTCTAGTGGGTTTCACGCTTGCTTCTAACGCAGGAGATGCAGGTTCGAATCCCGATGCTGACCATGTACCAATGAGATAATTAATTTGTCTTAGTACATTATCGGACGCTCCGTGTTTCGGATGGCACGTTAAGCTGTGGTCCCGGCTACTATCACTTCTTGGTAGTAGCACAGATTACTAAATAGTTACTACGTAACAGATACTTCACTCAGTAAGAAATTTCCAATACCTACTGCTATAATAGCCTACTCCATCGCGTCAGCAACCGCTGCATGCTAAAATGTGCCTAAATGCTCAAGCGTACAGTTGTGATCGCCTCGCACCGCGCGATCTCACACTAATCGCAGGGCTGCCTCGCATCGCACATACTCGTACGATACGCATACAGTTCAAAACGTGCGTGCGCTTGGCTTGCGACAACCATACTGACTGGATCTGCCGGGCCATAGCCGGGCGCCCGAGGCCCCGAGAGCTCGGGCGCGGGCGGTAGGTAATTATAGCGCGCGAGTACATTCAATGACGGAGCGCTGGTAGTAGGTAGTAGTCATAAAACCCCTCCATCAACTGCACTGAGCCAGCGTGGTTGAGTATGGCTTGTATCTAATTCGTATCCCGGTGAAGGCCTGTGGCATGATTCTTGCGCCTTCGATGTACGGATATCGAGACCTATATTGACAGATTCCCATAGAAAATCACTCGATATAGGTGTAGATATCATATATCGAATGCGTGAGAATCATACCACTGTGCTGGGCTACATTAATTTACCTAGTGAAGAACCCATCCACGTGTTTCTGACCCGCTCTTGACCGGTTTATAGACATAGAGTAACCCGCCACTTAAGATAATTTGCGATAGCACTATTCGTTTTGGGCTATAAACCGCAGCCGCGGGGGGCGGGGCGGGGCGCCGTAACATGCCACGGGGTAACTCGGGGTTAGGGACCGATTAGACTTGCTGCCCAAAGGGTGACACTAAGATATGTTACCAATTATTTCCTATTGACCCTATGATGAATGATAAGGTATTTTGTTGTCACTGAGCAGAGACTATATATCCAATTGACTGCATCTGCGGGGGAATGCGGCTCGCCAAACAAAGTTTGGCAGCGGCTGACCAATCACAGCTCTCTCTCTCCCCCGCCGCCCGTAAATTGGTGAATTGTGTTTCTAAGGAAAATGTATCTATGCGCTCTCCACTGGATAAGTGCTCCTTGTCACTGAGGATGCATTTAGTATCCTCCAAGATGTATCTTGTTGTCAAATTTAAACTTATTATATCTATAACCTTCTATTAAACTTGATCTGATGGGCTGGAAACCTACCTTTAAACTGGAGGACTGTTTTCTAAACCCTTGTGATCCTACTAAATACTGGAAGTAGGTAGGAGCACAAGATGACTTCACTTCTTGCTTGTATTGTGCAGCTCCTATCTATATACGTGACACTTTTCTTCATTCATTTGCAATAGCATCATGATACTACTGCAATTTACATTTAATAATGCATCTAGGACTTGGGTGTCCCTGTTGTAGGAGTATTTAGTATTTGCTCAAAGATAAACCGAACGAAGCGGTGACGAATATAATGCCCGATTTCACTTACAGTTAAGGGGTCTTAATTTTAGTTCTTAGTTCTCTAGCGATTGTTACGAAGGTCGGCCCCCTAAATTAAGGGGGTCTTTAGTAGCCCAGATGATCCTTAAACTTAGGTCAAAGAGAAACAACCGCTAGAAGGCCCTTAAAAGAAAATAAAGAGTCCCCTAAAATACAGTGGTGAAAACGGGCATTAGATGACTAACCTCCCCAGAAGTCTGCACTCGCCCTATCAAAACAAATAGCGGGGCAAAATACTTAAAACACGACCCCGCAAGCCCATGACTATGTGTATAATACTGTAATTATTTCGCGCTAATTCCGTATCTCACGCTAGTGTTATTATTACCAAAACTTGCACTGCAGTGGCTTGTTAAATTTGTTAACAGATGTTTGGTACAGTCGACTAAACAGGCGCCTATGTGGAATTAATCTAAGCGTAAGTCTATTTCAACACAAACGTTTACAGTTTTGTGACTCCCGTCATAAAACACATCTCGTGTTTTGTGCACAGTTTTTAGGGTTCCGTACCCGAAGGGTGCCAAACGGGACCCTATTGCTGAGACTTCGCTGTCCGTCCGTCCGTCCGTCCGTCTGTCTGTCACCAGGCTGTATCTGATGAACCGTGGTAGCTAGACAGTTGAAATTTTCACAGATGATGTATTTCTGTTGCCGCTATAACAAAAAATACTAAAAATCAGAAGAAATTTAATATTAAGGGGGGCTCCCATACAACAAACGTGATTTTATTGCGTGATTACGGAACCCTTCGTGCGCGAGTTCGACTCGCACTTGGCCGGTTATTCTTGACTAGCATAGCTGTTCATTGAAGCTGGCATTCGAATGGACCTATTCATACTTACATCGAGTATATTTTAGCTACGATAATACGATGAAGCATTTGTGATCGGTTTTGAATATCGTGTAATGTGAATTATTTCATGTTAATCCGTCGATCATGTAACTTTCCGGGTGGTACAGGTGTATAGGTATGGGCTGGAAGCGCTCCCGAACGATATTAAATTATTGTTTATTCCCAACTTAGGCGGCTGTTAGCAATTTACCGGTTGCTTCGGCAGTGGTCTCACCAAGCAACGGCGAGAAAGCGATTAACTATCGGCGATTTTCTCGCTCAAGAAAATAACAGAAGATACAATTCCCGTGTGGGTAAAAGAGAGACATATATTTATAGTTCATCGCTGGCTGCTCACACTGCCGGCGAGGACTCGCTCTTCCCTCTTTGATCGCGGCGACGATAAAACTCGCTCAGCGATACTCGCTCGGCGACACTCGCTCGGCGACACTCGCTCGGCGATACTCGCTAAGAATGGCTCGCTCGGCTGCTCCCCCCCCCGCCTCGCTGCCGTCCCGCCGCCGCGGCCGCCCTTGAGCGAGCGGTGCGAGTATCGCCCGTCGCTAGCGAGCACTCGCAGAGCGACAAAACTACACTCGCTACTCGCTGCTCGCTCGTCGCCGGTGGGACCAGTGTCATAGCAGAGCGACAAAACTATCAAAACTATACACTCGCTCCTCGCTGCTCGCCAATCGCTACTCGTTACTCGTCGCCGGTGAGACCAGTGCCTTCAGGTCCTAAGTAGCTCTAAGAGTTCAGAGTATAACATGTAGGCGCTGAATAGCTTGGCTAAGTTTGAACCATAGATCTACCAAATACCTCATATCACGTTTATGGGGCTCTAGTTCTACGCAACTTAATGTAATGAACCTGTAAGAAAGCGTTAGTTTCACCTGTTACCGCAAGCCAAAAGATCGTTGGAAAGCTGTACAGTCGAGTTCATTATATATGAGCAAATAAAACATATGTGAATCTGCTCAGGGGTCGATTTCACGATTTTTGTGTCGCACGAATGAGATTAATTCACACAAATGACGCGTCATTCGTGTGACGTAAAATACGGTGTTACGCACGCTGCAAATAGCGTTGCAAGCGTTTCGAACCTGCTACGAACGTTGTCACGACACGCTACAAATAGCGTTGTAAGCGTTACGAATCTTCTACGAGGGTCGATTTCTCAATTTTTTATGTCACACGAATGAGATTAATTCACACGAATGACGTGTAGTTACTTTCTGTATTCGTAGAGGACAGATGAATTAAACTCTAGCTACGCTAGCCTTTGACGTTTGACTATTGCTTATATTTTTTCTATGAGATTAGTAATTTGAGTTTAGGAACCCCTTGAAATACGATCACCTACCTACACATTTCTCTCAGGCGCTATGGCAACGACACGAGAAGACAAAGGCATGATGTCCTTTTGGGTAGGTAACTAGTCCGTTTGTCTAGAACATGCCGTGCAAACGTGACAAGACATAGCTTGTCATGTCGTTGGCTTAACAATCTAACAAGTTAGGTAGGGGCTTGTTCAGATCACACTGAAATGACGCACCCCACTACCGCATTAGGCTTGTGGTCTGTCAAGTCAAAATAGATGCTTTTTATGAACTGTCAAAATGGAACTTTTGTTCTTGAGTTCTATGAAATAGTAACAGAATGACGTCATGTAAAAGTGCCATCAAATTCTGTCTTTTTTGCACAAAATTGACTTTATAAAATATATCTGCTGGAAATATACAATTCTGAGAATGTCAAGCCATTTTGTACATAATGCTTCAACTTAAGACTTGTTCCTAGATTTATTGGATTACCTTGGCTACTAGCCTTTTATACACACAATCATATCGCAAATGAAGAAGTGCGGCGCGTCATTTCAGTTTGAACATATTCACATTGTGTTTCACGATGTGCCAAGCAGCCGTATTTCCGTGAGTGCCAGTATCAAGAAGCCAATGTATTTACGTTTAATTAAAGCTCCCGCCGCAAAAGTTTCCGCAAACTTTCCCAGAGAATGCTGGGGTCAGCTTGACGGTCCAGCCGGCAAGCATTGTTGCAGCAAGTATACATCGACATAGGCCTGTTGGCAGTTTGTTGTTACAGTGACGACTGATGATCCAAACTGATGTTAATGTGCTCTTTAACTCAAGGACTAATGATTAATGGAAGTCCAACATAGTTCACTTCACAACCACAATGTTGCAATAATGATTTGGATTTGAACATAAAATATGTCGTATGCTAAGCGTGACATCGCCTGTCTCAGTCCAACATAAAATTTTATTGTCACATGCTCAGTAACATCGCCTGTCTCAGTAGATCGGTGACATGGACGTATCACCCAAGTGATAATTTCGATCCATGGTCCATGTTCGGTGATTTGATTTGACATTTGTTGATCTGGGTGAACGAGCAATTCGAGTATGGATTCTCTCATTCGTAGTTTATTTTTGCCACCTGCCAACAGCTTCTAGCACATGTAGAAACAAGTAGAAAGTTCTCTACTCCAGCGAAGGACAATGTCTAAGTACCCCGCAAGATTCCCTTTGTTGTAATACAAGAAAGTGGATATGCTCTGCCTTTATGAATTTCAGTTTACATTTCATATTTTTCCGTCTTACACTGTGAGTGCGGCGTGGGTCTCGTTTATGGCCTCGGCTCTTAGAAGTTTCCAGGTCCTCACTAACTCTTAACAATATCTCTACCTACGTAGTTTTTGTCAGTTCTTCCTAGTCTTCTTATATAATAGCAAAGCGTTACGTCTTTTCCCATACGAGGAAGCAGAGGCACAATTGTACAAAACGTTCGTTTAGCCAGTTATTCAATACTCCTATTCGTGACCGGGTTATCTGATATTGTATGATTTTAAATTACCTCTCGACGGTTTTCTGATGTACTAGTGATATTGTTTGTCGACGACGAAAATGTAGTACACGTACACCATACAGTCAGCCTCAGAGCCTGTAAGCATGCAAGATGTGTACATCTTATACAACCAGAAGTACCACAGCTAAAGTCAACTTACATTTCGAACGCAATCAACACTAAACTCGATCATACTACTCTATAGAGCATCAGTTTACTCGAGTTTAACCAAGTAACTTTATCAAAGTTTAACGGTTAATAATTATAAAAGGGCTTTACTTTTGAACCAATTTTCGATCGATTAAGCTCTTTGGTTTTATCAAAATCATTCAAAGCTTTATTCAAGGTCATCAGACTTCTTTGCTGGGGAATACTTTAGCTTGTTCGCTCATTACAATACAATCCACTGATTGTTGAAATTGATTTAAATGTCGGCAGAACAAGTTGAGTCCTTCGTATGCCGACGCCATGCCAGCTCAAACATCTGATTAAACATACGGCCGGTATCGGTAGGTTCAATTAAATATTGTTGCACGATTGCCCATAGTTCATTACTACCTACTTGGTGCACCTCCTTTACTACACTCCGTAATAATGACGTCATTGAGTCTTGGTCTTGCATTTAATTTACCTTGATTGAGTGAACACCACTCCGTTTGTTTTGAGTGAATGTTTCCCCTGTAGCTCAGGTAACCACGGAAACTCAAGTGTGACGGTGAACGGTGTGGCCTGATATTTATGTCAACCTATCTGAAAGAGTAAAGTAAAGTAATAATAATAATAAACAATCCATTAAAATTACTAGGTGGTTTACTAGAGGACATTTGTCCCAATCCCAATATACCGTAATGGATCGTGATGGACTACTGAAAGGTTCGGTGTAACTTTTGTTGCACGATTTCGGCTGCACGGTATTTGCGTCTGACCTGACCCGAGTGTGTATTGAATAGGCACTGTGCCTACAGTCCTGTATTTACTGTACTGTTCCATTGAAATAACAAAGGTATTGTAGCGAAGGTAAATAGCGCAGGGAATTTGTGGGCCACTTCTAAACGGGGTTGTTTCAACCTGTTTCAACCATTAACCAAAGTCACGTGAATTCACGTAATACATTGTGTGTGGCAAACGTCAAATCTCATGTTTTTCCCCCTGTAAAGTCATTCATGCACCAAAAGATCGTTGGACGACTGATGCATGTTACATTACATACATATAGTAGGTACGGTATGTATGTATATGTGGCAGGATTATTTGATAAGTCGAATTTACGCGAAAAGATTATTTGATAAGATAAGTCGAATTTTCGCGAAAATTCTAGGGATTTTGAGAAAACACTAACCTAGAACCTAACCTAACCTAATTTTCGCAATAATTCGACTATCAAATAATCCTGTCACATATATTATGTATGTAGAGTTCTATCTGATAACAATATCAGTTTCGGGGTGTAATGTAATAGACTTGTGCCCAAGGTAATTCAATAAATCTAGGAACAAGTCTTAAGTTGAAGATTATGTACAAAATGGCTTGACATTCTCAGAATTGTATATTTCCAGCAGATATATTTTATAAAGTCAATTTTGTGCAAAAAAGACAGCATTTGATGGCACTTTTACATGACGTCGTTCTGTTGTTATTTCATAGAACTCAGGAACAAAAGTTCCGTTTTGACAGTTCATAAAAAGTATCTATTTTGACTTGACAGGCCACAAGCCTATTATATTTTAAGGTTACGGTCATCATAACACAAAAGAGATATTTTACTGGAGAAAATTAGAAAGTTCCATTTCCACAGTGATATGAATACGAAAATAGTGCTTAGTGAGTTAGTAACTGACTGTTGTACTTCCATTTATTCCCCCAGTACCACTATTTACTGCTCCGGCTTACTAGTAAATTTTCTCTAAAGTAACCCATTTTCAACAATAGTCACGTTCCCTTGCGCAATTGTTGAGTTTTCATTAAAATTACGTAGTCGGTATGAGCTGAATACCTAGTTGTTGTAATGTAAGACGGTAATATACTTTTCCCTGAATAATAAATTTGCAATTTCTTGCCGTGAAGAAAAATTACTTTGTGTGTAGACTTACATAACTGTGTATCTAGGTCCACGAAACAGAGTTTCACGTTGAGCTTACTTTTCGTGGAATAGGGATTCAGAATTAGACAAATGCCTGTGTAACGGAGCAACTTAGTAATAACATAACATAAAAAACAAGTACAGTCTGCAAGCAATTAGCTAGGCCGGCATATTGTAATATAACGTCACGCTTTTACCTATACGGCGTGGCAGATGCATTATTGTGTTCCCGGCTTGACATTTATCTAATACTCCATATTGCATGATAGGGGACTTGCCCATCACCACAGCTGTGGACATCGAATGTTTTTATTTATCTCAATGTTATTGTTATGTCTCGTATTTGTAAAAGGATTGGCCAAAAGTGGGCATAATTATTATTATTATTATTAATTAATCGTTTATTGCAGGCATAAAAGCCTATAGAATAAATTAACACAGTTTAAACTTTAAACATGTCAACAAAAAAATCAAAAGAACATTCAAACAAATACATTACAAAATAAATAAAAATGACAAAAATTAACAATTAGAAAATATCACATACACTAGCACAGCAGGGGACGAAGGACCTAGGCTACCCTCTCGCATTATGCCTCTGCCACTCCGAATAGGAGATCGCATTATTAGTGTTGTTTTGTTGTAGAATACCCGCGTTTTCTCGTCTAATATTGTTATACAACGTAAGAAACTCGTTAGTGGATAGACCCTAATGAGTTAGTTTCAGCGAGGCTACCAATTATTAAAACACGACACATTTTCCCCAACTAACTACACATTTTTTTGTTTGTCATAATTAGTGCCTGGCAACCGGCTTGTGGCTTTGTCTTGAACTATTAATTAGTTCGGTACTGAACCTATGTACCTATTTTATAATGATTACTATTATTTCGTCGTAATCGGTACCATGGTGTTTCCGTTCTGATATTATGTACTTACCTATCTTCTTTCATCAGCTGTATTCATGAGAATGCCACTTATCAGAACTACTGGATCCCCCCCCCCGAAACGCACACACATACACACACCCTCACACACACACACTCACCCTCATATACACACACACTGCACATATTACTGTAAACTGTACCCACCTCTAAGCACATAGATTTTTAATTGTTTTTCTAAGTTAGGTATTTGCCTACCTGTCTCTTTGAAACTTTGAATCCACTCTCACCTGTCCTTATTTGACTATTTACATAGTGTAATCCTTGATTGGCCTAGTTATTTATATTCTTGTTAAATTTTTATGTACGGCTGTGGATTTTTGTTCATTATAAAATAAAAATGAAATAAGTAAATTTTTAACTCGGATTATCACAAAAGAACTTTTAAAATTCCTGCTTCTAAGCGTATTATATGAACAACATTCTGTCAGAGTAGAATACAAATAATATTCTATTTCAATATTGCATTCTACTCTGAGAAGTCATATTTCCAAAACACGTACACTTATAAGCAGAATTAGATGAGCCGGAAAATCAGTGGCTTCAAACGGATCTGAAAACAACACAACATGAGCATAAAAAAATATTCAACACATTTGATTTGTTCCTCTGTGGCGCAGTGGTTGCGCATCTGCCTACCATGCGAGAGGTCCCGGGTTCGAATCCCGGCTGGGGACAAAAAAAACCCTTGGATGTTTAAATGTTTGTGATGTCGCTGTTTCTGGTTCCCACGACACAGGGCATCCTAGTGTGGGGCCAGAAGCATATATGTATGTGTCTGTATGTAAATGTTTATGTTTATGTTTAAGTTTATCGAGTTGGCACCCAGAAATGTCGTCTCGAGAATTTCAAATGTCAATGTCAACAATCACAGGCCCGCAATGTGCGAGGATCTTCACTAGGAAGATTGACATAGACATAGACATAGACATCATTTATTGATAATATTAATTACGATAGCTACATGCGAGCCCATGAGCGTCGTCTCTAGGCGACAAGATGAAGCGGTCGTCATGACCAAAACCAATCGAACCACATCATCATCCTATAAACTCTTGTCGTCCGCCCATTCATGGCAACAAAAACACTACTTCGAGGATACATGGTACAAGTTCTCTAAAGCCAGTGCGTGACCACAAATAAGCACGAGAATGGAAGTAACGCGATGAATTCAGTGACCCGAAGCTACAACACCGGGCTAAGGTTCGCACGCTTTTAGTTGTGTGAAAGTTGAGAACCCCTGAGTTTCCGGGTTTACTGAGGTGTTACTTTATTCTCCATATTGTATATAGTTAGATCTATTTCTAGGCTATAGTCTTTATCTCAAATCTTTACTGCATAAATACGAAAGAACTGAAACGACAAGTATGTAAATTCTTCTTCATCAGGGGCACTTATCCAGTGGAGAGCGATACATTTTCCTTTGAAACACAACTCACCAATTTACGGGCGGCGGCGGGAGACGGGGTAAGAGAGCTGTGATTGGTCAGCCGCTGCGAAACTGTCTGGCGGACCGTCATGGTACATAGGTTGCGTATGCGAACGTTTGTTGAATACAACAAACGTTGGGCGAGCCGCATTCCCCGCAGGCGCAGTTAATTGGATATATAGTCTCTGATCAGGGACTACAGTGCTTATCCTATTTGTCAGGGCCTTTGTGCATTTTCCCTGCGCCTTCACTTCTAGTTCAGCAATTCTGAATCCTGCACCAGCTGGAGTAGGAGGCCTGGGTGTTCGAGGAGGTCCGCGGTGGTACTGGTGTCTACCAGATTTAACATTCTGGTTTATTTAGTGGAGGGGCACGCAAGCAACATGTGCTCCACGCTCTCGTCCACTTCCATGCATCCCCTGCAAAGGGGCCTGTCTGTTGCATCTGTGATTTTCAAGTGTACAATGGCCTGTTATCAGGCTCATTTGTATTTCTATTTTGCTGCGCGAAGCCTCATCAAAGTATGTGAAGTCAGCATTTGATATATGGGAGATCACAAGCTACTCGAATCTGAATACCTATTTTTAAATTATGTACATCGAATATGTATTCGGAAATGTTAATTTTATAAAAACTTAAACTATAACAATAATAATTTCTCATAGTAAGTCTTATCAGTATAAAATGTAGCCACAAAAGCATTAAAGTCTACATAAAACATGCTTTAGTATAATTTAGTAGTAAAACAATTTCATGCATATTTTCTAAAGAAGTCTCTGTGTAGCACTTTTATAAAGTATTTTCCTGAAACCTTTCCTTTAAAATGCTAAAATCGTGAGTAATTGTTCTACGAGAATACATGACAAATTATGGCCATTATTTCTAAGTTTGCCGCGTTAATCTTTGACTGCCACGGAAAATTTCAAAAAGCTTTCAAATAAAACCGCTATCTACCTATAATGCTAGTAACCAAACACTCGTATAATTCCTTCTATTTTCCCTCATAGTGACACTTCATTCATTACCAAAGAAGCCGTATAGAAAACAGAATTGAAAAAAACTGTTGCTAATGGAATAAGGTGAAATAATAGTTCAGTTACTCGCGAAAGCTAAGAGCGTCCGGTCGTCTACTCCGTAGCCGTGACGTCATGCTACGTTACTACGCGCGTAGCTCACTTTGCTACAAACTTCTGTAACCCAACTCATTTGTCTGTAGCGGTGATTTTTGCTTTTAAATCGGTATTTTAGAGTAAGTTAATGTAATTAGTGGTAGTGTAATATTTATAAAGGTGTAGAGTGACATTAGGGGAGGGTAGTGCTACAGTGCATACGGTAACCTACTTTCGACGCGTCACAAAGCGGTGGTGAGTAATGAATGACAGCTAAAGAAATGGTCTTTTTAAACGAGTTATTAATGTTTGTGCTAACTTAATACTTTTGAAAAGATATAAATTGTACTTTTTTACTTGGTTTTATATATTTAAAAAATATGTTTTATTTTGTTTGTGTTTATTTTCTTTTTGTAGGGTAAGGTAGAAGTAAGTTTATTTACGCACGTATAAGAATTTTACCAAACTTCAAAATGTCTTCGTGTAAATAGTTCGTGTTTATTTTCATGTCGAGAGGGAGAAAGCAGTCTTGAGTATATATTTTTTTAAATGTTTTTTTCCTTGTTGAGTTATTTTTATGAAAGCACTATGTAGCTATCAACTGGATATTTAATTTGGAGTAAAGTTTATTCGACTTGTATATGCTACCCCATTTATGAAAACCTGCAACGGTATATACTCGCAAAACTTAAAAAAAACTACAAACTTTTCTTGTTTGGTTAGTTTGATTTCCCTTTCAATATCTCTGATATCTGATGAGCCCTATTGTATTTTTCACCTCGTTCCCAAAGGCTTTTGGGGAGTGACACAATAAAATAAATAAAATATGAAGACCTAACGTAAGGACAGGTTCATATAAAATATACATAGCTGCGGCGATGGGCTAGACTCTTGTCACGCAAAGTGTATTATTGAATAATTATTGAATAATTGCCTAAATGTGGGCACAATTTGCCAGGTCACATAGGAAAAGGCGTATAGGTTTAATATTTTTACTTCCATACTCAGTTTTACGTGACAGGGGGCTCGTTCATCGCATCTACCCAGATATGAAGGTAGAATCAAAATTCTATTCTCTTCAATACCACCTAAAGCGTGGTACTCTACTCACGGTGCAATCTGTCTTGCAACTTGTCGCTGCAAATTGTTGCATGCAACCTGCAACCTGCCTACTCACGATGCAATCTCGATGAAATCGATTGCATGCAACCTGCAACCTGCTTCCTCGATGCAATCTATCCGCAATCTGTTGCAAAGCAACACGTTGCAGCATCAAATCCGGAGACAGATTGCAGCGAATACTCGTACTTTGTATATACTCGTGAACTTTTCGTCAGTGGGTAGTTTTATAACAATTACATTTCAATTGTTATCTGCCTGCCCACAGCGAGTCGTTCCCAGATTCATCCTAACGTGATTCTCAAATTAATCCGCAGAAAATAAAATAAAGATGTATCTACTTGTTAAAACTGGCTCCCGGCCACTGCCACTGACGAAGGCCAGCGACAGTTTAGAAAACACCAATACATCGTTTTTATTAATTAAAAATTCTCACACAATAAACATTTAACAAAAGCGGTGAAAAAAATCGTTCAGTCTGCACATTTTTCTCCCCCAACGAAGATGCCGATGCGAAGTTTGATGTAGTAATTACTTTTATAGGGTGCCGCAACTTAAAATTAAAAAGACACGCTTATAAGATCCCTTCGTTGTCCGTGTGTCAAGACTTTTTTCTCAGGAGCGCGTGACTTTCATTACTCGGTATACTCTCATAAGGAACTCTCGGCTGAACAAAGTTACAATGAAGAACAATAGACGTCGGAGAGAGAGGGAGTCAATTACTGAAGTCATCGAAGCCATACAAAATATGAGAAAAAATACCTGTATGGTATACCGTATACTTCCAGTTAACCAAGGATCATAAAATATGGCACGAGACAATGAGGGCTATTTGGGTGGTATCAAAACCACTAAACTAAAGGAACTAAGGCACTAAAACTAAACTGACAATCTCAACGACAGCGCGGTGGCCACAGATTAAATTTTCTAATAGCACAAGTCATCATCATCATCATCAATCAGCCTACCCCTACCCACTGCTGGGTATAGGCCTCTTTTCTACCACGCCATCCGCTCCGGTCCTGTGCCTCCCGCATCCACTGCCTACCGACTATGGCGGTGATATCATCCGTCCATCTGGCTGGTGGTCTGCCTACTTGGCATTTTGCGGTTCTGGGTAGCCACGCTGTTACCGCTTTGGTCCACCTTCTGTCATCCCTCCGTGCCAAGTGTCCTGCCCACCCCCACTTCAGTCTCGTGATTCGCTTGCCGACGGCGACGTCGCGTCGGTGACCTTAGTGCGACGTCTTATTTCTGTATTTTGAATATGATCCTGAAGTTTGATGCCTAACATGGCACGCTCCATGGCCCTTTGTGCGACTTTCATTTTGTGCATGTTCGCCTTTGTAAGGCACTTTCGGCACCATACGTGAGTGTAGGCAGGACACATTGGTTGTAAACCCTGGTTTTCAGGTTTAGTGGGATTTTCGACTTGAAAACGTTTTTCAGCTTCCCAAAAGCGGCCCAACCCAGCTGAATCCATCTGGCAATCTCCTTTTATTGACCTTCTCGGCCGAAGGATAAACAATGTCCACAAGTAAAGAAAAAAAACTGATTTTAGTTTCAATAAAAGGCAATTTGTACGGAACCCTCAATGCGCAAATCCGACTTGCACTAGACCGGGTTTTTTCTTTTATCGGGCCGGATTTATCGTTCCGTCATTAAATTTTAGCAGTTATACCTGCTTGGGAGTTAATAAAGCATTTTGCAGCCCTCTCCTCTGCAGCCTTTAAGTTCTTGTTTTACGATGTGAAAATGATAATTAAATTTGTTTTGTGCTGATAACCGCGTTATAAACTGAATATTGCTGCACATTTTGGTGAAGGCTTAAAACTCGTGTCCTAGCATCTGCACTGGGATTAAGTTTAACAATTTTCTTGTACAGTCCGCATCACATATATGTGATGTGTATACGCAAAAAACTCAAATATACATAATAACAGCCATAAAAAATGTACAACCAAAGTGTCAAAACAGTGTCAACATCCTGCGTAAATTTTGACAGTTTCGCTGTGTGTGTAAATATTTCTAGTTTGACGTTACATACTCGTAATAGTCGTAGTACTCCTTGGAGGAATTTAGTAGTACTCATCAGAATCATGTAGTTCATCCTTTATTTATTATATCGAATGATGCAAGATAAACTTATTTACCAACGACTTTATAAAGAAACTAAGCAGGCAGTCCTGAAACCTCACTCGCTACGCTTCCCAACTTACTCACAAAACCACTTCATCAGACACAAAGAAATTCCACTCTTACCCAGGGCACGCTTCACAAAACTAGATGTTTCATACAAGACACCGCTTCCAGCCATCTAGGAGTAGCACAATAGCACAGTGGAAGGTGAAAGCATTGTCTACTCCTGTTTCCCACAAACGCAAACCCAGTTATTTCATTCACTAGACTGAAGCTTCCTCGACACAAATCAGGTTAGACAGATCGTACATTTTCAACGAAGATTGGATGCGTCGAAGTAATGCATTTTGTAGGTACGTTTACGTTTCAGACTTACATAATGGCACAGAAGAGATAATAGTACTCATAATGGCTAAGGTTTATGCCCGATTTCACCAACCGTTAGGGGACACTGAGCTCTATTTCTTAGATCTCTAACGATGGTTACGAAAGTCGGCCCCTTAAATTTAGGGGGTCCTATAGTAGCCTAGGTGACCCTTAAACTTAGATAAAAAAGAAATAACCGCTTGGTGGCCGTTAAAAGAAAAAAAAGTGTCCCCTAAAATATATAGGTTGGTGGTAAAAACGGGCATTAGTAACTTAGTAGTAATTTTTTATATTTATTAACTACTTATTTATTTATTTTATTTATTAATTTGGTTCACAAAACAGATAACAATAAAATTACATTATTGAAACATGCACAAAATATGGTTCTCTACTGCTCTCCAAAGTATGTGAAACACAGTTAGCTACGTACGGGAGGCGGAGCACAATACTCGGTAGTAGTAGTCGTAAAGCTGTGTCAGAGGCCCTATTAGGGCAGCTTGATAACTTTTGGGCTGGGCTAGCGGCCGAACCGACACCCCTCCACCAATCCGCACTGAGCCAGCGTGGTGGAGTATGGCTCAATCTTAGTCGTATCCGCGTTAAAACCTGTCCCCCTCTGTGGGGATATTAATTTTTAGGGTTCCGTACCCGAAGGGTGCCAAACGGGACCCTATTACTGAGACTTCGCTGTCCGTCCGTTCGTCTGTCTGTCTGTCACCAGGCTGTATCTCATGAACCGTGGTAGCTAGACAGTTGAAATTTTCACAGATGATGTATTTCTGTTGCCGCTACAACAACAAATACTAAAAAAACAAAATAAATGTTATATTAAGGGGGGCTCCCATACAACTAACGTGATTTTTTTTGCGGTTTTTTTATAGATAATGGTACGGAACCTTCGTGCGCGAGTCCGACTCGCACTTGGCCGGTTATTATTTTTATTTTATTTATTAATTTATTTCAGACACAAATCCATAATTTAACACAAACACAGGAATTATATAAAAAACAAGGTATTAAATCTAGAATAATTAAATAAATATGAATATGCATACACACACACACACACACACCCTCTTACTAATACTAATGTACTACATATCGTAACTATTCATATTTGTAGGATGGATCTGAGAGGTGGAGAAGAATGGTGTTTAAGGGGGTTCTTGTGATTAAATCAATTTCTTAGTGTTTACTTTTAGTTAGTAAAAAGTTGTTGTGGATAACTGTCTCTGCATGTTGACTACTTTGACACTTTTGCTAGGTAGATATTCGTTTTGTTTGGGATATGTAGATCTATTGCATCCCCACCTTTATCTGATGATGTCTGTACATTATTAAAATGAGGATGAAGTATTCGCTCTCTTTGCCTGCAGCTTTATTTCATGTAAATGCAAGTCTTTGTAGCAAGCAGGGTTTCT
Source organism: Argyresthia albistria (assembly GCA_963457715.1). Taxonomy (NCBI): domain Eukaryota; kingdom Metazoa; phylum Arthropoda; class Insecta; order Lepidoptera; family Argyresthiidae; genus Argyresthia; species Argyresthia albistria. The sequence continues at coordinate 10,438,308 of OY735258.1, forward strand.
AAATAAAGAAGTATTTTTTCTCACAGCAAAGCTCTTTTTTGCACGTTTGTAGGTCAGTTTTATACTCGGTGCATTATATTTTATAGTGAATGACGTTTTCTACGTTAAGTATGCTATACACTCGTGCCTCTGACCCTACACAAAATGAGAGGCATTTGAGATCAATGGTAGGTAGGAAATAATTGTAAATATCGACATGATAAAGCAATTTTGATTTAAATTGTGATGAAGTGATATGATGAAGAAGGTAAGCAAAATTTAATATACAATAACCGGCTGAAAGTGGGCACAATTGTGCCTCTGCCACCCCGCATGGGAAAAGACGTGACTCGATCTTATGTTATGTAAAGTATAATTCTGATTTTATCCATTATTTTTCCATTGGGGACTAAAAATAGAATATTTGAAGTTAGCTACGAAACCAAAGCATGAAAACTGTTCATTGCCGAAAGTAATTTCCAGCTTAACTCTGACACACTAATCACTGTAGGTTTATTTTTTATATTTATCTTGAAATTTTCTATGAATAAATTGTATTTCGAGTTGACAAACTTTACCGTCGGAAGCGAACGCTTTTGTTAGACTAGAAAATTAATTTTGAGATTCAAATTCAATCGGATCGCCGGCGTCCCCGAAGTTTTTAGTGTATATTGATTGACACTTGAAATTAATTAGAAGTGATATTTTAATGGGAAAGATTAAATCAAAGTTTATCCCTTTGTGGCAAGGGCCATTCATTAATGACTGGGTCCTGTCCTTGGGCTTCTCATCACATTAACAATAAATGTCCAATCAACTATAAAGTCATCAAATGCAAAATTATTTTTGTTCCAATCTAGTTGTTCAAAACTATACTATAGTTTACACAACACATAGTTTTTTTTACAACTTCTTTTTTAACTTATAACTGAACTATTTATTCCCTATAATAATTCATAATTACAACTACATTTTAAACTTCGCCCAGAGAGATGCCGGGCTTGAGGGTGCCCAGAACTCTGGCACCGTTACTGTTTATTCAGTTAAGTCAACCATCAAATTTAAGCAAAATATTGAATGCTAGAAGTTTTCTTACTACGCTCACTAGATGGAGCCACTGCGCCGAATTGTAACTCGCGGTATGGTTTTGTTTAACGATGTCAATAAAAGCCAATGGTAATTTTACTATGGTGTGTTCAAGTTAAAGTGTTAAAAGTTTAAGTAAATAAAGAGTTAAGTGATTAATCAACAACAGTGTATCAGTGTAGTGTAGTGCGCCTCCTATCGATCAGTTACCTCGCTGTATCGCAATTCGTAATGCCAACGTAGCACCAAACATGGTTATATTGTGTCGATTAGATATGACTAAAATCAAATTAGGTATGTGTTTCCATACCTTAAAACTCCAAAAACGTATGACATAGATACACAAGTTTGTACTAGCTATACATATAGCGTATATATCCGACCAAAACTCAGAGTGGTGCTGGTGTCGAAGCAGAAAATAGAAATGATATTAATAATGACAGCCCTACATATTCATACGTATACTGACATACCTTTGCGAAGAATATTTCCGCACGTACCTACCTACTTATTGGCACACTCGAATATTCTTAAGCCCCTCTCAAGGAACGTTTGGCGACACGTACAACACAGGAAGTACGCTTAAAAGGCAATTTAGAATCCATTAATAATATTCGACATCACGTGTTCTGAAGCCACACACAACTAATCGATCGTAAAGTATTAGCATTTATTTACCAGGGCGTGGTTACATGCACCCGCATGTGAACGAACTGATGGAAACGATGAGTTTTGTTTGACCGTAATAATATACTTTATACTTTATTGCACAGAAAACATAATACAGACACTTAATATTAGAAAAAACATGTACAAAGGCGAGCTTATCTCTAATAAGAGATCTCTTCCAGCAAACCTAGGATGGAGAGGAAAATTTAATAAAAGGTAGACCTACATAAGTGCACAACGATAAATATTAAAATAATAGACTACTTACTAATAAATACATAAATACAGATAAAAACAAAAACAAAATATAATATATAAATATACGTGGTGGTTTCAAACAGGTGATGCATTAAAGTATTAAGCTGTGGGTGTTTTCAGGTGACGTTATTGTTCTCAATTCGTACTAAGAAAATCTTGCTTAGTAATAAGCTCGCCTTTGTACACTGTTTTTATTTACTTTTGTCATTGCAATTAATTGTCTGCAATAAAGAAATTATGAATTATGACTTCAAGCCTCTGGGATTTTCTTTTTGATTTCATTGTGTTTTATTTCTAAGTTTTCTCGTGCCTTTTAAACATGGACAATCACAGGACAGTGGACAGTGTTATTTGCATAAAAGTGTGGCTAAGTTTTCTTTACTAAACTGATCTGATATATTATTCTATCACAATTTGGATTGCTAATAAGATATAATTGAAACAAAAAGTAAACTTTTGAAAAAACCGACTTCCACAAACCCTATTTGATTAGATTGAGTTTAATACAAACTGTAACCCCTTATCCCCCCACCCTTGGGGAATTAATTTTGTCAAATCCCATCTCAGTGCTACCCCACGCTACTAAGGAACCTCTGTACAAAGTTTCATGGCTCTAGGTCCACCGGTTTAGGCTATGCGTTGCCTGCCCGTCAGCCACGCATTGTATTTGTACCTAGTATTGAGCAGATCTGGTGGCCATATGTGGTCTTCATCAGCAGTTCCGCATCACAATATTATGCTTACCATGTGCATTTGCACGAGTTATTATGAAAAACACAAAAATCACTATAGGTCTGCCTATAATATTTGAAGAGTTCCCTCAATTTCTCCAGGATCCCATCATCAGATCCTGACCTGGTGTCAATGGGACCACCCTTGAGGTATTACCTATACGCCGAAAAAAGATTTGTTCAAATCGGTTCATAATTGGCGGAGTAATCGCGTAACAAACATAGAAAAAAAAAAAACAAAAAAAAAAAACATACGGGTCGAATTGAGAACCTCCTCCTTTTTTGAAGTCGGTTGAAAAGTAAGTACCTAGTATCACAGACATGAGTATATCGTATCAAGAGACGCGGTAGTGCGTCAATGCAAGTTCGAAGCATTTAGAGCTACTGTTGAAAGATTCGGTATTCCTGTTCTGTATTTTTATTTTTCTCTGTCCATCCTGGGTTTGCTGGAAGAGATCTCTTTTTAGAGATAAGCTTGCTTTTGTAAATTACTTCTCTGTATTTTCTGTTTTATGTGCAATAAATATATACGAATATACATATATACGAAAGATCTTATAATAGATTCTCCTTACATAGAATATATCGAGTGTTTGCTACTTACGGCTAAGCCATATTTTGACCCAATCAAATATTAGTATTAGGATTAGTTATCTAAAGAACTTGCCACCCATTTAGATCTCAATTCTGGTGACGGTGAAAGTCTCTCGACTCGAAGTTGGCTCACATTTTTACACACGTTCAGGACAAATCTCATGTCATGACCAATACATAACACAATATATTTATGGACTCTATAATAATTAAAATAGAGTCATGTATTATCGTTTAGGCAGAACAAGTCCGATAATGGCTGTGCCTATTTTATAACAATACATTTGTGTAATAACAGCATTATTGTTTTTATATAACACCCAGTTCCATACTATTATTAAACATTGTGATGCCAAAACCATATCCGCCGTTTCACGTTACGTTCCAGACATCAAATCCAAATTTTTGTGTGCTATTCTATTAAGCAAAACTAATCCTTATATCGGAGCATTACGGTGCATCAAAGCTGCAACAGCTTTTCATGTAAGCTTGTTACTCTGAACTGATGCTCAGCACACCTTGTGAGCATACACAAAGATTGCTCCCCGAAAGCTTCGGAAAGCTCAAAGCGTGTATTGTCTCCAAGATTTGCTCTGTATTGATAATAATAACTCTTAATGCCCCGTTTAGCTGGAATAGATGTTTTGTTTATATAAGATATTGAAAAGGTTGCGTGTTTTGTTTAGGGTTTGTTAACTAGAAATATTAGATTATATACAAATAGTCTAAGCTAGAAATATATCGGGACGATTTCGTACCATTCTTCTGGTACGGACATCTTTTAAAAGGCGGTCGTTTGCGGAGTCTTTTTTTTGAGGTTATGAAGTCTCTAAGATGAAAGCTAATTTTAACTACCAATTTAATCAATGGTGATCAAAAACATGAAACTCTGTTTGTAATTAGATGCCAGTAAATTTAAAAAAAATAAAAAATTATCAGAACGGACAGGAACGACTGAAAACGGAAGTGAAAAACATCTTTTTTCATGTTGACGAACACACAAACTGCTACTTACTGAATAAATCTCTACTTAGATGAAATTATTAAATGATTCCATATGCACAAACGACTATTATAAGTTTGACGGATACTCCAAGTCATTGCCGTCACAAAGCGGGAAACACCGGCAGCTCCACTCAATCAGTCTGTCAAACTACGCGTTGGCAGTTAGGAACTGTGCAAGACTCCAGTGCAAGAGTAAGTGACACTGCCTGGGGGAGGCAGTCGCTCACGTCTGAAGGAATTACTTGGAACCCACAGCCCTTCACGTCCTCCCTGGGTAGTGCTAACGAGCGACAAATCATCATCATCATAGTCATCAAATCATCTCAAGACATTATAATTTCCAGGTTCTCAAATGAGAACCTGACCACTTGACACTGGCAAAATTAACCTCAAAAGAGGTTAGGACGCCATTAATAAAAAGAAGAAGAAGAAGACACTGCCTGCGATTTGGGAGGCAACACGCACGAACTATACTAACTAAACTAATTAAAATGACGTGTTTGAAAATGGAATCTGTGGCCACCGCGCAAGAACTCTTGGTTTTGAAGGCTCTGTCAGTTTAGTGCCTTTAGTTCCTCTAGTTTAGTGTTTTTGACACCTCCCAAATAGCCCCCACTGTATTAGTACCAGAATTTAGGTCCGTATTAACAAACCACTCTTATATAACTGAAGCGCGTAAAAATAGCAGATTTGATGTAGCGAAACCGTCATTGTGACAGCGAGACTACTCTTTTAAGTGCTGAGTGTGGTATATTAATACAGGCCTAAGTATCTAAACTGATATGGGCTACAGTTCCTACTAAGTGCATCCGGCCCATAAAACTGTTATACGTTGCCAAAAAATACTTCGCTGATTTTATTAATCTGTGGCTGATGCTCAAAGACGACCGCTCCTAGCCTGTCAGTCACCTTTCAGTAATTGGCAGGTCGACGACTGCACTTTCAAACTTCGTCGGCGCCTTAATAGGTTTGGAGCTTAGACCATACAACCAAATTGAGTAGTCATGCTTAGTAATATCTATGCAAAAAATCTGACAATTTCAGCGGGAGAGGGAGGTACTAGAGAGATAAGCGTTATAAACTTATATCAATATAAATAGATCATATAGAGGGTGACTGCAGGGTATGTAGAAACAAAGTATATTAAGATTTGCCTATTAATAAGAATGTAACGCCGCGCTGTAGATTAGAGCCGGCTAAGTCATATTTTTTTGTAATATGTGCCGGTCGACATTGTTAGTCATATTTTCAGGTTTTATTTAGATAAGTTGTCGACCCTCATAGATAACGTATTTCTATTTTTACCACGTAATTTTGTACATAATTATATATAAGCTAAGTATTTCTAATAATAAAATCAGTTTAGTATCTGCGCGCATTCAGCCCTATTACTCTACTCCCGAGGGAGTCGATCATCATATAATTGCCTCTGGCAAATAATACAAATAAAAAATATATTTATATCCTATTTTGGGTCATGGTCCCTACACACTCTACAGGTGCAACTGACTTTGACATTGTCATAAATTGTTTATGAAAGTTGGTTTTGACACTTCTTACTCGTCTGATAAGTTTATTCTAAACAGGTTTTAACATGAATAAAATTGTAAGGTGACCAAAACTTCAGAATGAATTAGGATAATTAATTTATTAAATTACTTACGCATAGTTGTATTTATTTAATAATCATTTACCGAGTTAGAAACAATAAGTTAGAATCAAGAGACATCCTTTATTATAATTTCACAGGTGATTTTGTCCTAAAACCTTGTTCTGATCTCTGTTTTCCCAGTTGTAGCATCACTAGCATCACATACGATCAATGTTCACATCTTGTTAGGTAGGGAGGCAGAGGGGTATGTTTGTGATTAGTCGAGTTGGTTCGATGGTCTTAGGTTCGGAGCATTTTCGGACTTTTTACTTGAAGTAAATTGCACTGTAATGTACAGCGGTTTTTACGCGGCTCAAGACGTTTGCCGCTCTCGCAATTTGTTAGTAAGTTTTTGAGCTAGTTACGGAAATTATGTTGATGGTTTCTTGTGTAAATATCGGATGCAGTGGTGAAATTACGAAATACTCACGTTCTACGGCATTTATATCGAAGTCTACTGTCCTTCTTTGTGCTTCTTTGTATCGGGCACGACGCTACAAAACAATTGTATCCTTGATAGGATTTTGATTTTATTCACGTTTACATAACACATTACGTGGCGTCACGCCTATCCCATACGGGGTGGCAGAACCACAACTGTGCTCACTTTTAGCCAGTGTTTCAATCCACATTTAAAAATATAACGTGATTATTTTCTATTTCCTATTGAAACGATCCCGATTACGTGACCAAGGCTATTACACTTGTTTCAAATACATTTCTGAGCAGGTACAGTCAGTGAAGGTAAATATTACATAACTACAACAACGGGGTTCCTAAGGGCGATATGTAACCAAATAATTCAGGTAGACTCGTAACTTCGCTAGTTCTGAAGGCCGACGCTCGCTCGATCGATTGGAAGTCATACAAATAACAGTAAAATAAAGTAAGTAAATAAAGTAAAATGAAGATGATGAAAAGCGAAGTAATGATGATGTGTTACATCACGCTAAATAACTTTTGTGACTCAAACGACCTTTTAGAGAGTTTGTTATAGGTCCATTTTATTTTATATTATTTTAGATGTAACTATTACAAAAATAAAAAGTGTTTTATTGTGGAGCCCACAGCATCATCCACAGGTACATTTTATTTGGGGCTGTCTGTTAACAAAATAGTTTTGAGCATTTAATCGCTTTGTTCAAGACCACTCTTTCAGAAACTGGGGGCTAGTTTCAGTAATAGTTAATTAATAACTTGAATTAATCTCCGACAAACTACAAACCAGAACTAAGAAACTAACTAAGTAAATACCCTTTCTATTAAAGCTGTAAGGTATATGAATAGATCTAATTGAGAACTCGTCCAAACTTGTGATAGCGGTATTCGGACCGCACGTCTGTTCAAACGTACAGGCTGCGCTAAGTTTCTTTGGCTTTGAGCAAAGGTAATGTTACCTCTCTATACCGCATAGGATGAGAGAGAGAGAGACAGAAAGAGAGAGGATATCCTCACCTACCCTCAGATTCAAAGAACGGGGCGCGGTCTAAAACTATCTGATAGGTAAATGTATTTGGCAATTTATGGCAATCCTATCATCAAGATGCTTACTTCGGTCAAAGAAGAGAAAGTTCTAAAGTAGATTATCATCGCATGATTGAGTTAAGTTGGACCATCTAGCGAATTGCCAATCAGGCAAAATGGTTCTGATTACTGATAGTAAAACGTTTGGTGAAAGGAAATGTATGAAGTTTGATTGAGTTAGTTCTATTTATGGGCTTAGTCTTCATTCATAAACATATTTACTGAAATAGGGGTGAATAAACATGTTATCATAAACATATTTACTGTAAACAGAGAAGGTAAATCATGTGCTTTTTTATATTATTTCAATCTCATAGTTTGCCTCTGCTATCCCTTATGGAAAACGTAACAACGAAGAAAGAAATAAAAAGCATGATATTTTCTTTGTACAATTTGACTCCATCGACCTCTTAACATTTTCATCTTCTTGCTCTTGCAGTATACATTTTAAACCAGCAAGATTACCTTGGTGTCATTGTCATATCAAGCTGTGTGACAAAAAAAGTTATCATCATTACCATCATCATTTTCTATCAAGGAATCCCTTTGCGATTGTAGTCTGGCTGAACTCTCGCAAATACGATGCAGTATAATGTGTTATTTTTGGTTACTATGACCTTGATTCAGTAACGTGGCAGTTGTTCTATGATACTCTATTTTTAAGCCTACTTTTAAAAAACTCACAAAAATTAACAGACAACTAGAAATCTCTCATCTTTAAGTTTGTTAGAAGAAGTAGCGATCCCGTAGCGTCAGATACATAAGCTGTACCACCTTTACCTAGATCAATAGCAGAGTCGAACTCAAGTGATGTCAAGAACAGCTTAGAGTGATTGAGTCGGGATGCGTGCTTGGTGCTCGAAGGTTTGTGCACCCGAGAAACGGCAGTATCGCTCTGGATATCTTCAAGGGGTTAGAGAGCGGATATACCATAGCTGTTCGGTGTCCTCCGGTGTTCTGTTAACCTGGTATGCGACTGGATATTGACCTTGTTTTGGGTGACTGAACGATTGAATAGTTATGAAAGAACGTAACTATTTCCGTGCATTTCGTGTTTCAAATTCGTTTACGATGATTTAGTAACAAGCTCTTTTCCACATAGCATAACGCCGCGCCTTTTCCCACACGGGTGGCAGAGGCATAATTATGCCCACTTTTAGCCAGTTATTCAATTTTGCGTGACAGGGGGCTAGCCCTTCGTCGCAGCTAGCCCTTCGTAGAGATAACATATTCTTAAACGTTTAGGGGTATCAAGTTCAAGTTCAATTTTTTTTTATTGACCATAAAATCATACATATTACGTAGTCAACGTTAATATAATATTAATATTTTTGTATACTACCGCCCGTTCGGCAGCTGTGGGCTTAGGGATGGAGCAAAGAGGGGCAAGAAACTCCCCCGTACCTCTTTTAAAATATCAGAGCCTTAAAAATACAATGTTATGTATTTCTACTTAAGTCTAAGGAAATACACCGAGAAGAGACGTACTGACTCAGTCCAGTCCATCGCCCTTCTTTGGATTTCTGTGCGCTGAGATGGCAAATACCATGCAGTTTTTACATATAAATATTCTTTTACACTGTAATAAGACTTCTTCAATAGGCCGTTTTTGACATAGTTTTTGAACCTCCTTTCTGGTACGTCCGTTGCTTCATTAGGTATTTTATTATAAAAACTAACACATACTCCCATAAAAGAGTGAGCAACCTTACTGAGTCTGAATTCATCTCTCGCATTCGATATACGATATCTACACCTATATCGAGTGATTTTGTATGGGAATCACTCGATATAGGTGTCGATATCGTGTATCGAATGAGCGGGATTATCATGACATCCTGCTATCTAACATGTCCTATTCGAATATCCTGCAACACGTATCCGTCATTACTATTTGTAGCAGCCCGTTCCATCTCCAACTGTACCTACCTCTTCCTCTCCTCCGTATAATTGCATTTGTTGACGCTTGGGGCACGTGCCGGCTTCCTAATCATGTTTGCAGCGAGCTCTTTCATTTCGTCCCGCCGTCGATTGATGAAAAAGTCAAATTGAATTTGTTGAATTATCGGGAAAATGCAGGAGTGAAAAGTGAGAAGAGCGAAAGGTCGGTTATTATGAGATAAACGATATTATGAAGAGTATATATAGAGTGAGGCTCGAATGTTAAACAATAAGAGAAAAAAATCGGCCAAGCGAGTCGGACTCTCCCACGAAAGATTCCGGACTAAAGTACAAAAAAAAAGTACAGAAAAACACGTTTCTTGTATGGGGACACCCTCAATAAATAAATGTACTAAGTTAATTATTTGTTGCTGTAGCAGCAACAGACATACCATTCTGTGAACATTTCAAATCTCTACAATTATTATGGATCATGATCAGGGATCGGATCGAAGGTGTGAAGTTACCTAAAGTTTGTAGTCGGACATAACAAGGAGCAGAGTTGAACCGGTTTGAATTTAACGTGTTAAATTTCGGGTTTTTGTCTAACCAGTTAATTTTTGTTTTTATTAGTTTTACATGTTCCTTACATTTGAAACACCGAACTATAAACATTTTCAAACTGCTGATTCCCAAAAAAATCATAACTTTTTTATTTTTAAATTTTTCGTAAAAATTACTGAGTATTGTACTTTACATCATTCAAGCGAGGTAAATAAAACATTCATACAGATTGTAATTGAAAGGTGCAGTCAATTTTTCAACTCAACTCAAGTGGTTGTAACTGCTCCTTGTCATGTCCGACTACAAACTTTAGGTTAATTCACACCTTCGATCCTATCCCTGATCATGACATAAGAGCCCACTGACGGACAGACGAACGGACGGACGGGCGGCGCTCAGAGGAGGATAGTAGGATACCTCGGTACCGGTAATAGGGCCTCGTTTGGCACCCTTCGGTTACGGAACCCAAACAACTCAAATACTTGGCGAACACTCGACGAGCTGGAACGTTCCAATATTTGTTTTCTTCACTAATTAGTTCTGAAAAAGAAAAATACTCATCCCTTCAGAGGGACATGCTCGTAAAATAATTCTTGTAATATTTCATTCCGTCGTATTCGTGATTGCGGGACGTGTTTTTACGCTCATTGAGATAATACTGAAATTCTGGAAATTGTTATTTCATAATTTCATAATTTCTTTATTGCACACAAAAAGTTACATAGGACAGTAAAAAACATAGAAAACGTGTACAAAGGCGAGCTTATCTCTAATAAGAGATCTCTTCCAGCAAACCAAATAGGGATGAGACAGGTGGATTGCTGAGCAGGAGTAGACCCATGTGTACAATACATATAATTATTACTTACAAATCAATAGACTACATAAACTAGTGCATACTTATATAAATAAATATGAAATATATTTATATAATATACATAAACTTTCATGTTTGATTTAGAAAGATTCTTGTCTAACAAACCAGTAGATAGGTACCTAAAGTCCCGTGGAGCGTGTATCTATTTGTACAATCTAATCTACGTTCCTTTAGCGAGCACTCTCTTTGTTTCTCCATATGTTGACACAACTTCCAAATGAAAGTTAAAATGCAGAACGTGATAAAATCTCAGCGACCGTCGTCATTCCAGCACATAAAGAACTCTCCACCTACATTAGCTCCATCTCGGATCGCTTTATTGTCACTCGGGGAATACTCGAAAATTTCAACAGCAGTAAAGAAGTTCTTGTAACTGCGCGCTAGTGTTTAAAATTGAGTACTGCATGTGAGTTGTCGAAGGTGCTTCCGACTGTAGGAAACATAAAATGAGGACTAGGAAGTCAGCGCCGCGACATAGCGCTTTGTAAATTTATTTGTCGGTAGAACGTCGCGCGATGCAAAATGCACTTCTTCGGATGAAATTCCCTCACTGTATCAGGAAGATGAAAGCGCTCATTGCTTTTGGCAAGCGCCGAAAACGCGTTATAGGAAACTTGGGTATATTTTTGTCCTCTACGTGTCTCGACTTTATCGTCTTTTGTGCAACTTTAGCATGAAGTGCTAAAACTGGAAGAAAGTAGGTTCGTACCTACTTCAGTATTTCATTGTAACCAGTAGTTGGGATTCGACAAAGTACCCAGCATTTTCACATACGGGTTAGCAGGAACACAGGGCCCACCTTTGGGGATATTTGGAATATCTTGGTATGCTTACTCACAATACTTATCAACTTATTCCACGTCTCTATTACCAGCAAGATGATAGTAACCGCACAGTCCCAGTATTCAAACGATAGGTTATCTTCAAACTCAGGCCACCACAAATGAAATCACATTAATCATAAAGACTTTGCCGTTTGTTCCCCGCAAACTGTCCTCGCTGGCATCATTTACATTAGAGCGGCCATAGTTCATTAGCGAAATAGAGATGCACCGAATAATGAGCGAGAATTGCATTTACCATGTAATTACAGTGCATGAATACAGGTTATTTCCAACTATAACATAGCGTCACGCCTTTTTCCGTACGCGGTGGCAGATGCACAGTTGTGCCCCCTATTTAATACTAGCCAGTTATTTAATACTCCATTTGATCGTGACAGCCCCCTGTAGGCCCCCTATTGCCGCAGATTTTACATAAACTATTTATTTTCGAATTATTTATAATAATTAAAACAAAAAGTAAAACTTAAAAAAAACTACTTTTCCAAACCCTATTGGATTAGAAACCAATGTCAAGTGCTTTTTGAGTTTAATACATAAAACAAATCCCATCTCAGTGATACCCTACGCTACATAAGGAACCAAGGCTACATGTACAAAGTTTCATGGCTCTACTCGTAGGTCGACCGGCTTGGGCTATGCGTTGCCCGTCAGCCACGTATTTATACCTATCATGGATATTGAGCATTTCTGGTGGCCGTCTTCAGGCCGTCTTCATCACAATATTATGCTTACCATGAGTAAACGCACAAGTTATTATGAAAAACACAAAAATCACTATAGGACTGCCTATATAATATTTGCAGAGTTCCCTCGATTTCTCCAGGGTCCCATCATCAGATCCTGACCTGGTGTCAATGGGACAAATTGGAAGGTAAACCCTTTCTAAAAAAAAGTATACAAAAAAAATTACAAATTGTAAACCTCCATCCTTTTGTGAAGCCAGTTAAAAACGAGTCTCCTCTATGGGAATTGGAAATGGAGAACATGAGGCCTTATTGGTTTAATGTTTTCTGAAAATTAACTGCAATTATACAGCGAGAATCGGAGCTGATAGTGCATACTAACGGTATGGTAGGCAGCTAATTCCATTTATTACTGTACCTGCCATAAAGATAGAACAGTAATGGATAAGACGTGTGTCTGTAGATTTTAGCGAATCAAATAAGGCTGTAACTTGATTTGCTATTGTAATTTTGAAGAACTTAAGACGCCTTCACAACCCATTTATGTTGATTGCGATTGCGATTGTTTTTTGGAGGATGTAAATCAGTGGTTTGACAGTTTGCATTTGAAAAATGCAATCAAATTCCGGGTCGCAATACCTGTCAGAGACAGAGAATCTAGCTGTTGAGCCTGTTGATTGAAAGAGGATGTTATCTGTACAATATTGCCAGTATTGCCACCAGATGTGGAAAAGTTATAGAGTCCGTTTCAGTCAATTTCCCGCATTTTCACGTCCCAATTTATAAGCGCAATAAGCGGCTTCCGCTATTTTATGCCGCAATAAAGTGTCGACAGTGCTGGCAATAACTGCTTATAGTCAACACGCAGTAGTTAATCCTGTTAATTAATTTCTATAGACAATGCGAATACAACACTATACATCGCGAGCAGCGCTTGATCTGACAACGATAGGGTTGGTCTTTTATGATGCGCTAAGATATAAGATTTTTATTCGTATTTTTCATTACATGTCAAGAGAATCAATTGAATAATAATAAATTTAAACTATTGAATAAAATGATTATACCTATCAATCACATTGAATAAAATCGTAATAAAATGTCAAGAGTAAGTAACAAATAATGCAATAAAATAAAATTAAAAATGTCAAATAATAGTAATTATTATTAGTTTTAGTTTAAAATTAACTTCATACGTCTATCGTAAACTGTGGCTGTCAGATAAATAAACCTTATAAACCTTGTAAATAAAAATGTCATACACATTTCATAAGCACAATAAACAAAGCATAATAAAGATGTCACGAATTATAATTCAAAATTTCAGAAAAATAAAATAAAAATGTCATTTCCAATTGAGGCCGTGAGGGCATAATCTTTGTATTACCGATTTTTTTTATTATGCATGTCAAACTAACACGAACTTCCCGCTACCGCAGTGTTTGCCCTAAAATATTTAATAAAATTGATTTCATTGATTGATTTTGTGTGCAATAAAGTATATTTATTGATTGATTAATTTAATCGTTTCATGATACATCACGGTTGGCCATTTCATGATATGTCCAATTCTCCGATATGGCGCCGACATATGTATGGGGATCGTGACCAAATTAGAAGAACCCAGCTGTACTGAAACTAGTGAAATATGAGCGCGAATATTTCCCACACTCGTAGTTAGGCGTGCGTCGTCTCTCGATAGGGTTTGAACGGGATGGATTTACTGCATTGGGGGAGAGTTCACATTCATGGGTGATGTAGTACGTAATGTAGGTCAAGAAAACTAGATTCAAATGTATAGAACTCTTGGCAAAAATAAAGGGCAACTTTTATCTATCAGGATATGTAGGTTACAGAGAAAAGTTAAATATTATCTTCCCTCCCCTCCTCCGGGGCAAGCTTAACCCCCCCGCGCCCTCGAAAGTGTCCCGTCCCGGTGCGCGGTATTTTCCATTTTAAAAGAAAACCGTACACAATACATAAAAAGTATTAAAAAGTGTGTAGGAACGAAATAATCCTTGATTTTTCAATAATCCTCTTGTACATACAAAAGCGATATCAAAGTTCTCTATTGACGTGTGCGGGTTTCAATTCAATATCTCTGTAAAACACCTTTATTTTCTCACCAAGTGGAAGGATTCGTAATAATTCTGGAAGGATATCAGAATTATTACAAGAACTGGAAAAAATCCAGGTGATAGGCCATCTACACTGGAAACCGACTAATATTATAAAGTGAGGTAACTCTTACATCTTACTTTTGTTTAGGTTATACTATTTTTACCTAAGAAAACATTCCATTCACACAGCAAACAGAAAACAAAACGACGACCCCATAGACATCCAATGTTTACAGAGGAGAATAACATTTAAATATTTCACCAATAAGATACAAATTGAAATCTTTCAAGGGATCCTGAAGCGATTCCCTTCGAATCTATTCCCGAGCCCTCCGTGACATAGTGACACTCAACCCAGCCCTTAAAGCTTTAGATACACTGGGGACTAATAGAGCAACATTTGACGAACATTATCCCAACAACTATGTACATTAATGTCCCGAGACACAGGTTTATGCGAGTCAAGTCTATATTTCACAAGAGTATATATATTTGAAAACAATATTGTATAAGTGACGAACCAACCAAGTTGTGAGAACCATCAGTGTCCCAACGCCTCCTCAACATGTAAAATCCCGTAAAACAAAAACGTTGGAGCATGTTCGGAACACTGCGAGACTGCGAGTAAATTGAGCGACGCGCAATATGTTTTTGTTGTTATGGCCAAGTGCGAGTTGCTTTTCATTTAAATAATAATAGTCGAAAAAGGCTTCGGCCCCTAGCGGTAATACTCTTTGGCCCCTAGCGGCAACAACCCCCCTAGTGTGCCCAAAGCTTTATTCCAACAATTGATGTTGATGTTGGCTGCTCCATATTTAAGCGCTTATTACATTACGCTGTCGGCAGGGCACGATTTGACGACGATAGACGTCTCACTCTGATGGAACGACTAGAAGAGACAGTGAATCAGACAGGGCCCTGCCGACAGCGTAGTCTAATAGGCCCATTATTTATAGATCTGTAAAAAGGGTAGATTATTATCAGCTGAGGACTTTCCCACTGCAATGCTCTACTGTGTAAACTCTGGATACCTCGTGGAAATGTATATCAAAGCAATTGTATAGTTTGAAGTAAAGATAATATCACAGGTAGGTACTTGAAATGTCAGAAAAAAAAACATCTGACTGTTTATATAGGCCTTCAAAGATCGCCACTTAAACAGAATATTCGCAGGCTAGAGACAAATACTTAGACCAAAATATAAATAAAGGTGATACAAAATACTGTTCCCATATTTAAATTATGTTCAAAGCCAAACTGAATAATTTCAAGAGTAAAGAACTCGTCCGTTTAACCCGCTCTCCTAAAAGCTTAGGCCAGATGACATTACAGACCGGAAGAGGAAACTGCAAGCCTATTATAGACAATGCCATTACTTCTATGAAAAACAAAGTTACAACATAAACATCCAGTCTTACAATTACTTGCTACTAAGGAAACCTTCATGGGCGAGTCCGACTCGCACTTGGCCACTTTTTCTATTTTTTTCTCCAGTCTCCCTCCGCTGTTTTTTGCATCAAGGCGCTTGTGTTATTAGAGTTCCGTACAAGATGGGTGCCAAATAGGACCTCTGATGCTAACTGGGCATATTTGTGCCTCTGTCACCCCATATTTGAAAAGGCGTGACGCGATTGTTTTGTTTTGTAAAACTTGAATCGAGATTAAGACTATGCTACCTAACATTCATATTTTCGGACCAGTACCCGCATATCACTTTTCCACAACAAAACCCATTAGTTATGCTGAGTCTGTCTATCGTCCTTTTTAACCGACTTCCCAAAGGAGGAGGTTTACAATTCGTCCGGATATTTGTTTTTTTTTTTTTTTTTTTTTTTTTTTTTTTATGTATGTTCCCCGATTGCGCCTAAACGGGTGGACCAATTTGGAAAATTATTTTTTTGTTTGAAAGGGTTTACCTTCCCATTGGTCCCATTGACACCAGGTCAGGATCTGATGATGGGATCCTGGAGAAATCGAGGGAACTCTTCAAATATTATAGGCAGACCTATAGTGATTTTTGTGTTTTTCATAATAACTCGTGCAAATGCACATGGTAAGCATAATATTGTGATGCGGAACTGCTGATGAAGACCACATATGGCCACCAGATCTGCTCAATACTAGGTACAAATACAATGCGTGGCTGACGGGCAGGCAACGCATAGCCTAAACCGGTGGACCTAGAGCCATGAAAATTTGTACAGGGGTTCCTTAGTAGCGTGGGGTAGCACTGAGATGGGATTTGACAAAATTAAGTCCCCAAGGGGGGGGGGGGGATAAGGGGTACAGTTTGTATTAAACTCAATCTAATCAAATAGGGTTTGTGGAAGTCGGTTTTTTCTAAAGTTTACTTTTTGTTTCAATTATTCATTAATCTATCTATACTCAATCGGCAGATAGATAGGGGTCTTTGATATAAATTCCATAGCGCAACAGTCAAATCTAGTTTACGCTAGTAATGTGAAGATCATGGATAAATAGGATATTAAAAACTTGCTTTGATCTATGAAGAGGAAAATATCTGAGGATTGTCAGGCAATAAAACTAGATTGACACCGGTCCGACCTTTCAACGAGCCCTCGTTAAAACAGACAGAGGTCGGTCTATATCGACTTTCGACAAACAACTAAGATGGATTGGTCCGCTATTAAAACTTTGAGTACAGTATTCATGAAGCGCGTATAAGGGGGATATATTGACGGCCCTCCACTCCGGTCTTTTGTCACAAGCTTACCGGAGTTACGGAGTACTATTATCTCTTCTGTGCCGGAGTGTAGGGCCTTGATTCGTACCAAGCGTGACCGAAATCGGTCGGACATCATCATCATTGACGACCTCGGTGGCGTAACGGTCAAGGCTGAGGTCCCGGTTTCGAATCCCGGCTGGGGAGGAAAATTATTCCCAGGTTTTGTATGTTTATGTATTTGTGAAAGTAATGAGATTTTTTCTAAAATCCTAATTAGCATATATGTATCACATTTGATATCATATTATGACAATCAATGTAGTCCATCAACGTCCCCACCGAGGGACACAAGCCTTTACTCAGATACAAGTAAGATTCAGCCATCTTCACCACGCTAGCTCATTTGATAGCATTATATTACAAATACGCCAGTCGGCAGAGTTTTCAGTCCATACAAAAAAATATATATAATTCCGAATTCAACGAAACTGAAGTAGGTACTTTTGTGGGCTATTCAGTAGTGATTGATATTAAATTTCAGTTTTTCGCCCCTCCTCAAGTCAGCACAAGATTTGTTTGTTCGGAAAATTAGGTGTAGCACAACTGAATAGTCACATTTCGCGGTAAAAATCTCTGCCGACTGGGGTAACAGTAATTTATAACCCCAATAAAATTACGTAGAAACCGTGTGCAATATCAAACATACCACATTTATCAATATTCATGTGAATATTGAGTTAATTGTTTTGTGTGAGAGCTACCTACCTAATTAGCTCACCAAATGGAGGTGAACCGGTGGATAATACGTTTGACGGATATTACGAGAGCTATTCGAATATTCGAAATTGATTTATTGATACAGTGATTTGATTACACAGCATTTAGTATTTAACATAATATTATTAATTATAATAGCCCATACGTTGATTCTGTATCGTGGAACCAGGATCGGTGACGTCACAAACATGTAAATATCCAAGACTAAATAAAAAAAAAACTTGCTCCTCGGCCGGGATTCGGACCCGCGGCTTCTGTATGAGAAGCTCAAAATATTGCGTTGGTAAATTCAAGTCTGTGGCTTGTAGCCTTTTGGTAGCGGATATTTTCATAATGATAATCTTAAGCGCCTCTAAAATTATGCACGAACAGCTTCCTGACTGTGACAATATTATAAACACGTTGCGAAGCCACGCGAGACGGGAAGATGCTAAGTTGTCGAATAAAACAGAACTTCTTACCGTCTTACTATTGTTCGAGCTATACTGCAGAAACCAGTCTTCGCCTTGTCTCATTAAACGAAGAATATTTCTTCCCAATTAGCTCCAAGTCCATTGTTCTAACGATCCACTCGGTTTTCTATGCGCATTTAACTTGCCCGCGATCTTCGCTGCCAAATGGTTGCATGTAACTGGCTTCTTATTTGTAATAGTACCTATGTATATCTATATAGAAAAACATCAAGTTTTCCTTTTAGGACTCGCTAATTATCAGGAGAGTTGTGTTATGATCGCGCGTGCCTTGTACAGAAGACTTGCAATAGTGAGTCAAAAATCCAAAAAGATCAGCCAAGTAGTTCGTAACTGAGGATATTTTTTTTAGGTTTCCAACTACGAAGGTTAATAGGAATTCTTCTCTTCAAAATAAATTTGAATATGTTGAATAAAATCAAATGCTTCCACGCATTTTCTTGTCTTTAAACTCTCTCTCTCTTTTTAACCTCCTTGACTTATCTTACTGTATCCTCGAAAAAATCGATTTTAATGCAATTTTTTGACAACAATCTCGTAGGTTGAGTCAAGGGTGAAACGGGTAGACGAATCGACTAAGAAGTACAGAAAAGGCCTTCGCCTAACAGTGGGTCTACGTGAGTTGAGACGCATATTATATTTTCTTACGTACCTACCAGCCTAAATTAAAGCAAATTAATGCAGTCAACGGCACCCAAATTCCATTTGCAAGTTCCCTCAAAGCGTTTTGAATAATGTAGGTGTGCGGATAGAACTAGTAGTTCATACACATATCTAAACTTAGTAAGATAGCTTGCAGGTGCTCTCAACTAAAGTACCATCTGCGGAACTAAAAGTATTAATGGCTGTTCCGTTATCTTCCCACAAAGATAGTGAAAATTCTGGACCAAAAAGTTACCCTGTACGTTTTACTTACGAACACATGTTACGTTTCAGCTAAACAGCATAAACATATAAAAAGCATGACGCATGTTGCCATAAAAGCGTAGAGGCACAGTGATGCCCATATTAAGACGCCGTACTAGCACAGAATAAGTAATAGTACTGTACTAAGGCAAAAATAACCTTTAGCATAACACAAATCGCTCGAAATGATGACTATTATTGTTGTTCGATTTTTACTAGCTTGTTTATCACGAGTGTCAACGTAGCTTCGCTTTCGCATATGTAATTTGATTAATTTTGCTCGATAGTCTGCGAAGTTGCTATAAAATCTGTCTCTCTTACATAATGTATTTTTTACCATTTCGCAACAACTAATCGTTATGAAAATAGCACAGTATGTTCCTCAGTTAGGCTTGCTTAGATTGGCATTAACCTTTTTATTTTTATTTCATTTCGTCTAAAAATAAGTTGCAGATGAAATTCTGAGTTCTGATTTTGAAGAGCCCCCCTTCAGTCAATGATTTTGCTTGACGCGGCCATGATTCATCCATATTCCATATAGGTACCCCGTCCTTAACAATGGATTCATTTATTCTTCTTGAAATGGCTCAATGATAAGTTATCCATATCCATCGGCCAAATACACAGGCTGATACTCAAATAAAGTGCCGCTAAAATAGAGCAAGATTCATGTAACAGGACAACTTTGAGAGTTCATCAAACATTGAATAGTCGGTTATGCATCCCAAGACTACTATGATAATATTCGTACACAATGCCTTGATATTTTCAAGTTTCAAGTGTTCAAGCTCCCATTTTGGACTTTTCAATTTGTTAAAGTGGAGAGTTACTATACTTGGAGGGGAGCGGTGCACAATCTCGCATCGCTGCATCTAGTCTCTCCGTGGAATAAAATAGTGTGAGAGATGATACTGAAACTAAAAGTGAATTTGTTTTCATTTTCTTTTTGGGTAGGTAGGTAATCTTTATAAATACCTCGTGCAACAAATATAATCGATTAAAAGTCGATCTTTCAGTCCTCAGCTAATGTTTATAAGTCTGATTATCTGAGGAATTTCATATTTATCTGGGTCTCGAAATATCCCCTAACTTAAGTGAACGCAGGTTTGACTTGTGTCTGATGTCTTTTTGGTATGATATTATTCGTTACCCTATTGAGAATAATAATGAAATGAAGAAATAGAAACTCATGGGCAACTTTGGGGTGCAGGTCCACCTGATTCCATAATATAACTTTCCAATTGAGAAAGCTTTTCCTAAAAATCATGAAAACTGTAAATCATCTAGACGTGAATGAACGCATATACTAGTATGTAATTAAGTAACATAGGCGTTCATTCACGTCTTCTCTGCAATAAAAACGGAACACAATCTTCTGAATTACACAAATAATTTTACCAAGACGGCAGCGTTTAAGTACTCTCTTTCTTTAATAAAAGTACGTATTGTGTGCAACGTGTGGATATAAGCGTGATATAAGCTAATATTAAAATATTTTCTAGCAGAAAATAAACGTATGTAGTTGAAGTCAACTCCCAGGCTAACTGCGTGGAATAAAAGTAGGAGCTCCGTCCCCGACACATGATATCTGTGTGCATTAGCGTCGTTCCAAGAATATTTCTGGGGTATAAGGAGGCTTAGGAATAGAGACGCCACCTGTATTAGAAATACAGCTTATATCAACTTTATTAGTCAATAGGTACATAATGGAATTAGTCAAAAGATAGATAGTCGTCTCGTACGTCGGCGTATTTTCAAAAGTCTGTCATGTCAAGCTCAAATCGGTGCAAGTTCTATATATACTCGTCCAACATCCATTTGTGGAATGATGGAGGCGGAATTTTCTGCAATCCTTCTCTCTGTTCTACTCCAACATGGAGCTACTTGGAGCAGTTAAGATGGCAGGGGCATACAATGCACCCAAGATTAGCATACACAAACAGACATAGCGTAACGCTTTTTCCTATGCGTGGTGGCAGATGCACAAAAGTGGACACTCTTAGACTGCGCAGGCTGCGCAGACGCGGGTTACAGAGGCTACGCAGACTACGCACACGCGGGTTACAGGGGCTACGCAGGGTACGCACACGTGGGTTACAGGGGCTACGCAGGCTGCGCACACGCGGGTTACAGAGACTACGCAGACTACGCACACGCGGGTTACAGAGGCTACGCACACGCGGGTTACAGGGGATATGCAGGCTACGCACGCCGGCTACAGGGTCTATGCAGGCTACGCACACGCGGGTTAGAGGGGCTACGCAGGCTACGCAAGCTACGCACACGTGGGTTACAGGGGCTACGCGAACGCTGGTTACAGGGGCTACGCAGGCTACTACACATGCGGCTACGAAGGCGGCAACGCATGCGGCTACGAAGGCAGTTACGCATGCTGCTACACAGTTTGCTACGCAGGCGATTACAAAGGCTACTATGCATGCAGCTACGAAGGGCGGTTATGCATGCTGCTACGCAGGCGGCTACGCAGGCCACAGTCCCATATTGCTGTGCCTGAACAAGGCCCATGATGTTGTAACTTTATATTATAACAGCTATGGAATGCAATTAATAAACTTGAACTTGAACATGCGGCTACGAAGGCGTTTACGCAGGCAGCTACGCGAGCTACGCTGGCTGGTACGCAGGCCGCTACGCAGGCCGCTACGCAGGCCGCTACGCAGGCCGCTACGCAGGCCGCTACGCAGGCCGCTACGGAGGCCGCTACGCAGTGTTCACGCACACATTCACAAGGATATTCTAACACGGCGGGGCGGCGCTGCAAACCAGTCTCGAACCAAACGTCATCAGTGCAACACAGTCGTGTCCTTTTAATTAATTCATCTATTACTGTACCAATAGAAGATACTGACTATACAGTGTGTTTAAATACTTCATCTATTACTGCATCAACAGAAGAAACTGAATATACAGGCAGTTAACTCAGAAAACTTTAGCAAGGTATTGCATATTCGCGCGACAAATAAAAGACGTCTTCGTTATTCAAAGTTGTTCGTCTGACCACTTGAACTGAACAGTCACACATTAAATTGTATTGATTGTACCTGCTTATAGCCTGACACGGTGTGGCCAAACGACCTTGACCGATTGGCCAAAGCTAATGCTACGATTTAATTAAGTACTAAAAAATTCAGAGTTCCTACTGAAGGTTTAAGGGTCGCTCTAAGATATAAGTAATTAGAGAACATTTGGTACTAAATTAAACAAACTCCTAAGGTTAAGTTGAATGTTCAAAATTGTGTATAATATAATAAGTTCTGAAGAAATCGCGTCGTCACCAACAAAAGAGATTTAAAGGGCTTAAGTTCTCGCATTAGAGACAAATTGTTAAGTACTCAGATATCAGATGTATTGGCTAACAAGCTGTGTGTCATTTTGACTTTCAGACTTTTTCACGCGTTTTTATGAATAATTTTGCAGAAAATAAAAAAGCTTTATCTTAGACACCAACTTATATTAAAGTAAAGAAGGTTTGGGAAAGTACACATCCCATACATACATCACTGGGGGAGGGAGTCTTCAAAATACCACCGCTCGTACAAAATACCAGTCATGGCTCATACTACGGTAGTCACCGAGAGGGGGCGAGTGGGTCAAAAATGCCAAAAAGTGGTCACATAGTACACGTTCCAGTACTCCTTAAACAATACTTGATTTATTTCAGTTGGAGACTGTAACTGTCTCGAGACAATTATTTCGCATAAGACAATTGTTAGCCAGTAGTTCAAAACTCCATTTTGCGTTAATAGGGAGCTTACCCATCGCCAAAGCTACAAGATGCATAGGAGATATGAAAGTATTTTCATGATGTTTTCCATCACCGTTAGAACGTCCGTGGTATGAACGATAGTATTTTTTTTATTATTTGGTAAACTGAGCCCACAGCACAATATTAAAAATTTACAGCACAATCAATAACTTATACCTAGGCCACAATTAGGGGCTCTTATTATGCTACTATTACATTTTAACATTTTGCAAATACCCTACATTCATTTAAACTTATCTCGTTGTACATGATGATCAGCGCCGGATTCGAACCCGCGTCTCCTGGTTGAAAAGCAAGCGTGATACGACTAAGCCATGGAGCCCAGCAATATTTTACATACAAGAAATAAACATAAACATTTACATACAGGCACAAACATTGCTTCAAATTAAATCAAAATACAAATACGAAGTAAAATAACAAGTAACGTGGTAACAGTAACTCGAACCTTATCATCTGCAATTTCATTTGCCCAATTTCTAAATAAACATGTCCAGTTTTACAACAATTTACCGGAGTGCCATGGTAGTTCACGGTACCGACAGAATTGATATTCTTTTCGGCTACACATTTTACTGAGCGCGCCTTTGAAATCCGCTATATTGCATTGTTGGTTGGTCTACACTGTTTAAAATGCATAAGGAAAGGGAGCTTACATTGGAATTTAATAGCAAACAGCGCTGCAAAGCCTTCGGCGTATTGTGGAAAGTTACGCAAATGGTGGAAACTCCTGTTTGTTACCTAGTTAGTGTTCATATTTTGTGGTGTTTATTTTCAGTGTTCAAGTTTGATAGCGTGGCATTGAGTTGAGTTTACTTATTCTGCTGACCTTATTTTTGGACTAAACGAAAATACAGGCTACCAGCGTTTAATAATCTGTGCTACTAGTTCTATTTCTCGGTCTAACAGCTGAGGTTAATGTCACAGATGTCACGTGTTTCGTAGATTTCATTGTATTTGGACAGGTTCTCTTTGAAATCTTACTCAGATCCGGGTAAAGGCCTGTTCCCCTCGGTGGGGACAATAATGGGCTACATTTACATTTTACTCTGGAAGGATGTTGTGAAGAGCTTTTGTAGTCTTCAAGTATTTTTTAGGGAAGCGAGCAACTACCTTTCTAGTTTACTAGTCACACCATTGAACGCACGATAGTGGACCGAAGCGTATAAACAACAAAACTTTCAAAAATATTCATGTATGCAAGATTATGTTTCAGATGTATACCTGGGGTAGGGTCGATTTCACGTCACACGAATGACGCGTCATTCGTGTGAATTAATCGCGTTCGTGTGACATAAAAAAAATGAAATCAACCCTCGTAGAAGATTCGTAACGCTTGCAACGCTATTTGCAGTGTGCCGTAACAAACAACATTCGTAGCAGATTCGTAACGCTTGCAACGCTATTTGCAGCGTGCGTAACACCGTTCGTGGGTCTATTTCACATCACACGAATGGCGTGAATTAATCTCATTCGTGTGACACAAAAATCGTGAAATCGATCCGGTATAATTCTCGCGCATTCGATATACGATGTCTACACATATGTATATCGAGTGATTTTGGGTGAGAATCACTCGATATAGGTGTCGATAACCGTACCCCTGGGTAATGATTTTCGCACATTCGAAATACGGATATCGACACCTATATCAAGTCTTTACCGTGCAAAATCACTTATAGTAGGTGTCGTGTACTTATAGTAGGTGTCGTGTACTTATAGTAGGTGTCGTGTGACTTTATAAACGTCACTATCCTATATTATTTGAATAGGCACGGGGGTGCCTTAATTGCTTTTAAGTTTCATCTGGTATAGCATGATTATGTAAAGTTTTTTTATTTTTTTATTTTAGCATTTTAATTATAGCGTTGAAATGTAATCGTGGAGGTAAACAGTTTCATTTCATTCTGAAACAGTTAATAGCCCCGTAGGCCAACAACAACGTGGCATTTGCATCAAAATTACCAACTATGTATACCAGTAGTGTAGATGTGGCGTAGGCCTATGCATGCGTTATTTTGGGGTGACCACCAAACAGACTCTTTGCTTGATAATACAGTCTTCACAAAATAAAAGGCCCGGTGGGCCAAACTAAACTCAACCTTATTACGTCAGTGACACGGACGTTGTGACCGGGCCTTTTATTTTGTGAAGAGCTTAAGTTCGACATAGGCAGATACTCAACGCCATGAGGCATACAAGAGTATGGCAAAAAATACTTATACAATATATCGTGATGATTATGAAGATATGTCTTAAATAAAATACACCAATGTCTACAATAGATTCGCTTCAGTTAACAAAAACAAACTACAAACGAGATTCGATATTACACCTGAAATGTAGATATTATAGTCATCATACCAAAAACATCCATTGTCAATTTATCATCCAAGGTCTTGGATTTCTTGGACTTATTTTCTAAGGATTATTCTACTTCAATATGGTCACCCTAGTGCAAGTGCAAATGAGGTTCATTATGTCAGCGCAACAGAGTGGTGGCAGCGAGGCAAAACAATACAATGGAAATGCAAACTAAGGGAGGTGTCATCCCCATGATACATTGATCTTGTCTCCTGTCAAACACTCACTTTTAAATATTGTTTTGGGGAAATTCACCGTTTATGGGCGAGCATTTATTTTCGCAGTGACGAATTCGCTAGACAAAAGTGTTTAATTACCTAACCGACTGCATCAGAAGGGGGGTTATGTTTTTTGAGTGTGCATGTATGTTTGTTTGCATATATGTGCAATATGACCATTTCGTTAGAACGCGCTTCGAAACTGAGGTTTCGCTGGTTTCTTTTTCTTTTTAGGATGGACATAAGCATATGTGTTTTAGTAAACTCAAAAGGTGGTATTTAACAAAATACAGTTTACTGAAAGAAATAAAGTGAACAATTGCAAATGTTTGTGATCATTGCTGGTAATATATACTTTACTTTACTTTACTTTATACTTTATTGCACAAAAACAGAAAACAGACACTTAATAATGAAAAAAAAAAACACGTACAAAGGCGAGCTTATCTCTCTTATATATTTTTGTTTGTATAACTATTTCGATTGATGAGTTGTTATCGATTCATTAGGTTATCATCATTATATCGATTCTGATAACAGTCAGATACAAATTCCTTTTAGTTATTTTTGATTTACAAGAAAACTGTCAAGCACATTTCAATATTACCTTTTTTCTAGATTTCTACTTCTATTGCTTTTAAAATTAGTTCCAATTTCAAGCCATTTTATAGCAGTTGCACAAGCGTTCTGCACTTATTAAGTAATTAATAGTTCATGTAGTTTTCTAAAGCGTACCGTTCAGCCATTTTCTTTCCTTTGCCAAGTGTTAATAAATCCCTTTGAAAATTCTCAACGTTACACTTTGATCGCTTAAATAATCGCCGAGAATTTCTGGTACACCCTGTATATAAAGGGCCATTTACATTACACGGTCAACGTCGGAAGTAGTTTACGTTTGTTCTTCTAAATTCATAACTTGGTACACTTGTCTCATTATCTCGGTATTCTTATAGCTGAATGCGGAAACAGCTGCTCAAGGTTATTGCAACTTATATTAAATTTAACGAGAGAGCTATTAGTGTTGGTTATTTATTATGCATCTGGAATAACATAAAAGGCGTAATAACTAAATATGTATAACGAGGACTTTTCACTAGATTAGGATGCTACCTGTGCCCCTTAGGTGGGGACATTAATTGGGCTACATTTACTTATTACTTTTTAGGACGCTACAGTCACGATTACTGATGTGCCGTTGTCGGCAATATGGACATTTGTGGGAATATTATGGTACGGGAATAGTTCCAGCAATATTGCTCCCTCACCATAACATTTCCACAATTGGCAATATTGCCGGCAATGACACCTCCAATCTAATGAAACAAACTATCACACGAACTAATGAAACAAGTGTGTGTTATTCTGAAGTTTAATTAACTTATATTTTTACATGATAGAATAAATGTATAAATTAAAATTACATATTATATTGTATCAAATGGGGTGGCAGAGACACTTTACATATAGTGTCCATTGTTTAGACATATTCTAACCTCAGTGTGACAATAGAGTCTAGCCGGCTAAGGAATTATTCTCGCAAATTCGATATACGGATGTCCATACAAAATCACTCGATATATATATCGATATCCGTATATTGAATGTGTGAGAATCGTATCCCTAGCCTGTTGTTCCGTGGTTGCTCCTGTCTGAGAAGTGAGCTTTTAACCACTACACCTCGGAGTTTCCTACTAGTAAAAATATCCGACTAGAAAGGTATGAGGCAAATCCACTACACCTCGGAGTTTCCTACTAGTAAAAGTAAGAATATACTACTAGTACGGTATTAGGCAAATACATTATAATACATTGTAATGTCTGACAGTACAAATTTGTAGAAAGCCCTGAGCCCTGAAATCACTGAGTTGGCGCCGAAATTGCCGACGTTTTTCATACTCAGCAATTTCGCCTAAATTCCGCCGAATTTGGCTCAATAAATCATAATTATTAAAAATAAACGATGCTATAAAAGTTTTCTCATTACTCCAGGGACACGAAACAAAAGAAAATTAACGTGTCCGCAACATTTTAGGCGTTATAAGTGTGTAATTTATACACTTTTTCAACCGACTTCAAAAAAAGGAGGAGGTTCTCAATTCGACCCGTATGTTTTTTTTTTTTTTTTTTTTTTTTTTTTTTTTTTTTTTTTTTCTCTATGTTTGTTACGCGATTGCTCCGTCAATTATGAACCGATTTGAACAAATCTTTTTTCGGCGTATAGGTAATACCTCAAGGGTGGTCCCATTGACACCAGGTCAGGATCTGATGATGGGATCCTGGAGAAATCGAGAGAACTCTTCAAATATTATAGGCAGACCTATAGTGATTTTTGTGTTTTTCATAATAACTCGTGCAAATGCACATGGTAAGCATAATATTGTGATGCGGAACTGCTGATGAAGACCACATATGGCCACCAGATCTGCTCAATACTAGGTACAAATACAATGCGTGGCTGACGGGCAGGCAACGCATAGCCTAAACCGGTGGACCTAGAGCCATGAAACTTTGTACAGGGGTTTCTTAGTCGCGTGGGGTAGCACTGATATAGCATTTGACAAAATTAATTCCCCAAGGGAGGGGGGGATAAGGGGTTACAGTTAGTATTAAACTCAATCTAATCAAATAGGGTTTGTGGAAGTCGGTTTTTTCTAAAGTTTACTTTTTGTTTCAATTATTGTCACTGATATTAATATTATAATTTCATCATTGATGTTCAGTAAAGTAACATTAATGTCCCCACCGAGGGGCACAGGCCTTTACCCGGATCCGAGTAAGATTGAGCCATACTCCAGCACGCTGGTTCAGTGCGGGTTGGTGGAGGGGTTCATACTGCCGAGATGTTCAGTAAGAAGCAAAACTACACGGGAAAGCTTAATAAAGCAAAGCTAGTTTTCTGAATAATCTCTCAAATAATGCTTGCTTACTTGCTTGTCCTAATGAGACCCAATTGGTGATTTGTGAAGGGGCAAACAATGTACGAAAGAGAGTGAATGTTGCGGAAGCGATATTATGTATACCAGGTTCATAACAAGTGGGGGTCTATCTCTGCCTACCCTTCTTCCGGGAAATAAGCGTGAGCATGCTATGTACATAAATATAAACATTTACATACATGCACATACATTGCTCCTGGCCCCACACTAGGATACCCTGTGCCGTGATAACCAGAAACAGCGACATCACAAACATGTAAGCATCCAAGACCTGGGGGGCAATCCTCGCGCCAGCGAGTTCATGTCCATGGTCCAAATATCGATTTTGAGATACCGAAATCTCCATCAAAAACAACAACAAGCTATTCTCTCGACCAGCCTTATGACCAACCGAGATATTTCGACCCGTTTTCGATCGATATTAATATGAATCGAAGTCGTTTTCGACGGATTTAGGCGGTATCAAAACCGATATATCTCCTAGGGAGATGATCTCGATAGCGCGAGAATCGGGAGCCTGGGGTTTTTTTGTCCCCAGCCCAGGATTCGAACCCGGGACCTCTCGCATGGTATAGGCCATGGAGCACTTATCCAGTGGAGAGCGCATAGATACATTTTCCTTTGAAACACAACTCCCCATTTACGGGCGGCGGGGGACGAGATAAGAGAGATGTGATTGGTCAGCGCCGCTGCGAAACTGTCTAGCGGCCCGTCATCGTACATAGGTTGCGTATGCGAACGTTTGTTGAATACGTATTTCTATTTAATAATAGCTTGTAGTAAAGGCAAAGCAGCAATACAATATTTTTACGCCAAATTCACAGTCCCCGTTTTAATGAAATGCTAATTGAAATCACGTTAAGGCGCGCGGGCGGCAGGCCCATAAAATCGGTCTGCGAAGGTTTGTCTAGATTTAAATCGGTGGCCCATTTCCATCGCAACAATTTCAATTTCCTGTTGTATATTTATTCGTTAAATAAAATCTGTATTTTTAAGAGGTATGATTGATTTTGGTTGGACGGGTGTGGGGATATGCCAATTGAGATTAGGGAGAGACCTGCCGTCGAGGGAAAATCGACGTAGTTTATTGCTGTTCGACCATTTTTTTGACGTGTGAGTGACGTTTTTAAGGGGGCGCCAGTTCTAAGAAACCTAAATGCAATGAACCTATCAAAAAGCGTTACGGCGTGAACAGACGATGGAGCGCCTGCTCCATCGACGCTCCGCGCCCGCCCCGCGCCCGCTAAGCCGCGCTCTCACCGCCTTGCACAGATTTGTGTCTTATTGCTCATTATAAGTATATTTGCTGTCTTATAATTATTATGTCATCCAATAGTCTGATAAATGGATTAATAAATTAATCTATGAGTTCATTGTCTCATTAGTGTATTAAGACACAAATCGGTGCAAGGCGGTGAGAGCGAGGCTAAGCGGCGTCGGAGCGGGCGCGGAGCGGCGTCGGAGCGGGCAGTAGCGGCGACGGAGCGGGCGCGTCATCGTCTGTCCACGCCTTTAGTTTTCCTCATCATATTTTCCTTTACCGTTAGAACATCTGTAAAAGAAGCATAATTATAATGTATACCTCTTGCCGTAAGTAAAACCTAAGTTGTAATTCTTATGTCAGAGAACTGGGCCTCACGATACAGGTCTAACCTAGTGTGAGGGCCGCCGGTAATCTATGTAATTCATTAGCAAATACGTACTAATAAGTGAAACTGTGTATTCTTTTGTTAAATAAACGATTATCTTATCTTATCTAGCTTGTATTTTCTTTGTCAAATGCAAGTCAACCTTAGTTTCTATGCAGTCCAGCCCACTTAATTTGGTTTCTTACTGTAAGTACTATACACCTTCCAACATGAAGGCTCGAAGCTACCGAGGTATTCGTGCTAACGTAGGCTGCCCAGGAAGTGGTTCGAAGCTCCGAATTTTCACATATAACCTCATAATGAAACTGCTACACGCGACCATACCCTCGATTACGAGGTTGCTATTTGGTCGCAAAGTTACAATTACAAGGCCGGTTCCACTAATTCTGTCGAAATTTGTATTTTTGTATTCATACTCTACTCTGATTCAGATTTAGATAATATTACAAAGGTACGTATAGAATTAGAACCTCTCCTTTTTTGTTCCGCGCCGCCATCGCATCGTTGTCGCCCCGCTCCCACAGAATTCCCCGCTGGACCAGTAGTTCCATTGAACAGTTCTATTGATAGTACTACTGGTACTAGTTTATCCCACTTGTTCCATTGATAGAACAAGTGGGATATGGTGTCTAGGATATGATATCCCATTTGCACCATTCACATATAATAGTTGAAACATGTTTGCGAGTAATCATTTAACATATGTATTTTGTCAGATGGGGTGGCAGAGGCACAATGTGTCACTTTTGTACGTAAAGATGTACAAAGGCGAGCTTATCTCTGATAAGAGATCTCTTCCAGAAAACCAATTTCACCATAATGTGTATGCTTCTTATGATTTTTTGATTTTGATTATGATTTTTTGACAGCTGTCACTAATTTTGACAGATGTCATTTTTTTGACAGGTATCACTTTTTTGACAGGTGTCGTTATTTTGACAGATGTCATGGTTTTCACATCTGTCATGGTTTTGACATTTTGGAGCCAGATACAGTTGGGGCACGTCAGGGTGTCAATTTTACCGTTTCGTAATTTGAGACACTGCCCTAAACGTCTGCTGCTCTACTCTCTCGACTTAACTTTACTACTAAACTACTAGGTGACAAAGCGTAAGTTGCATAATCAACGGGCAGTCCATAGGCACCGTTGCCGTAAAACCTTTTGCTCTCTAATGGAAAGACTTACCACGCTGCAATGGCATTTTAAGTGCTGGGTGGGTCTTTGCTGTAGCTATTATTTGGGAATAGAAATCATGATTGATTGCTACAAAGTTAATAAAATACTATATAGCAAAAGGAGTTACTAAGGACCTCTATACTATATAAATAAATAAATAATACTATACAGGATGCAACCGAAAGTTGTGGTCCAAATTTAAAGGGGTTATTAGGGACATCACTCTGAGCAACGTTCACAAAAAAAAAAATTTTTGAGCCCACAGCTGTGTTTTGCAAGTGCATGTCTCCAAACATTTTGGGCTGAGCGGTCGTCTGATTTGTATAGAGAAGTAAAATTAAAGTTGCTCGATGATCAAATCGGTTTTATAGCGAAAGTTGTTCTGAATTATATTTCAAATATGATTATACCCTTCTGTTAAGGAAACAGAAGTAAGCAGCAACACACGGTTTTATACAATTCTACACTCGGTATACATTACAAAAAAAGAAAAATATAAAATAGAATTTTAATGCAAATTCTCTACACAATTGGGTCGTTAGGCACGTGCTAAAAATGATAAAAGACGCTTAATGGACACAAGCTATATTTCCACTGTAAGCTGGCGATGCTAATTACAGCTGGAATAATCACAAAACAAAAATATAATCCTCACTCGGCAATGAACCTAAAAGCTGCCATTTCGTACAAAAATAATAAATTTGAAATTTCAGCATTAATTTAATATAAACGAAATTAGCCCGGTTGAGTGAGCGAGAGAGGGAACTAAACAGAGTTAGGTGAAAAGGGAATTCTAGGCGAGTCACACTAATTGGGTGGCAAAGTAAATATTTAAAAAGGCGTAGCGGAAGCGGTGGGGTTAACTTTTCAATTACTTCAATTATGAATGTGCGGAACGCGGATTTTTCATGTAATTTTATTTGATATTTAAGGTCGCTTAGTTGACAGTACCAGTCTACTATTCCTACCCGCAAATAAAGTTACAGTAATTTATATGGCCATAGCTGAACGCAACCAACACTATTAATTTGTGTTCTCTTTTACATGTGGTTGGAAAACAAGTGACAACAAAATACGAAATGTCTGCATGAAATGAATGGGATGGTACCTATTACATTTCTGGAGTGTCGCAGAGAAAAATGAGAATTCCAGCAATGACTCCTAGGAGTGACAAAAACCTGTCTAATATTCTGTTCTTCTTTTATAAATTACGTGCTTACTCTCATTAACTGAAAGATCACATTTGTTCAAGTTTTCAAGAGGCTGACCTGGAATATTGAATGTTTTCTTGCTCAGCATCACTTATCTAGAAGTATATTCTAAAGCATTGAGCATGTAACCTAACGCGCAAATAATCACAAGGTGCTTATAAAACTGTTGTCTCAGTAAGTTGTATTACCTACGGTTTGATGTTTTATAAGTAAAGTTGTCTTCTAAGTAAGAACTATTGTACTGAAAAACTATTCATGTTGGTACCTAGTACCTACTAAAAAAGGTAACATACCCTGCTAAAAAAATTGCCTGACAACAGTCAACAAGTCAGTGATATCAAGTTGCTGTGTGTTTTTTCAGTCGCATGAATTGATTTCCATTTACATACAAAACGTTTTACTTTGATCACATTGTTTCGAACGATGGCAACGTTTATTGAGTTGCCAATGAACCGAGTAAAGTCCAATGTCCGTTTTATTTTTTCAGTGTAATTGAGTTTCTATTGTTATTGAATAACAACGGCAAGTTTGCTCTTAGTCTTACTCTTAGGCTGGATTTTACCAACTAAA
The DNA here is from genome assembly GCA_963457715.1 of Argyresthia albistria. Classification (NCBI taxonomy): domain Eukaryota; kingdom Metazoa; phylum Arthropoda; class Insecta; order Lepidoptera; family Argyresthiidae; genus Argyresthia; species Argyresthia albistria. The sequence continues at coordinate 10,471,526 of OY735258.1, forward strand.
AGTTATGCGAAAATAACTGTCCCGGGGATAATTTGTATGACAATGACAGTTCAAAATGAGCATTCCATGAAAAAAAAGAAGATACTCTCGAGTAAAAAGTTACTCTTCGTTGGTAAAATTCGCTCTTAGTAGCAGAAAATATTTCTACGAGCAAACTAAACTCGAATTACTATCTCGTAGCAAAGCTAAATAATGACATTGCTATAATATTTTTTGTACTGGCCATTTTGCTTTTTTGCTAAAGTACAACAGAAGCATAAAAGCAAATACTTGCGATACTGATAGCGTTACTAGAAAATCAATAAAAACATCTTGATTCTTTAGGATTTTATCAATACATATCCATTGTGAAATATGAAGCCCTGCTCAGATAACTTCTGCTCCTCGTACTTCTGCTCGTCGTACTTCTGCTCGTCGTACTTCTGCTCGTCGTACTTCTGCTTGTCGTCTAGAAGCAAAAAAATAAAAGTTAATTTACGACAAAAAGTTATAAATTACAAAGAATTATGGATACGCCTCCCCATAACGATATTACTTTTTGTTATAAAATTTCATCCAGCCTCGTGTATCAATAAAATCTCCTGAAAATGACAACAAAGCGAATAAGAATGTTGATATTCATTCTAAAATGAATTCCGATGCGTATTAAATTATACACTACATTGCTTTGTCCGACTTCAAACGTGGACACTTTAATTTAAAATAATGAAAATTATTTTTCTATTTGCATGATATTAAGAGGGTATCCTATCAGCATTTTTCCATACAAACGTATTCCCCTATTTCCTTCCTGGTTTATCCCTCTAGAGGACTCGTTTTTTTTTATAAAATCTAGGTGACCTGTATGTATGTCCCTGTCATTTACTTTTTCCCAAAAAATAATTACCAAAACAGATACGAATTTTCGAAAACCTAAAAAATACCTCATTTTTACTGTCATATTCAGATGACTACCAGACAAATATGAAAAGTTTTTACGTTAAAACAAAATAATAGAAACATAGATCTACTCTTCCTCTAAATTTCAACACCAAACATATTTGTATCGGCGCAGGTTTGGCGGAGAAAACAGGGGAATACAAAGCATCGATCTTGTCAAGATTTTTTAGTGAAAATCGGTCTGAGCTGCGGTTGTCCCTATCGCACATTACGGGGAAAGATCAAGGGTAAGGGGGGGTCAGACTAATACGTATACAAATAGGGAAGTGATAACTGTCGATTTTTTATCGATAATGTAGTGATTTCCGTCATTATCGATATTATTTGTACAGAGTTTGGTATCTGTATGCCGTTTCCACGGAAAAATCCTTTGAACCGCCTATTTATTTTACAGAATTGAAGCTTTTAATTTTATTCTCCAAAAGCAAAATTTTTTTTTTTTTATCTTTTTTGGAATCAGAACACAAAAGAAGATTGGCTATCTATATATATATAAAAGTAAGTCGTGTTTGTTTGTTCGAACACTTATAACTCGAGAACGGCTGGATCGATTTTCAAGGTTTTTGATTTGTTGCATTTGTCTCCGTCCAGAATAAGAAAATAACAAAAAAACATCTTAAGGGAAAATAGGTAGGGTAGTGGTAGAGTAGTGGTAGAGTAGGGGTAGGGTAAGGGTAAGGGTAGGGGTAGGGTAGGAGTAGAGTAGGGTAGGGGTAGGGTAGGGGTAGGGATAGTGGTAGGGTAAGGGTAGTTATCAAGCAGGGTTAGGGAATCACGCGAACGAAGTCGCGACGGGCAGCTAGTTTTAAATAAAACAAAACAATATCGATCAAGAATAATTGAATATGTGTATTTATTCTGTTCTCATTTCCACCCTTTCTCTTACCGGCATATTTCGTCTTCACTACGAGTGTATTTATTCTGTTGTCTTGTCACTACGAGTCTAATGAGCCCAAACTCGATGGGTTTACTAGTAAGCATCCCAAGGTTCCAGCTCCCACCTTCGATCTTCGCACTCCATTATCAGATCAGCCCAATGGTACCATATTCTCAAAGGTCTTGTCACTACGAATCTAATGAGCCCAAATTCGACGGGTTTACTAGTAAGCATCTTAGGGTTCCCACTTCCACCTTCGAAGTCCATCATCAGACCAGCTCGACATATACCACAACAACATGCTCCAAGAAATCTACTTACGAATAAAAAAACAATATTCAAATCGGTTCACCCGTTTACGCTCCGCGAGCTGAGAGACAGACACACAGACAGATACACAGACAGAGTGACTCACACGTCAAAGTCATAACACCCCTTTTGCCTTCGTTAGGCGGGGGTTTACCAGGTTGTAGCCGCTTTCACATTGTTACCATTTATCTAATGACCATCTGGAGTAAGTGGAATCCGGCTATGCTATTCAAGGTCGATTCCAGCCTCTTTAAAGTATCATAGGTACTTAAATACTTACTTGGATAATACCGTGCGCGGTGCAAAATGAATCTTCCGCTTTACACGTAAATGATGTTTTCACTTCTCATGCTCGTAAAGTTCGTCTTTATGTCGGGTATAGCCAGCATAAAATCAAATTTTATGTTCTAGAGCATAAAGTAAAATCTTCGTCTAAATCTCAGACTCTGACAAAGGTCGTCAGGTAAACAGCCACATACACCTATGCTTTTAGCGCTCAAGAATAAACGCGCTTTATTTTGTTTTTATCACATCTATTCAAAAAGATCTACTTTAGTCCCGACAAACAGGGACTAAAGTAGGTCATTTAGTCCCTAGGGACTAAAAGTAACTTTTTAATTTTGTTGCCAGTACAAAGGAAAAAAAAATGCTGTCAATAATCAGTTTCACTACCACTCAGGCCGACAGACCCTAAACGCAGCGAATAAAAAAAAAGTTTGTACTAAAATGCGTACTCGACACAGATTAGATAATCCGATCGACCGAATCGATTGACACCGATAAAAATTAGTTAGTTGTAAAAATAATTAGTGCTGAGTTAAAAATTAAGTTGCTCTGATCAAGTCGATCCCATAGTGAAAGATGTTCAGAATGATGTCCCTCTTTCCGCATGTACACCCCTTTCTGTGACATCCTGTATAAGTACATGTATGTTATTTTATTGATTACTTACTACTTTTCTCATAGAGGGTGATGAAAAGTAGAGTGTCCACCTCAGGAGTAAAAACTATTTTTGGCTCGAGTGATGTACTTTGATTCCCTCGCTCCCTCAGGATTCTACTTTTGAGTCCCTCGTTACACTCGGGACTCAACTCTAGAATCCCCCGGTCGCACAGGATTCAAAAAACACTCTCGCCCTAAAAATAGTTCTTTACTCCCTTGGTAAACAATCTACTATTTCTTTTACCCATCACAAAGAAGGTTTATCTGAAACAACAATTACCATGATTAGGTACTTATAGCTCCACATTTGTAAATTGTTATTTATCAATAAGTAGTTATAGTATTTTAGATAAATATAATATGTATGTATTGCATTTCGTTTATGTATTTGAAGTAGGTAAAATATTTAAAAATAATAGGTGGGTACTTACGTTTTTTCTTTAGTCGTAAATATAATTACTCAAAATCCGATACACAAGCCAAGTCAGTTCAGTAAAGCATAGACTGTAAACAATAAAAAACGTCTAACACAATAATTTGATCGAGTAAGTAGCTCGTAAATGCCAAACACTGCAAACGCCGACCGATGCCGATAGCAAATGCAACTGAAAGACCGCAGAACGAAAAGCGGCCGGGCGCGGGAGTGGTATGGTATCTACGCACGCACACGAACACAGACTACTCACACGCACATTGATAGCGCGGTCGCTTGGGCGCAACGCGACGGCAATAGTTTGTACAAATACCTATTTCTCAATTTTGTCGCAGACCGACTACGCTCTTAAGCAGCACTTTATTTGAGCACCATTCTATGAATTTGGCGACAAGCATCTGAGCGTGTTTATTACCATGATATACCGATATCTAGAACACATTATCCTCGAAACGGCTCATTGAATGATTCATTTAGGAATGAAATATTCTCTTCGATGGACAGAAAGCGAAGGTTATAATCCCCGGGTCATTATGGGGACAATTTCATGTGTAGTAATTAACGATGATCGTCACGCAATCCCGATATCTTAATAATATGATCTTGGGTTCATCAGCATTTTTGGGTTAATCGTGATTACAGCTACGTACATTATAGGAAAACAAAATGAGTGAATACAATTATTTAGGTCATTTATTTTCTTGTAGATAACGAATGTATCAATAACCCTCCCTTCTGAAGGCAGTCGGGTGAAAAGCAAATCAATACCAGTTGTTAACACTATTCCTAGCTTTGCTACTTAATAGAACTTTAATGTTCATGTATAACTTTATAACATAATATTCTTTTATTTTCAGATGCTCTGACAGTGTCGGTGTTATGTCCCGGCCTCGTAGTGCTATGGAGGTAAGTGAATCGAAATATATTTATTGTTAATTTTATTTTACTTCAACTTTGCGGTGTCCCTCTTCCTCTAAGTTAAGTTATGTTGTATCGGATATAATATCTTCTCAGTAGATCAATAGCAACCCTTTGTTTTATTTATTTAATACATCAATAGCAAGTATAAGTAGTTTATCCAGTTTATTTTTATCTTTGTGCACTAGGACTATCCTCTCAGCACCCAGCTTTCCTGTCCTGCCTGGGTTTGCTGGTAGAAATCTCTCTTAAGAGATGAGCTCGCCTTTGCGCACTATTTGTTATTTAAGTTTTATTATTAAGTTACTGTGCAATAAAAAATATGAATATGAACCCCGGAGCGGAGCCTGGATACAAATGACGTACCTAGATTTGCTTGCGTATGTGTGTGTAGCGACATCTTTTATACTGGTCTACCAATAGAATAGATACTTTAGCAAATACTTTTAGCACATCTACTTACAAGAAATATATTTACAAGTCATAGTAGAATTTATGGATATTTCCTTCAATAAACAAAGAATAGAGTATTCGATATAGATTCACATAATAGATATAGAGTTCACTCGGTGATATCGTTAAAACAATATGCAGAGCGTCTGTACGGAGTTTTATAAAATTGTTCTTTGCTCAATTTTAAACAACACCGCAAGTTTATATCTTCACATCCTGCATTGAAATGTGTGCTTTGTCTGCCAGTAAATAGGGCTCAGATGCGGATGCCCTGATTGGGAAGCGTTGCATTTCTTGTTACGCTTTGCCCTAGGATATTTTGCTGACATTTCTGCATTGTGGGGAATTTTATTTCGTTTGTTGGAAAAGGAACAACTATTTGTTTAATTTCTCTTGTATTTCTTTGGGGAATAACAGAAAATGCAGTGGCTCGCCAATATAATAGAAGCTCAATTTGTTGCGATCAATATTCACCGCTTGGATTGCTCGTCTCGTTGTCTATTTAATCCTTTCTGTAGCTCGTTTTCTTATCTCGTGATTTTATTTCTTTAACGAATCACGAATAACAATCGCTACAGATGACAGCTCATGTGAAATAATCGAGAGGTTTGCGGCGACAGCTGGAACTAATGCATTTGACAGATTCGTTGCGTTAAGTTGCGTAGAAGTGGCGCCCCTCTGTAAAAGTCACTCACGCACCAAAATGTGATTGGAAGACTGTACGTTAGAGCGCAGATAATGGGGCCTATTCTCTAGGTTACACTCACTAAAATTACTTGAAAATATTAGCTCTGACGCTCTTACGCAGTTGCCATAGATTCCATTTTCGGACTCACTTTTGAATTAGTTAGTTCATCAGTACATGAAACTAATTCAAAAGTGAGTTCGAAAATGGAATCCATGGCGACCGCATAAGAGCTGTCCGAGCTAATGTTGTCAAGTAAGTTTAGTGAGTGTAACCCCTATATGTAAAGTTACTCTATGGTCACAGAAGAGATAATAGTACTCCGTACAGAACGGCCACTCCCTTCCCCGCGCTGATTCAGATACCGCACCCCACCCCTGGCGTCAAAGGATTTGGTTAGAGGATTAATATAAATAATAGACAGGGCTGAACGCCTGACGAGTGACGACACGCGTATACTTTATATCGCTGCATTTGCCGCGCCACCAGCCCTAGCAAAGTTTACGCACACATTTGCACGTATACAAACATCATTTGGTTATGTAGTAGTAATAGGTAATTATTTTACGAGCGTTCTATGGAGTGTCCGAGGTGTGCTATGGTGTAACCTAGAGAATAGGTCCCATTGTCTGCGATTTGGGAGGCAACATGAAACTAACTAAACTAATTAAAATGGTGTGTTTGAAAATGGAATCTGTGGCCACCGCGTAAGAGTTGTCGGATTTGAGGTTGTCAGTTTAGTGCCTTTAACCCATTCACAAAATAAAAGGCCCGTTTCGACAGTTCACGCCCATGAAGTTTTAACCCCTAACGCGTAGGTAATAGAAGCGGTTTTCCTAGGCAACTTGTACGCTTTGCTTGTACGCAACAGTTGGCTTTTATTTATTACCTACGCATTAGGGGTTAAAACTTCATGGTCGTGAACTGTCAAAACGGGCCTTTTATTTTGTGAAGAGTTTAGTTCCTTTAGTTTAGTGGTTTTGACACCTCCCAAATAGCCCTCATAGATAAATAAATAAAGGATATTAACAAAATATTATCACTTTGTAAGTACCCTCTCGTCGGTCGGCCGACTAGCCCAATATGTATAGTACCCCTCCATCCCCCCCCCTTTACCCCGAATCGAATTTTGCACGCATACAAAACAAGCGCAAAACTTATCCGCGAGCACTCTGCACTACATACTCTGCATACAGTATAGACCCTCGTACCGACTGGCCCAGTAAAAAGCGTAATTACTAAATGGTAAATTAATTTCAGAAACCCTTTCCCTCCACTCGACCCGCATAAGTTCTGAGCACGAGTCGGAACCTCATCAGTACATTTAAACTAGTTAACCGTAAACTGTTAACTGGCAAATATCCAACGGAACCGTGTTCTGTACTGAATCTAATATTACCAGTTTTTGGGGTTGCGTACCCAAAGTGAATTACGGTACACATAACCAAATTAGTTAGTCATAATCTCCCTCGAACACTCGGAAGCATTGGATTTGTTTAACAAAGGGGCAATTTTTCAATAATATTTTTAGTCATTTTTTTTATCAGTGAAATGTCAAATTCCTCAAATAGACAGCCATTTCAAGATTGAAAAATCGCCTGTAGATCCGCTTTAAAACTCAAGAGTTATGAATCGGTTTTTAGCTATTTAGCTTTTCTTTTGACCCCTTTGTCTACAAGTCCGTTTTTCGCCAGGTCTTTAAGAAAAGAAATGTTAAGTGAAAGATTAAATTAGTTAGGTTAATTAAATGCGCTGAGCACTTAGAAGAGCTGATGGCACTTAGCCATCATTTTATTTCTAGTCCGAGCTACTTGGAATATCGAGACTTTTTGAAACAGGTCCTTAATATAACAGAATGTAATTAGGACGTTTTCACCGAGGTAATGGTATTCTGGAGAAATGTATGAAAACAAAAGAAATGATAAACGTTTGGCTCTTTTTCTTGTAATTTCCCAAGAAAAAGAGCATCCTCGTATAAATACTGCGAATTTCATTTTTTCAAACTCAAACTCAAAACGTTTATTGCGACATTGTGGTCTTGTGGTGGTATATGGTGATATATATATATAGAATTTGAAGAACCGACAATGAACCCAGTGAGGGCACTGCAATATCTTACATCTAACTTGCACAATAATAAAATATCATAAAATGGTTAACTTTATAACAATGAGATCATTACCTACTATTATCTACAGTATTAGCGTAACATTAAAGTATTATTATTATAAGATTTACATGCATTTGTGTATGTGTACCTGTGTGTGTGTTATGAGTGTGTTTGAGGGTGTGTAAGTGCATGTGTGTGAGTGTTTGTGTGTGATTATAGAAAGTGTGTTTCATTTTTCCGGCTATAGAACGTGTAAAGGTGTTCATTTCAAGGAGTAAGTGAAGAGGAAATAATTGTTGATACCTCTGAGGAATGTAATAAAGTAATAAGGAAATTATATTATCTTCTAATAAAAACTCGATTTAAATCAAAACATAACTTACGTTACTTCAGAGATTTACGAGCACTGGGTTGAAAATCTAGAAGCAAGAGTCGCTGCTAGACGCTATAAAGAATCTAGAGTTTATTTATATACGAAAGGTTATGTTATGCCATAAATTGAGAAGATCTATGCATTTAGAGAGAGTAATAAAACCATCTTGGTTTCCTTAGGAACTACTGAAGATTATGTTTTTTTACGGAAGAGTGCTTATAGTGGCAGACCGTTCTTTAGACTATAATAATGGGTTTGTTAAAATAATAATAACTTATCTATGCAGTTTATTGTTTTAAATAATAATAAACTGCATGCATATCTTCGGGGAACTGCTGTATGGCATTATTTTTGTACACAATGAAATCAAAGAACTCGGAAAGTTGGTTCATCGCGTCGCGTTTAGTTCAATTCTCATGTAAATTAACAAGATGTTTACAGGAAGAGGCCCCACAGCCTGTAAACATCTTGTTAATTTACATGTACTAGCTATAACCTAGGATTAACTTACACTGGGTTGTACCATTCCTACTATGAGGAAATAAAGATCTTTGAAAAGAAGAAAAGAGTTCAATTCTCATTTGGTCCACTTGGTCTATTTCTCGAATATTATGTTTTCGAAAAGTCCAAATTATGAAAAATCCACTACTCGTAACGTTCACTTAACGTCCATTTCAAGAAAGGTCTACCTTTGATCCACTTTTGCTAGTGAACGGTACAATGATCCAGATATCCTCTGGTTTAACCCGAACCGAACATGACGTAATTTTATTCTTTGTCTGAAGAATTTCGCCAAGAAGATACTATAATAGGCTACTAAGAAGTAACAAAATACTTGCATCCAAACAAACGACTCAGCGAAACGGCACAAACTCATCTCGTATAACAAAATTAACCAATTTACCCCCGCTTGGATTCGTCCATTGCAGCTATTTACTTAAGACCAAGGACTGAATAACCGAAATCTATCGGTACCAGAACAAAACGGTTGGGCGCTGGGCCTTTATTTTTATAAAACCGAAATATTTCACTACCGTTTGCCAATAGTGTAATACAACCGGTCGGTTTTGACATTACAAGCAAGGAGCTACGAGACCATTAAACATTAACGTTTTTTTTCCGAGTGGATTTTACTGACGTTAAAATTCCATAGGTTGTCTTTTGTAAGTTTTCAAATGCCTGTTTTTTCGGTATCTACGGTAATCAGGATACTGCTGAGTCAGATGCCATTTATAATGACAGTGGCACACCACGACTGTCATTTCACGAGTAGGTATCAACTCAGAAAATTGACATTCGTGTTTTGTTCAAAATTGTTATTTGTACTTTCTGTGTTTTGTCTCTTTGTTGTAGTTGTTGTTGTTGTAATTGTAGTGTGTTCACTGTCCTTATATATTTATATTTATTTATATTTAGCCTATATCATCCCAATGCTGGGCAAAGGCCTATCTTCCCCGTTTCCATGCATCGCGCTCCTGGGCCGATTCCCACCGGTTCTTGTTGTGGTCCCTCAGCTATAATAAATGTTTATTTCCTTATGTCTTTCTTTCTTCCTTAAAATTATGTAGGGACCCTAGGGTTGGATTTTGATACACATTAAACAGCGGTAACTCCAATCGGTATCCAACAGGTACAGCCAACCGATTCGGTGCTTGCTTAAGACCATCCACTTATCTCCTTCAATCGGGAAGGCTGGCGAAGTTGCCCAGAAAGTTAAATGAGGAAGAAAATCTATGGCTTGTTTAGCCGATCTCGCCGGATCTCTCCAGATCTTTAAGGATCTCGCAGGATCTCGCAAGCGGCGGCGTTTGGCTCCGGCTCACGCTAATTTCTCCAACTAGTTAATCTCGTTTTCTCTTGCAAAGGACAGAGGGCGGCTCTGATCGAACCGTGACAAGCAATTTATTAAATAGTTAGGGATGGCGGGTAAATAGGTTTGCGATCAAACGCACGGTAAGTGCTCCCACTATGCCGTCACGACGAATCGTCCGTTCATTTCATCGTGGCTTGTATATTTAAAAGAAGTTCCCATTAGGTCCACGTTTTTTTACTGTTATTACGACGGTCGTCCAACGATTTATCGTGTCGTCATAGTGGTAACGCGCTGTAAGACTTTGTCGCACGCAGTTGATCTAGTTAGGTCATGTACACAGCGGTGAATAGTGCATTCGACAAACATTTAGATCGAGGAATCGAATTTCGACGAAGTGTTTACCGAGCTCACATGACGGCTGTTTAGCCCCAGCTGAGTTTTCTGGATACTGGGAATCAAAATATATAGGGTACTTCCCGTAGACCTAGAATGATACAATTATGGAAGCAAGGCATTGCGATTTGTGCGGAACTCGCACTGTTCGTTTTTTTTAGATAGATAAAATTAATCCACGACTTTACTTGTTTGGAACAATAAATTTGAACGTATATTCTTACTTGTTAGATTTTTATTTGAGGATCATAAAAACATGATGAGGTCGTTGCTGTTGCTGTAGTCCTCGATACAAAGACAGAGAGCGTTTTTCAGCATTTAAATTCCTATTCTTCTAAAAGTAAGCTCAA